>CM051239.1:134174403-134841903 GCA_027917425.1 Gastrophryne carolinensis
TGCTATGGGCCAACCATAGCCAGTGTGTAGTACTGCAGAACTACAGTCATGTTTGACTGTAGTTTCGTTTCAATTGTGAAATGTTTAATAAATTATTAGACTGTAAATAGTAAAGGCATTTTACTTGCTGGAGGTTAACAAATATTGGCTTTCCAAACAAAAATGCACAATTTAGAATCTACAATAAGGAAAAAATGCATATTATGCATAGACAGCATAACAGCATGTTTTAAAGCAAAGTTTAAGTGTTCTAAGAGGTACCATTTCACAAGTGCTCAATAATGCTTTGTTGCCATGGAGATTGTGCTTAATGTCAGGGTGGCAGTTTTGCTAAATCTATACATTTAGCAAACAAAGTGTGCCCAAAAATAAAGAAATATCTCGATCTGGGTTAGTGTAAATGTAAACATTTTTTGTTGCTAACTTTTTGTGTGATAGGGGAGCCCAGGTATTTTTTTTCAACATATAGAGAGTGTCGGGGTCCCTGTAACTCATGATGCACTGAGCAGGGCAGTTTCTAGGCAAAATAGTCTCAGTGCAAAAATCTGCTTCTCCTCAGCCAATTTTTTTGTAATTTGTCTTCCACCTAAGCAGCAGGTCGTGGCTGAGCCTAATGGGGGGATGAAGGGCCTTTCCTGAGGCCTGTGGTACTAACAGTGGCCCTGACTCATCTGCAGAAAACAGGATAGCTGGGATAAAGGCTCCCCCAGGGCCTTGGCGGCTCGTGTGATTGCCCTGCCTTCCCTCCATTAGAAACCGTCCTGATACTGTGCTGGTGGGTTAGGTGGGTAAAAATGATGCAGTTTTTATACATCATACATTGTTAATGCAAGCACAAATAATTACCCCAAAATGGGAAATGTAATCACAGAAACACATATAGTAGAATAGGAAAGGTCAAAGCTGAGAATCCTTTTTAGGTCAGCAGTGCATTTTTCTATGTTTATCTGGAAAGGAGTGACTTCGGGATGCTGGGCTACAGAGGGCTTCGTGGGTGCAATCGCAAATGGGATGCTGGCAGGCTTTACACACTCACAGGATACACATTCACTGCACAGGAGAAAAGTCTCTTAAAAGTAGTTACTCGCTTTATTTGTAGCTCCTGGTTACCATCAGCAGGCACAGATATGATCCAAAACAATCACTTCTTATCCTCAGCACACCAAGTCAGTTCCCCTTTAGGTAGGCACAAGGCTGCAGTAGGTTCCGCCCCCTCTATAGGTAGCTGGGGTCGCGTCTCCCTCCTCCAATACCAAGGGTGTTCCTCTCGTATCTTGTTCCACTTGTCTTTCTCCTGCACCAGTCTTGTCACTCCCGGTCTACATTGAGTTTGAACAAAGCTTTGCTAATGATAACTGGTGTTCTAACTCTTATATAGTATTCTATTAACTGAAGGTTAGAGTCCCTCCTAACTGTGAGTCAAACCACTGTATCCACCCCTCAACACACTCAGCAGGTGTCAGGATGTTTACAGGATCTTGGAACTAGGATGTAGGCTCTTCTACATCTAGTGTTAATATTACAACTAAAGGTAGTGTAAATTAATGCATATGTTGAACTGGTTCATACACACTGCACATAGCAATATTCATTAACTGGGGATGGATGAGCAGGATTACAGGCTGAGAACAGGTAAGAAGAGTGTCAGGCTGGGAACATATGCACAAAAGACAGAACAACCCGTCAACGCCACCAGATAGAAAATCTGCTGACCACCCAGGTTTTAGGAGGTGACAGAGAGTCCAGGACCTACCCACATCTTCAGCAGAACTCCAAATGGAAGGGGGTACACTAGGACCCGGCATTCCTAGGGTGGTCGCAGACTTGGGAAGCAGAAGTCAGATGGTACAGATTAAAAACAATGGAGGGCAGGGGTCCCAGTATAGGCTATGCAGGGTGTGAACCCCAATACAAACTAGTAAGAGCGTGAGCCCCAATATAGGGGTTGATTCAGAGCCACTGTACAAAAGCTCTTTGTGCGAGAAAAAGTAAACTCGCCAGTGTAAATTCTCACAATTTCATCTTATTCAATGCCCCTTCCGAAATGTTTCCGAATGTTTGATGCCATCTCCAGCAGCATGATTTTTAACAATTTGAGAGTTTTAATGCTTCAGAGTTAAGCGGCCGAACTTACCAGCTTTTTGCTGGCATGAACAGGAAAAAAAGGGACTTTCCCAATAAAAATTAACTTTTTGCGTGATTTGTCATTTGGAGCTCTCACAACCAAACGAAAAATCACACAGAAAATGACAAATCTCACCCAAAAGATTCTTGCAGGCAAAAGTGGTCTGCTGAATCAGGCGAGTGGGAAAAATTGGCAAGAACAGGGTTTTCTCGCAAAAAAAAGAAATGGATCTCGCAGGGTTCTGGATCAACTCCATAGACTATGTAGGACGTGGACCCAAATACAGACTATGAAGTGCGTTCCCTTCAATACATCATTAACATAGAGGGCAGGATTCAAGATACTTGATTCACAGAGGGTTATAGAGCACAGGGTGACTCAGGCAAGCAGACACAATGAGGCCGGGCTAAACACATACATTTATAGGGAAGATGGAGGAGCTAATCATCAACATCTGAAGGAGGAGAGAGAGCATGAGGACCCAGGGGAAAACTACATAACAAAGCAGACACACACAAACATAATAGCAAATTACTCAACATGGAAAGCAGTGCAATAATACATGGCCACATGCCAGGCCTTGCCAATGGCAGTCCTTACAGTTATCAATGAGGTAGCCACTCACATTTTTAATATTTCAATGTTCCAAGCTTGTTCTCTTCTTGGAATGTTTAGATGTGATAAGGTGCCTGCCGTAAGATGTATAATACTGGTTTCATTTAACCAAAATGTTCCCATCCCATCCAATTATCATTCATTTGGATTGCAAACAATATCTGATGCGATGTAATCAGCTTAGCAATTAAGCAATTATCATGTGTGCATATTGCATACAGTATGTAGAATGTGATTCCTTATCTGATATACTACATAAAAAGACTAGACCTGGCATTCAGCACAATAATCAAGAGATTGTTAAAATACACAGAGGCTCAATGTGACCTTTGTTTCTAAGATATAAATTCTGCATTTTCCTGCAGGCCAGTGACATGTCAATATACAGTTTTGAAGATGGCTGAATAATAAATAAATCTTATTATTCCGCTGTGAGGTTGAGGAAACTGCAGGAATTGATAAAAATGGACTCAGAATTCCATCACCAATGAGAAATCAAGACTATGCCAGAAGAAATAAACAGCAAACTGAAGGCCGGGGAGACTGATACTATCGTATGTACCAAAAATGAAGAATTGCTCTTGCTGTTTCTGGAATGTGGTTATTGTCGATGGATACAATTAAAGGGGATTTCAAGATAGAAATGTAGGTGCTGCATCCAAGCAGAATAAATGTTTCAAGATGGCACTTATTTACTGCCTGCTGAATGGGAAAGGATATATAACTCTGTAGAGAGGCATAGCCAGCCTTTCTTGCAGATTCACAGTGGTGCCCCCCATCTCCCCATAAAGCTTACGTTTATTTGCAGCAACCCTTCCCCAATGAACACCTATTTGAAATTAAAGTAGACTAAAACCCTGCTTGGATGGTCCTGGAGAATAAAATAAAATGCAAGGGTGCTGCCTTTCCTAGGTTCCAGAATTGGCAAGTGAATATACAATGTGCCTGCATGAGGCAGACTAGGATCTGCTGTGGGCAGAAAAAGGTAAGTAAGGTTTTTTTCTCAGTTGCCTGGACAGGTAGGATATTTCCCATATTATCCTGATAAGATAGTTAGAAGTATGGAACATGATCCTATAACCAGAAATGAACTTTATGTTGTCACCTTCTATACCCAGCCCAGTGCCCCACAAACAGCCCGTGTACCTTTTTTTACTAAAGCCTTTGCCCGATGTTCATAAAAAAACTAACATGAAGCAGTATGATGTCCCAATGGTCTGTATGTGATTATTTATTCAGTTAGGTTGAAGTGCTTTCAGATGTATTGCAAGGCTGCAAGATAAGGCTGACCCCCAATGCTGATTTGTGTGTAACTGAATTTATCATCGCTGGAAATGGAGGGGGCAGCTCGGCCAGCAGAGAGCAATATGGCTGACTGCATCTGGTTTGTGTTATTGTGAATATTGAGGAAAAGACTTTAAAAAAAACAGGCTATTTTGAGATGGGGATAGACGGTGATGACATAAACTACCTTTCTGGGTATAGGATCACATTTAAATTTCTTAACTTTGCTACTGTTCTCCATTCCTAACATGACACAACTTTATAGCGGTAACACGGTCTGCTGCTGGGGAGAAAAAGGTGAAGGTGTTTACAGCCTCTTTAAAGACTTTTAATCCAGATAATATTGATGTATCATTAAATGAAAAAATCAATTAGATTACAAACACAGTTACTATATTTTCATGTCTGTACTATCAAGGTTGGACCATTCTAAGCAGTTAAATTCCTCATGTATTCTATTGGAAATGCCAGAAGAGCAAGCAGCATAATTTGTCAGCTCCTGGAAATGAACTTACATGCTCCTAAAGGTCAAATGAATGAGATTTTAATAAGGAACTTAATTATGGTGCACTTACTTGCCACTTGCTTGTAAGGTAAAACAATATGAGTACACTGCCTCCTGACAGACTCTCATAAAACCACAAGCAATTTAAAAAGTGAAAGCAAGTCTGTATTTCTGTTATGCTTACTCCTCCGCTGGCTCCCTCAACTTAATTTTATCCTAAAGAAGAGGAAGATGTGACCTAATAAACAAGAAGCGGTATTGCTCACCAAGTACATATATTACATTTATTAAAGGAATTTCTTGTGGCAGCTAGGCTTAGTACATCAGGTATGAGACAGTAATGACCCATTTCCATGGATTGAATTGTTAATCGCTAAACCGATCTCAATCAGACGAGAATGGACCTGTGGAAATGCTCGCTGCGAGCGAGCAATGAAAGAGAATTTTTACGTTAGCCAATCGTGGCATGACATAACATTTCTCGTTCTTCACTTAAACTGGACATGGGGAAACGGAAATCACCACAAATTGGACTTGGAATGCACAGCACAAGCAATCTCACAAAATGATCACTCTAACAATTAGCCGGTAAATCTGTATCTGCATGTAGGGCCTCCTCTTGCATACGAGCTGTATGCTTATTTGCTTGCTCAACAAACAGCCAAATTATCTTTGTTTTATTATTTTCCTTTAGATTACCCCTTAGATTATAAGGGCTGAGTGTTTGCCCGAAACGCGTTGGCACTCTGCCAGTTTCCTTATGCTTAACACCGGCTTTACTATGTGGATGGAAATTGATTGGATAATAAATGTGGATCGAGTATCCTTTTAATCAGAGATTGGCTGGCGTCTTTGCTATACCTGGTTGGTTATGGGAGGAGCGCTCATGGCCGTGCCATTCCCGTGATTTTCAATATCAAGGACTATGAATTCAAACAGGTACGGCTGATTGCAATTGTTTACATGTGAATACCCCTTAGATTAGTCAGCCGACAGAAACCAGATTAGGGCAGTCTTCCTGAACTAGGAAGTACCTGTCCAGGCAGTCATTCCAAGATGCACTTAGAGGAGTCCAAGAATGGATCCAGTTAAGGGTAATACTTAAGAAATAATATTGCTAAATATCCTGAGTTAGAGTCTTTCTGTGGTTTTAGAGGACTTCTCCCTGGGACAAAACAAGGTAAGGGACAATAAGGGGGCAGGTAAAAAAAAGTGAGGGACTCAGGATTATCTATGGAAGGTTTGACATCAGGAAGCACAGACTTTTCCAGCAGGGTCAATTATGGGGGGATGAAGTATGTGGGAAGCTATACAGAGGCAGCTGTGCTTAGAGGTATAATGCAAGTTATATGCTACTCCCTCTCTCACTCACACTGTACAATGTAACAAGTAGGACAGAGTCCCTTTGTTACATTGACACAAGCAGGCTGCTGGCCTTCAGTGTTACAGTACATTGTTTTTTCTTGGCATATTTTTGCTTTACCACTTCTATCTGCCCATGGTTGCCTTCACCTGATGTCCACCAGTGTTGCCTGAAAATGCCTTTTCTTTGGTTCAAATGCAGTATCCGCATCCACAAATTTGAACCCAAGATTGAACAGAATTCATTTCTATAGGAGGAAAATTCTGGTTGAGTGTGCCCTAGAAAATATCTAAAAGCCTAATTCATCCAAAATGCATTAAAAGACCACTAACCAACTGTAAAAAAGTTGGTTGTTTACCCTTTGACCAAATAATGTAGTGTCTCGTACTTTATTTATGTAAGAATAAATCAAGGTTTGTTGTTAAATTTATTAAAATTATTATGCTAGTATTCCAACTGGTTAACTTAATTCAGAGGGGTTTGTACACGACCCTAGCAGCAATAAGTAATAGCTCCAAACCAAATAACCTAACTTTTATAAAAAAGTATGGAGGTTCAGTTTCGATTGCACTGGAATGACTGCATGACAATAGCTGGAAAATCCTGAGCATCTTGAACAGGCACCTAATATCTGCCACTTGTTAACCCCCCTGCCCTGCCACCTTCCCCTGGTGTTGAGACAAGGCAGAGGGATTACCCTCTTACCTCACCAGTAGTCCAGCGCCGTTATAGCAGGTCAGTGTGGTCGCAGCCAGGGGGGTGCACAGATCTGGGGATGCTGCTCTGTGCTTTCTCCCAAGACCTGGAGCACCAGGAGAACGAGAACCTCAATTTAACTGGACTGCACAGGAGAAATCTGTGCACACAATGTATTATTGAGATGAGTGGAGAAATGGTCCCCATTTGCATTTGTATTTAAAGTTGTCGGCACCAGAATCAAAGGTGAACTATGTTTTACTCTACATTTTACTCTGTATTTAAAGTTGTCGGCACCAGCATCAAAGGTGAACTATTTTTTACTCTACGTTTTACTCTGTATTTAAAGTTGTCGGCACCAGAATCAAAGATGAACTATTTTTTACTCTACGTTTATGGGCTGAACATGACATTTAGAATTACAGTGAATGGTTACTTAGTTGGAATTTAAAGTTA
Source organism: Gastrophryne carolinensis (assembly GCA_027917425.1). Classification (NCBI taxonomy): domain Eukaryota; kingdom Metazoa; phylum Chordata; class Amphibia; order Anura; family Microhylidae; genus Gastrophryne; species Gastrophryne carolinensis. Next base: position 134,181,448 of record CM051239.1, read on the forward strand.
AGTTAAAGGTGATTTTTCTTTTAAAAATAGAAATGTCACATAAAACTTCTTCTCTCACTATCTAGCATGGTCATGTGGATTTTTAATGTTAAACAATTATGAGGTAGAGCTCCTAAGTAATCTCCACAATTTTAAAAGCAACATACAGCAGCCCTAATGCAATGAGTCAGTCAGCTCATTGTAAGAAGACAGGCTTATGTCTGCTGTTAGAATGTAACAATGGATGTTCCCTGTTGTATAGCAATAAAGAATGGGAGGTGCCCCACTGAACCCCCCCCCCAAAAGGTACTCAACAGAGTTTTATAACTGCACTACACTGAAATATAAAGTAAATATGTAATTTTATTGATTTCTATAAATTCTAAAAAATGACTTTTTTTACATCAAAGACACACAATTAAAAAACATATAGGACATGCTAAAAACTGATCTGCCGGGGGGGGGCGCTGCTGAACCTTGCTGCCATAAAGATAGTTACATCCTGCCTTGAAAAAGAGACACACGTCTCGGAAAGCGTGGGCTCGTGGAAAAAAAGGGGGGGTCGCTTACTGCCGGTGTTCACACTCTGACTGATAAGTAATTGCTTTTTTGCACTGTTTTTCCTGTTGATTTGTGTTTTGTTCTTTCTTGATGATAGAACTGTCACTCTCATTGCACCTATTTTTTACTATTAATTGATGTACTATTGGGATAAGCACTTAGCACTTTATTAGAGAGATGAGTTACTATTTTTAATAGGTTTTGATACACTGTACTATATATTCATTAACTATCTTTATGGCAGCAAGGTTCAGCAGCCCCCCCCCCCCCCCGGCAGATCAGTTTTTAGCATGTCCTATAAGTTTTTAAATTGTGTGTCTTTGATGTAAAAAAGCCATTTTTTAGAATTTATAGAAATCAATAAAATTATATATTTACTTTATATTTCGGTGTTGTGCAGTTATAAGACTCTGTTGAGTACCTTTTGGGGGGGGGGGTTTCAGTGGGGCACCTCCCATTCTTTAGCTATTGATTATATGGAGTCATGAACAGAGCATTGCACCACAATTATCAGTAATATTATTCTACTGGTGCCAGCCACATTCTTCTCTTTGTAGCTGTTGTATAGCAACGCGGTGCCCCACTGTTACAATACGATCAGCTTCACAGCTGACTGCTATGTGTGAGTGATCTTTCCATTATGCTGATGTGATGGAGAGATCACTCCTAAATATGCTGTATCTGTATAAAATTTGAATGATTTAAACGGCCTGCATTTTTTTCTCTTTTTTAAAACGTTTAGCTAAGAGTACAATATGCGAAAGCAACAAATGTTAAACCATTACCTAAAATGTATTGCTGCAGGAGTTTTATTCTTCTCACATTTGCAAATGATATACCTTGGAGTTCTTCTAACACATATTTACAGCATGCGGTTTATTTTTGGGAAATGTTAAATAGCTATAACATTTCTGTTTGGGACTAAAGGGCAAGCGAAGTTGGAATTACAATTAGGGAAAAAAAATACATTAATTGCTTGTTGTAATGAAAGCGTGAAGACAGTGTTAATAACTAACAACACTGTTACAGAAGCGTGATGGGAGTGAGTAATGCAACCACTTCCACAACTATGTGAAAAGGCTTCTGAAATTCTGTTTAAGACCATTTAAAATGACAGAATATTTAACCGGCAGCACAATTTGTTTTATACATCAAATCTAGTAATTAACTTTTATTTATACAAAAGTTTAGGGAAGGGTGAATTCATTGTTTTTAAGATCCTGCATTGTTTTAAGAGATGGATTTGTGGGGAAAATTTTCTTTCCTCTTCTTTTTTTAATTGGGCAATCTGGGGTCATGTTAATGTGTTTAAATAACCAATAGGTATTTACTGGTTTAGAAAATAAAATATCTACTTGATTGGAAGAATTGTGTACCTGACTTATGGAACTGCTACAAAAGTTGTAGAGTCTCTTTGAAGTTCCTCGTGTTCGGAGGAGCCTATTGAAGTTGATGGGAGTGCTCCATGCTGAGGCCACTTCCAACTGCCAGCTTCCTATAGCGTGAGAGAAAAATGCGTGGCCAGTCTGAGGTCTGGGGGCACATTCCACTAAAGTGGACATTCTATTTAAAGAATTGAAGCAAAAAACTATGTTAGGCCTGCTTGTATACCCCTGAAATATAGAGATACTTATTTTTAATGGAGCTCCCTCTGTTGGGACACAGGACATGGATGCAGATTGCAGCGTCAGTGTCCCAAGTTATTTGAGGGGGGCAGCAACCCTGAGGGTTACAGAAGGTTAATAGACCAGAATTTCGCTTTATGCTGCTTTTGAGATGCTATTAGCTACTATTCATAGAAATAATATGTAATAATTGAAGGAGATGACATCATGAAGCACTCCAGATGTAGCTACCTATTGCCTTTAGCCTCTAGCAAACCTCCGGGCAATTGCATCTCCCCCCCCCCCCAGGGCATCTCAAACCTTCCCAAACCTGTCCATTTACTGACCCTTCTGCGTACTCACATTGCCTAGGCTAACCATGTTATCTGCCAGTGTTCAATGGCTTATGATCACCACAGGTAAGTAGGTTGAGCTTTGAGGCAGAGTTTTTATAGGCATCCCATCCAGATAGGCCCCACAAGGTAAGGAAGTTGGTTTAACATTAAGGAGTGGAGCAACCTGTATAATATAACCTGAATCAACAAAGGGCAAAGCCCTTGGTTGTTCCAGAAAAGCCCCCAAAGCAAATAACCATCATTGGTAGTAAATAATCATTTTGTGGGGTGGGAACCATTTAAAGTCCTCCCAATGGTAAACTATTTAGATTGCTATAAGCATTGCAGGATGTTTCATATATACCTTTTAGCCAGATCTCTGTCAATCACTTTGAATGTGTCCCAGGTCTGCAATATTTAGGGTCGGCCAAATTATTGGCATTGGAACAACCCAACAGTTGGAAGGAACAATCAAAGCCCCAAACTGGGTAGAAACAGAAACAAAGACAAAAAAAGATCTTGCTACGGGAGCTCTCACAAAATAGAAGTAGTAAGAAGTTATCTCAGTTCACAAGATATAATTGAATTGAAGTCTGAGGATGGAATAACTAACTTTAATATTCTGAATATAATACTGTATGTGACAGTATAGTGTAAAACACAATGCTAATGACGCAGGTGGAAATTTAATAACATATCTCTTTATCACAGTGTTAAATATTTATATAACTTTAGACCTTTGAACCTATTTTACACAACTCATTATATGGAAAATAGAACTTTTTGCCTGGTCTATAATGGTTTAATGAGTCCAGGTCTAATTTTATTACTAAGTGCTGACCTTTTGTATATTTCTTCAATTACCCGTCAGTACATTTCTTGTAACAAAATATATTCTATTCCTCAGTGCAACTTTGCTCATTTACCTAACTGCATACAGTAACATGTAATTGTCTCCTTGGTAAAATAAGAGTCTGGTGAAGCAAAGCAAAGAATTATAACTGTGATAAAAATGCGTGCTAGGCTATATTTTGTTTAGAGCTATGCCAGTGTAAAAAGGAGTATAATTTCACGAAGGTGTACATAAAGGACAATGCCCTAAAGAAAGTGTTTTGCAGTCAGAACTGCAGGTTTAAAAATTCCAGTACTGAGTTTGAAATGAAAAATTAACAATATAACAGTTACTATTGTAAAAAAATATTAAGTAAAAAAATCTTTCTTGGCCTGTGATTAGAGCCTGATGTACCTAATTGGCAGGCATGAATTGGAAATGAAGTATCCATTGCAATATTGGTTTGCATTATACAAGGTAATGGTACAACAAATATAATAGAATGGTACAACATGAAAACATACCAACAACTGCTGTAATTTATTTAATTTACAAATGCCAAAATGACATGAAAGGTTTACTCTTCAAGTTTCTACCATTTCATACTTGCCTGTAGAAAAATAGTGTTTAAAGTATCCAACACAATTGCGAAGAGAGCAATAGGACCTCTTGAAACAGAAGAGCTGCACACCAACAGGTCTGTTTACTGACAGTAATAATAACACCAGAAGAAGGCTATGCTCCATATGTAATTTAAACCGGCTATAGGATGTGTGATCATCCACTTGATACAAAAAGCTAAGTCTATACACAGTCACTACAGACATGGAACAGAAAATGGAAGGCTAAAAGCAAATAAGCAAGTAAATTGGATGTAGCTGCATTCATACTGCATTTGTGGCTGTATAATCATATTTAGAGTTAGACCTTGATATCTCTGCATACATAAAGTGGATTGAAACCCATTTGATCACCCCTCCCCCCGCGCTTGCCCTCCCTGCCGAGTATCTCGGGCAATGCTGCTGGCCTTTTTTAAAAAACATCGTTTTTTTTCACTGCTGAGGCCACACTCCCTGGCAATTTTGAGATTGACAAATTGCTGATCTCAAGATTGGCTGATGTAGAGCTGTCAGCTGCCCGCATCCCTGGCTTTCTTCTCAAGCACGCATGCTCCCGTGCCTTCCAGATTGGCTGGGTGTTGGAGTGCATGCAGCTACAAGGATGCCAGGGATGTGACAAATGGTTATTACAGCATCTTGGGAGTTGCTGGTAAAGAGGAGTGGCTGACCCTAGAGTCTTTTAGATAACTTAAAATTTAAACTATATATTTTTGCTCATTAAAGAGGAACATTGCAGGCCCTGGAATCTAAAAATAACTAACTGGGATTCCCCACTGTGTAAAACCCACCAGATGCCCCGTTACACACACCTTGTCCTGGAGCCCTCTCTATGTCTCTGCGCCGCGAACACATCCTGACTCACCCCTAGTTGTGTGCGTCCGGTCTTTCTGAATAGATGCCGGGGGCACGTTAAAGCTAGGAGGTGAGTGAGGGACGCAGCTGGCAGCACACTCACCTCCCTTTGGTGCCACTCGGCTGTCGAGCTGTTTAGGCGGCTTAGCCATCAGAGGAGCCAAAGGGAGCAGAGTGAAAGCAAATAGGCTGCTCAGCCAATTAGCGTGCTTGGTTTCAGCTTGAGTCGGCACCATAGGAGCGACAGGAAGGTGAGTGTATCAGGCGACCATGGGAAATATACACAGTGGGGCATCCCGATTCCCGCATATAGGAACAGCAGCCCAAAAGGTAAAAATTGGGAGTGTTGTTCCTCTTTAATGACAGTTATATTGGTCATTTATTTCTTAGTGCTATTTGGCATGCTATAATTTTTGTACCAAAATAATGACCCTTTTTAGCTTCCTTGCCAGGGCCTTGCTAATTACAATTTTAATCAATGCAAAAGTTGGTTCCAAATTAGAAAGCATTATAAACATCCTCATTAAAAATTAAAACTTCCCTTCTTGACCTTCAAAATAGATTTTATAAAGCAATACAGGGCACAAATGTAACAAGCAAACACCACACTGGTCTAAGCAGACTTCTCAGTGAGAGTGAGCAACAACTGGGCCACTTGAGCTAGAGGTCACAACAGCAAGAGGCGAGTAGATTGGAGAAAATATTTATTAGTGTCTGTCTCTCAAGATAATTTCATACAAGAGTATCAAAGAACCTTTTGCCCATTACTTTTATATAAATATGAACCAGAATGCAGTAAATAACTACGGTAGACCTGAAACAGTGGAGGGAATAATCACATAATGCTTGGGTTCTGCCCCTCTGGCCCTTTGAACCTTTTACCTTCTTAGGTTAGGAAATTGTTACTATCCTTATTTACAGTTTATTTACACAGTATTCCCCTCAAATAGGTCAATTTGCCATACAAAAATGGCACTGTAATAGAACTTAAATAAGGGAGGAGGATCCAACAAGAAAGTTATTTTCTAGACTGAACATGCAGCCTATATGAATTCTGGGGTTGTATGAAAAGAGACCATCTGCTCTGGAGGAATAAAGCATTGATTGACCCACAAATGCAATGCACACACTGCATTGTAATTTTCTTATTTTAGCGGATGGCACAGATGCACTAGCATGGGCACACTAAAGATCAGCATATGATATCTGTTTCACGTTTCAGAGTCCTCTTGATATGTTACTAGTGCACAGAACCACCAATCCACTGCACAGTAAGACCAGCCCCCAGAGTGAAAAGGTCCAGCACACACCTGGGGATCAGTGGATTGGTGTGACACTGGGGATTTGGTGCTAGCAAGAGTTTTCCACCAACAAGGTGATGTTTCTCTAGCAGTGCTTCCAAGGCCTGACCTCTCATCATTTGTGTTGGTCCTCCGCGGAGTTTGCTTGTCCTAGCTATTTGTTGGCAGGGTGGTTCTGTGTCTGGATGGGTGGGGCTTCCTCCATCCAGCTACGGCTTCCATCCTATTGTGGATGGGCGGTCTAGCTATAGGTGGTATGTTCATACACACCATTGCTTATATATGGCTTCCTATCTTCCTATCTGGCTTGTTAACCTATAGAGGGGTACATTTGCATGAATGAGGGGTTTCTTCCATAAACACATTGAGACCTGGTTAGCCTGAACAATGACTTTATTTTAGTTACTGGAATTACACCAAATGTGGACATTGTAGTAGACATTTGACTAGGGATAAGTGAACTGGGAAGTCCATGGGCCTGTTTGGAGTTCAGAAGCCGAACTGGTGACCGAAGGGACTACAGTGGCAGATGCTTCGAACTGGGAAGTCCACAGTCCTGTACAAATGCGTAACCGGGGACTGCTAATATACATGTGGGCAGATGCGACCCATGACAGTCGTGGGAGGGGGAAGGAATGGCCATCCTGACCTGAGACCTGCTGTCTATTGCCAATCTATCTATCAGGGTGTCTACCCCCCTCCCCCCAGGCTGGTTTGCCTTGGGACCCAGCCATCACATTTTTATGTATATTGTGCCTGGGCCACCCCATAAACTATAATGTTATGGCTGGGCACCTAGTTGGATTGTATTCCTTTATGGCCTTAATAATAAGCTAGCTGGAAAATTGAGAAGAGATCACTTTTCCCTACTGTTTTATTTACTCTATTGTTAATGGGTGCTGCACAAAATGGAAGGGGGTATCTGGCTATTGAATCTATCCTGTTAGAAATTATCTGTTTGAATACTAAGTCTCTAATTCCTAGTATTCAAACAGATGATTAATAATAAGGGAAGCCTGGCTTCCTTGGGGCCAGAGGTCCAGGTCAAACTACAGTTAGGCCTTAACAATCATATAGAGGTTATAGAGGTCCCATTCTCAATACAGCTTATATAACAGGTGGAACCTGCAGCTATAACACATTGATGCATTAAGCCCCCCTAGCCCTCACAAAGACCATTTTACAGCCATTTTACACCACCATAGCTCGGGTCCCCATTCCCGAACCCAGTGAACCTGAACATACACGGGTCCACTCATCCCTACATATGATACATCATTTTTCTGTACATTCAGCAATACTGTGTGCACCCATGAGCTAAACATAAAAGCAAATTAATCGAAACATTAGAACACAAATAAAAGGAATGTGGAAGAGAGGAACATGGCAACACACTTTTTCATCAATGAAATATTAGGTGCTCGATATTTTTCGGGCTTGTATTCTTTACTGTTAATAATCACTGTGCTTCAGCTGAATATGCTTTGCAGTAAACTGGGTAATTAAACTCCAAATGATGAAAGAGCTCATCTTCTTTTTTCCAGCTCTACTTTACAAATTGCCATATAGATTGCAACCTTCAATATGTTATATGATGTTTGCTTCTCAGATGCCTGGCGGTACAGGCTGAAGCAGAAATAAATAGGCACAACCTTATTAAAGAATTCCAGCCCCATTAAGCAATTTGCCTCTTCCCCACCGGACCTAGCATTGTCCATTCAACCTGGTATAATTAAGGGAACAGAACTGATTCTGAACATATCACTGATTTTTTCATGTCTGCTAGCCTATCGGTCTGGTAAATAATTAACCAGTAGACAGGTAATTCAATTTTAAAAAGAGTTCTATAATTAGAGCTTCATAAATAAAAAAACATGATAATCACATTTCTTACACTTGCCTATTTCCAACATATTGAACAAACAATTGTAGGCAACAAGTGATATTAGGAAACTTTTAACCCTTTTGTTGCCAAGCACGTAACACCTACGTGCTGGCTTGGCTGGGCCTTAAGTGCCAAGCACGTAGGTGTTACGTGCTTGACTTTCCTCGCTTGTAGTTTAAAAAGTAAAAACAACAAATACTCACCTGACCCCTTGTTGGATCCGGCCGGGTCTCCTCTTTAATTTGGTGCCATCCGATCCCCCGTGGGGGGTCGGATGGCTCCAGGAGAGCCCCCGGAATAGGCCGCCCCCCCCCGCTTCTGCAGCAGCAGCTTCTAACTGTAAAAAAAAAAAAAAAATAAAAATGACATTCACTTACCTGTGTGTGCGCTGGCTCCCGCTGTCCCTCCTCTTCACCTGGGGGGCCTCCGATCCCCCCCCAGGACTTACCGATCTTCAGGAGAGAGCCTGGGAGGCTCTCTCCTCTCTTCTGCACGATGGCGGCCGCCATCATGCCTCTAAGCCCCGCCCCCTTGGGGGCGGGGCTTATGAAGTCATCCCGGCCCCGATCTCAGGCTTCAGCCTTCTCAGCTTCTCAGATGCCGGTGATCGGTGCCCTGGAAGGAGGTGGCAGGAGATCCTCTGATCTCCTGCCTTCTCCTTCTCTGGATGCCGATCACCGGCATCTGTCAGCTGAGCGGCGAGGGACAAGAGCTTGCAATCGAAGGTAAGTACAGTAAAAAAAAATTTTTTTTTTTTCTAATAAAATACTTTTTATTATTGTGTGGTGTTTTTTTTTCACATTAACCCTTTGTGAGCTGGTAAGGGGTCCATGAGACCCCTTATACCAGTTCACAAGGCTGGGGGGGTGGCAAGTCACCTGCCCTAGCGGGTGGCTTGCCATTAACCCCCGCACCCCCATTACCTGCCTCCCCAAAGGCCAGGGGGGGGCAGAAGAGCCCGGGCCCACATAGGCTATGTGGGCTCGTAGGCTGCAGGGTGGGGGGGCCACCAAAGCTGGCCCCCCCACTCTGTGCCTACAAGCCCCCATAGCTGGTCCCGGGCTGGTTACTTTGGGTAAGGGGGACCCCACGTCATTTTTTTTTTTGGATTTTGAAGGGTTTTTAACCCTTCAAAATCCAAAAAAAAATGGGGTCCCCCTCCCCGGGAAGGGGGACCCTATGTCATTTTTTTTTTTAATTAACCATTTGTCATCCAGCAGCTATAAAAGGCTTCTGGGCAGGAAAGGGTGTCTACCTATACATATGTGGTATCGCTGTAACCGGGAGAAATTGGGGTTTCGCACGCAATAAGATTTTATTGACAAACTTACATTTTTTATTACAAAAAAACTCTACAAATTGTAAAAAAATGTTTTTTTTTTGTTTTTTTTCACACATTTCACCCAAAAAAATTGAGAATACACCTAAAAAATACAAACAAGACATTTCATGTTAAAGCCCAGACTCTGTTGAAAAAAACAATATATAATTTTCCTGGGAAATCCCTGGAAATCCCTTCAAAAATGACAGTTGAATATGTGTAGCGCAAAATGGTGAAACATCGTCTGGCAACAGGGAGTGGCAAATGCTGCAGGTAGGCTGGCAGCGAAAGGGTTAAAGGGAGATTCTGTAGCTTCAATATTTTGTATACATTCCTACAATTTTTAGGGTTTTCATCCTTAGTATAGTTTTGTTTTAGTTTGGTTTTACAATCCCATTAAAGAGGAGCAAGCACCAGCCTAGAGTCTATAGGACTAGACCATTAAGACCCTACGACTGGTGTTCTCTCGCTTTTTGAGACATACAGATTTGGGATGTCCTGATGTGTACAATCCCCTGATTTTCACCTTTAGATAATTTACCTATCCGAAGATCCCACTGCATATGCACGGATCACAGCGGCTGATGGGCGCTTCAGCACCAGGCCTATATGAATATCTGTGGCAGACACACGCAGCCAGAGGGATGCGGCTGCGGGGATGCCTGTTGCCCCCCTTTCATTTTGTTTTCTGTGCTGCGCATCAATATGCAAAGCTGTGAATGTGGATTGGAAGAGAGCCTGCTCGTGCTGTGTGATCGTAGCTAGGTAAGAAATTCAAAATTCCTGAGGGGTTTCACACAAGGGGGCATCCCAAATCATGACTACTCCCCCCCCCCCCCCGGAAGAGGAACAAAACCTGGGAGAATGAAAATTGATGATAAATGATTGTAATGCAGGGTATCCCAACCAGTTGTATGCAATCTTCCCTCCAATGTTACTCAAGGCCACCAGTGGTGAAAAGTGGGGGACTGTGGTGTAACATAATATTATGGGGACCTGGTGCAAACACTTTCAGGGCGTATACATTAAACCTTTTTCTGTTTTTAATTAAATCAAATGCAGCTATACAACTAATGACTGAAAGTTCAGAAACTAATGGTGCTTACCCTTTCTAGATGATGATTCTAGAAGTAAGCACAAATATGATAAATAAGACAGAGAAGCAACAATGATGGGGTCCCTCTGACATTCTGGGCCCTGGTGCGGTCGTACCCCCTGCACCCTCTATAGTTATCCTTTGGTAGGGGAACATGAACAACTCCCCAATAGGATGTGCTGGGTAGTCAAGTCAACAAGCTGGAGGAATGGAGCATCTTAAGATAATGACATTGCTGGCTTGTGCCAGAGCTTGTGCCCATGGACCATGTTAGGTATATATAGTTCTTTAAATCAGACCCTGCCCTCTTGTGAAGTTTTTTGGGTGGTGCTGTGGAGCTTGAAAGAAATTGAAACATAGGAAAAACTGCTCCAAAGTAAGGAAAATGTTGTTACCAGTAAATAGGTGGCATTTCTCTGTATACTTAAATACATTTTTTCATAAACTTTTTTTAATGGTTCAGTCACAAGTTGCTGGGTCAGCAAAATAAAATGTACCATTTAATGTTATAAAACTCATCCATTACATTTCCCAGACAACCAAATTATATGTAGTGGAAAATTGAAACCAGGGCTTCAATTAGTTTCTAAAAAGTAGCTTGCCATTAAAAGAAATCTTCATTTAGAAAAAATTAACGCCACTGGCAGTTAATCAGTTAATATGAAATTAAAGACCATCTACATCTGTAAGAATACATTCTTATATTATTAACAGCTTATAGGAGACACCTTTTTTCCCCAGTGACTTTTATTATATAATAGTAAATATTAATAACATATTATAAAATGTTATGTCATTCTGCAAAAAGTAATGAATTATAAAATTAATACTACAAATGTATAATACTATATCATAAATATATGTATATTGTGGGCTGACTGGCATAAAACAGGCAAAAAAATAGTCCATTGCTCACCAAGCAACAGGCTTTTCAGGCAGACTCAGGTCCTCTCCAGCTCTCAGAGCGCAGAGCAGAAAGGTTAGCTGACTCCTGTGGCTCAGTACACATCTCTTTTGTGTTCCTGACAGCTTTTCTTAACATCAGCTCAGGTGCACACCCGAGTGTTCAGCCAGCAATTTGTGAATCTTGGATTGTGTACGGCAGTGGCCATCCCATCCAGACTTTACAGCCACTCCTAAGTCCTGTACCCAGAAATCCAAAAATCCAAATTATAAAAAAAAAATGCTTGACAACCTAATTGTTGTCAGCCAGTAGCTTTATCCAGAACTTATACCACTAGAAGCCTCAGCCTCAGTGGCAGGTATCTCCCATCCAGGACCAATCCTGCTTACAACACATATATATATATATATATATATATATATATATATATATATATAAAACTATATATAACTAATTCATAATGTAAGCCCTTTTTAAAATCAAGGTTAATTGAGAGCACAACAACACAGCAAATAAGGCCTACAAAGGTACTGTGCAGTATGCGCATGAAATATAGGAAGCAGCAAACATAATAAATATGACAAACACACAGTAGAAGCACCTAAAGTGGACTTGCAATCCAATGAGGTAATCACACATCACTGTTACAAGCTCTTCGATTTAGGATGTCCAACCGCACAATATTCCTTACAAAGGGAAAGAATCAAACAAGCATTCTAAATTCAGCCACGCTTCAGCGCTGAAAGTACATTCTGCAAGGGTGGGAAGTAATAGGGTGGGTTTGATCCATGCACATTGTGTGCGTGCCTACCTAGTAAACCTAAATCGCAGTAAATGCATGGCAGTGGCGACTGTAGGAACATAGACTTATTCTTTTTTTTTTTCCACAATATTTTTATTGAAGATAGGTAATTATCACAACCAAAAACAGTTTGCATTTCAGTTTGTAAAGATCACATCCAGTTGAAGTCAATATCAGATAAATTAGAGCTCAGGTAAGATGTTATACAAAGCATTCAACGCATTTTGAGAACAACAACAGCTGAAAATTTAAATAAAGAACATAATGAGAGAATAAAGAGTATAGCCGAGGGATGAAAAAGAAGGAAAGAGGGAACGGGGTGGGTGTCCAAACTACTTTCAAGTCAAAAGGTAACACTAGGATATAAAAAAAGTGGGAGCTAGGGTACAAATAGGTGGCGATCAAAGTGTTTAGGCTGAAAGTGGGTAATCCAACCTTCCCAGGTCTCAAGGAAGGGAGAAAGATCTCCCTGCATTGAGGCAGCCATCTTTTCAAAAAGCATTACTTCATTAATACGAGGTATGAGACTTCCACTGGAAATGGACCTACTCTTCCATGACCGAGCAATAGTAATTTTTGCAGCTGTTAAGATATGCCTCACTAGCTCAAACTGTGTTCTGGAGCAGTCGGGAGGTCTTAGATTTAGAAGAGCTAATCGGGGTGAGGGGGTCAAACGGAGGCCTGTTGCCTTAAATATAATATAAAATACCTTAGCCCAGAACTGTTTAACCAGCCTACACTCCCACCAAATATGAATGTAGGTTCCTTGCTCACGGCAGTTTCTAAAGCATTCTGCAGGGTACGTAGGGCAAAACTTGTGAACTCGCTCTGGAACCAGGTACCAACGAAGTAGAACTTTGGTATTAGTCTCTTGGGCACCTGTGTGGAGAAAATTAGTAAATGAGTTCCTCCATACTGCCTTCCAGTCCTCACCCGAGAGGTTCATACCAAGATCCTCCGCCCATCTAGTGGTGTAGGCCGGAAGGGAATTCCCATCTGCCTCACCCAATAACTGGTATAGCGTCGATACAGTCCCTTTGCCAAGAGGCTGCTTCTCACAAATGGACTCAAAGGGCGAGGAAGGTTTTGGTACTGACCCCAACTCTGATTTAGCTCCTATGTAATGAGTGATTTGCAGAAAACGAAGAAATTCTTTACTCGATATGTCCTTAAGTGATTGAAGGTCGGAGAAGGTTATCATACCCCTATGCGATAAAAAATCTTTAAATTTCGTTAAATTATGTGCCCTCCACCAGGAGAAGGCCGATGGTTCCTGGAAGGCAGGGAGGAACTCAGGATTACCAAGTATGGAAAGCAAGGGAGTCTGAGGGGAGGAGAGGTTAGCTTTCAATCTATTAGTCTTCCATATTTTGAGGGAGTGGTTCAAAACAGGGTTGTCAATGCCTTTATAGGTCAACGATGGCAGCCATAATAAGTTCACTATCTCTATCGGGGAGCAGCTGGTCTGTTCGATATCAACCCACAGTGGTCTCTCCATACCAGCGTGGAGGGCAGATAGTTGGGCAATCTGGCAGGCAGAAAAATAACGTGCTAAGTTGGGAACCCCAAGGCCCCCCTGATTCTTAGATCTGTATAGTGTGCTACGGTTAACCCTCGGTTTCTGCTTCCCCCAGATAAAGGAGTTCATAGATGCCTGAAGACCCCTAATAAAGGAAGCCGGGATTGAAATTGGAAGGGAACATAGACTTATTCTATATAGATTTTGGACTTGTTTTTGGTTTTTACTTGCTGCTTTATGGAAGAACAATTTTCTCAGCTCCCTTGAAGTAGACCTGCCCAGTTCTTTTAAAATGTACCCATTTCTAAGTGCCTGCCTTGGTCTTCATAGGTCCCAGCTATGATTTGCTTTGAGCAGCACCTCCTCTGCTATAACATGCAGATCCATCCATCAAGTGCAAGGCAAGGCATGGCATGCTTACTCTTGGCACACTTCCTCTGCTGAAACAATGGCGGCACAACTAGGATGGCTGTGGCCAGGTCTTAAAAATTAGTAGATTTTGAACCAACAGACTAGGCCTGATTTCTTAGATGGGGCAGCTGGTGTGAGATGAGTATCCTATTTAGGTTATGCCTACAGATGTCCTTTAAAAAAAAAATATATATATATATATATATAAATTTAAGTTCCTTTTAACAGTATCTAAAGATTTCAGGGCCGGCCACTGGCCTTCCCCTGGGTTATCCCAAATCGGGATGCCCCACTGTGTCAAACCCCCAACAGGGCTCAGATACTCTGAGTTTTTAGATTTCCTTCAGTAAAGGTGAGGGAAACAAAGCCTGATTCTCAAAAATCAGTCAACAGAGGAGAAGCTTTGCCGGTAGGTACTTGGGGGGGGGGGGGGGTGGAGGTTCCCAAAAAAGAATGCCATCAGGGGAACCTATTTTTCACTTTAGGTCCTCTTCAAGCTCAGATAATTGACAGCCATTCAACAAAGGTGAAAAGAAATGTTGAACATCTCACTTATATGTTAAACGCACAATATTATCTCTGCAATAGTTAGCATAAATACATCCTGCAATACACAACTTGCAGCCTCTATTGCCCAGGGTGTAACGCTCACGAATGCCATTACCATAAACAAGACTAACATATGTAAAAAGCAGTACAACAAGAGTGCGTTGTCACAGGAGATTTATAGGAGTGATAAAAACATCTCAGCAAAAAGCAAATAAAAAAATAAATTGTACAAATAGCAGCACGCTTTACAATAAGAAAGTTCTTTCTGAAACATTTCTTTTTGTTATTTACCGTAGTACCAGCACATCTATAAAAATGCAAAGCACATCGATGTGTGGGATAATTAGACAGAAAACATCATTTTTTAAATCAAAATAAGTTTTTTTGGGCGAGACGGAAAAATCCATCTGTCATCAAGTGAAACGGGTCAATATGGAGCTATAATGACGTTATTTATTTCAGAGCAATAAATTGGGTCAATAGGCTTTCCTGGCATATTTTCTCATTTTCAAGCTGGAATCTGGCACAGGTTCCCAATGAACTGTTACAACCGTCTACTGTACCTTGAGATTTTCCATCGTGTGCCAACATGCATCTTGTTAAAAAGACAGCTTATCTAAAGCTTTATAAGGCATTTGAATGATGAAAATCATAATAATAATAATAATAATATGGCACAACACTTTTTCCTTATTTTATTGATGGGAGAAACGCGTGGACACTGTAGTGTAGCAGCACTAGATGCTTTTGGATCAGCATTACAATTCTGTAGGCACAAAAAGCAGCTGGTTAGCTTTGAAATGACTTAAAGCAGACCTTTAGCATCATTTATTCACCCTGGCGAAGTGGCATAAGGCCACGCAACGCGTCGGTGGCTAGTTGCGGCTTTGGGTTCCTGAGCTCCTGGATGTGGTGATGTTCACACTGTTAGACTAATTGTTATTATTTACCTTTGGCTGTTATGCTGGCGTATATACTGTTTGCACAATACTAGTTATTGCATGTGTATACTGTGGTTTTAATACCACAGCACTCATTCTTTGTCACAGTGCACTATTATCACATAGGCACTCTGCGCACTTTTTCTTGCTTTAATCTTTTCTTCACTTTTATTTTAATTAATTTTTTCTTCACCTTTTATCTTATGTATATTCACCTTCTCACTCCAATACGCCTGCATATCTAGCCAGTTTGAGGTATGGAATATGTATTTCACATGGTATATTCTTATGCATTAAGTATTATATAATTATATTCATTTTCTTGATAGCTCATAATAGGATAAACCCTTTTCCTCAATTTTTGTGTATATGTTTTTTAATCTAGTCCTGTGATGTTTTCTGTTGTTCTAGGGAAGATTTAATAATAAATTTTTACTTTTTATATATTACAGAATTTTTGGTGTGCAGTATAATTTAGGGACTGTTTGGGCCGGTCTAGGGCCCAGTAATTTTTGAGATTTAGCATCATTTAATGAAAGCCCAAATCCTTAAAAAACTATTCCCCAGCATATAAAATAGATAAATTTAAATCTTTAGGTCGCTTACTTATTAATCTTTCCACCATTGGGCTACAACTCTGTTCAGGACCCTAGGATACGGGCACCGCCATCTTGCCTCAGAAGCATCCCATACTGAGGAGAGGAGAGTGGGGCGAAAAGTGCAGGTGGGCGGGTTATAGCTGTGCCTTGCACAGACAGAGCAGAGCTGGGGTCAGGAAAAGGACAGCAATCACAGAATGCAGAACAGCATAGTCAGAAGACACTCCCTGTTGGCAGGCTGCCTGATCCATGAGTCATCAACTATCCCTATGCTGGCTGTCAGGGGCTGCATCTTTTAGCCAGCTTTCATTCAGCCTGCTTTATGTTCTTCCATCTACAGCAGATGATGACTCTTCCATGCATGTTTCAAT
This sequence comes from Gastrophryne carolinensis, assembly GCA_027917425.1. Taxonomy (NCBI): domain Eukaryota; kingdom Metazoa; phylum Chordata; class Amphibia; order Anura; family Microhylidae; genus Gastrophryne; species Gastrophryne carolinensis. The sequence continues at coordinate 134,197,930 of CM051239.1, forward strand.
GGGTGGGTTTTCTCAGATATCAATTCATTTGCAGATGGGGTCAAGCTCTATAGGATTTATCAGGTAATGTAAAGTGCTGGTGAATGAGAGTAGCCACCCCTGACAGCCAGCATGGGGCATGCAGGACAATGTAACCCTTTTAATAGGATTGGGATGTTGGTGATATAGAAGCAGTTATAGGGCAGAGCTCTGTAACAGAACAGAAGAGAGGCAGAGTGGGCTCATCACAACTGATAAATTTCCAGTTCTTGTTGCACACATTATCTACAGACAGCCAAAACATGATATCTCGCTCCGTGTTGTCTAATTTCCACGCTACTAAATGAAACAAAAAAAAACATTTACAAGCCATTTCTCTATTCATAATTACAGTTAAAAGGCTTTAAGTGAGCGTTAATCAGACTATGAATGAAAGGCTTACAGTCCATTACTAGAATATGTGCCATGGCGATGTGTCAGCTGCTTTGCCTGCTTCCTGCTGGCTTGTAGTTATTGCGGATAAGTGCCCATTAATTTACCCCGGGATACTCACCAGCACTGCAGCATACACGAGTCTCGCCACTAATTATCCCAGCAACATGCTTTTTTGCTACACAGCCTTACCCATGTGCAGGTGTGCGGATTGTGCCGCATAATGTTTAGGAAGCTTATTTTACAAGGCCATTAACACTACAGGGTCCTGAGACTGTATACATGACATTAAAGCAGACCTAAACCCTAGATCAGAGATCAGATTGGCGGAACCAGTCTATTAATAGGCTGAATGGTTCTTTAAAAGTGGCTCCGAGCGCGCTGATTGGACGATTGGCCGCACATGCGCCGTATGACCAGGAAGAGGTGAGTTTCTTCAGGCGATCTGGGGGTCTTCACACAGCGGGGCCCTGGGAGAAAGGACCAAAGGACAAAGTGTGGGCATTGCAGAGTATGTGGGTTCATGGTAAAGACATCGACTTATGAGGGCCCTAAGAGTAGGGGACATAGATCGATTCTTGGATTCATCAATTGGGCGTCCACCTTTGTTGTGTACATACTCACCTGCCCATGCGGCAAAAAATATGTAGGTAAGACCAAGAGGGAATAGCGGGTAGGCGAGCCCAGTGGTGGTGCACTTTAGGGAAAACACTACAGTAATCCATCTTGCCTGACAGTGTGTGGCACTTTTAGACTACCAAGGAAGGGCCGGAGGTGGTTTTGGGATAAGAGACTCCTGCAACAGGAATCTCCCCTTATTTTTGAGCTGGGCGCTATGGCTATGGCTTCTGTCCGGCTCAATACAGATACGGGCTGGAGTGCCTTCCTCTAGTGACCAGGGATTTGTACCTCTTTATCTATTGGTTGTCTAACAGGGCCTTGAATGATTGATTGATTGATTAATTAAAGTGGACCAAAGCCCATGAAACTTGTGAAATATATTTGGCCAAAGCCCCTGGCAATACTCCTTTCTTAGGGTGTAGGAAATTGATATGTTCGCTCTTCTAATCGTCCTGGAACTCTTCTTTTTTTGCTGTTCCTCCCTGTAAGATGGCAGGAGATCAGTCATTGCATTGCAGTCATTGACATCATTGCCACAACAGTGGCAATGAATAGAGGAGGCGGAGCTTTACAGATAAAACAAGGGCCATTATCTGTGATTAGAGTGAGACAGGAGCAGTGGAAATAGGCAAAAGGTGCTCTTCAGGAGGAGAGCAATTCAGGGGATGCTAGTTAATAATGTGGGTTTTGCTCCACTTTAAGTACTGTTTATGCCATTGGAAGTGTAGCTTTCTCTTTAAAGATTTAAAATAATAATTTTAATCCGGGGGTTAAATGATTAATTTGAGGAGTGACACTGGTGCTCCCCCTTTGTCAGTGAGCAGTTTATTGGGGATAAATGTGAAGCGTGAGTGTGGTGAGAATGTCAAATAATATCAAAGCATTGGCTAGCAAGGCGTACACTCTTTAATGTAAACCAAATTAGTTGTTAAAAGCTATAAAGATTGAATTCTGGAGGAGAACCGCTAAAACTGTTATACTGTTATAACTGTTATAATGACACAAGACAACTGCAATCACTATCAAACTGGAATGATTCAGTCACGGCCCTCCTGTTGTTTTTCCACTATGGCCCTTTCTCTTATGTAAAGCAGCTTATAGCTGCTGAGTCCGCATTTATATGCTGTGATTAGTAACCTGTAAAGAGGTGACCTGTGTAATTTGATTGGCTGACTGATTAAAAGGAGGCGGACTCACAGCCAGGGCTGTATTTACCATTAGGCAACCCTAGGCACGTGCCTAGGGTGGCAAACTGGAAGAGGGGAGGGTGCTGTCCTTACTACTACAGTAAAGAAAAGAAATTAAAACTCACTTAGCCAGAACATGAATGCCTCCTAACAAGAACCCCCCCCCCTCCCCAGCCACAGAAGGATGCAGAGTGTATTTGTGTGAAGGAGGGGTGCAATCGGTTGAACACAGGCCAGAGCATCTCCCCTCCACTGGTGTGGTCATGTAACTCCTGTATGTCAGAACGCAGTAAAGATGGAACATGCTTGCCTGCTTCTCTGCATTTCCCCCTTTGTTCCCTCTAGCCCATTGCACCCTTCCCCCTTACACACTGTTTTTTATATGGACCGTGACCTAAGTTATACAAAGGGGACGTAAGCACTTATAGTGCCTAGGGCACCATGAACACAAAGTACGGCCCTGCTCACAGCGCAGTGATTTTATCCTTTTGTAATGAGGTTTTTGTACAGTTTGTGACTAGTGCAATATATGTAATAAGAAAATTGTGTTTTTACTGGCACTCATTGCAGTTGCCTGTTATTTGTGCCAGTCCCACACTTAACCATTTGTTTGTATGATTTTGACAAATTAGTTATCAGGTTAGTGGGACACATTTTACAATACTAGGTAGAACACATTAATTATGGTGGTTGTTTGATCCCCTAGTCTTTTACGAATATTCGTGCGCAGACCTAAACTCGCCTTTGTAAATCCAGAGGGTTCCTGGCCCCCAGAGAATCTGCTATGGCTCCTCGAGCTCCTCACTGAAGCAGCACAAAAGCCGCATGGAGCCTTGGAGTCTAAAGGACTCGAGGGCTGCCCGAAGGCCTGCCTATGGTCGGATGTCCAACTGTGTGAAACTCCAGGGTTGCTGGTAATCTTGCTGGCAATCTTACCTTTCCCAGCAGCTCCCACAACACTGTAGCTGGTGGCCACAGCATCACTGGCTTCCCTGTAGCTGAGGAACGCTCCTGCACCTAGCCATCCAGATAGCCTGGGGGTGGGAGCACTCCCTAGTCTACAGTGAATCTAGGAATGCGGCCAACACGCTGGGTTTTTATCTCACTGCTCAGCTAGCTACATTGTCCAAGATACTCGGGCAGTAAGGTTGGGAGGGAAGAGTTTTGTCATTAAGCATTAAATTGTCATTAAACACCCATGACAATTAAATGCTATTATCATATTTTTTGCCAGAAAAAGTGTACCTGCCCATAAGACGCACCTAGGATTTGGAGGAGGAAAATAAGAAAAATAATATTCTGAACCAAATAATAGGCAAGGTGCAGAATCCTCCAATTACAGCAGAGTAGCACCCCCCCTCCCATTCCCAATAGGCAATGTGGCATTCCCCCTTCCCATAGGCAGTGTGGCATTCCCCCAATCCCATCCCCATAGGCAATGTGGCATTCCCCCTTCCCATAGGCAGTGTGGCATTCCCCCAATCCCATTCCCATAGGCAGTGTGGCATCCCCCCTCCCATTCCCATAGGCAGTGTGGTATTCCCCCCTCCCATTCCCATAAGCAGTGTGGCATCCCCCCTCCCATTCCCATAGGCAGTGTGGCATCCCTCCTCCCATTCCCATAGGCAGTGTGGCATCCCTCCTCCCATTCCCATAGGCAGTGTGGCATCCCCCCTCCCATTCCCCATAGGCAGTGTGGCATTCCCCCCTCCCATTCCCATAAGCAGTATGGTGTTCCCCCTTCCATTTCTCATTGGCAGTGTGGCATTCCCCCAATCCCACTACTTGCAAAGCTTTCCAGCGCAGTGCTGTTTCTTAAATGGGCCTTCACCCTGAATTCGAGCAGCATTTGTTCCCCCACCCTGTACATACAGATTGCACAACACACATTAAAAATCATCCTACCTGCATCTACTGCATTTTATGAGCCTTTGAACATCCAATATGGTGGCCCATGGAGTCTCAGGCCACCTGCAAACAGGGAAGCCTCTTCTGACTGTGCTGATCTGCTTTGTGGGATTGTTGTCCTTTTCCTGACCTTAGCTCTGCTCTGTCTGTGCAGATCACAGCTATAACCTCCCCTGCACTTTCCCTCTAATCAGTATGTGATGCAAGATGGTGGCGCCTGTATCCTAGAGTCCGGTTGCAGCCCAATGGGGGAAAGAATAATAAGGTGACTAAAATATTATAATTTTTAGATCTTGGGAAATAGTTTTTTAAGGGCTTAGGCCTTTTATTAAATTATGCTGAAGCTCCAGTTTAAAGTGGAAGAGAACTCAGGATTTTGACTATCCCGAGTTTCAATTTTTGCCCTGGGGGCATCCTGATTTGAGAAGTGAACCCCCCCGCATATTGCCCATAAAAACATACTTTTCCCCAGTCCTATGGCACATGTGGAGGCCCTTGTCCAATCAGTGTCATATGGCGTGCATATTTATACCTGGCCTACAGCTCTGTTGGGCAATAGGGAGAGGGAGCGTTCGCATCTCCAGTTTCCCTTTGGACGCCCCACTGCCTATCTGAATGGCGGTTTACATCGGCGTAGGAGCCAGGGCAAATGTCAGCTTTGCGACAACCCGGGGGGATATCACACAGTTGGGCATCCTGATTTGGGATTGCCCAGGAGAAGCGGAAGAAAAAAGCCTCTCAGTTGCTCCAAGATGACTGCGACCAGGGGAATATCGGTGAGGCCGCGTTTCAGCTTTAAGCAAATGTAACTGCTGACAATGGGGTCGATTCAGAGCTAGGTGAGAATCCTCACGTTTTAGGAGGGAAAACTGCCATTGACTTTCATTGTTTTACCGGGTGTAAATTTTTCACCTGGCTCTAAATCAACCCCAAGGTAGACAATGAGAGTCAACGGCAATTTAGGCCCTTATTTATGAAGGAATAGCGACAGGTAGCGACTGGTGAGCGACCGGTAATGACGGGCCCCTCCACGAGAACGCCGGCTCCCCACCACAATCACACATTTATCAAGCCAATCCTGCTTAGCGACTGAGATAGCGCCAGATAGCCACTCATTCATCATTATTCCAGCTTCAGCCCACAGCGCCAGCGTCCGACCTTGAACAGCGACAGGTATGACCTCTCGCTACCTGGCGCTCTCCAATGCATTTCAATGGAACAATCTTTAAATATTCATAATTAATTGTTATTAATGTTTTTTTTTTTTTTAAATGTGAAAAATTCTGTGACCACTTCTAGATAATTTTTTTAAGGTAAAAAAATAAAAAAAAAAATTGTGCAGAATTGATATTACAGGTCTGATATTATTGTATTCATATTCCAAAATTCTATCAAAATTTTTTTTTTGGGTTTCCAAAAATATGGTTGTTTGGGGGTTAAAAAACTACTTTTAACACATCGCCTCCAGCGCTCTGGGGTTTAAACATGCATTTCCCAGCGCGAGAATTTTTTGAGCGTGACTTTTTGATGAATATGGTGGGAGCCGGTCGCTCTGACCAGTCGCTATCATGCGCACCCATACATCGCGGAACCTGTCAAATAGCGACTCGTAACCTTGTATTCAACATTACTGCACACCGAACACAACCGAACAATGGGCAAGCACAGCGACTACTAGCGGGCGCTGTGAAAATACTGCTACAGTCGCTCAACTATGGCTACATGTCGCTATTAATGAATCGGCCTCCCCATCTCCTAAAAAAGGTGTGAGAATTCTCACCTAGCTCTGAATCTACCTCAACGATTCAGTATCATGCATGCAGAATCGGCAAGGGACTTAAAGCAGACCAACAGTCAAAAACCAGACCAGCACAACAAACAGTGCTCATATGCATCCCTCCCCAGGACAATTTAGATTGCTGTGCATAAAATTAATTTACCCTTTTCTAACTCTTGCTGTGGTAGATTTTAAAAACAAAATGGCGGTTCATGCATATGGAGGCCACCTGCAAACAGGAAGTGCTGCTGCTGTGGGTTGAATCCAGGCAACAACATGGCTGAGATGTTGGGAGAGTCACTACCTTTCTTTTCCAACTGTGCCAGGCTGTTGGTCATGTATAAGGGAGCTTTCTATTTTTTAACTGGTTTTAATACAATTAATGCAATTAACAGTTTCACCTGTGGTGTGGGTAGCCATGAAGCACGTTGGTGACATTTTAAAACTCACTAGTCACTGGTCTATGTTTAAGGGCCGTTGTGGGTTAGGTCTCACCTGATGTACATATTGCCCTGTCGCTATTATTGTTAGTTCCATTGATGTACTCAGCTGCATGGTTGGCACTTATCATTGACACAGCACCTCCCCTATAAGGTCAGAGATAACCATTCATTTATAAGAGCTATATATCAAGTCTACTTGACAAATCCCCAGCTGACCTGACAACATATCATGCGAAGCTTTGGTGTCTATTTCTATGGGAAGCAAAAAATTGATCTGTATAAGAGATACACAAGTCTGTCAATGCGCAGACAAGTAATTGTGCATTACACAGCAAAGGTCAAAACAAAGGTGAATGTCAATGCGATTCATTAATTCCTAATTTCACAGGAGAAAGGCAATATCCATAAACCTGGGAAAATAAATTCCGTTTCGGTTGTAAAACCACCACAGTCTTGTCACAAAATACTAACTGCCATTCCATTCAACTTCCGATTCCTGATCCCATGAGCCACAGAGCGGTGCGTAACATAGGGAGAAATCTTATTTCTGAGAGGTGGAGATACTGTAGCTTTTCTCACTGAGCAAATCATATTGGAAATAATAAATTACTTATACTTCACAATCAAAATCCTCTTCACCCTTTATGGGACAATTCCACAGGTAAGGGGAAATTATTTTATTATATATATTTATTTTGGAAGATATAACAGCAGCCTATGGGGGATCTTAAACATGTTTGCACGGATTCCCCATAGACTGCTGTTATTTCCAAAACCCTAAAATGGGGAGGCTGATTTATTAATAGCGACATGTAGCGACAGTTGAGCGACTGTAGCGGTATTTTCACAGCGCCCGCTAGTAGTCGTAGTAGTAGTCGCTGTGCTTGGCCGTTGTTCGGTTGTTGACAGCGACTCAGTCGGTGTGACGTAATGTTGAATACAAGGTTACGAGTCGCTATTTGACAGGTTCCGTGATGTATGGGTGCGCATGATAGCGAGTCAGCGACTGGTCAGAGTGACCGGCTCCCACCATATTCATCAAAAAATCACGCTCCAAAAATTCAAGCGCTGTGAAATGCGTGTTTACACCCCAGAGCACTGGAGGCGATGTGTTAAAAGTAGTTTTTTAACCCCCAAACCACCATATTTTTGGAAACCAAAAAAAAAAACTATTTTACATAAATTAGTAATATGAATACATTAATATCAGACCTGTAATATCAATTCTGTACCATTTTTTTTTTTTTTAAAATGTTCCCTTAAAAAAATTATTTAAAATGGCAGAAGTGGTCACAGAATTTTTCACATTTAAAAAAAAAATTAATAACAATTAATTATTAATATTTAAAGATTGTTCCATTGAAATGCATTGGAGCCCGCCAGGTAGCGAGAGGCCATACCTGTTCAAGGTCGGACACTGGCGCTGTGGGCTGAGGCTGGAATAATGATGAATGAGTCGCTATATGGCGCTATCTCAGTCGCTAAGCAGGATTGGCTTGATAAATGTGTGATTGTGGTGGGGAGCCGGCGTTCTCGTGGCGGGGCCCGTCATTACCGGCCGCTCACCAGTCGCTATCTGTCGCTATTCCTTCATAAATAAGGGCCTTAGTCGGACTTCGGCTTACCAACTCCACAGCCCTGCTTCAACCAAGGCTTCAAGTAAAAACTTTTATTCTGTGTTAATAATATACTCACCCCTTTTTTGGGAAATATACCTTCCTTTATGTTATAGACCATGTGTGGGTCATAAAAGGACAGCATATCCTGCTTAGTGCACCAAAAATTCCAAAAACTTTGTAGTGCCTTTTTTGCACCTGGTGCTGAATCACTCCTGATGATTTAAGGAAATATTCCCTAATCTTAACCAAAAATAACAAACAATTGACTGGAGTCCAAGCTTTCTACTATCCCTATCAAATAAATAGGGATCGCACACAGGAAGCACGTTCTTCCTGCTGCATAGAGTGGCCAGTCAGGGTGAAACAAAGATGGTGGAGGGCAACATAAAACACTTACCTGTCCCGCTTAAGTAACCCCCTGCGGCACTAGGGGACAGCGGTAGGGTGGAGGGGATTTACAAAAAAATGGGCAGTCTGGCTGGACCTGCATTTTAAAGTGGACCAAAACTTTGTCCCCCCCTTTGTCTAATAGCTCGAGCAGACCCAAGCACGCTGGTGGCCGCATCCCCTGCTACCCTCTAACAGGGAGCGTTCCGACCGGCACCGACCATTCACAAATGCTTGGCGCGTCACGCCCCCTGCTAAAAGGGATAGTGGGGATGTGGCCGCTGCTTGGGCATGCGCCGTTGCATCGGGAAAGAATATGAGTTTTCGGGCAACCTGGGGGTTTCACACAGTGGGGCATCTCGATTATGGATGCCCCAGAGGGGGGGGGGGGGATCCAGCAGCCCTGGAATCTTAGGGCCTTATTCATGAAGGGATAGCATCAGGTAGAGCCTTGTAAATGACAGGTAGAGGCAGGTGAACGCCGGACACGGCACGCAATTACACATTTAAGCAGAATCTGTTGGGATAACACCATGTCGCGTCCGATTCATCATTATCCCAGCCTCAGCGTACAGCGCCGGCGTTCAGCCTTGCAGAGCGCCACGTATTACCTCTCACTACCGGTCGCTCTCCCATACATTTCAATGGACATTCTTTTATTTCTCTTTAAACAGGGTTTTTGGTTTATTTTTATTTTTTTCATTCTCAAATAATGTTGGGATCTTTCCTGGCCTTGAAAAAGCCATTTGTTCATTTAATTTTTTAATTTTATATCTTTATGCAGAATTGATATTTCAGGTCTGGCATTAAAGTGTTCATATAACAATGTTATAACAATGTAATTCCATATGTTTTCGCTTTGTTACTGGTGGATACATGTTAAAAAACAGCCTTTAATCACACAGCCTCCGGCGCTCTGGGCTTCAGCAAAGCATTTTTGAGCACCGGTGGTGTTTGAGGCTGTTTTTTTGATGAATATGCTGAGTCGGTCGCACTGACCAGTCCCTAACATTCACTCCCATACAGCGCTGTACTGCTCATATAGTGACTCCTCACAATGTATTCATCAATGCTGCACAGTGACTGAGGCCCTTATTTAACAAGGGATAGCGACAGGTAGCGACTGGTGAGCGGCCGGTAATGACGGGCCCCGCCACGAGAACGCCGGCTCCCCACCACAATCACACATTTATCAAGCCAATCCTGCTTAAGGACTGAGATAGCGCCATATAGTGACTCATTCATCATTATTCCAGCCTCAGCCCACAGCGCCAGCGTCCGACCTTGAACAGCGACAGGTATGACCTCTCGCTACCTGGCGCTCTCCAATGCATTTCAATGGAACAATCTTTAAATATTCATAATTAATTGTTATTATTTTTTTTTTTTTTTTAAATGTGAAAAATTCTGTGACCACTTCTGCCATTTTAAATAATTTTTTTAAGGTAAAAAAAAATGTACAGAATTGATATTACAGGTCTGATATTAATGTATTCATATTACAAAATTGTTTTAAAAACTTGTTTTTTTTTGGTTTCCAAAAATATGGTTGTTTGGGGGTTAAAAAACTACTTTTAACCCATCGCCGCCAGCGCTCTGGGGTTTAAACATGCATTTCACAGCGCGAGAATTTTTTGAGCGTGATTTGTTAATAAATATGGTGGAAGCCGGTCGCTCTGACCAGTCGCTATCATGCGCTCCCATACAGCGCGGAACCTGTCAAATAGCAACTCCTCACCCAATATTCAACAGTCGCTATCAACTACCGAACAATGGCCAAGCACAGCGACTACTAGCGAGCGCTCTGAAAATACCGCTACAGTCGCCCAACTGTCGCTACCTGCCGCTGTTAATGAATCAGCCTCCCCGTCGCTCTGAAGTAGCGAACCATGGCCGAGCACAGCGACTACTAGTGGGCGCTCTGAAAATGCCGCTACAGATGCTCATTTGTCACTACCTGCCGCTAATAATGAATCAGCCTGTCCGAGATTTGAAGGCCGATGGGGCATGGGTTTTGGTCCTCTTTAAGGTAATGCTGCCCAACCGTCTGGAAAACACATGCATGTGTATGAATCAAAATTACTACTTTTGTTTTTATGTGGGGGAGGCTATCACATGACATTACTATATCCCTATATATATACTATAGGGGAAATGCCACCACAAGGGCCTAGTTAAAAGTGATTTATTCATTGTGTGAGGTAGGGAGGTTGGATTTAAAAAGAACATTTCCCCCAGTGCTCATGAGTTTCCCAGATCTTCTGTTTGTATGTTATTTGGAAATAATAAGGCAACATCAATTAAAAAAACAGACTATAATATATATATAGCTGCTTTCTATTGTCTCCTGCAGTGGATGACTGTTGAAAGCTTGATCGATTATGGTGGCTATTCCCAAGATACCAGATAAAAGACTGAAGCTGAATGGGAGCTGGCACGCTGGAATATAGATGTAGCTTTGGACGCCTTGAACTCTGAAAGGTTGACTGCCCAACATCGAGCAGCATAATGTTAAGTAGATTTTATTTTCCTCGGTTACATTAACACTGCCTCACGCTGATTTGCTAATCAACAAAAATCTATTAAAAAGCACACTTATGTACTGGCACAATGTAATCCGAGCCCAGTGGTATTTTAATTGCCTATTTAGTTATGCTGTAGAATTTCTTTTTCAATTTGGGTCAGCTTGTGAATATAAGGATGACTGCTTTTCCTCATTTTATTACACACACATGCACACCACAGGAGATGTGTGGTAAGCACCTACCTACATTAATACAGGCTAGAAAAACAAGAGAAACCTGTTTGTATATGCAGGTTTTTATTTTAGCTTTAATCGAATATTTCAGTTTACCTCACTACATTCAGCCAGTTACCTCAAGATGTGAGAACTGCTTGCCTTATTTGTTTAGGAGTGATGGTCATTGTAGCTGCCTTGTTTGTGTAGAGTATTATTATTACTCACTGACATAACATTAAACCTGTTTTTAAAGCGGAACAAAACTCCGGCCCTGTAAACATTGAACGGCCACGTCCCCAAGTGCACCCCCCCCCACCAACCATTCAGATAGGCTGGGAGCGGGAGCACATGCGCTGCTAGGGATGCCACCAAGAGCAATCCCCATTGTCATAAATAGCCGTTGATGAACATTGACAGGCTGATTCATCATTAGCGGCAGGTAGCGACAGATGAGCGTCTGTAGCAGGCATTTTCAGAGCGCCCGCTAGTAGTCGCAGTGCTCAGCCATGGGTCGCTACTTTATAGCGACTCAGTCGCAGTTCAGTAATGGTGAATACATTGTGAGGAGTTGCTTTTTGAGCAGTACAGCGCTGTATGGGAGCGCATGTTAGCGACTGCTCATAGCGACCGACTAACACCATATTCAGCAAAAAAACAGCCTCACAAATCCCTGGCACTGAAAAATACTTGTTTGAAGCCCAGAGCGCAGGAGGCGGTGTGTTTAAAGTGTGTTTTCAAGCATCTATCAACTAGTAACAAAGCGAAAACATATGGAATTACATTGTAACAACATTGTAACATGAACACTTTAATGCCAGACCTGTAATGTCATTTCTGAGGAAATATTTAAAAATGAAAAAATATGAAAAAACTGCTTTTTCAATGCCAGAAGAGGTCACAGAATTATTTGTGATTTTTTTGAAAAAAAAAAAACCTGTTAAAACAGAAGAAAAAGATCGTCCATTGAAATGTATGGGAGAGCGTCAGGTAGCGAGAGGTCATACCTGGCGCTGTGCAAGGCTGAACGCTGGCGCTGTTCGCTGAGGCTGTAAAAATGATGAATCAGACGCTACATGGCGCTATTCCAGTCGCTCAACAGATTCTGCTTGATAAATGTGTCATTGCGTGCCGTGTCCGGCGTTGACCAGTCGCTATCAGTCGCTACCTCTCATTAACCAGATGCTACCTGACGCTATCCCTTCTTAAATAAGGGCCTGAGAGGTTTATTTAAGACTAGCGCCGCATATTGCTATGTGACGCTGTAGTATCCTGTCCAGCATTGATAAATGTGATGTCTGGAGGGTGCTGTAGAAGCGCTCTCTCCCTGATTCACTGCAGAGCCAATGGAGAACGCTAGGTGGTGTCCCAAGGTCAAAGCGCCCAAGACTATGCTACATCTAATAAGAGGACAACGCTCCAGCATACGATAGGTAGCACCAGGTAAGTGCCTCCGGTACGCAGCGCTGAAGCCCAGATTTAACGATAAACGACACACAACCAGCGTCGGCGCTCTAAAACTGGGCGCTCTAGCGTCGAACGCCAGAAGCAATGTGATAGAAGTCTGTTTCTAAACACATATACACCAGCACCAGAGCGAAAACACATGGAATGACATTGGCCCTTATTTAACAAGGGATAGCGCCAGGTAGCAAATGGTGAGCGAACGGTAATGACGCTCACCGCCACGAGAACGCCGGCTCCTCTCCGCAATCACACATTTATCAAGCCGATCCTGCTTAGCGACTGACAGAGCGCCAGATAGCAAATCATTCATCATTATTCCAGCCTCACCCCACAGCGCCAGCGAGCGACCTTGAACAGCGACAGGTATGACCTCTCGCTACCTGGCGCTCTCCAATGCATTTCAATGGAGCAATCTTTAAATATTCATAATTAATTGCTATTAATTTTTTTTTTTTTTTTTTTTTAATGTCAAAAATTATGTGACCACTTCTGCAATGTTAGATTTTTTTTTTTTAAGCTAAAAATGCAGAATTGATATTACAGGTCTGATATTAATGTATTCATATTACAAAATGTTTTGAAAAACATGTTTTTTTTTTTTTTTCTAAAAATATGGTTGTTTGGGGGTTAAAAAAACTACTTTTAACCCATCGCCGCCAGCGCTCAGGGGTTTAAACAAGCATTTCACAGCGCGAGAATTTTTGGAGCGTGATTTGTTAATGAATATGCTGGGAGCCGTTCGCTATGGCCATTCGCTGTCATGCGCTCCCGTACAGCGTGGAACCTGTCAAACAGCGACTCATAACCCCGTATTCAACATTACCACACACCGACTGAGTCGCTGTCAACAGCCGAACAACGGCCAAGCACAGCGAATACTAGCGTGCGCTGTGAAAATACCGCTACTGTCGCTCATCTGTCGCTACCTGGCGCTATTAATGAATCAGCCTGTATGTTTTAGTGGAACAAGTGGTCTGTTTCCATTTTGAAAATGCAATAACTACAGGATAGTCTAGATGCTATACCAGCGGTACTCAACTGGCGGACCGGGGTCCGAATGCGGACCTCGGTGCCAGATTTTCGGACCCCTTCCATGTAGCCCTGCACTCAGTTGCTTATGTGTTGCTATGCTCAGAGCTGCCCCCTGCTCAGCTGCCCCTTGATAAGCGATGTAGTGCTTAGTCTCCCTGGCACCTAGCATACCTAGCATTGTCATATGAAGTACTACACTGCACTATAACTATCCACCCCCCACGACAGCCCCCCGTCCGGACCTTCACCTCTCATGGGATGCCTGTTAATGGACCTATACAAAAAGTGGTTGAGTACCCCTGTGCTATACCATTAATCATTACTTTTCATAAAACAGGCCCCTGCAACAGTTCACCATTCATCCTGTGCACAACACCATCTACGATATATTACATGGCCGCCAAGTTATATCGTAGCCAAAAAACACTTCCCTGTTCTGCTTTGCAACTGAGAGCGAGCTCTGATAGTTTCTGTGGATCGTATATAATCTATCCTAGTCATTTATCTGCTGCGTGTGCACTTATCTACCAGTATCGATCATAAACTGCATGCATTTTTTTTCACCCTACTCGTCCAATCAATAAGTCAGCAGTAAAGAAATTTGTCTGCCTCATTTCTTTCTATGATATATTTATAATGTGGACCTACAAAAGTAGTTACTGCTCCTTCACTTTCCTTATTGAACCAAATTACTTCTAAATAGATATATGATAAATAAAAATTATCACCAAGCCTTTAAGAATATATCATCTATAAGTGTATTTGCCTTCAAACAAAAAAAAAAAGAAAACCCCAGTGGTTCAAAGTCTAGGAGGGCTATTATATATATATTGCTGCATTGAGAAAATACATACAAAAACCCCAAACTTGTTTTAACTTCACATAGGTTGGTGCAGCCTTGAAGACATTTTACATTTGTTTTTTTTCTATTAGTTAACCCATTGGGGAAACAATCCAATGTAAAACGAAGGTCCTAGTAACTCGCTGTTCTCCAATCTGCATTTATGGACGCAGTTTTGCTCCCTGAATTCCAACACAGAAAGTATGAAGAGAATCTTTGTTTCTTGAGAATCTTTGTATCTTTAGATGCTCAGAGGCCGATTCATTAATAGCGGCAGGTAGCGACAGTTGAGCGACTGTAGCAGTATTTTCACAGCGCCCGCTAGTAGTCGCTGTGCTTGGCCATTGTTCGGTTGTTGATAGCGACTCAGTCGGTTTGCAGTAATGCTGAATACGGGGTGACGAGTCGCTATTTGACAGGTTCCGCGATGTATGGGTGCGCATGATAGCGACTGGTCAGAGCGACCGGCTCCCACCATATTCATCATAAAATCACGCTCAAAAAATTCTTGCGCTGTGAAATGCTTGTTTAAGCCCCAGAGCGCTGGCGGCGATGTGTTAAAAGTAGTTTTTTAACCCCCAAACCACCATATTTTTGGAAACCAAAAAAAAAAATTTTTAAAGAATTTAGTAATATGAATACAATAATATCAGACCTGTAATATCAATTCTGCACAATTTTTTTTTACCTTAAAAAAATTATCTAACATGGCAGAAGTAGTCAGAATTTTTCACATTAAAAAAAAAAAAAAAACATTAATAACAATTAATTATGAATATTTAAAGATTGTTCCATTGAAATGCATTGGAGAGCGCCAGGTAGCGAGAGGTCATACCTGTCGCTGTTCAAGGTCGCTCGCTGGCGCTGTGGGCTGAGGCTGGAATAATGATGAATGAGTGGCCATCTGGCGCTATCTCAGTCGCTAAGCAGGATCGGCTTGATAAATGTGTGATTGTGGTGGGGAGCCGGCGTTCTCGTGGCAGTGCCCGCCATTACCGGTCGCTCACCAGTCGCTACCTGTCGCTATTCCTTCATAAATAAGGGCCTCAGTCTACCTCTGAATCTAATTAAGGACTCAAACAAGGATACTGCATGTTTCGCCATATAAGACGCACTTGCACATAGAACGCACCTAGGATTTGGTGGAGGAAAGTAAGAAAATAAATAATCTGAACTAAATGCTGGGCTAAAACACCATCCCCCATGAACCAAAAAGGTAAAGGCAAGGTAAAGAATCCCCCCCATTACAGGCGGAGTGGCATCCCCCCATTCCTCATGGGCAGTGTGGCATCCTCCCTCCCATTCCCATAGGCAGTGTGGCATTTCCCCTTCCCATTCTCATAGGCAGTTTAGCATTCCCCCCATTCCCATGAGCAGTGTGGCATTCCCCACCTCTTATTCCCATAGGCAGTGTGGCATTTCCCTCTTCCATTCCCCATAGGCAGTGTGGCATTCCTCATCCCATTCCCATAGGCAGTGTGGCATCCCCCCTCGCATTCCCAATAGGCAAAAGAAAAAAAAGTAAGCCCACCTTTCCACCACACCCGCGTTGCTGGCCAAGCCGCTACAGCCACAGGAGGCCAGCGGCAGATGGGCTTCCTTCGTTCGCGCTGTCCCTGTCATCCTCGCTGTATCAGCTGCCGTCACTTCTTCTCCGTGGCGCCCGCACACACAAAGTGAACACCAGGCTCCAGCTCCGCTCAAGTATCACCCACCCACTGTACGGAGTTGGGTGTTCGCTCAGTCTGTGCATGCACCGCGGAGAAGCAGCAGCACTGGAGGCAGCTGCCCTGCTGCTCCTCCATCTTCTGGCCTCCCATGGCTGTGGGAGCCTGGCCAGCAGCGCGGGAACGATGGAGGTAAGTTTTTCCCCCATTCACTCGATAAGACGGCCCAAAAATGTCCCCCCACTTTTGGATAAAAAATAAGTACGTCTTATAGGGCTTAAAATATGGTACATAGTACATAACATAGTGACCATTCCAGATCCCACATTGAACATGCACATAGCACAAACGTAGCTGCTAATACCTTCTACCTAGGGCTAGTCTGACCCCACTCCCCCCACCTCATTCTAAATGTCAGCATGTAAAGTACTTACGGTTGAAAAAATGAAATATTGTTTATTTACATATGGTTATAGCATAATCCACCATACTTGCAGCTTTGCCACCATATGTGTCATGCCACAATAATAAGGGGCCCACTGAGACCCATGGGCAAAAACCTGGAGCTGGCCCTGATGACAATCATGGAGACTAATGCCGTTATTCATCAAGCGATAGCGCCAGGTAGTGTCTGACGAGCGCCAGGTAGCGGAATCTAACGGCGACTACCGACTCAAGTACGCCCGGCGGCGGTCACAATGACGCATTTATCAAGCAAAATGAGGCTAGCGCCGGCGAGAGCGACGGCTAGCGCGGCATTCATCATGAAGCCGCCTGGACCGAACAGCGCCGCTGCAAATTCCCTCACAGCGTCAGGTATGAGCTGTCGCTCCCTGGCGATGGCCAATGCATTTCAATGGAGCAATCTATAATTATTCATAATTAATTGGTATTATGTTTTTTTTTTTTTTTATTAATGTCAAAAAATCGGAGACCACTTCTGCAATGTTAGGATTTATTTTTAAGTAAAAAAAAAATAAAAAAAAAATTTGTGCAGAATTGATCTAACAGGTCTGAGATTAATGTATTCATATTACAAAATGATTCTAAAAACCTGTATAATGTTACATTCAAAAAATATGGTTGTTTAGGGGTTAAAAACTAGTTAATACACATCGCCGCCAGCGCTCTGGGGTTTAAACAAGGAATGGACAGCGGCAGCACATTCGGAGCGTGATTTGTTAATGAATATGAAGCTAGCCGTTCGCTCTGGCCATTCGTTGTCAGGCGCTCACATACAACGCTGGACCTGTGAAACAGCGACCCCCCAGCCCGTATTCAACATTACCGCACACCGACTGAGTCGCTGTCATCAAGCTAATGCCGGCCAAGCACAGCGAATACTGGCTGGCGCTGAAAAAATCACGCTACAGACGCTCATCTGTCGCTACCTGGCGCTATTAATGAATCGGCCTCATAGTGGTGCTCACAGAGAGAGCTGCTGCATTTGGGCATGATGGGTCATATACAGTAATTCTGAGGATTGCCAAAATCTGTAGTTTTCAAAGACAAGGCTATGAAGAAAGAGCATATGAACTTTAAATTGTGCCTAAGGTGCTATTTAATCCCGCGAACCTGATGCTTCCAGACAAGCATATTGTTCACTTCTTTTAAATCAACAGATTGTTTGACTAAATTAATTTATCTTTGTCTTTTAAGCTTGGGCATACTGTATGTGAAAAGAAAAATGGAATTGGTAACATACAATGATTGCTCAGGATTTGGTTCAGGCCATGAGAGACACTTTGAGGCATAAATATAGCAGTGGAAAATTCTCCCAGGAAGCAAGGGAAATTGTGAATTTAGCACAGGTTATTGTCTCTATAGCTGAGGGGCAGACGTTGTTGGTGTTCTTGTTTTAACTAAGCCTAAGGCACTGTAAATGTTTCCATTTTTAGAGTTGGGAAGAAAGAATACTGAAAAATCAAACAGAAATTCTGGCTTTAACACCATATGATTACCACATAGCATTCATGTCATGTGTATGATGCAAGGTGACAACAAGTATGTAGGCCAAGGTACATTTTATTCAGTTAAAGTTTGCCCCTCCTTTCAATTTCTTTCCTCTTGGATCACACAGAAAAGAGGTACAAAATCACTTGGGGCTCTCAGCATGAGCAAACACATTGGTCTCACAGCTGTCTCTGACCACAGCAGAGCACGCTCAAGACTCATAAAGCTGCACTATGACATTCCCATTCCAACTCAGCAATGACCCAAAGATTGAGGCAAAGAAAGTGGTTTTTCTTAGAATGCATAAGGTATTTACATATTATTGGAGATTTTGATATGCTTTGAAATGTGACAATCTTTTTTCATTGGAAAAGAGCTCATGGATGTGCCATGGAATCACCAGGGGAGGTAAGAATATTATCATTCCCTGGGGGTTCACACATTCCAAATCTGGATGTTCCAGGAAATTGGACTGCTTTAAATCAGAACAAAACCCACTGGGACTGGCCCTGGAAATTAAAAGAGCCCAGGACCAGTCCTTGGCCTTTTCCTGGGGCATCCCAAATTGCCATGCCCCAATGGTGAAAGCCCCAGCTGGCAAACTCAGCTTCTTCCTGGCAATGAGGCCACTCAAACTTATGATTGCCCTAAACAGAGCTGTTTGTTAAACATTACATATGCATGGAAAAAGAACAGGGGGGATGTCTGGGTAAAAGGAATAAAACCCGGGATAGTAAAAATCCCAAGTTTACTTCTACCTATCTATCTTCCCATCTTTCCTTCTATTTGATTGCATGTATGTATTTATCTAATTTTCTCTTTATTTTATATTTACATAGAAATAGACTCCTAGCCCCCCCTCCCAGTAACAAACAAAAAGCAATTCCTTTTGTTTCCCCCCGAACAGATGCCCTCCAAACACACACCACCCCCAAAGCATACACACAGAAACCCCATCCAGCAAAAAATATGCTTTATTTCCATAATTTCACCCTCCTTTTTTCCTCCTCTACAGCACATAACATCACGAAAGAATGTCCAACTCAACCCCCAAACCAAGGACATTACTTTTGCTAGGTATATAGATAGATATACCCCTCGATTCAAAGAGCAAAAGTTAATTGATTTCGTATCGAGAATCGTAAGTTTGGGTGGGTGTTTGTCATTTTTTCTTGTTTTTTTGGCCATTTCGTATTCGCACGATCGTTCGCGCATAGACGTATATGAACATACGCATTTCGTACGAGAATCGTATAATTTGCGTTAGTTCGTGTGTTTTTCCCGTCCAAATCGTATTATTTGCGTCCGATCCTATTTTTTACGTCCTTCACATGGGCTTGCGCCCAATTCAGAGAGGTGATTGCTAATTGTTTTGAAGCCCATTAAAGAGCTGCTTTACGAAATGTTTGCCGGCAGCTATTTGGCCTCGGGAGTAGGATGGAGCGGAGCGAGTTTGTGGCACATCAAGGGCTTATGCTTTTTGGCATTGAGTTGATCGAGATGTCTGAGAGCAGATTGCCCCTGCGTCGTCGCATGAACATCGATAGCATGAATGATGTTGAGCTGTTCGAGCTGACCAGGCTTAATCGCGCTTCCCTCCATAAATTATATAGTGAGCTGCGGCCATGGTTAGCCCGCACCACAAGGAAGGGGCATGCAATTTCAGGTATGACCAAGATGCTTGGCTGCCTGCAATTTTTGGCGAACGGCTCGTTCCAGAGGCTGGGTGCCCTCTCTGTGGGGATGTCACAGCCTACGCTGAGCCGCGCACTGTCTAAATTTTTGGAAGGCATGGCTGCCATAACTCAAAAATATATTTATTTTCCTGATGATATGGCAGCCAGAAACGCCATTAAGCTTGGGTTTTATAATGTGGCCGACATGCCCAACGTTATTGGTGCAATTGACTGCACACATGTGGCACTCGTACCTAGGGCAGCCGACGAGTATATATATAGGTATTGAGATTGGTTATTATGTTGCCCAACGTGTCATGTAACCTGTTTTCCTTTGCGGCAGCATATTTGTTTATCCCTCATTTGTGTAGCTGCTTTATCTCGGCTTTTCATTAGTCTTTCCCAATAGAGTGCAGACATGTTTTGTGGTTAATTTATTATTTTGGGTCAAATATCAATTACCCTTTTTGTATGTTTTTGCCTTAAGGAATCGTAAAATGGGACACTCCCTTAATGTCCAGGCCGTGGTTGGTCCGGATATGCGGTTTATGAGTGTCCTTGCCGGCTACCCCGGATCGTCCCACGACTCCTATATCCTCCGGCGATCTGGGTTGTTTCGGAGATTTGAGGCAGGTGAATTTTCGGGGGCATGGCTGCTTGGTAAGTGTGTCCTATTTGTGTGTTATTAAATGTGGCATTAATCTTGTATTTGTTGATATGTTTGTTTTTGAATTCTTTACATAAGCGTCCAACTGCCTTTTTCTTGGCTCATATATTAGGAACTTCCCAAAAAAATGCTTGCCTCGCTTTGGCCTTCAGAATGTTTTCCCTTTAGTTAGGATGTCTGTAAGTTCCTTGTGCCTAAATATATTGGTTTGGAGTTTATACCCAAGGATCTTTGACCTTTGGCTCCTTTTGTACTATTGGTCTTTAAATGTCAAAGTGGACTTAAACTGCATACATTGTAGTTTCCAGAGAAATGTGGATAGGCCCTCAGCAGCATCCTAATTGTAACATGTCTGAAAACTACAAATATATGTAAAATCCAAATACCCTTGGCCGTGCAGATGTTTGTTAATTAATTGGTATATAGAAGTGCCATTTTTATTTAGGTTATACCTTAGTGGAATTTTTGGGGGCCCTAATGTGCCCTTTTTTTTTTTGGGAACACTTTACCTTACATCATTATGATATCTGTGAAATTTTTGGTGTTGGTTGTGTTGCCTTTTTAATTTTGATTACATTTAATTCTGTGTTTAAGGTGATTCCGGGTACCCACTTCTACCCTGGCTCATGACGCCTGTGCTGCGGCCCCAGGATGCCTCTCAGGAAGCGTATAACCGTGCGCATCGCAAGACCCGGGCTGTTGTGGAGAGGGCCTTTGGTCTGCTGAAGACACGTTTTCGTTGCCTTGACCATACTGGGGGGGCCCTGCAATATGATCCCAAGAAAGTGATCGACATTATAATGGCATGTGCTGTTTTGCACAATTTTGCCATCATGGAACGTGTCCCACGTTATGTGGACAGCCTGCCCTCTTCAGCCGTCGAGGATGAAGTCGAGAATTTTGTGGGGCCCCCCAGTGAGTCTGGCCAATCTGTTCGAGCCAACCTGATCAGCCAGCATTTTACTTAACTTTTTTCCCTGTCTCACCATTCTGTGTGTCTGTGTTATCCTTTTTGTTACATATGTTGTTTTGCCGTAATGTGGCATTACCTCTAAGTAAAACATTTAGACCTTAATTGTTGCCTAATGTATTTCATGTAGTTTCCTTAGCTTTAGCTTGGCATTGTTACACCTCTTCCCACCCAAATTATCTGGTTTAGCCCAAGCTGTTTAAAATGTCTTCCCACTAAAAACGCCACAAGTATTGTAAGTGAAGTTGTTTTTTTACTTTGAAAAGGAAAAATTATAGTGCTTAACAAAAATCAGTCCACATACATCTGTGGTTACAAATGGATAACATTACAAAAAAACATCGAGCACATCTACACCTGGAAGTGAGTGGCACAACCAAACAAGGACACCCAGTCCAAAGGCCAGCCTAGTCCAGTCATTAATCTTGCCTGTGCCCAGGGATATTTGGGCATGGCCATAATGTCACACAAACATGTCTGCAAACAGGAGGAGCACCAACCAAATACATATGTAAAGCCATAAGTGGCCAGATACACTCCACATAGACCTATGGCATTGGCTAGTGGCCTTAAGCATTACTCTAAGGAGCTATATGGGAGCAAATACAAAACACAACCTGCCAGAGCAACACAAAATGGATTGTTTGAAACCTCAAAGGACAAGTAAATACAGTGGGGGTTAAGAGAAAAGATGTCCCACACACCCATGGCTTAATAGGGTGGCTGCCCATAATACCCAGGTGGAGGTCCAGGTGGAGGTCCATGTGAATGGGACCTAGCCTGGGCCATGGCAGCATTGTGAATTTGAAACTGCTCCACAATGTTTCTCTGCATATTGGTCATCTCAGCCATGGCTGACTGGATGCCATTACTTGCATTGGCCACGTTGCTGTTGAGGGTACGCAACTCCGCGAGGATGCCCTGTAGACTGGTATGGATGTTGACCATGTCGGCATGCCTTTGCTCACGCTCTGTAACGAGCTGGGCGTCATAAGAGTCCCTTTGTTGGGTCCATAATTGAAGCAGGGCACTCTGCCTCCCCTGGGAAATTGTGGGGCGGCGTAATGGCGTCCGCCGCACAATTACCCTGGCTCTTGGGCGTGCCCTGCCGCGTGGTGTCGTACCCTCAACAGCAACCGGCCTGCTTTGCAAATCCTCAGCAGCAGAGTGAACACTGGGGACTGTAGTGTCAGTCTCCCCATGTGCAAGCACAATGGATGGAGATTCACTCTGCTGCTGAGGATTGGCCAGAGAAACATTATGGAGCAGTTCCAAATTGGGACCCAGGGGGAGTTCATCCGACGTGCCCTGTACGGAGACATCATCATCTTCCTCCATGTCCTGGATCTCTTCCATGAGTGTGCGGGTCTGTAGGGACATATCAAAAAAAAAGGGTAAGTTTGCGTCCAAATTTTGGATTTCAACAGTTTAACACATTCTTAAGCACTTGTTAGTATTTATGATACTAAATTAACTTACCGGAAATCTCTGATCTGGGCTCCTATGCTGTACGGACCTGGTAGGCATAACCAAACTGGGGGGTGAGTTTACCCTTGCTGAGGGATCATGCTGGGCTGAAGAAGAGAAAAACAAACCACGTAAACACACACATAACCTTTTTTTGGATAGGTAATCAAATATAGCTCTATTTGTAATATTATTCAAGTCTAGAGCAATGGTGACCTTTGTTCAAACACACGCAAGTTTACATAGGTGCAATGGCTGTGAAAAACTGCTAACTGACCTCAGTTCGAAGTCAGGAAGTGTACCCAGTCAGCATACAACTTTCAACGCACATTTTGGGATTTAGCCTACCATTCGCTAGGTCCGTGGTACTCAAACAATTGTTGTAAAGGCCCATTTCAAGGTATGTGGTGAGAGGTGAATGTCTGGCCATGGTGCTGACGCAGGGGGTGTCTAGTTAAAAATAAATACACTGGTGGAGGGGCTGGAGATTTCAAAGTGCCAACTATTAAAGGCTGCTTGCCCTTGCTGGGCTGGATGGGCCAGAGCTGAGGGGACAGGGATTGGATGGCTAAAGGGGGGAGTTAACGTATTGATGGTGATGGGATGGATGGAGCCAATCGGTTACAAATGTATGGGGCTTATGTGGGGGGGGGGCATGGGGGGACTGTGGCAGATGGGCCAGAGCAGGGGCAGCGGGACACGATTGTGGCCAGAGAAATTTTTACAAAGTTACTGTGTACCTTGCAATGCCACTTCCTGTGCAGTACTTCATATTGCAATGCTATGTTTCAGGGAGCCAGCACATTGGGCAGGAGACCAAACACTACATCGCCGATCAAGGGGGCAGCTCTGAGCACGTCAACACAGAAGTAACTGAGTGCAGGGCTGTCTGGGCAGGGGTCCTTGAATGTGGTGCCAAGGTCCGCATTGGGACCTCGGGCCGCCAGTTGAGTCTCGCTGCTCTAGGTCAGATATGTTTGTGGGTGGCTAATTAAATTGTTAACTCAAACACAACTCACACAACCAAAAGGCAACACATACATAATGATGTGTGTTTTGTGATTGATTCCAAATATATCACAAATCTTGCGAAACTTCATGACTTTAACAATCCAATTGGACATTTTATCTTAGCCATAATGGCTGTGGGCCTAAATGTGTGATTCCCAGGGACCAAAAGAGGACACAAACAGCCACAGTAGTGCGAGGCCAAGCAAGGCAAACCATAGGGGCATCCCGTTATTTTGTTACTAGTGAACTGTAGATTATTTAGCAAACAGGCAAACATGCAGATTTAAGAGTACTCACCGTGGGTACGGGTCGGTGAGTCTGTGTCCCTTAGACCAGCATGTCCACCGACCGCGACCGGATGGAGAAGTCCAAGCACAATCTCCTCAGCAGGGGTAAACTCCAATTTAGATGGAAAGCCACCTCCAGTTTTCATGCTGAAAAGAGAAAATCGTTTGGTACTCAGAAAAGGTGCATACAGTACATGCAAAACATTATATTTAGCGAAAAAATTTATTTACCTGTAATTATGCCTTTTAATTTCTTTTTGCCGTACAGCATACTTCAGATCAGAGATTTTCTTCTGAATTTGGGACACATCTTTCCTCTCTTCCCCCGCTGCATTTACTTGTCGGAGGATGGTTTCAAACAATTCCATCTTGCGCTGCTTGGTGGTGTGTTTGGATTTGCTCCCATATAGCTCGTCATAGTATAATGTAAGGCCACTAGCCAATGCCATATTTTGGTCATGGGAGAATCTCCCACTCAACTGGCCGCGGCGCAATGTGCGGCCAGATGGTTGGCTTGGCTGCTCCTCCATGTGTGCAGACACATGTGGTGACATTATGGCCTGGGGCTGGGTAGGGGAATGGCCGGATTGGTGGCTTCCCAATGACTGGACTGGACTGCCCAAGGGACTGGGTGTTCTTGCGTGGCTGGCCACCGAACTTCCAGGTGTAGATGTGGTCATGGTTGCAATTCGGGGCCCTCTTGGGGGGCTAGGTTCCCGGCTGGTGCCAGGTCGGGGGCTCGGTTCCCGGCTGGTGCCAGGTCGGGGGCTTCTGGCCCTGGATGGGGTTCTTCGGGCCCTGTAGGGGCTTCTGGCCCTGGATGGGGTTCTTCGGGCCCTGTAGGGGCTTCTGGCCCTGGATGGGGTTCTTCGGGCCCTGTAGGGGCTTCTGGCCCTGGATTGGGTTCTTCGGGCCCTGTAGGGGCTTCTGGCCCTGGATTGGGTTCGGCGGGCCCTGTAGGGGCTTCTGGCCCTGGATGGGGTTCGGCGGGCCCTGTAGGGGCTTCTGGCCCTGGATTGGTTTCTGCGGCCTCTGGCTGGGCTTCGTGCCCTGGATGGGGTTCGGGCCCTGGCTGGGCTTCGTGCCCTGGATGGGGTTCGGGCCCTGTAGGGGCTTCGTGCCCTGGCTGGGCTTCGTGCCCTGGATGGGGTTCGGGCCCTGTAGGGGCTTCGTGCCCTGGATGGGGTTCGGGCCCTGGCTGGGCTTCGTGCCCTGGATGGGGTTCGGGCCCTGTAGGGGCTTCGTGCCCTGGATGGGGTTCGGGCCCTGTAGGGGCTTCTGGCCCTGGATGGGGTTCTTCGGGCCCTGTAGGGGCTTCGTGCCCTGGATTGGGTTCTGCGGCCTCTGGCTGGGCTTCGTGCCCTGGATTGGGTTCTGCGGCCTCTGGCTGGGCTTCGTGCCCTGGATGGGGTTCGGGCCCTGGATGGGGTTCGGGCCCTGTAGGGGCTTCGTGCCCTGGCTGGGCTTCGTGCCCTGGCTGGGCTTCGTGCCCTGGATGGGGTTTGGGCCCTGTAGGGGCTTCGTGCCCTGGATGGGGTTCGGGCCCTGGCTGGGCTTCGTGCCCTGGATGGGGTTCGGGCCCTGTAGGGGCTTCGTGCCCTGGATGGGGTTCGGGCCCTGTAGGGGCTTCTGGCCCTGGATGGGGTTCTTCGGGCCCTGTAGGGGCTTCGTGCCCTGGATTGGGTTCTGCGGCCTCTGGCTGGGCTTCGTGCCCTGGATTGGGTTCTGCGGCCTCTGGCTGGGCTTCGTGCCCTGGATGGGGTTCGGGCCCTGGATGGGGTTCGGGCCCTGGATGGGGTTCTTCGGCCTCTGGCTGGGCTTCGGGCCCTGCTGCGGGGCATGGGTTGCCGAACTGCCCTACTTGAAGGCATGGCCGGTGTGGGCTCACTTGTGCTGCCTCTTCTGGGGGCAGAGGTGGTGGGTGCTGCAGTTGCCAGCTTTTTGGCTGCAGGGGCACGGGGCTTGGGGCCCCTTTTTTTGGTACCTGAGGGTCCAGGGTCCCTTGGTGGGGCCGAGGTGGGAGTCTTGCCTCTCAGTTTTCGCCGACCTTGCTGGGACCTTGTTGTTGGGCCCTCCGCGGTCTTGCTTGGCTGGGGTCGCTTGCTCATCGCCTTTTTCGGTGCCATCGTACACAAATGCTCAAAGAGAATGAGCTTTGGGTGCAGGGACCTTTAAATAATGAGCCCAGCGTGTGACGCCTATGCGCACGACTACGCGCTCGTACGAACGTACGTTCGAGCGGAACCAGGAAACCGCTGGGGTTTCACTTATCTGCTGCCTTGAAGAAGCTTAAAGATGGCGCCCACTATCTTCACCCGTCAACAGGAAGAGATCCTCATGCTGGTAAGTGGCTGCCTGTGCATTTTAATCGAATAGTCAATGATGGCCTAAATGTAAATGATGCGTTTGGAACTAGTTTGGGGTCTCTTAATGTTTAATCACTGGCTCCTCACACTTCATCCTCAAGGGCCGAGCCTGGCCACGTTTTCAACTGTCTATGCTGATGTCCTAATTCGGCCAATTGCTCCGGCTTAGCAACACTTAATTAACCTGTGGAGTAGCGGGGCGAGCTGGCAAACCTGGCCTGTCTCGGACCTTGATGCGGATGTTTGAGGAACACTGTTTTCCTAAGCCATAAAAACACAACGGGAAGCCACACACGTGGTCCAAAAGCCTAAGCATTAGGCTACATCTTGTATGTTTAAACCATCCTAACATGCCATAGATGCAGGTGGCCTGATTCTTGATGTTGGCTATTATCTGTATGTACATGGTGTGTGATACATATAACATAAGACCAGACTGTCAATCACAGTCAACGTCCTCTTTAAGGCACTCCCCAAAAATGGCTGCCACTCGAAATGTGTGTGTTAATGACATTAAATTCTCAACTTGTGATGCAACACATATGGGTCTGTGTGTAAAAGTAAAAGCTCTGTGTCCATTATGTTTTTCAGATCATGCTTCAGCGCCGGTATGACTTTGCGCCCAATGTGTGCGAGAAAAGGGACATCGCCCGGGAGATCATCGCGGAAATCCACCGTGTGACCAGCACCACCTTCACTCACACCCAGATAATGCAGCATTGGTCGGACCTGAAACGTCTGCACATGCCCCGGGTGCGGAGGTATTTTGGGATCCATTTCCCAAGTAAGTACAAAGCAATAGCATGGTATATGTTCCAAATGTATAAGTTATGCCTTTATTTATAATGACTTTTCTTTGGTAGTGTTGGAAATGGATTTCAGAATTCGCCGCACCCGGAGACGTACAGGCCGACCAGTGCTGCATGACTCTGCATCTGTGAGTGAAGGTGGTGGATCTCCCGGGCGACGGACCTACCCCTCCTCTGTGGCCTCCTCAGACCAGCCCCTGGACCTTACCACAGAGGAGGGGCCAAGGCGCGTGGGCGTGGAGTCATACCTGGCCACGCATGGGGAAGGCTCTGGTATGTCACTCTTCATGTATAGGCACAAAGATATACATGGCAGGCCAAAAACTAAGTTATCCTTTATTATGTATTTGTAGAAGCTTCTGGAGCGGGTGAGATAGTGGAGGAGGAGGCAGCAGAGATGCTTGAAGTCGATCCTGGCGAAGGTGAGTGATGTCAGCCAGACTGGGAGCCAGATATGTTGGGAATAGTGACTCTATACAAGTACTAACCAAATGTCACATGTTTCTCCAGGGACTTCTTCACAGCAGAGCCAGGACCAAGGGCAGCCTGTTGGCCCCAACCAGCCATCTGTCGGCCACCAACTCCGTAAGTCTCCATGCCATTATTCATATTAATGTTTGCTTAGCTAATAACACACACATAACTAAAGGCGTAGCCAATGTGTAGTTCACACTTTCATGTGGGCACTTCGTTAGCTTAAAGAGGACCCTATTAAGAACCAAAGACTTAGCCATCACACTGTACCTACAGATTAGAAACATGGAAAAACACCCTTCACCCATCTAATGCATGTTATTAGACTGAACAAAACCAATATTGGGGAATATGGAATGCGCAATATTTACAGGCAGCATGGGATACAGATTGAAAAAAGGAAGGTGCTGCCATGCATTGTGTGAGTGATGACCTTTCCCTCAACCCAGCTATGCTCGGGATTCCCAACGCACCACTGTAACCTACTCCCCTGTACTTTATCCAACTCTCCACTCCTCATTAAGTGTTATGCTTCAGAGTCCAGATGGCGGCGCTGTAATCCCCAAAAAACCCTAAATAACTTTGAGGTGGTGCAGAATCATTTGTGAATAGTTATTGGTTTTCATTAAATAATGTTGAAGGTCCGGTTTAAGGAGTTTAAACACTTACCTGTGGGAAATGCATTAACTGTATCCCTTTGAAGAAGGACATATGTCATGCATTTACATGTATTTGATTAACCCTAAATCTATTTCCAGCATACAAACCGGTCTGGGACTCCTATTTATGTTTCTTTCTCTATTGGTTACAGGGATGATCCCCCAAACCTTGGCGGGAAAAAAAAAAAGAATGAAGGAGTTGGTGGCCGAGCTGCTGGCCATACAGGCGACGTTGGGGCCAACAGATGAAGAAGAGGATGATGAATAGTGCCCTTGGTCCTGGCTCCTTTCTTTAACTTGTTTTTAAAGTTTGTACAATTTTAAAAAGTGTTTTATGGTTTTTTAAAAAAACAAAAAAATATGTTTATAAAAAAAACACAAAAAAAAAAAATATATGTGTTTTACTGTTAAAAACAAAATTAAAAATTATATGTGTTTTACCGAGAAAAAAAAAAAAAAAAAGTTTTAAAAAAAACAACCAAAAAAAAAAAAGATGTTTTGAAAATTATTCAAAACAAAACAAAGAAAATAATTTAAATAAATTAGATTTTAAGCCTTCCTAAATGTGTCTTTTCTAATATGCACACACCCAAAAAATTACACAAACCAGAAACAACACGCTTAGAAACATATAGACATATGTAAATTATGTGATTTTCTTACGTTTTATGGACCGAGAAATGAAGTTGGATGCAAGCGCTAAGGGGTTTAGGTAAGTTTGAGGGACCGAGAAATGAAGTGGGATGCAGCCGCTACGGGGTTTAGGTAAGTTTGAGGGACCGAGAAATGAAGTTGGATGCAGCCGCTACGGGGTTTAGGTAAGTTTGAGGGACCGAGAAATGAAGTTGGATGCAAGCGCTAAAGGGTTTAGGTAAGTTTGAGGGACCGAGAAATGAAGTTGGATGCAGCCGCTACGGGGTTTAGGTAAGTTTGAGGGACCGAGAAATGAAGTTGGATGCAAGCGCTAAAGGGTTTAGGTAAGTTTGAGGGACCGAGAAATGAAGTTGGATGCAAGCGCTAAAGGGTTTAGGTAAGTTTGAGGGACCGAGAAATGAAGTTGGATGCAAGCGCTAAAGGGTTTAGGTATGTTTGAGGGACCGAGAAATGAAGTTGGATGCAAGCGCTAAAGGGTTTAGGTAAGTTTGAGGGACCGAGAAATGAAGTTGGATGCAGCCGCTACGGGGTTTAGGTAAGTTTGAGGGACCGAGAAATGAAGTTGGATGCAAGCGCTAAAGGGTTTAGGTAAGTTTGAGGGACCGAGAAATGAAGTTGGATGCAAGCGCTAAAGGGTTTAGGTAAGTTTGAGGGACCGAGAAATGAAGTTGGATGCAAGCGCTAAAGGGTTTAGGTAAGTTTGAGGGACCGAGAAATGAAGTTGGATGCAGCCGCTAAAGGGTTTAGGTAAGTTTGAGGGACCGAGAATTGAAGTGGGATGCAAGCGCTAAGGGGTTTAGGTAAGTTTGAGGGACCGAGAAATGAAGTTGGATGCAGCCGCTACGGGGTTTAGGTAAGTTTGAGGGACCGAGAAATGAAGTTGGATGCAGCCGCTACGGGGTTTAGGTAAGTTTCTGGTTGAGGGTGCGCATGCGCAAGATCTTATAAACATACGAACGCACGAATCTAAGAGGCCAAAAACCAATGAAAACCAGAGGCAAATGCAAGTAATTGGAAGAGCTTGACGATGGAAGCAGCCGAAAAAACAGGCTGCCGCCGCAACAGGTGAGCACATGAACGTGATTTTTACGATTGCCAACTGACTGAGGCAAGTTCGGGAGATATCATACGAACGGACGTATATTTTAGGATAGAAACGTATTTGCTTATTGAATCACTCGCAAGTTCATACGAACGCACGAGCGGACGTGAAAAATAGGATGATCGTGAGCCAAATCCAAGCTGTTACATGTTTCTTTGAATCAACCCAATAGAGTAGGGAAAAGGGTGACGGCAGCATGCCAACCTGGTGCTCTGTCTAATTAGCACTAGGCAACAACAACAACTAAAAGGCTCCTTAGTTCCCCCCTGAATTATTTCTAAAAGCAGTCACACTCATCTGTCACTACACGACTGGTCTAGTGGTTTTGTGATCCAGCCCCAATTTTAGCAACTAGATTACGGGATCCAGGTATTATCACACCCTTCTCTTAAGTGTGCTACAGTCTTTTTGGACTATAAAACACACCTTATCATTCCATGTTTTTTTCTTGTTTACATTTTAGATTCAAATTGAAGATATGAAAGACCACATAGCACCCCCAACTCCACCAACTCCAGCACCCCCCAACTCTATCACTCCTATTTCATAATGACCCCAAATGTATCTCTAATTCTTAAAATACTAATTTAAATGGTAGATTAGCTAATGCTTAAAACACACAGCTGACCATTGGTGTTAATGAACCACAAATTATATATATA
This sequence comes from Gastrophryne carolinensis, assembly GCA_027917425.1. Classification (NCBI taxonomy): domain Eukaryota; kingdom Metazoa; phylum Chordata; class Amphibia; order Anura; family Microhylidae; genus Gastrophryne; species Gastrophryne carolinensis. The sequence continues at coordinate 134,228,784 of CM051239.1, forward strand.
ATGTGTGTGTGTGTGTATATATATATATATATATATATATATATATATATATATATATATACATTTTATATGCTTATATGACATGACTTCCACAATCAGTAAACCCTTTTAGAATGAGTTGGATGGCATAGTAAATGAAAAGCATCCAATAAGGGCTCCTGGGCTAGAGTTGAGCTTTCAATATGCATATTGAATAATATTGAATTCATTATATTTCAGCTTTTTATTAAATTGAACATTATGGCCTTGCGTCAAGAAACTTTCTTTAAAATATCTGCTTAATAAAGGGTGGTATTCTTGCTTTATTTCAGAATAAAGCAAGAGTTAAAATAAGGTGTTATTCAAAGAAGAGAGTTCTTAAATTTTTATGTGCTAATATGTATAATAATGCCTAAAACCTTCCTTGGGGGCAGGCAAAAAGATCCAGTGACTGTAGTGCTTACAGATTTCCTTAAAGCGGACCCAAACCCACATTTTTAACTAGCTTCCCCTGCCCATGAAAAGTGCGTTTTGTTAATTTTCACTGCCTCCAAGTCACTCTAATTCCAGATAATGCCGTTTGTTTTAGCTGTAAAGCTCCCGCCTCCTCCATTTGTTGCCACTGTTGTGTGTGGCAATGTGACATTCTGCCCACTGTCCGCTTTGTTTGAAAACGACTTCTCCAACAGAGAGCAAGGCGTTTCTGTGCAATATTGTCCTAATCTGGACGCGGATCTATTATTATCCAAGAATATCCAACCCCGCATTTTATACCATAATAGTTGTTCCCCTGGCGAGCATTACTTAAATTGCACCAGCGCATAAAGTAGCACTCTGCCCTTTGCCTGCTTTGTTTGAAAGCGACTTTTTCTACAGAGAGCCAAGTGTTTTTGTGCATTATTGTTCCAATTTGGACATATTGGACATAACAGTATTACCCGAGTCTATCCAACTTCACATTTTATGCCATAACCGCTGGGCCCCTGACGAACATCACCTGGGGGGCTCTGCCCGCACAGAAGCACCACGGAGGGAGTGCTGCAGTGCTTCGGGATACCCCACTATTGATCAAGCTGAATTGAAAGGCAGACCTCGTGGGCAATGGGCGGCGGCAGCAAAATCAAGGATTCTAAGACCCGGGCGGGGGCTCCCTCACGGCCAACCAGAGCGACCTTAACCGCTATATCTCAAAGCCCGCGGAGTCCTCCCGAGAGTCGGGCCCGTCTGGGAGCTCTCCCCGGGGGGCTGCGGGGGAGGATCCTGACCGGGGGGATGCTGGCACATCTAGGTCATCTCCTGTGGATCGCACGCTATCAGAAATCTGGGCCCATCTGCGCTCAATGCCTACTAAAGAGGACTTGTCCATGATCACACGGTCAATTAGCGATAAGCTCTCAGAAGAAGTCGGCCTCCTGAGAGGAGATTTAAAACAATTGGACGCCAGGCTGGATAAGGTGGAGCAAAACCAGGAGGAAGACAGGTCAGTCATACAGCAGCTGACACTTCGCCTGCAAGCACAAGAGGCTGCTAACAACAATCTGACCCTCCACCTTGAAGACTTGGAAAACCGCAACAGGCGGAACAACATCCGCATTCGAGGTCTTCCTGAAGCAACCCGAGCGGAAGATCTAATGCCTACACTGCAGGGCATCTTCTCGCTGCTACTTGGAGAACAGTCAGAAGGGGACTCTAAAATCCAGATCGATCGAGCGCACAGGGCCAAAGCTCCTCCCCCCCGACCGGGTGACCCTCCAAGGGACGTCATCTGCAGAATTCACTTTTTTCAGGAGAAGGAAGTGATTATGGCGGCGGCAAGGAGGAAGGGGCCCCTTGACTTCGATGGCACGGAGTTGCACTTTTATTCCAACCTCTCAAGATCCACGTAGGTGAGAAGGAGAGCTCTTCGTCCATTGTTGGAGATGCTTAAACAAAACAACGTGACCTACCGGTGGGGATAACCCTTTTCTCTGTTCGCTTCAAAGGGGGGCAAAACTTTCGCACTTCGCAAGCATGAGGACTTACCGGTCTTCTTTAAGCAGTTTGGCCTTTGACCTCTCCAGATCCCGGACTGGCTGGGTGCCACCCCGGACCCATATCCTTCCCAGGTCAGAGGAAAGCGACCTTTCCAGCCCCCTGACGCGTGAGGTTGGCTGGATGTGACCGTTGCATTTATTTTCTTCGTGTTGTGGGGGTCGTTGCTATATATGAAGGTCCTCTCCCCCCCCAGCTTTTACCCCCATTCGAGACACTTGGTATGACCTCTGACAGAGTCTTATGCATTTCTAATTTCTGGTTTGGGGCGGTTCCCAACTCTACTTTTTCTTTTTCTCTCTTTGCCTTAATCTTCCTTTTCTTCCCCTCCTTCTCTTCCTACCACTGACCCCCCTTCCCCCGCCCCTGCTACCCATCCCCCCCAAGATTATAGTAAACCCGGAGCTAGTGACAGTGAGTGGGGTTTGCGACAACATGCAGAGTTCTCGGGCTAGCGATGCGCTTAACCCGCCTTTCACCAATAAACTTAGAGTGATTTTGTTAAATTCTAGAGGATTGAATACCCCTATTAAGAGATACAAATTAGCTCAGGAACTGTCCAGACATAAAGCAAATTTCCCCTTCATACAAGAAACGCATTTTAAGGGTGACAGAGCTCCTAGGCTGTCCTCCAGGTCCTTCTCCCAGTCTTATACCAGTAACGCTACAGATGTTAAAGCGAGGGGGGTGGCGATTTTGATCGCTAAGAACACCCCTTTTCGGGTCTCAGACAAAATATCGGATGGGCAAGGTAGATATTTGATTCTCAAGGGCACCTTGTATAACAAAAACTATACGCTGGCAGTTGCTTATGCCCCTAACTCTGGACAGGTCGCTTTTTTTAAAATCCTTTGTAGACAAGCTCATGGCAGTACAGGATGGGCCCATTATTCTCGGGGGAGATCTGAACGTAGCGCTGGATCCCTTACTAGACTCATGCACAGGACGGTCGGCTCTGGCATACGTGGCATTGAGGAAATTAAAAAAGATCCTTCAGAAAGCTCAGCTCTGTGACCCGTGGCGAATTAGCCACCCCACCACTAAAGACTACTCCTTTTACTCCACGGTACATGCCACGTATTCTAGAATCGACTATGTTCTAGTATCCCATTGCCTTTTGTCACATATATCAGACGCCAAAATAGAGCCTACAATTATATCAGATCATGCCCCCGTAGCCCTTTCTCTCAAGTTGGCGGGGGGTCCAGGGGGGAGTGGACATGGAGGTTAAATGATTGCCTTTTGCAGAATGAGCCGCTGGTGCTTGACCTGCAAAGGGCCATCAAGGAATACTTTGAACTTAACAAAAGCATGGATACTTCTCCATTTAATAATTGGCAAGCCCACAAAGCAGAAATTTGGGGCTTGCTCATCAGACATGCCACTCAGATGAAGAGGTATAGGGACCAGGAATTGCAGAAGCGGCTAGGGAGGGTTCAAGAGCTAGAGAGATCGATAAAGCTTCGTTAGCCAAAAGCAATCTCCTAGAGCTTTCTGAGGCCAGAACGGCCCTGAATTCTCTCCTATCTTCCAGAGCCGCTTATATTATAAGGAGATGTAAGAGGATGTATTTCAAATGGGGGAACAAAAGCGGTGCACTCTTGGCGAGAGCCCTCAGAAAGCAGCAATCACTAAATTATATTGAAGCTATTATTGGCGAGTATCAAAAAAAGCTCCATAACACCCCAGACATCGCAAGGACCTTCTAGTCCTTCTATCAAAATCTATACAATATCCGTTCTGATGGGGCAGAGCCGAATTAGGGCGCTTGGAACAGATAAAGAGATACATAGCGGACTCTGGGATGCCGGTGTTGAGTGGGGAGGAGAGGGAGACCGTTGAAAATCGCTGTCCAGAGTTCACCGAACGGAAAGTCGCCAGGGCCTGACGGGTTCTCTGTCAGTTACTATAAGCAATTTCTCCCTCTTCTCGGCCCGCATTTTCTTTCGGCCTTTAATTCGCTCCTGTCGTCCCCTGCCTGGGCCACTATCCCGAGTGAGGCGTTGAACGCTTATGTCACTATAATACAGAAACCCGGGAAAGATCCACTCGCCTGTGGCAGTTATAGGCCCATTTCATTATTGAATGTGGACCTTAAACTCTTTGCAAAGGTCCTGGCAAATAGTCTGTCGGGGCTGCTCCCGGGGTTGGTGGACTCCGATCAGTCGGGCTTTATCCCCGGGCGGGAAGCCCGCGATAACACCACTAGACTATTGAACCTTCTTCATAGGGTCAAACAAACCGGGGAACCGGTTGTTCTGCTGTCCACCGACGCCGAGAAGGCCTTTGACCAGCAGTTCTGGAGCATATTGGTTGGGGCATAATGCACTGCAATTGGTTATGGCCCTTTACTCAGACCCTTCGGCAAGGATCAAGGTTAATGGCGCCCTTTCAGGCAGAGTTGACATTAGGAACGGTACCAGACAGGGGTGCCCCCTCTCTCCCCTGATTTTTGCATTATCAATGGAGCCTTTCTTATGCAGAATCAGGAGACAGGAGGATGTCGAAGGGATTACGGTCAGATCAGAGACGCATAAAATCTGAGCCTATGCGGATGATCTGCTCTTCTTCCTCACAAACCCAACAGTGGGCATCCCAGTGTTACTGAAGGAGTTTGAGAGGTTTGGTAGGCTTTCCTTCTTAAAGATAAACTATGACAAATCGGAAGCTTTAGGGGTGAATCTCCCCAGAGAGACGGAGGCTCTCCTCCGAACGTCATTCCCATTTAGATGGCCCCCTTCGGCCATTATGTATTTAGGCACTAAAATTACAAAAGTAGTAGATGGGATATATACTGCAAATTTTGGCCCCCTCCTCTCTAGAATTAAGACGGACTTAGCGAACTGGGGCCTTCCCACTTTCTCATGGCAGGGCAGAATAAACATTATTAAAATGACGATCTTACCGAAAACCCTTCAAACCCTCCCTGTACATATCCTTAGGGCATACTTTAAATCCCGATTTTCGTAAAATGTATCTGGCAGGGACTGAAACCAAGAGTGAAACTGCAACTGCTTTTTAAGCCTAGACAAGCTGGGGGATTAGCTTGCCCTGACCTGTTTCAGTACTGGCGCGCAGTCCATCTCCAGCGCATATTAGATTGGCACCATCAAGGAACGAGGAAGAAGTGGGTTGACCTAGAAGCAACCTGGCTGCAAACCCCTCTGAGGGACATGGCTTGGGTGGCCGGTACGGGGAGGACCCTTGTTAAAGACCATCTGCTCATTGCGACCTCCCTTGGAGTCCTGGATAGCATTAGAGGAGGGGCGGAGATCTCACCTTGGCCGTCCCCTCTAGTACCGCTGGTGCGTAACCCATCCCTCCCAATTGGCATTCTCCCTAGTCTCAGGGAAATCTTTAGCATAGGGGGGGGGGTCCTGAGGGGGTTGGACCTCATATCGCTTTCCGGCTGGACGAGGTTGGGAGATATCAGAGATAGGTGGGACACGCACCTGATTGATCAGTGGCTTTTGTTCACCTTTCGGAGCTTTCTTCTGAGCCTGGGACCAAAACAGGTGCTGACCAGGGCCCTTACCCCCTTCGAGCGATTGGCTATTGCGCAGGATCCTCCTTCAAAACTGGTGTCTCAATTTGTATGCTTTGCTGGGTAGTTCTGAGGACACTGAGATGCCCCGCTTTTGCGCAGACTGGGAGAGGGACCTGAACAGGCAGCTGATGGAGGATCAGTGGAGATACATATTTTTAGCAACCCATAAAACCTCTATGTCCTCCAAGACACAGGAAACAAATTATAAATGTCTCATGAGATGGTACTATACTCCGCAGAGACTACATAGGATTGCCCCAATGGTTCCTGCTGAATACTGGAGGTGCCGGCGGGCGATGGGGAGCTTTTTCCATATATTTTGGGACTGCTCCAAAATAGTGCCCTTCTGGCATTCTGTAGCCGAAATCGCTGGGGAAATTGTGGGACGTCCGTTGCCCCGAGATCCCTCTCTGCTTCTCTTGCATCTGGCAGATGTCCCTTTAAAGACTTATAAGAGATCACTTCTGAGGCATCTTATTAATGCAGCAAAGGCTGTCATCCCGAGACTCTGGAGGTCGGAGGTAATCCCATCAGTGACGGACTGGGTGGGAGAAATCAACCGTGTCATGGAAATGGAGGAGCTTACCGCCTCTATCCATGAGACCACGCAACAATTCTTGCAGACTTGGACGCCTTGGTTCCTTTTTAGAGACACAGACAGATTCAAGCAGCTCACAGCGGTCGGCCCCCAGGCAGGCTCTTAGTTTAGTTCCTTTTGTAATCTTATCTACCTCAAACTACCTCTTGACTTTTATGCGATGTGTAGTGAGGGGCAGGGGGGTCCCGGATAGTGCTTTGGGTTGTACCCTGCTGAGCTGACTTTCCCAGCATCCCCTCCTTCCATCCCCGTCCCCCCCTACTCCCCTCTCCTCTTTTCTCTGCTCCTTTCCTTGTTTTCTCTTCCCTTTACTTCTTCTTCCTTCTTTCTATGATTCCTATTGTGCTGAGCCACCTCTCCTCAAAGCAAGATTATACTCCGGCTTGTTGTAGCTCTCCCCCTGCGTTGGCTGGGCCCACCACGGACCCTAAATACTTTGCTCCCATGGGGGGTTGTTGCCAGATTGGGGAACAATAAGTTGCACACAGGATTTGTCATACTTTGTCTTTATTATAAATGAGCATTTGTCAACGGATCCTAATTTTATGCGCATGTATCTTAATTGACTGTGTATACGATGGTTGGTTCTGCAATGCGACAATGTTGTACTTATTTCTTCACCTCTGTGCTGACTTGTTTAATTTTGAAAATAAAGAATCACCGTATTTTTCGCCCTATAAGACGCACTTATTTTCCCCCAAAAGTGGGGGGAAATGTAAAAAAAAAAAAAAATTAAACTCACCTGTTACCGGCACTCCCGCGTTGCCTGCCGCACTGCGGGAGGCCAGAAGAAGACAGAGGAGCGGCGGGCTCTGTCCCTGTCCCCACCGCTGCTATTGCTGCAGCAGCGATAGCAGTGGCAGGGACGGAGGCAGCGCCTGCCGCTCCACCATCATCTCCTGCCCTCCAGCTGCTGCCTCTTCCGGCAAGGGCAGGAGTGAACAGCGGGATCCGTGCAGCAGGTGGGCATGGCCTGCACCGCGTAGGCGCAGGCCATGCCCACCCGCTGCATGGACCCGGCTGTTCACTCCTGCCCTTGCCGGAAGAGGCAGCAGAGAAGATGCGGAGGAGAGGAAGGAGCAGATGTCTCTGTCCCCGCCGCTCCTTCTTACTGGCTGAGCCGCGCAGACACCCTGCTCCATAGAACGGGTGGGCGTGGCCTGCACCGACGCGATGCATGCCACACCCACACCATTCATGGAACCGGGTATCTGCGCGGCTCGGCCAGTAAGATGGAGCGTCGGGGACGCTCCTCCATCTTCAACGCGGGAGCGCCATGAACATGTGAGTTTTTTTTTTTTTATTGTGTGCCTATGGGGAACGGGGGGGGGAATGCCACACTGCTTCTACGGGGAGGGGGGATGCCACATTGCCTATAGAGAATATCAGGGGGGATGCCACACTGTTTCTATGGGGAATATCAGGGGGGATGCCACACTGTTTCTATGGGGAATATCAGGGGGGATGCCACATTGCCAATAGGGAATATTAGGGGGGATGCCACACTGTTTCTATGGGGAATATCAGGGGGGGTGCCACACTGTTTCTATGGGGAATATCAGGGGGGATGCCACACTGTTTCTATGGGGAATATCAGGGGGGATGCCACACTGTTTGTATGGGGAATATCAGGGGGGATGCCACACTGTTTCTATGGGGAATATCAGGGGGGATGCCACACTGTTTCTATGGGGAATATCAGGGGGGATGCCACACTGTTTCTATGGGGAATATCAGGGGGGATGCCACATTGCCTATAGGGAATATCAGGTGGGATGCCACACTGTTTCTATGGGGAATATCAGGGGGGATGCCACATTGCCTATATGGGGAATATCAGGGGGGATGCCACACTGTTTCTATGGGGAATATCAGGGGGGATGCCACATTGCCTATATGGGGAACGGTAGGGGTGCCACACTGCCTATATGGGGAATGGGAGGGGGTGCCTATATGGGGAATGGGAGGGGGTGCCACACTGCCTATATGGGAAATGGGAGGGGGGTGCCACACTGTCTATATGGGGAATGGGAGGGGGGGTGCTACACTTCCTATATGGGGAATAGGATGGGTGGAATGCCACTCTGCCTATGGGAATGGGATGGGGGGAATGCCACTCTGCCTATGGGAAGGGGGAATGACACACTGGCTATTGGGAATGGGAGGGGGATTACTGTAATTGGAGAATACTGCACTATTATTTGGTTAAAAATATTATTTTCCTCCCCAAAATACTAGGTGCGTCTTATAAGCATGTGCGTCTTATAGGGTGAAAAATACGGTAAAAAATTTCCATTTCTAGTCCTACACCCTAAGAAGGAAGTATCGGCAAGGGCTATAGCCAAAAAGTTCAGTGGGTTTTGGTCCGCTTTAAGATTTACTTTAAAATCTAAATTATGTTTTCACATTCCTTTTGTAAATGTTTTAGGTGTAAATCAAACACCCTCTGCCGAATCATCACTTTAATTCAACTCAGGCCTTATTCTGGAATAAAGTATGAATATGGCCTGGAGATATTTTAGGGAGAGGTTATTAAAGCAATGGTCTAATCTTTTATTTAATAAGTGACTGCAATGTGTATAGGGTGTATATAACCCTCTCTGGGCAGGAGATTGCTGCCAAGGTTTCAGGATGGTATACGACCTGCCATGCAGAGGCTCTATTACATCGGCAAAATCTCCTCATTCATAGGCAATTATTTGCTGCCTTGTCAGATCATATATTCTTTCTTGCCTGAAAGCATATTGTAAAAAACACAAACTGTCACTCTTTGACATGATTCCTTTTGTTGTAAATACGGCTCCTTTATCACATTTATGTCTTAAACATTTAGTCACTTTTGTGAGAACTTCTGTCAACTCGTTAACTGCTCCGAATGCCCCTCCTAGACATGATTGCCTAATTAGGCATTCTACCTCAATACAATAGGGAAAATAATGCAAGCACTTCAAAGTGGAGAGCGATTTGAATAGACATTAAATTAATCTTCTTAAAATAGATGACATCTGAATGGGAAAGGTTTTTGTAGGAGACTTTTTAACTTTCTTTCCTAAATGGTTAGGAAACTTTAAACACTGAATACATTCAAAAGAGAAAGATCTTAGGCAGTTCAAGCAAGATCAATTTTACTTTGACATATTTAGATTCTTGTCTTGCCTTGTTTTGACCTGATAATGGTTGCAAAGTCTTCCTACTTAGAAAAAGTTTATATGAAAAGTCAAGCTCTACCTCGTTCCCTTCCATTTTGGGTGTAAAAAAAAAGATTTTTGTTTTTTCTGTGGTCCGTGGTAAAAAAATTTTACTTTCCCTTGAAATGCTTTAGGACATCCCATCAGTGTCCAATATACATTATTAATTTGCATAAAATAAACATAGCACTGTGTATTCAGGCAAGTAAAAACAGGCTTGGGTTTGCTTTCATACTTTTACCATAGCGCTATACACCAGTCATTTTTGTTTTAGCTCATTTTGCGTTCGAGTCAGCACCAGGAATAAAAAACTGCACTTTGCAGTAAAAAGAGCATTCTAGGTAGTAAATAAAACTGAAGGGTACTTATCCTAAAAACATTGTTGATAAGTTTTTACATCTGGTGCTAAATTGACTCCTTTGTGTGTGAATGTTCTCATTCATCCATATTATAATATAGATAGTAATAAGTAATTGGTAACAGGGCCTTACTTTTTTTTTCATTCTATTTTCACATGATGATTCAATATTTATTAGTAAAATCCATTTCAAAGTCTAGTTGTTTTTCGTGATTTCAATAAGATGCTTGAATAATGTAAATGGTAAGAGTTTTAGGAACATATTTTATATTTTTTGTGTAGTACACAATTCCCTTTCAGTGTTCTGCAGTCATGGATACCATTATACAATGGTTTGAAAAAGACACAACAATGCCAAAATGACCACTCCGCTCTAAAATGCAATTACACATTTCTGTTTGTCATTATTATTTTATTCACTTTGCACATGTTTTAACAGAACAAAATACTTTTGCTTGTAAAAAGTATAAAAAATCAATAGAAAATATTTCTGTTGCCATGTATCGCACCACCCTATGTTAAATGTCAGCAGTCAATCCAATTTCTTTCCATGACCCTTTTGCCACTTACTGTGCAGTGTTTATTTTAAATAAATATTTAGAGCTTTAAAAGTATTGAACAGCATTCATTGCGGTGTTACCGCACCTGCTGCAGCCTGAAATTAGCAATGCGTAAAGTTTTTTTTTTGCCCCACAGAAGCAATATGGTAAAATAATAACAAAAATAGTTATCGGGGTAGCATCAGTATTACACATTGAAAGAATTGCAGATTCCCTTATTCCAACCGTGAAAATGTTATATGCCCTCATGCCCTCATAACAAACCTATGAAATATCATAAAAGACATGGTGGGGTAGGAATTCTTGTTTTTTACAGCACCTCTTAAGCAGTTAATATTTACAGTTTTATTTTTTTTCAAATAAGACTCAACTCCCAGTAAATTTGTATGACTTTCTCTGGAAAAAGTCAGACCAGCCTACTGATTCCAATAGGGGTTTATCTTCTGCAGCATGCACAGAAGCTTCTAACTGTCATATAGTGCTTTACTAGGTACAAATTCACTTTAAGGTAACCATAGGATCTACATTGCAAAATCACATACTAAAGTTTTACTAAAAGCAAGCCTGATTTTTGTCCCATTGTCTCAGGCTACACATTGCACTGTCCAAAACTTCAATCCATTTTTAAAAAGACCCTGTAAGTCCTAAGTTATTGCTAAAAATATTAAAGCATAGGAGATGCATAGAAAAATAAAAGAGAACAAGTGGGTGTTGCAATAGTGTGGCAATAGTGATGTGATTTAAGCTTGTACATAAAGGTGGATCATGACTGAGATTGTCTGCAGCCTGTCAGCTCAATGTGAGCAGATCATGGAGGTGAGAGACATGGTGCAGACTGAGATAGTGTGCAGCCTGTCAGCTCATAGTGTCCCTGGATGAAGAGAGGGTTTGCTGTTGCAGGGTGGGTGTCTGACTTGTGGCAAGGTTGAAAAATAGAGGAATATGCAAGAATACAGGGTGGAAGGAGTGGGCAGGGTGTTGATTGTTGGCCACTTGATCAAAGATGTCTGAATGCTGAGGGCTGTGCATGTTCATGAGGGGAGCGGGGTTTCAGAGCTGCAGAGAGAGTAGCAGACAATCAGGATTTCTAGGGAGGGGTAGGGGGGTGTTTCCATTTTCAGTCCACTGAAGATTGATTGAAGGACAAGGTCAGTGGGGTGAAGACTGAATGATAAAATGAGTTCCTCACTAAATAGACAGACAGCGCAGGAAGGACACTGCTGAAGGGACTCAATGTAAGGTAAGCACTCGTATTTATTTTTTACATTTTGACTTGTCAATCACTTTAACGAATAATCTATATAAACATGCTGGGTAATGAAACAGGGAGCTACTTATACACCCTAGCTGAAATAAATTCCAGCAGGGCTGTGGTTTTGTCCTCCTATCAAGAATAAAATCTAGGGGTGACAGGTTTTTGAGCACTCACTGGCATTTTTACAGGGTTGACCTGCTCTATTCCATTGCCTGCCAGGCTGTGAGCATTAACCACTTTAAATATCTACCCAAAGCATATCATGATGGCTAGTAGCAGCTACATATAACAGAAGAATTACAATAGCAATAAACATCTACTCCAGCACAGACTGTCTCAGAAGAAAGACCATTCTGTAAAAGCAGAATGGTACATTTAAAACCCCGGATACTTCCTTTCATTAAATGGAAAAACAAGCTTGGCTGGATTTCTTTTTTTATGCCCAGTGTATATTTATTGCTATTTAGCATATTCATGTTTATTTTCATCACTGGAACTTTTTTTCACAATTTTTTCACTTTTCTACATTGCAAAAGTGTGGAAAGATCATTCACACATCACAGAAAGCTGTGAGAGAGCTAGGAGATGATCCATTGTAATAGCAGACACTTGGCTGCTATACAATGTAAGCAAGGATCTGCCCTTGTTACATTGTTTACAATAAAACAATGTAAACAGCAGCCATATGCCTGGATTTTACAATTTAAGGAGACAGATTCAGAAAACTGACTGCTAAAAGCTTCCATCCTGTGGCTTTACATTAGGTTGCCCTGATGAAGAGGCCTCTTGGTACCTCAACATTTCAGTGTGTTCCATATTGTGTTTTTCCCACTTTGGTTTCTAATCTACTGAAATATACTCTTCGAGTGCTGGCTTTTTCTCATATTTTGGCTGTTTAAAGGGTACCACATCAGCCAAACGTCAAAACTAGCTGCGCAAATATGGAGCAATTTTACCCAGAGCAACTGATCAATTTTTAACAAAGCCAAGAATGTTTTGCTTGCTCTCTAATTTTGCTTCACAACCTATTGAAGAAATGAAGAACAATGACATTTCTCTGCAGATGTTTGAAATAAAGCCAATTGTTATCATGCTTTCGGATCTTTGGCAAAGGAAAAGCCAGATAGCATGGTAATGGGGATCCAGGCAATAATTCTGATGCTGCAGACATGAAAGTAAATGGCACAAACTGCCAATGTACCCATTTTTGTATCTGCTGAATCATCCAGATGCAAATGAAATCCCAAGACCAGGTTAAGTTGTCTCAATTCACTCATCATTAATTATAATGCCCATTACCTACATTGTGTTTGTTTTCACTGTCAGTTATATTACATGATAATTAACATTACATTTGACACAAGACTGGTATTGCCATAGTGGCCCCAGTTGTGGTTACAATACACGCAAAAATATAGTAATATATATGTGCAAATTGATAGTATTATGGTTATTAGGTTTAATTGGTAATTAAACCGGACCTTCACCATGATTAATTGAAAAGCCCAAACCCTTAAAAAATGATTCCCCAGCATCTAAAATTAATATATTTTAAGTTTTTAGTCACTTACTTGTTATTCTTTCCCCCACTGGGCTGCAACTCTGTTCAGGACTTTAGGATACAGGTGCCGCCATCTTGACTCAGAAGCATCACGGGTTATAGCTGTGCTTTGCTCAGACTGGGGTCAGGAAAAGGTCAACAATCCCAGAATGCAGAGCAGCACAGTCAGAAGGCACTTCCTGATGTCCCATGAGCCGCCATCTTGAATGTTTAAAGGCTCATAAAATGCAGTAGATGCAGGTAGTATGATGTTTAATGTGAACAATCTGTATGTACAGGGTGTGGGAAACATATAAGATAGACTTTTATTCAGAGTGAAGGTCCGCTTTAAGTTTAAGGTTAATAGTGGTGTAACCCAAAGTAGGTTTAGGAACTGTTGGTTCACTTTCACAAATAAAAATGCACAGTGACCTACATGTTGACAGTATGAGCTTCTACATAAAAATACATTCAAAGTTTTGCATTTGCATTTGCATGCAATACACAATATAGTGGATGTAACTTCAGAGAAATCACTGATGAAAAAAGAAGCCATTTTAAAGATTCTATATCAGCAAGCAATGCCAATTTGTAGTTTATTAAGCCAGCAACAATTAAAAAAGAGCTTGATTCTAAAGTGAGAGGCATCATTTTGAATATTAAGAAAAATTATTTGGGAGGGGTTTAATTAGTAATAAGTAAAGACAACAAATGTTTAGGGGTCGTAAATAAATTACATAGGATTACAGCAATCCACTAGTCAGAAATGACTGGAGGTCCACTCAAACCCAAGCCCCTGGGCACTCCAATTTGGGTTGCCCCTACATGCAAAAAGTAAAAGAAAGCCTAAAAATTAGGAAAATTACATCCATGGTCCATGCTCCATGGTGTATCTCCCCACATGACCGCCGGAAGGAAATAAGAGTTTTTGGGCATTTTTGCTTTAAGGAAATTACCAATTTATACAAATATCTACCTGTTCCATATAGAGAATTCAACGACAAACTTCATATTTTATTGTGTAACTCAGAAGGTTCTTCACTGGTTCTCCTGTGTTTCTACTTTCCTGCTTTTATTTAAAGTTTGGGGTCTGGTGCTATCTAGAAAGTTTCCAAACAAATTTGTTTCATGCATGCTTGACTCATTCATTACTAGCTATAACTTCTTTCCTTTTCTTCTTTTGGAAGGAAATGGGGACCATAACAGTGTAGCAATGTACAGTACATATGGGGTCAACCTATTTCCATTAGGCAATGCTGGTCTAGTACCTAAAAATGAAAGCAAGTTATGCTGCATACACCTGGGGTACGTACACCACTGACAAGGCTCAATCATTGGCAAAACAACTTTTCTGTCTGGTTTGTTCCTTTAGGTGAGTTATGTACGCGTTTCCGTTCTGACTTTGCTAATGTTCTGAAATGCTTTCTATTGCCCCTTTTTTCAGAAGGGTATGATTTATAAAGGGTGCTTTAACTATCATGCAATGAACACTTGATTACTCTATTCTCACAAGGGATATATCATTGTTACAGAAGGTAATTCTATGTGAGTTAGGAAATATTACTCATGAGTTATCCAAAATCTCATGGGTTTTTTTAAGCATCTTTATTGAATCAAGCCCAAGGGTTTGTGAAAGCTTTCGCAATGCTCTCTTTATAGTTAGCAACAGAATTGTATATGCATTCTTACTCACATGCTAGAGTCCAATTCTTGCCCTTTAGAACATTCGATAGACATTAGAAGAATAATCACTGTTGCATAATTAACTGTCTGCTCTCCAAGACATTTTGCCAGAAACACTGTACCCAAACTGCAAGGGAAATGGTTGTCCCTGAAGCAGCTGCTTGATAAAAACCCAAATCCCCTCTTGGTCTGTCAGTGTCTGCATTGTTTGGCTCAGATTCACACGCCTTGGAAACAGGATTTTATTTAATATTTTCTATCACAATGCTAGACACAGCAAACATCTTTTGCTTTATTAAATAATATGTTCTGTTTTACAGTGTATTGTAAGTGTGTAAGTGCAAGGTCTGGAGCTACAACTAAAATATGTGCATAATGTATGAATAGTATTTTTATTTATATAAAAGGGCTATTTTTACACTGTTATTCGTGACTTTTATATTTTTTACATTACATTACAATAGTTCACTGTGTCAAGCTATCCCAAAAATCTTCGAGTGCTGCTTTGGGTGGCAGTTGATTTTTTGTGCACCTTCCCCAGCCCTGTGACCTCAGGTAGAGAGGCAAAGTGGTATTGTCCAAAGCCACTTGGTGTTGTCTAGGGATGAGCGAACCGGAATTCGCTCCGAATTTCAGGGAAAATTAGATTCGGCACGAACCCGAATTATTTTTGTTTCGTGCCGATCGAATTTTCCTTGAAATAAAAAAAAAAAAATGGCGGCATGGTGGGAGCGGGCAGGCCGGCTACGCTGTCAGCGGGCGGCGGAAGCCGGCCCGCTGACAGCGCAGCCGGCCTGCCCGCTCCCACCATGCCGGCATTTGTTTAAAAAGCAAACACTTACCTGCATGGTCGGAGCGTGGAGGCCGGCGCTGCTCTCAGGCGCCCTTTGATGACGCGTCCTCTGATGACAGCTGAGAGCGGCGCCAGAGCGTGGAGGCCGGCGCCGCTCTCAGCTGTCATCAGAGGACGCGTCATCAGAGGGCGACTGAGAGCGGCGCCGGCCTCCATGCTCCGACCATGCAGGTAAGTATTTGCTTTTTAAACAAATGCCGGCATGGTGGGAGCGGGCAGGCCGGCTGCGCTGTCAGCGGACTGGCGGCGGCCCGCTGACAGCGTAGCCGGCCTGCCCGCTGCCACCATGCCGGCATTTTTTTTTTCAGATGAGCGATTTGTGAAAGTTCGATTCCGGCGAACCCGAATTTCTTGGGGAAATTCGCCGAATCGCCCGAATCGAACTTTCAAGAAGTTCGCTCATCTCTAGTGTTGTCATCAGCTGGGCCTGATCAATTGGCTGCAGTGAAGGAAAGGCAAAAAGCTGCGCTAAAGAAAGAATTCCTGCAAACATTTTCATTAATTTATGGCCCCCTTTTTGTAGTAAAAATAAATGCCTATAGTCACTTTAGTGCTGACAGCACAGTCCCTGGCTATCTCCTGCTTACCTAGACCCACCACTGCTGAGAACAGAAGGCAGGAACATACATTGGAGCTAGGTAAAGTGTTGTTTCTCTGCATCTCCTGCAACTTGCTGGTCTGCAGGTGGTGGCATCCAGAGCAGAGACAGAGCAGGGATGTTGCTACTCTAAAGCAAGCTCTGTGAAATGCCGCATTTCACAGCCACAGGATCTCTGAACTAGGGAAGTAGGTAGGGCAGCCTAGTGCTTTTTGCACCATCACACTCTTGAAGGGAATCCTAAATTGAGATTGCAGGATAGTAGGTGAGTGTAGTTGTTTTTTTTCTATTTTTGGCCATTGACACTGGGATTTTTACTTTCCCAGGTTTTGATCCTCATTTTGATTTGTAATGCTCCACAGCTGTACTTATCTCTCCTTTGATCCCACCTAGCATGTGCAGGTCATACATATTAAAGTGGACCAATCACAGCCGAAGCCAGCCAAGGGAGTGTAAAAGACTACAGTACTGGCCGACTAGGTCCCGATGCCCCACTGTGTGAACCCCCCCCCCCAGATCACCCGCAAGTCCCTTACCTTTCTCTAGGCCCTAACCACAATCGGAGGCCGCCACCGCATCACCGGCATCCTTCTCAAGCCCAGCCTTTTAGATAGGCCAGGCATGCCAAAGCTCACACCCCACAGGGGAGCCAGGGGTGGAAAACAACAATGGCGGTACATAGCTAAAACAACAGCTTTAAAGCATACAGCATAAAGCGTTGATTGGACAAGTGTCCGTGCGTCATTGAAACAGCGGAAAAGTGAGTGGAGTGGTTTCACTCAGCGGGGCTTCTCGATTTGGGATGCCTTAGAGGCAATGACCAATCACCAGGATAGCAAAAATCCTGGTGATTGGTCCACTTTAATGGGAAGCATCAGAGCTGAATGGAAGGTGAGTGGCAAGCGTCCCCATCCCCATTTCCCTCTGACTGTACATTCAGAAAGACCTGGTGTGGGAGCATGCAGAAACTGGAGGGAATTATTGAATTCATGAAAACATACACCCATTTTTTTCTACTGCATAAAAACCTTCCCAAACCATTCACAATGAAATAAAGAGTCTATAAAATAGACATATCTACCTAAACTAAGACACATTTGAATTCAATCAGCTTATGATAAAGGAGAAATTTTGTAAAAGAACTACCGATCGTTGAATACAAGAACATGCTGGCAACATTCCCAAACACCTCTTCAGATGTTTCCATGCCTTGGCAAGCTTTCAATATTTCAGATTGCATTAATATATAGCTAAGTGGACCTTTTTATTTTCTACATGATCAGCTCTTTTGGAATGCTGAAAAGCTATATTGAAGTCTGAGGTAATTATTAAGTATGAAGTCAGAGGAAGTATTCCCCTGCCAATTCATACATGCAGTTTATCAGGTTCAGAAATCTCTCATGTGTATCTTTGCATATCTTTCATAACATGAATTGTATTTATGTTTATTAGGCCCCTATAGAATAAATAATAACACAGAAATTGGACAGGTGAGTTTATTACATTATTTGCATTAAACTTAAAAAATACATAGGCCCTTATTTAAGAAGGGATAGCGTCAGGTAGCACCTGGTTAATGAGAGGTAGTGACTGATAGCTACTGGTCAACGCCGGACACGGCATGCAATTCCACATTTATCAAGCAGAAGCTGTTTAGCGACTGGAATAGCGCCATGTAGCGTCTGATTCATCATTTTCACAGCCTCAGCGAACAGCGCCAGTGTTCAGCCTTGCACAGCGCCAGGTATGACCTCTCGCTACCTGTCGTTCTCCCATACATTTCAATGGACGATCCTTTTCTTCTCTTTTAACAGGTTTTTCTTTTTTTTTTTTTCCAAAAAAATCACAAATAATTCTTTGACCTCTTCTGGCATTGAAATAGCAGTTTTTTCATATTTTTTTCATTTTTTATATATTTCCTCAAAAATGACATTACAGGTCTGGCATTAAAGTGTTCATGTTACAATGTTGTTACAATGTAATTCCATATGTTTTCGCTTTGTTAATAGTTGATAGATGCTTGAAAACAGACTTTAAACACACCGCCTCCTGCGCTCTGGGCTTCAAACAACTATTTTTCAGCGCCAGAGATTTGTGAGGCTGTTTTTTTGCTGAATATGGTGTGAGTTGGTCGCTATGAGCAGTCGCTAACATGCGCTCCCATACAGCGCTGTACTGGTCAAATAGCGACTCCTCACAATGTATTCAACATTACTGAACAGCGACTGAGCCGCTATAAACTAGCGACTCACGGCCGAGCACTGCGACTACTAGCGGGCGCTCTGAAAATGCCTGCTACAGACGCTCATCTGTCGCTACCTGCCGCTAATGATGAATCAGCCTCATAGTTTCATAGCTTACGGCCAACATTTATCAAAATGTGGTAGACACATGGGCCCCAACAAATAATGTGGAAAGATCTACACATAAAATAAAGAGCTCCCTATATAAGGCACAGAACTATGTCACATTACCAGCTTTTGGGATGTGCCTTCATCTCAGGGAGCCAATGTAATGCCCAACTTTTTGTATGTTATTGATAAAAGTTTTTTTTTCTGTAAATGTATGTGTGCCGCTCCTGGCTGGCCCTTTCCTTTTGTGTTCCCACCCCCAATTAGTAAGAAGTATTGTGAAGCCATTGTGTATCCTTTCACTTGCTGGGGATGCAATATTAGGCCACGTGTCACAGTTTCATTATTATAGGTGCTGCCCGTGTTGTCCCTGGTGGGAAATATCTGTACCGTGCACTGCATAGCAGCAAGGAGACGAGCAACTTCCTAGGTGGCACTAATGGTCATTTGTGGTAGTGACAGGGCTGTATGTAAAAAAGAAAAGTGAAAATGTGGGAAAAAAGGAGAAGAGACAGAGAAAATGGGAGAGAGAAAAGTAGAGGCAATGAGATAAGAAAGAAATCGAGAAAAGAAAGAGGAGATTCCTGATGCGATGGTATCTAGCCTCCTCTAGAATAGCCTGTGTGGTACCTAGATATCCTAATAAATGCTTCAGGGGATGTATGACTCCTGGAGAAAGACCCTGGGTTTTCTCTTTTGCAACAGAAGGATGAGGAGCTTACCATTTTCCAGCATAATCTGTTAGTTTTCCTCCTACTGGCAGCCAAACAAGCTATAACCAAGTTGAGAAAACAATTATTTTTGGAATTGAAGAGAAGAACGCAGGCCTCTGTATGTAAATGAGAAGCTCACCAGCCTTCCGATTGACACAATCAAATATTTCTCGTTCTTGTTCACCATGGGTAAAGTATGAGGAACAGCATTGGTTCTTTTAATTTGGTCCCAGCTGGGGTCTACCACGAGTAAGGATGAGTGAGCCTAAGCTGCAAAGTTCAGATTTGTATTGAACTTTGTGATATCAGGCTACCTGAGCACGGACTTTAGTGAAAAGTCTGTGCTCAAGTTCGGCACTTGGCCAAACCCAGAAAAACTGGAAGCTGGTTGAGCAGCCAGTCATCCACATTTTTACATTTGGTGATCACAACCATGCTCGTGGTAGGGGCACTGCTGGGGCGCATCCTGGCATGTCATATAGCTCATCTGTGGGCACCACCTGCATTATGCTTTTTGTGATAAAACTGCTTATTTTTACCCCCTTGCATTAAACTTAGTTACTTGTTAGCACCCCTTGCATAAAACTTACTAGGGGTTTGATATAATTATTCACCTCTTCCTACCTGCATTGCACTTACTGGGGCAGGCAGCATATACACCCTGTCCAACAATGCAGAAAGCAGCAGATGAGGGACAGGGATGTGGCCACGGTGCTGCTGCTGAAGCTGTAGCTGGTGGTGATGGAACTGGTGCTGCAGGGAGAGGACATGTCTCATCTTTGCCTGCTACACCTTCCTCTGGTGCAAGCCAGGGTTTGCAGCGGCTTCTTCGTAGTCCCCAGTACCGCTGCCAGAGTGATGAGGCCAGAACAAGCTGAGACAGTCATAGATTATATGGCATGTAGTGTTACCAGTTCCATGGGATTGTCTTCCACCCACTTCACTTTTGCTGAGAGTGTTGAGCCGTCCTCCTCCCCCCCTTGAAATCAGCAAGGCCATCCCAGCCATGTAAAGTCATGGAGTCACTAATGCTCTATGATGGATCTCCCCAATATGGCATTTTTTAAGCAATGAAGAGACAACAAGACACGGGTCATTTGCACACTGTGCCTCCAGTCCCAGAAGCGTGGGGAAAAGTCTTAATAATCTCTGAACCACGTCCATGACCAGGCACCTGCAATCCAAATATGAGCTGCAGTGGCAGAAGCACCTAAAAAACATGCAAACACCTGAGGCTTCCTCTGCTGCTTCAGCCGCTACCGCCGCCTCCACATCAACAAGGCCACCTGTCTCCCCTCCACTATCACCAAGCCTGTCCACACCATACCAGGGAGGCATTAAGCTTTCCATCCTGCAAACTTTAGAGAAACAAAAGGAGTTTGGCCCATCTCACACAAGAGCCCTGGCCCTGAAGGTAAGCAGTTACAAGTTGCTGTTCTTTGAAATGCTCCCATTCTGCCTGGAGAAGATGGACAGTTTTAAATAGCTGATGGTAGCAGCTGTTCCACAGTACGCTGTTGCCTGCTGCCACTACTTTTCTTGCCCTGCACCAACATGTTGTGGAAAAAATAAGATGTGCATTGGGCAATGCCATTAGTTCCAGTGTCTACATCACCCTTAACACGTGGACAAGTAAGCATGGGCAGGGTCGTTAAGTCTCTATAACTGCCCACTGGGTCAATGTAGTGGCAGCTGGGACTGAGGGGGGAAACACTGTCACGCATATCCTTCCGCCACCCAGGATTGCTAGAAATCAGTTGGTGCCTCCTGTAGCCTCCTCCTACTCTGCTTCTTCCTCTGCTTCTTCCTCTGCTTCCTCCGCATGCAGTCAGAGCAGCCCCTGCACCACCTATTTAAGCACTGCCATGCGGTAGCGGTAGCATGAGGTGCTAAAACTCATCTGTTTGGGCAATAGACTCCACACCTCCAAGGAGCTGTGGACCAGCATCCTGGAGCAAACAGATGAGTGGCTGCTGCCATTGCACCTGAAGCCTGGCAAGGTTGTGTGTGGCAAATGGCGTAACCTTGTTGAAGCATTGGACCAAGCCAGGTTAACGCACATCCCTCGCTTGGTAATGCAGAGCTTTCTTGCCCATTATCCAGAGATGCCGGGGCTGCTGCAAAAAGTGCAGAGTGTGTACACGCACTTTTGGCATTCCCACCCTGCTGCTGCTTGCCTGACTGCACTGCAGAGGAACTTTGGACTTCCCACCCTTCACCTCAGATGTGACTTGCCCACCAGGTGGAATTCCATGTTGTATATGCTGGAAAGGGTATGTGAGCAGCAGCAAGCAACAGCACTTCACCACTAATGAGTGGGCCTCGATGAGGGACATCTGCTCAGTGCTGCAGTTCTTTCAGTATGCTATCAGTATGGTCAGCGCTGGTGACACCATTGTCAGCATTACCATCCTCATCCTTTGCCTGCTGGAAAAAATCCTTCAAGCCATAACGGAGGATGTTATGGTGGCACAGGAGGAAGCAGAGGAGGAGAAGGAGGGCCCATTTTCCCAGGTATCAGGGCAGTGTACACATGGCTCACAGGGTTGGTTGATGGGCCAGAATAAGCCAGGTACTCCACTGTCCAGCCAGCAGACAGTTTTGGAGGAGGAGGGCTTTCTCTCACAGCAGGGTGGCACCCAGCGCAGCTCACATTCATCAATGGAGTATGGCTGGGGGAGGGCGAGCATGGTCACAATGTGGAACACCTTGTTCAATTGTCCACCACATCCACCACCACTGGATATGGGCCATAGTACTTTGACTCACATGGTAGATGACTACCTGTCTACATGTCTCCTGGTACTGAGTTCTCTCATTTGACACGTGGTCAGAGCTTGCCCTCTATGCCTTGGAGGTAGTAGTCTGCCATGTGGCAAGTGTCCTATCAGAACATGTGTTCAGCACTGCATGGGGGTGTTATCACCGACAGGAGGATCCGCCAATCCACAGCCAGCGTGGACATGCTTACATTCCTTAATATGAACCAGGCGTGGATCCCATGAGACTTGGATGTGTCAGCACCTGAGTGAGTGGTTAGTGTTTGCTACCTCTTCCTCTACCTTCTCCTCCACCTACACTGACACATCCACTCCTCCGTCTCCTCCGCTAACACCGCCACATTCACTTCCATGAGTTTTACTCTAGCCCTTGCTACCCCCTTTTACATTCATTTTTGGGCCCCCAATCTACTTCAATGCGGTTCGGGTGTGGGTCTATTCCAGGGACCCGAACCGCATTTTAGTGGCAGGTTCAGCCAAACGTGTCAAACCCAAACTTCAGCTGGTTCACTCATCCCTA
This sequence comes from Gastrophryne carolinensis, assembly GCA_027917425.1. Taxonomy (NCBI): domain Eukaryota; kingdom Metazoa; phylum Chordata; class Amphibia; order Anura; family Microhylidae; genus Gastrophryne; species Gastrophryne carolinensis. The sequence continues at coordinate 134,251,338 of CM051239.1, forward strand.
ACCACGGACAACAATGCAGTGAAATGTCTGAAAGAGTACAGGCACCTCAATAAGAAAAGCTCCAGGAGGTGGGCTCTTGGGGTGTAGCAGGGTCAGCTCCAAGTTCATATGGACCCTTCTCCCCTGCCTCTTAGGAGCCTGAGTGCACCAGGATTCCTTTCGTTTGCCCAGGTATGCTACATGGTGGTACCGGTGTACAGACTCCCCTTTTGAATCACATTACAAGAAAATATACATTAACCCCCGAACTGTTTTGCACTTTTGATAAAAGGAGCTTCAAGGTTTGGGTGAGCAGACTACTGACCCTTACTTCTCACCCTGAGTGTCAAGACCCCACACTCTGAACTGTGTATCTGAAGTTGCCCCTGCTAATGGAGACACATTTTTTGATGTTCTAGAAGTTTTTTCTATTTCACTTAGACTTATAGGGGGTTAAAGAATATAGGAAAGGCCATAGTTAAAGCATGCCTTTTTTTTCTCTAACATATTGCTAGTCACAATAACTTTAGTTCCTAATGTATTTCAGATTAATATTCCTTTTGAGAAGCAATTCAATTTACAAGAGGTGTGATGGGTATTTTGAAGGGCCACTGCACAGATGTCAGTTAATTACACTGATATGTAATTGTGAAATATGATTTTACCGGCTGGCCCTTTCCTTTGATGTTAGTGTGTAATATCTACTGTGCGTTTCAGATGAGTTCACACACTCACATAGGATTTTCTTTGTGACATGAACCTGAGGTGAGATGCTAAGATTCCACTGAAGTTACCATTACACTGTGATCATTTTAATGAACTAAGTCATAAGACTTATTTTAATAAATCTTTAGTGGCTATGAAATGTAGAATCCTGCCTCTACATCCTCCTGCTTTCAATATAACTTTTTGCTTTGGGGAATTTCATGAATGCTCTGCTACAGATGGTACTAACAATATTGCTAGGAAATATGCAACTTGATCTGTAATTATTTTTGTCGCTGGTAACTTGTCGTACAGAATAAATTACTTGATTCTGTCCTGTGTTTATAGACCTGTGATAATCTTGCAATACTCAAATTAAATTGCTTACTATTCCAGTGACAGCAAAGTAATGCAAACAGGAACAGGATCCACTGCAGAGAATGTTCTGTACACATCTACACAACGTGGATTATGTTTACCGAGCATGGCTAGTTAATAAAACATTTTGGCAGCACATCCATTACATGGGCATCTGTCCAAGAAGACAGTTATAATTATTATGAATGATTATTAAATTATTTTATTCACACAAATGGAAAAAATGTAATAAATAGAATTATTGAACAGTTTTAGAGGCAGTTAAGACCAGTTAAATAGATTTTAACTTAAATATAAATATGTATTATTATGTAATTCACTACACTTTAAATATGTTGTTTTGATGTACTGTAGTTGGAAACTAAACTGGAAATGAGATAGCTGGACTGATGAATGCAGGTACAGTATGCAGTTTTGAAAAGATTGCAAAAAAGATGTATGGTGTATAGTATTTCATTTTGTAAGGGTTTCACTTTACTGCTGCTAATTCAATCTGAGACTAACAACTCATTTAACAAGACACTAGAGTCTTATATATTACATTCATTACTCTTTTCCAGTAACCTTCTATAATCTATACATATTCAGCCTCACGTACAACAGTGTTCTTTCCCACTTTGTACATTCACCTCCTCGAAGAAGTGGAGCGCAACCTTAAGTTGGCCATATTACATGAGATGTGATAATCTGTTCCATGAATATAATCTGTTCCATGAATATTCAGACTCATGACTGAGATTTCTATTTAGCGACAGTGCTTCAAAAGCAGAGTCCATGACAAACAAGAGCAACAGCAGGGAACCCTAAAGGCAATTATAAAAGTAGGTGTTCCATTCTGTAGATCCTATCTTTGATCCTTAGCCATTCAACCACTACCAAGATTGCAGCTCATGAGTCTATTCTCGAGTCTACTAGGAGTAGAGATGCTAACGTCTACCTCTGCTGACCTCGTAGTGTGGTCATGGCACACTCCCATCACCTATTATAACCGCACTGCTTTTCTTACATGCAGCGGGGTACAGGGTTGAAAAACAAATCAAGGCAATCAAGAAAGGTAAAAGGATAAGTACTTGTTTTCTTGTGGAGATAAGTACAGGGTGAGATATTAAAGGTTTAAATTCTCGTTTAGCATCATCCAGGGGAGCTAGAACTAGTTAGATCTGGGATAATACAAGACCAAGGCATGTGCATTATTTAAAAATATGTGCAGGGTAGTTATTTAAGCAAGCCTAGAATTAGTGATTAGAATATAATTTGCTCTGGGAGCAGAAACAAGAAGTGTGGTGCAGGGCAACAGGCGAGTGAGCAGTCCAGCCAGGAATAAGGGGAACAACAGACCTAGGAAGGAAGTCTTAGGCCCTTATTCATCAAGCGATAGCGCCAGGTAGTGTCTGACGAGCGCCAGGTAGCGGCAGCTAACGGCGACTACCGACTCAAGTACGCCCGGCGGCGGTCACAATGACGCATTTATCAAGCAAAATGAGGCTAGCGCCGGCGAGAGCGACGGCTAGCGCGGCATTCATCATGAAGCCGCCTGGACCGAACAGCGCCGCTGCAAATTCCCTCACAGCGCCAGGTATGAGCTGTCGCTCCCTGGCGATGTCCAATGCATTTCAATGGAGCAATCTATAATTAATCATAATTAATTGTTTTTTTTTTTTTTTTATATTTTTTTAATGTCCAAAAATCGGAGACCACTTCTGCAATGTTAGGATTTATTTTTAAGTCAAAAAAAAAAAAAAAAATATGTGCAGAATTGATCTAACAGGTCTGAGATTAATGTATTCATATTACAAAATGATTCTAAAAACATGTATAATGTTAAATTCAAAAAATATGGTTGTTTAGGGGTTAAAAACTAGTTAATACACTTCGCCGCCAGCGCTCTGGGGTTTAAACAAGGAATGGACAGCGACAGCACATTCGGAGCGTGATTTGTTGATGAATATGAAGCTAGCCGTTCGCTCTGGCCATTCGTTGCCAGGCGCTCACATACAACGCTGGACCTGTGAAACAGCGACCCCCCAGCCCGTATTCAACATTACCGCACACCGACTGAGTCGCTGTCATCAAGCTAATGCCGGCCAAGTACAGCGAATACTGGCTGGCGCTGAAAAAATCACGCTACAGTCGCTCATCTGTCGCTACCTGGCGCTATTGATGAATCGGCCTCCCCGACCCAGGTGTCATCATCAATGGACCTGTTGAACCTGTGGGTAAAGCTTAAATGGACAGTCCAGGCAACTGCAAAAAAATTAGACAGCAAGGAGCTCAACTGAATTCTGTCCCATGTATCTCTCCTCCATATACTGTAGTGTCATTTGGATGCTCTAGCAGGACTCTAAAATATGCCCCTTTTTAAAATCCTTACCTTCAGGACCACCTCCAGATGTGATTCCATGCCGGTCCCTTACAGTGTGAGCAGGCTTGGAAAGCCACAGCGGTCCCACATGCCAAGCTTGCCCACACTGGGAGCACTGAAGCACCTCCATGTATAGTACATAGTACAATATAGCTATGTAGCTAAATGACATAAGAGGCTTGATATCTACTATTTTTCTGTATGAGCATGTGATGAATGCAAATATTGAAAATGGAGATATATGCCAGATGACAAGACTTTTTTATTTTGACACAGGAATAATTATTGTTATAAAGGGTTATAAAATACACAAATAGAAATAACTATCTGGGGTTTGAACAATAGTAGATAATGGCTCTACTCTATAGAGAATACCTCCATTTGTCATTTTCAAGGTCAAAAACTGAATCTTTATAGAGATTTGTATTTCCTCTGCATAGTAAGCCCAATGATGAGCATTCTCTTCGTTTAGTGCTAGGGGTTTTGTTCCATTCAGCAGTAGGCTCTGATTTCCCTGATGTTCCCTGATTTTCCTGATTACATTTAGCTATTTGTTTTTGTTGTTCATAGCAAAATTGCATTATATGAAGCATATAGAGAGTCATCATTGTCTAATCTGATTTTATTCAGATCTACTGTATAAAAACTGGTTTATTCAAAAATGAAACTTGTGGTCTAATTCCGTCAAATCCAGCTCTATCTAAAATGTGCATGGGGTTCAGGCTTCCTATTTGATCACCAACCTTGCTACTTTCCTTTTGTTGTGGACAGTACTAAGAGAGCTGTAAAGGGTCCCAACAATGGAACACAGATACAGATCATCTAGACTCACAATCAGGGCCGGGGCTGTAAAACCATCAATGCAGCTCTGCAGAAAACTCAGTGCATACAATGTTGCCTGTTTGCTGGGGCCACAAAGGAAAGCAGAAAAATTCAAAAGCTATGTGCAATTAGTTGAAAATTGAGTTTTTTTTAATTTGTACTTATGATAAGTAACAGGATTGGAGCAAGGGAAGTGTTTGAATGGTAAGTTTTGCTTTTGCCAATAGATATTCTTTAAAGTGGAACAATACCCAGGATTTTGACTATCCTGGGTTTTGGTCCACTTCGGTGGGGCACCCCGCTGTGTGAAACCCCCCAGAACGCCCCAAAATCTCACCTCTCCCTGCTCCCACGTGACTGCTCCAGCCAATCACAGCGCGCGTCCAAGGCCGCTTGGACGCGCATAGCAGCTCAGCGTCTCTGAGCTCTGGAGGCCGCGTCTCGCGCTTCCCTCTAACAGGGAGCGCGCCTGTGCCGGCCATTCACAAACGCCCTGCTAAAGGGAAGCGCGAGACGCGGCCGCAGCTCGCGCATGCGCCGATGGGACGGGGCTGAGGTAAGGTTTGTGGGCCTCCTGGGGGGTTCCTCCCCGCGGGACATCCCGGTTTCGGATGCCCCGCGGGGAGGGATCTGATCGGTCCGGGAATCTTATAGATTCTCGGGCCGATCCCCCCTGGGTGTTGGTCCACTTTAAACTTGTTTTTTAGTCATATTGGCCTTGAATCAGTAAATTTGCCTAAAACATCCAATGAAATGTTTGGAATGTTTATTGCTTTATTTCAAAATAAGGCATAGGTTAAAATAAGTTATGATTCAATACAGGGAGGAAGTTGGAGCACGACTCTCCCACTAGATCAATGTGACAACTTTATTTAATTTGCATTTCAAAGTAAAACTTCAGTAAATCGGTAAATTACACTGCTGGGTCTTTTTCAAGTTGCCCAAAGTCAAGGTTTGAGGTGTAAATAGCTAAAATTTGTGTACATTTAAGCATTCTTGTAACATTCTTTTTTTAATCACATCATATTTTATATCATGCCTTATTCTGAGATAATTAGTAAAACAGTCCATAAGTTCATGATAAATTAAAAAAAAGTTTTCTGAATCAAGGCTATTGTGCTAAGACGCCAAGTAGTCAATATAGAAAGATAGAATACAACTGCATTCCTGCTAATGGCCAAGCATAGTATATCCACAATTTTCTAAATATATATGCATGGCAGACATTACTATATTCTTGATAAATGTTTTCTCCTTAACAATCCTGTGGAAACCCTTAACTCAATATCATGACACTTCAGTTAGATGGAGAATGATGTAGAGCCCTGCTAGTTTTTATGTTTGCCATCTGCGCTTGCCATCAAAATATTTTTGAAATCATCAATTCAGACTTTATAAGAACCAAGGTGTTTTTTTTTATTCACAAGAGGGCAACTAAATAATGTGAGACACAGCTGCCAATGAAGCTAGTCAGATCTGCCATAAATTAGGTGCCAGTATGTATCTTTTTTCTAATCTCCAAATTTAGAGTGGCCAAGGATTGATATTAATGTGTATGATGAAATTTCGAACTGTAAGATCTTAACAAATTTTAACAAGGTATCTGGGCAGTCTGAAAATATTGCAACAGGTATAATAAATGTTGGATCTTATCCATTAATAATGAGACTATAGACGTGCAGAAGACACATGGCAGCTCTGTTCTGCGGGGCAATTCCAACATAGATTGAGCACGGCAGAATTAATTTCCTATCACCAAACGTCACCCACCACTGAGCAGAAGATTCATCATAAACCTGACTTGCTTGATGATAGAATAGGGAGATCATTTAGAATAGAGGGTAAACAGAAGTAGTGCCAGGGCGATGTAAAAACGGTATTTTAGAACAGTAAAACAACATTCACTTAGTGGAAAAGATAGTTATATTTGTCATATACACGCATTATGATATAATAAGCACATTTTCCTGTTTGAGAGCAATTTACCTTTTATTCTGGCTCTATTTCATCTGCCTTTGTGTAATTATTGGGCACACAGTAAAAAGGGAGATCAATTATGTTCTTTCCCTTGCAGAAACCTGTCTGTTAATAATGTTTGCGCGGTATGAACTAGAAATGTGTGCACCTGTGCACATTTTTTTAAGCCAAATCTCTGATTTCTAAGAGATGGAAACCATTTATAAACCTGAGATAGAAAAGGATGTTAATTGACAGTGATGTCAGCCTATGCTGTTGCTAATGATAATGGCTATTCTGAAAATCTCATATAAATAATGTAAAAAGTTGTATCTTACTGTTGTGCCCCATTATATACTTCTGCACACCAAAATTGAGGATTTTTTGTACTTGCCTCATTTAAAGTGGACCAACACCCAGGGGGGATCGGCCCGGAAATCTATAAGATTCCCGGACCGATCAGATCCCTCCCCGCGGGGCATCCGAAATCGGGATGTCCCGCGGGGAGGAACCCCCCAGGAGGCCCACAAACCTTACCTCAGCCCCGTTCCAGCGGCGCATGCGCGAGCCGCGGCCGCATCTCGCGCTTCCCTCTAGCAGCCGTTTGTGAATGGCCGGTGCAGGCGCGCTCCCTGTTAGAGGGAAGCGCGAGACGCGGCCTCCAGCGCTCAGAGCCAGCTGAGCTGGTATGCGCGTCCAGGCGGCCTTGGACGCGCATACCACAGCGGCTCTGAGCGCTGTGATTGGCTGGCGCGGTCACGTGGGAGCGGGGAGAGGTGAGTTTTTTGGGGCTTTCTGGGGGGTTTCAGACAGCGGGGCACCCCCGATCGGGGTGCCCCACCGAAGTGGACCAAAACCCAGGATAGTCAAAATCCTGGGTGTTGGTCCACTTTAAAAGATGCATGATAAATAACCGATATACGATTTATCAAGCTGTCAATCTAAAGCTAATACTGTACATGCAATAAAGATCAGAATCGAGTTCAGTTCAAGGAATTGACTACACACATTCCAGATACAGTATTAGTCATCACTCACTCCCTCTGCTATTGTAACGCCTTCAAGATGGCAATTACGATAATCTTTCTAATTTCCCTATGTATAGTCAGGGGCAGCTCCAGGTTTATGTGGGCAATTGGGTGATAAAAACACAAAAGGCACCTTTACTGTGTCTTATGACAAATGTGGCAATAAAGCTGCTTTTATGGTAAATGCAAAGATACTACCTCTTCCTGAATTCCAACATTGACTCTGCCCACCACTACCCCCACTATGGCCCTTATTTATCACGGGCTAGCGCCAGGTAGTGTCTGACGAGCGTCTGGTAGCCTCAGCTAACGGCGACTACCGACTCAAGTACGCCCGGCGGCGGTCACAATGACGCATTTATCAAGCAAAATGAGGCTAGCGCCGGCGAGAGCGACGGCTAGCACGGCATTCATCATGAAGCCGCCTGGACCGAACAGCGCCGCTGCAAATTCCTTCTCAGCGCCAGGTATGAGCTGTCGCTCCCTGGCGATGTCCAATGCATTTCAATGGAGCAATCTATAATTAATCATAATTAATTGGTATTCATTTTTTTTTTTTTTTTTAATGTCAAAAATCCGGAGACCACTTCTGCAATGTTAGGATTTATTTTTAAGTGAAAACATTTTTTTTTAAAACTTTGTGCAGAATTGATCTAACAGGTCTGAAATTAATGTATTCATATTACAAAATGATTCTAAAAACATGTATAATGTTACATTCAAAAAATATGGTTGTTTAGGGGTTAAAAACTAGTTAATACCCATCGCCGCCAGTGCTCTGGGGTTTAAACAAGGAATGGACAGCGACAGCACATTCGGAGCGTGATTTGTTAATGAATATGAAGCTAGCCGTTCGCTCTGGCCATTCGTTGTCAGGCGCTCAACATACAACGCTGAACCTGTGAAACAGCGACCCCCCAGCCCGTATTCAACATTACCGCACACCGACTGAGTCGCTGTCATCAAGCTAACGCCGGCCAAGCACAGCGAATACTGGCTGGCGCTGAAAAAATCACGCTACAGTCGCTCATCTGGCGCTACCTGGCGCTATTAATGAATCGGCCTCCCCGTTGACCCAGAGCACTAAAAATAAAATGTTACAATTAAGAGAGGAAAATGGTCTTGTCTGAAAGCATTTGAGCACCAAAATGTGCCTGAGTCATGGAATTCTGCATGTTTCACAATGTGGGTAATCGTAAATTTGGATAGGGGTCCAGCTCTAGAATTTAAAATACATTGAATACATCTGTATTTTTGTTGGGGGTTCAGACTTGGCTGTGTGATGCCAACAACCCCTATTGATTTAATGTTTAGACTTATAGAGCAAAACAAGTGACAACAAGATTACATAGTGCCCTCCATGTAGAGGATGGATAAAAAAGATCCACTGAAGCAGGAAAAAAAGTAGTAAATTATCCTGTAAGCACTATATTTTAAATATTCAATTCCGATTTTGTTTATTTTACTGGTAGTAATGGGTGGAAAGGGACATCATTTGTACATGGTGAACCTGAAGTTTACCTTATTTTCATATTCTTCATTAACTATACTAGTTAACTTTTTCATATTATTCATTTACTATACTAGTTATTTTACTATCAGGTATAAAAGTATTTTTAGGTATCTGATCCCAGGCTAACTGTCTCAGATGGCCCCCATGCTATCTAACAATCCAAGCTTAAGTAGCTTTCACCTCTTGCATTATGAACAAGATAGATATGAAAGTTAGTGCTAGCTTAGTTTTGAGATGTATATATAACCTTTTCCTTTATTGGTGTGGTTAAAATAACAATCCAATATCACATTCCAAAAGTTAAAAGCTTTTACATATTGCAATGCATAAGTTAAAGTAACACTTTTCTTGCATTTGTCGCACACTTAGGGGTTTATTTATCAAGGGATAGCGCCAGGTAGTGTCTGACGAGCGCCAGGTACCGCCAGCTAACGGCGGCTACCGACTCAAGTACGCCCAGCGGCGGTCACAATGACGCATTTATCACGCTAAATGAGGCTAGCGCCGGCGAGAGCGGCAGCTAGCGCGGGATTCATCATGTAGCCGACTGCAACGAACAGCGCCGCTGATAATCCCATCACAGCGACAGGTATGACCTGGCGCTCCCTGGCGTTGTCCAATGCATTTCAATAGAGCAATCTTTAAATAATCCTAATTAATTGCTATTTTTTTTTTTTTTTTTTTTTTTAATGTCAAAAATTCTGTGACCACTTCTGCAATGTTAGGATTTTTTTTTAAGTAAAAAAAAAAAAAAAAAAAAAAATTGTGCAGAATTGATATTACAGGTCTGATATTTATGTATTCATATTACAAAATGTTTAGAAAAACTTGTATAATTTTTACATTAAAAAAAATGGTTGTTTGGGGGTTAAAAACTACTTTACACACATCGCCGCCAGCGCTCTGGGGTTTAAACAAGGAATTCACAGCGCGAGAAATTTTTGAGCGTGATTTGTTAATGAATCTGCAGCAAGCCGTTCGCTCTGGCCATTTGCTGTCAGACGCACCCATACAACGCAGAACCTGTGAAACATCGACCCCTAACCCCGTATTTAACATTACCGCACACCGACTGAGTCGCTGTCAACAAGCAAACCCCGGCCAAGCACAGCGAATACTAGCTGGCGCTGTGAAAATCACGCTACTGGCGCTCATCTGTCGCTACCTGGCGCTATTAATGAATCGGCCTCCCCGTCATACCTTGAAGGTATACTGGAGGGTGCGCCAAATCCTGAAACGCATAATCCTAACTTACTGTATATATATTTGGGTGTTTTCTTTCACTATTAATTCTTTCATTGAAGAAGGCTGGTTATTTAGTCATTACCTGCAAATTTGAAACAATTTTACTACTTAGTATTGTCATATTGTATGTAGTAATATGTCCTTATAATTAATCTCAATCTTGCCACATGTACAATTTAAGTATTTTACTATATTTTATCTATTAAACAATATTACCAGAAAGACCAAACCTGATAAACCTTATTTAAGTCACCGTTAAAGGGCCTAAGAGATAAAATGTTCAGGTCTTGTCTTTGTTTAGAAACAGAATGTACATGTAAGTATTATAACTATAATTAATTTAGGCCAAATACAGATATGTACAGTACAGTAAATCATTTCTAAGTGGTCAAATTGTGTGCGCTCTGTATAGCCACACATGAGTATGGCAGGTCATAGCAAACAACTTACTGTACATGCCATTATAAATCTGACATGAAAACATACATTTTATTTAATAAGATTAATTTAGGACACTTCTGAAATTTAGCGACAGATGGCAACTGGAAATTGTAATTGATTATAATATAGATCCAACAGAGGGAAGGGAGAACAGAGCAGATTAATTTTGGAGGTGCAGTTTAGTGTTGCAATTTAAATAAAATATCAGATAAACAGAACCTAAGATTCTTTGTGGCTGCACTTAAAACACTTTGTTTCCATTACAATGCTTTCCAGAAATGACATATATTCAAATCAAGACAGATTAAAAACAGTTGATCACTAATTGCCATTATCATTTAATTATGGTGAAACTTTCCAGGTATAGCTGTTCTGTTACTCATCCGGTAAAGAAAACCACAATTGAAATAATAAACTATTATCATCCAGTTAAATACAATACAACATTTTTATACAATTTTGAAGAGGGAACATCTTCAGGTGAACTAACACTATATAAACCCTTGACCTGCCCAAGATTTGCTCTTAGTTGCGCTTCTAACAGCAATACTTATTTTTTTAACTAAAATAATGTCGTATAGACTAATCACTATAATAAAATATATTTGATTGATTTTGTTAATGTTATACAAGCAGAACAAAAAAACAGGAGGTGACCTCCAAGGGTTGGGATGCAGGCTTTATATATCAAAAATAGATTCATGGGGTATAACAAATAACTGTGGAATTGTGCGAAAGTCTCTCTCATGCAAAAAACTGCTGTTACACTCTACATATATTAAAATATTATAAACAAAATAACAGCATATACAATTGTAGCAATATTAAGCCTGCAATAGTAACCATCCTTCGCCCCCACTGCATATAACTCTAAATGAATAAACAGGTCCCATCACATAGAACTAAACCATATGTACCTTATTTCAATGGATGTCTAGCCTGTATTCCCCAAATCCGTTTAGGTCAGTAGAGTCGCTTCCTAATGGGGAACAAGGTGCCATCCCTGCCCACCTCCTTTTAAATGTTGAAAAGCGCTTGTGTCTCGCCCTGCTGCAACTTCCGGCAGACGCGTGATCATAGTAAATTTTAAGCCCCCACATGTTGTCAGCGTGAGCACCAGGCATTCTAGCCTCACCAAATACATTACTGAGGCGAAGCCAACAGAACGTGGATCAGACTATACTAAGACCGAAAGTGAGGTCAAGTATAGCTTTCCCCTTCTGCCATATGTGAGGGTAAACCGATGTATAGTTTGCAAACAGTCATACCTATAGTGCTGAGTGAAACCAAAGTGCTGATGAGTGAACAAAGACAGATAAACAAGGAGGGAGTGAAAAGGTAAATGAAAACAGAAACAAAATGACTAATTAAAACGTGCCTATAAGATAAGGTCTTATCCACCTCTGTTAGTTATGCAGATGAGGTTAACAGCAATACTAAAACTGTACCATTTATTTCAAAATTATATATAAATAGGGGCTGGATGGGGTTTTTGTTCAAATACACTGAGCAATAATCCAATAAGATTTGGAGCTGTTCATTTTTCCTATGTGTCCCTTATATCATTTTCCTAAGCGCAAAGCATAATTCCGTATAACAAAAACAATGGGTTCAAGCCAACCCATTTTGGACGTTTCATCTCGAAACCATGTTTCCAAAACTCAGAATGTTTAAGAAGGAACCAAGACATATAAAGAAATAAAAACAAGTGAGCATAAGAGATAATAGAAACAGAAAGAAAAGAAAGATAAGCAGGAAGAAGAAAAGGTCAAAGGAAGAAAAGAAGAGGTCATCTGCAGATTAGCTCTCCCCCCCTCAACCCAGCAAGTCGTGCTGAGGTTCTGATCTCATGTTATCTATGATCAGACTCAGACCTCCAGTTCTATGTATTTAATTTATGGGTCCCAAGTTAGGGAAAAAAAATGGAGGAGATCTTCTTGTTAGTCATAGTAAAGTTAAGTTTCTAATGAACTAGTTCTATAGGTATGTTCTATAGGTATGTTTAAGGTAGGTATGTTTGTTTTTCTGCTAAAGTTTACACTTTGATGCTACAATAGCTATCTCGGCTGCGAGAACCACATAGCCTATACATTATTTAAGGTGTTTAGCTATTGACACGGAAAAAAATCATTGAGCAAAAAGAGTTTTGGATGTAGTGGAATGTTGACATTTAGTAATCTAGATATCATCTGCGCAACTTTCTCCCAAAATGAATGAGCAGTCGGACAAGTCCACCAAATATGGAACATATTTCCTTCATGGTTACAGTTCCTAAAGAACATTGATGGTGCCCCAGGACATTCCTTTGGGACTTGTGACTTGACCAGGAGTCATATACCAGCGTAAAAGCACCTTATAATTTGCTTCTATTAAATTTGTATTGATGGAGGATTTTGCCACCTTCTGGGTAATTTTATTCAATTCCTCCAGTTCTATTTCTAAATAGATAAGTTATAGATAAGTGATATTCCCCTTGCCTTGCCCAGGGTGTGCCAGCAATAGTTTTCAAATGTCGTACTTTTTGTAATTTCTTCTGTAAACCCATTCAATTTAGAAATAAAGTGGAATATTTGATTAGCCCTGAGGGGCTTCAAATTTGGCATTTGATGTTGTTTCCTAATAGTTGCTATAGATTTTATGCCTCTATCATTAATAAAATTATGTAATATATAAATGTGGCAGGACTCTCTATTGATCCACCACAGGAAATCCATTGCTCTGTTACCAGGGAGAAATTTATAATTACCATATATTGGTGCCAGTGGAGTAAGCAGGGCTGCAAGGTCATAAGATGCTCCAAGAGAGTCCCAAATGCTCAAAGAGTGGGATAATGATGGGGATAATATCAGGGACCTCTTATTATGGGTCAGCCACAATAAAAGGTCCATAGGCGTTTTAGGACATGTCAGTTGTTCTAGCATAAATGGGAATTTTTAATGGCTAAAGGAGAGAGTTCTACGTGCTAATTGATGATTTTACAATAGCATTCACTTTACTCAAAGCTTGGTTAAAAAAATGGGCCAGCTGGCATCCCATAACTTTTTGACAGAATAAAAAGCCAGTGTCACTCAAATAAAAGCTGGTCATCACATGTCACATATCCAAACAATATAACTAGCCATAGAAAATGGGGAGGAGAGAATGTTGTAGTATAGGAATGGCTATTAGGGAGGGGAACTTACATATGGGCTGATGACAGTACAGCTACCAGTATAGTTAGTAATGTGTCTCTGTCAACCTTTTTTATGTTAACCTGACCAATACTAATATTGGTTATCTTTAATTATTTCTATTTTAAACCATCTTTATAATTTTAATACTGAATCCATCCTGCCTTTCAAACAGATGCATACATTTAGTCATAGATTAAACTATAGGGCTAAATGAAAACACATGAATATATTATTTAGTATTATTACATGATCTTAACATCAGAGATTTGCAGTTTGACAGTCGGTTGTAAATGAGAAAGTGCAGCCTCCATGTAAAGATGATTGTTTATGTAAAAAAAAAATAAGGAAATGAAATGGCCTGTGTCTGCCTAAGTGGGTGCAGAAATATTAATGAGTAAAATAAATACACTGCAGGATAATGATGCATTCAATGTCAGATTAGGAGTTTAAGGGTAAATTCTGGTCAACTGTATATCATATAGGAAATGTTTTATATAAATATATATATATATATATATATATATATATATATATATATATAATAGAGAGAGAGAGAGAGAGAGAGAGAGAGAGAGAGGATATACAAGTCTTCTAACCTCCTTTAAGGATTATTCCATGTTGTTCATTTCAGGAAGCCTTGAAGCTCCCGGCACAAAGAATTCTCATGGAATTATTTTTGTGTCGGTGTTCATATTCGGAGTTTATATGCTGAATAAAGCTTGTTGTAAGGCTGCAGCGTTGGCATGGATGTGAGTGACTGGTGCAGGCGCAGGCACAGATCCAGTTTAGGGATGGTGTTAGATTTGTGCCTCAGCCTCTTATGGGACGCTTCACTTAACAGCATTTTTAAGTGCCCAATGAGGGCACTTTAAGTGGACCATGTGTGCAATGGTTTTCTTGACCCCCAATCAAAGGGCAGAATAAGTAGAGCTCACCTTCATAGGGAGACCTCCCTGGGAGTGACTTCTGCTTTAAGTACAGGGTCAGAGCCAGCATTGCTAAGGGTAATGAAACTCAAACTGGGAGCTTTAAAATGTCAACTGCTGCCTCTGTCCTTCAAACTGCAGTGTAACAAGCAAGCTGAGTCATGCTCTTACATTGAAAAAGCCATACAAAAGTGTGCTCTGTTACATTGTAAACAGCCAGGCCTATGGCTGCTATATTTTTTAACAGTACTCTGCTTTATTACGTTACATAGCAGTCACAAACCTGCTATTACAATGTAAATGTTAGGGCGAGCGCTGCGTCTTCCCCACGCAGCGCCCCCCTCCGTGCCTCTCCTCGGGCGAGCGCTGCGTCCCCTTCCCGCAGCGCTCCCCGCTTCACCGCCATCCGGGCGTCTGCTGCTGGCCCCCCTGGCTGCGGTTCCCCCTTACCTGGTCCCCGCGCTTCCTCCTCTGACCGGCATGGCCGCCGGCTTCCTCCTTCTGTGTCTGTTCCGTCCTCCCTGCGCGCACGTCCCCGGCCACTAGGGGGCGCGCGCGTCAACCTCCCCAGATTTAAAGGGCCAAGGCCCTGTTAATTGGTCTCTGCCATCCAATCTCTTTTTTGCGCTTCCTATAAATGAAACCCTGCCTTACTTCCTGTGCCGGATCTTCGGTGTTGTTCCCTGAATGATTATCGCTGTATTGCTTGATTCCTCGTGTATGACCTCGGCTCTCCTATTGACCTCCGAACCTGTGCTGCCCGTCCCGACCTCGGCTTGTCTCACCGCTACTGAACCCGCGCTGCCAGTCCTGACCTCGACCTTCTCCTCCGACCACTGTTTGTCTCTGCTGCACGTCACTTCAGCAGTTTGTGGAACTGTGCCGCTGTTGGGGGGTAGCGACCTGGGAGTCACCTGCCGCACAAGACCATCCCGCCTTGCGGTGGGCTCTGGTGAAAACCAGTGGCTCCTTAGACTCCGCTCCCCTGACGCGGTACCTGCCAAAACAGTTCTGCAGACCCTGCGGGTCCACTTCTTCGCACCCGGTGCGTAACAGTAAGATCCGGCCATGGATCCCGCTGAGGTGCCCTTGCCGGAGACTTCCGAACTCCCAGCGCTGGTGGCTTTGCAGTCTCGGCAGATTAATCAGCTTACCGCTATGATGCAGCAACTTTTGACCCAGCAGCTGTCGCCTTCTCCACCGCCACCGGTGCCGCCACCGCAGTCTCCAGCAGTTTCCCCATCCAGAATCCGCCTCTCCTTACCAGCAAAATATGAGGGGGACGCGAAGTTGTGCAGAGGCTTTCTAGCCCAGTGCTCTATGCACCTGGAATTATTGTTTGATCAATTTCCCACCGAACGCTCTAAAGTGGCCTTCATCATTAGTCTGCTCTCCGGAAAAGCCTTGGCTTGGGCCACTCCCTTGTGGGACCGTAACGATCCTCTCACCTTCACCGTTCAGGCCTTTGTTACTGAATTCCGTCAGGTTTTTGAAGAACCCGCTCGGGCCTCATCTGCCGAGTCCGCTCTATTGAATTTAACGCAAGGCGATCTTTCGGTTGGTGAATATGCTATTCGATTCCGTACTTTGGCCTCCGAGTTAGCATGGAATAATGAGGCCCTCTGCGCTTGTTTTAAGAAAGGTCTTTCTAGCAAGATCAAAGATGTTCTAGCGGCCCGAGAGATACCTGACTCCCTTTCTGAACTCATTCATCTTGTCACTCGCATTGACATACGCTTTGCTGAGAGGCGTGAGGAACTTCGCTTGGAGAGAGATTCCCAACGTGACAGGAGGATGTTCCGTTTGGCTCCCACCTTTCAGAAACCTTTGTCTGTACCATCTTCTCCAGAGGTGGAAGCCATGCAGGTCGGCCGCTCTCGCCTAACCCCCGTGGAGAGGTCTCGCAGGAGAAATGAAAATCTCTGTCTGTATTGCGCCAGTCCTGATCATTTTCTAAGAGATTGCCCCATTCGTCCTTCTCGACTGGGAAACGAGCGCACCTAGACTCGGTGGGAGAGGCGTCTCTGGGTGTGTGTGCTTCCTCTCCAAGATTTACCGTACCTGCACAGCTTTGTCTCTCATCTGCCTCTGTGCTTAATTTGCCGGTCTTCCTGGATTCTGGTTCGGCGGGCAATTTCATAGAGGCCTCCCTGATCAAGAAATACGACATAGCAGTTAACCGCTTGGCCAAACCGTTATTCATCGCCTCAGTTAATGGAGATAGACTGAATTGTATGGTGCAGTACCGTACCAAGCCTTTGCTCCTTAAGATTGGCCTCTTTCACCAGGAATATTTGGAACTCTTTGTGTTACCCCATTGTACTTCCCCAATCCTATTGGGTCTTCCTTGGCTTCAGCTTCATAATCCTACCCTAGACTGGGTCACTGGGGACATCAAGGCGTGGGGTACAACCTGCTTCAAGAATTGCTTGAAAGCTTTACCAGTTCGAACCGATCATCCTACCACATCTCTACCGGGCCTACCCGAAGTTTACCGGGCTTACGCTGATGTCTTCTGTAAGAAGCAAGCTGAGACTCTTCCGCCTCATCGCCCTTATGACTGCCCGATCGACCTCCTGCCTGGGACCACTCCTCCTCGTGGCCGTATCTATCCACTATCCGTCCCCGAAACTCAAGCAATGGCTACTTACATACAAGAAAATCTGCAGAGGGGCTTCATCCGGAAGTCCTCTTCTCCCGCTGGGGCTGGCTTTTTTTTTGTACAGAAGAAAGACGGTTCTCTCCGACCCTGTATCGACTATCGGGGTCTTAACAAGATCACGGTAAAGAACCGATACCCCTTACCCTTAATTCCAGAACTCTTCGACCGTCTTCGTGGCTCCAGGATCTTTTCCAAACTGGATCTCCGAGGAGCCTACAATCTGATCCGCATCCGCAAGGGAGACGAATGGAAGACTGCCTTTAATACCCGTGACGGTCATTTCGAGTATTTGGTGATGCCCTTCGGGCTTTGTAATGCCCCTGCCGTATTTCAAGAGTTCGTCAATGACATCTTCCGGGACTTGTTGTACTCCTGTGTCGTGGTCTATTTAGATGATATCCTCATCTTCTCTTCTTCCCTCGAAGAGCATCACCGGCACGTTCGTCTGGTACTATCCCGCCTTCGGCAGCATCATCTTTATGCCAAATTAGAAAAGTGTCTCTTTCACCAAACCGCTCTGCCCTTTTTGGGTTATACTGTTTCAGCCCAAGGATTACAAATGGACCCTAGCAAATTGAGAGCGGTTTTAGATTGGCCTCGGCCTGTTGGTCTGCGTTCCATTCAACGATTTCTGGGCTTCGCCAACTATTACCGTCAATTCATACCCCATTTTTCCACTATCGTGGCCCCCATTGTGGCTCTCACCAAAAAGGGAGCCAACCCCAAGTCATGGCCTCCACAGGCGGAGGCAGCCTTTTTAACTTTGAAAAAGACTTTCTCTACGGCCCCGGTGCTCACCAGACCAGACCCTTCTCGTCCTTTTTCTCTAGAGGTTGACGCTTCTTCCATCGGAGCAGGAGCTGTTCTCACACAGAGGTCTCCTTCAGGGAAAAATCATACTTGTGGGTTCTTTTCTAGGACTTTTTCTTCCGCGGAGCGAAATTACTCTATTGGGGATCGTGAACTCCTGGCTATCAAATTAGCTCTTGAAGAGTGGAGACATCTTCTAGAAGGGTCGCTTCACCCCATATCTATTTTTACCGACCATAAGAACCTTTTGTATCTTCAAACTGCTCAACGCTTGAATCCTCGCCAAGCTCGTTGGTCACTATTCTTCGCGCGGTTTAATTTCCGCATTCATTTTCGACCTGCCTCTAAGAACATCAGGGCAGATGCTCTATCTCGCTCCTCGGACGTCACAGACGTGGACGCTGCTCCTCAGTTCATTATATCTCCTGATCATTTGGTTCATTCCGCTCCAGCCTCCCTAGTGCAGGCTCCGCCTGGGAGAACCTTTGTCCCGGCTCGCCGACGCCTCCAAATATTAAAATGGGGTCATGCTTCCCGTATTGCCGGGCATGCTGGTATCAAAAAGTCTAACGCAATTATTGCCAGATATTATTGGTGGCCCTCCATTGAGAAGGATGTGGCAGAATTCGTGCAAGCTTGTACCACCTGTGCACGTAATAAAACGCCTCGCCAAAGACCGGCGGGTCTTCTTCATCCTCTTCCTATTCCTGAAATCCCTTGGTCTCACATCGCTATGGACTTTATCACGGATCTTCCTCCATCTCAAGGCAATACAGTGATCTGGGTTGTTGTGGATCGTTTTTCAAAAATGGCGCACTTCGTTCCGCTTCCAGGACTCCCATCCGCTCCTCAGTTGGCTAAGAACTTTTTTAAACATATTTTTCGGCTCCATGGACTTCCTTCCCACATTGTCTCCGACAGGGGAGTTCAATTTGTTTCAAAATTCTGGAGGGCTCTCTGTACTCAGTTAAAGGTGAAATTAGATTTTTCCTCGGCTTACCACCCCCAGTCCAACGGCCAAGTGGAGAGGGTCAATCAGGTTCTAGGACAATATCTACGTCACTTTGTTTCGGCCCGACAAGACGACTGGGTCGATCTCTTGCCATGGGCGGAGTTCTCTTATAATTTCAAAGATTCTGAAGCCACAAAGAAATCTCCATTCTTCATTGTTTATGGCCGCCAACCTTTGCCTCCTCTACCCTTACCTACACAGTCGGGTGTACCCGCCGTGGATGACTTAACACAGTTTTTTTCCTCTATCTGGCGTGAAACACGACATTCTCTTGTTCTAGCCTCTACCCGCATGAAGAACAGCGCTAATAAAAGAAGGAGAATCGCTCCTGTTTTCTTTCCTGGAGATAAAGTTTGGCTTTCAGCCAAGTACATTCGTTTCAAGATACCCAGTTATAAATTGGGCCCTCGCTATTTAGGGCCGTACAGGATCAAGCAACAAATTAATCCGGTCTGTTACAAACTTCATTTGCCAGCCTCCTTACGTATTCCCAACTCTTTTCATGTTTCTTTATTAAAACCTCTGACGACTAATCGATTCTCTTCTAAAACGTTGGAGCCACTTCCGGTCGCGGGTACCGAAGATGCCTTCTCGGTGAGAGAGATTCTGGCTTCCAAAACATCCAGAGGGAGACGATACTTTCTAGTGGATTGGGAGAATTGCGGTCCTGAAGAGAGGTCCTGGGAACCTGAGGAGAATATCCTCGATCGGAGCCTTATTTCAAACTTCCTCGGTCCCAAAAAGAGGGGAAGACCTAAGGGGGGGGTACTGTTAGGGCGAGCGCTGCGTCTTCCCCACGCAGCGCCCCCCTCCGTGCCTCTCCTCGGGCGAGCGCTGCGTCCCCTTCCCGCAGCGCTCCCCGCTTCACCGCCATCCGGGCGTCTGCTGCTGGCCCCCCTGGCTGCGGTTCCCCCTTACCTGGTCCCCGCGCTTCCTCCTCTGACCGGCATGGCCGCCGGCTTCCTCCTTCTGTGTCTGTTCCGTCCTCCCTGCGCGCACGTCCCCGGCCACTAGGGGGCGCGCGCGTCAACCTCCCCAGATTTAAAGGGCCAAGGCCCTGTTAATTGGTCTCTGCCATCCAATCTCTTTTTTGCGCTTCCTATAAATGAAACCCTGCCTTACTTCCTGTGCCGGATCTTCGGTGTTGTTCCCTGAATGATTATCGCTGTATTGCTTGATTCCTCGTGTATGACCTCGGCTCTCCTATTGACCTCCGAACCTGTGCTGCCCGTCCCGACCTCGGCTTGTCTCACCGCTACTGAACCCGCGCTGCCAGTCCTGACCTCGACCTTCTCCTCCGACCACTGTTTGTCTCTGCTGCACGTCACTTCAGCAGTTTGTGGAACTGTGCCGCTGTTGGGGGGTAGCGACCTGGGAGTCACCTGCCGCACAAGACCATCCCGCCTTGCGGTGGGCTCTGGTGAAAACCAGTGGCTCCTTAGACTCCGCTCCCCTGACGCGGTACCTGCCAAAACAGTTCTGCAGACCCTGCGGGTCCACTTCTTCGCACCCGGTGCGTAACAGTAAACAGCTTACAGCTGGTTCACAGCTAACTGATGAAGAATGCGGCTTACACTGGTGAAGAATGCTGTATCTGTACCTGACACATGCTAAAGAGCTTTTTGCTGTAGCATACAATATAAGCTGTAATAAAGAAGAATGGGAATAGTTGTTGTTATTTAGTGGCCACAAAGGATACAACAACACAAAAGTCTACTGGCAATGTCAAAAGATTCTGGTGCTGTATCTTTAAAATAAGTTGTCTTTTTGCTTCGTTTTTCCTTTGTAATTACATGTGTAAAATTTTCTGATAGAAATGAAAAATGTATTTCCCTTGTTAATAGGATTTTGTGTTGTGGTCTGTGCTTTCTTGTTCCATTGCTGAAAGATTTTCTCTAATTATGAAAAGAAAATACTGGAGTAGAAATCAAGAAAGAGCTCATAATAATTAAATACTTTTATATCCCAAAAGAAAAAAACTGTACAGCTGTAAAATGTTACAGCATCTTATTAGAACAGTTCTAATCTGAAGAAATACAAGCAAACCATTTTATCCTGAAAGTAATACTATCTGGCATGTAATATATTACAGCACTTCACCAGGCTTACATTTTCATTTCAATTTGGGTTATTTTGGTGAAGTGAGAACCAGATTTACTTTCTGTTTGGTCAAAGGCAAAAATTCTGTTGTTCCGGGGGGAATCACTTTGATTTGGGATAAATCTCTGCATATAACCTAACGGCAATCCAGATACCACATAGACTTACTTATGTGCAACTGTGCCGGGAAATGATTTGCCACCCAAGAGGACTGGAGGCTGCCAATCAGATTATCCAGGTAGACTTGCACAGTGCTGCACTGCTGGTGGTCATTTGGGGAGACTATCTAAGAAGCTTGTGCCATGGGAAAGCAAGCATGGATAAGTGCAGAAGAAAGGCATGGAATCTGGGACTAGGAAGTTTTTAACTCCTGCTACTTCCTCTCTCACTCATGCTGTGCAATGTATCAAGTAGGCTGTGTAATCCTCTCACAGTGTAAAACCCAGCTAACTCCCCTCATCAGCACAAGGTCAGAGATAGTTGAGAAAAATGGATGTACAGGAAGCATGTCCACAAGTAGAGTAGATGGCTATGTAATTATTAGCTTTACCCAAGCATTTAAAAGACACAGAGCTGAATTTTCTTAAGGTGGAATAAGATAATCCCAAAACTCATGCACATCTAGTGCCCACCACCAGTGTCACCAAACTCTTACCAGAACACTGAATGGTATGCGCATTCAAATAAATAATTCCACCGACTCCAAAAGAGTTAAAGCATTCCTTAACTCCCCGTAGTATAACTTTAAATGGATTCCAAGAACGAACTCCAAGCTGCATCAAGGTTTAAATGGATTCCAAATGCAAACTCCAAGCTGCATCCAAGTTGGTCACTCAATATAAAGATTAAAATGAACGCATAATAAAAACCGCAGCGAACAGCTCTCACCGCTCCCGCAGGTGTACCCGATAAAACTTGCAAGTATCCAGATAGCTTCTAAGACAGAAGCCCCGAGAAGCTTGATGCAGCTTGGAGTTCATTCTTGGAATCCATTTAAAGTTATACTACGGGGAATTAAGGAATGCTTTAACTCTTTTGGAGTCGGTGGAATTATTTATTTGAATGCGCATACCATTCAGTGTTCTGGTAAGAGTTTGGTGACACTGGTGGTGGGCACTAGATGTGCATGAGTTTTGGGATTATCTTATTCCACCTTAAGAAAATTCAGCTCTGTGTCTTTTAAATATCATCTGTATTTTTGGACTTCTTTTGGACTGAAGCCTTACACGTCGAGCTTATGAACTGTTAAATTAGCGCGGTATTGGTTGAAAAAACGTGCCTGTTTTTTTTTTCCCTATATTTTTACCCAAGCATTGCCACCCCGTTCGGGGTCTCTGGGATCTTTGGGAATAGCTCAAGATACATACAGAGATCATTTGTAAAGATGAGCAAACTGATTCATCCAAATAGGAATTCACACTAAATTTATGGTGAAAACAATCGTTTTGGCACAAATCCAAATTTCTAAGGATTTCTTGGGATCAGATTTTTAGCTGAAATCCTTAAAAAAATAAAAACTCACTTACCTGTCCTCACTTCTTGAGTAGTGGTTGCTGGTCCATGTCCTTGGATGTCCCCTGTAGTCCGCTTTCTATCCAAGCGGGAGAGGTCAAAAAATGGCGCCAGAGGTCAAAACACTATGGATCACACAGTACCAATTACCAAAAACTGTTGCCAGAATGGAACCATAAGGTGACATGAGAAATGTGATCTGGCTAATCCCTGATTACATCATAGGTCAGGGAGAAAGCTCAGAAAGCTTTCCTCTTCCATTAGCTATCCGAACAGATTTTGACTTAAGTTGGAATTGAACTATCATTTTAAAGATTCTTTTTCCACAAGTCTTTTATTTTATGTCCACTCCAAGTCAGAGTATTAAATTTGCTGTCTTATCACAAAGAAGAAGTAAGGGAAGATCCCCAATGAAGTCACAAAGAGAAAAGAAGACCAGCTTTGAGTTCTGTCCCTGGTCTACATTTTTGAAGAACAAAAAAATATTTGACCACCAAAGGATGAAGAAAGGTTATTGTAATCCTTGTATTTTTGTGAAAAAATAAACATGTGAATATATTTGACATTTGAGTTTGGCTCACCAAAGAATCTGAAAAGCGAGTTCAAAACGTAATATTAAAATTCCTTCTGTAAGAATTCTGAAGAAACACTGTAGACATACATACAATGTTCAAAAGCAAAATCCTCAAACAAACGTCTGTTTTCCACTAATTAAATATGACCTTAGCAGTTTCCTTTTCTGCTAATAATAAATTCTGTTACAATGTTACAGTTCTCTAGAAATAATAAAGCCACTGTGAAGTCATCTATCCAGTGAGATCTCATATGTGGAAAAGGACTGTTTGAACAGAGCTGAGGGTAAGTTCTCAATTTTCTTTAAAATTAACAGCCAGTGTTTGCAATCTGTCGGAGCTGACAGAATTTCTCTGTTGATATGACCCCACAGAAACAATTGTACATAGTTAAGAAAACAGTGTGAGTTTGATGTGTTTTAGCTTTTGTGTGGCTGCATCTTTCCGTGCTGCATATTTAGCAAATGTAAATTATGTACATTAAAAATAGATTTGTTATCTGGAACGTGGCATAGGCCCTTGAATTTAATGTATTTTGCTTATTCTTAATATATATTGGGATTAAGATGTATTTATGTATAGCGTTTTTTGAACATTGAGGTAAGAGATGCTATACATAAATATTATATAAGGCATAGAAAGGTGTGTCAAATGCCTTTATAGTATGTTATATTTGCTTCCTGAGCCCCTCCTACTTAAATAGCGTGAAGTACTCCCAAGCTATGAACAGGGTCACAAAACATTTTTTTGGTCTAAGGGACACATTGGGGTTGATTCAGAGTCCGGTGAGAATTCTCACTCCGTTTTAGGAGCGAAAAGTGTCAATCACTTACATTGCCAACTTGGGGTTGATTCAACAGCAGGTGAAAATTTACACCCGGTAGTTGAAACAGTCCTAAGGTAGAAAATGAAAGTAAATGGCAGTTTTTCCCCCTAAAAAAAGGAGTGGGAATTCTAACCTGGCTCTGAATCAACCCCATTGTCTCATTGTTTCACTTAAAGAGGCTACAGCAAAAGGAAATAGTGTTCTGCAAAATAGCTGGCGTTTTCCAAACTTTTATCAAAAGACACTTTCCATTTCCATTAAATTATCTCAGTCACCAAAGTGTGTGTGGGTTGTCGGTCACTGAAAACTTTGTTAAAAACACACAAAACAGCTATTTAAAGCACATGAATAGAAATAGTTTTACTAACTAACATTTTGAGCAGTTTTGTACTTATTGTGCAAATCTGGTTTGGGTTCAGTATAGATGGCAGCAGATCAGGTTGGGATACAGGTCAGGCTACAACCTTGCTGACTACCACATGATAGGCTCTCAAGTTCCAGCAGTGGTACTTGTATTACTGGTTGAAAACCCCTGCCTTAGAGTAATATATGTGCTTTTATATATATGCAAAGGTGAGCAGAGGTGACAAAGGTGGAGGTGAGTTGAGCAGAGGTGAAGTGGAAAGAGATGGCCTGAGGTAAAGTGATGATCTAAGTGGAGGAGAGCAGAGTTGAGGCAGGAAGGTGAATAGGAAAACACCCATTTAGGTAGTGTGGCATTCCTCCCTCTCTTTTCCTATTACAGACAGTGTATAATCCCCCCATTCCTTTTATAGACACTTTAGCAGTCAACCCTTCCATTCCCCAATATAGGCAGTGTGGCAGAGTCAACCCAACCTGCCCCCAGGTGTCTGTGTGTGTCCCAAGGAAAAGTGGCAACAGAGCCACCCAAAGTGGGGACATCGGTCAAGGATCAGTTACCCTGCCCTCTTCCTGCCTACCCACCGGTCCCTCATCCCCGTGGCTGCGGCTGCCTTAGTACCAGCACAAAAGTACCAGTTATGTCAGTATACTGTTTTATATTCACCCCTTAAGACATCTTCCCCCCACTTTTGGGGAAAAAATTGTGTCTTATGAGGTGAAAAATACAGTATATTTATGTAATATTTGTGCTTATTTACAACTGTGGCATGTCAGCTCCTGGTGCCTGTAAAGGTCTACTTAAGCTCTCTATAATAAGTCTAAGCTTTTAATTCCTGTAAGCCATTTCTTTAAAACATTGTAGATGATATATTGTGCCAGTAAATGTAAACTGCATATATTACTGAATCACCCGTAACATAAGTGTAGTGGTTGATTTTCATGTCCCAACAAGAGAGAGACATAAATAAAATATTATAATGCATTCTACAATGGCATTAAGTGTAAAATATGGCTAGGACAATGCAAGTTCATGCATAGAAAACAGAATGAGCTTGCTCATACCGCGACCCAAAACATTCATCACATCAACTGCGCAGCAACAAACTCCAAACTGTTATGGGCTGGGAACTGGTTGTAGCTTGGACGGCTCATATCAAATTATCCATCATTTTTCTCATTTAGTGCTTTCACCTATAACAGCTTTACCCTCATTCTAAGATGTTTGACACATTGTTGGCTCCATGAAGAATTGAAGATGGCTGTTTAGTTCCCATTAACAGTGTATTTAGGCATTTGTCAAAGACTAACTTTGAACTCACATTTTTCACTGATAACCATGGCTTCCCAGTTCATGCTGTGGAATACTTAGACTTAAATGATCACTTTACAGCATATTATAACACAAATGAGAAACATTGCGCAAAACATTGTAGGTAGCTTTAGATGCTATAGCTTTGATAAAGAATAATTATATTGCCTAAGTCATAAAAAATGGGTGTAATTTATGATTTTATTTCCATTATTTTTCATGACTGGAGTTCATAAAAATAAATAAAGGGAACTAAAGGTATACCTATTATAGAGCTATTATGTACAATAAAAATGAAAAGTGCTTTCAAGGAAATAGCAGGATTGTTTATTAAAAAGTATTTATTGAAATATATAGTCTTGCTCATCCATGTTGCCACCTGCTTCTTAAAGGATCTGCATTGTGAAATCGCTCAATATAAAAAATGTTTATAAATTTGCTGGATAATGGGAGAAGAAGCTAATTATATAACCCAACTGAAAAATGTTCTGCCAATCATGTGGTTTTCTGCTCCTGGTAGGAATAAAATCCAGGGGTGACAGGTTTTTGAGTACACAATTACACATACTGTCATGCCTGGAGTTCCTCCTTAGCCTTCGCCTGTTTCTCTGTAGTATGCAGCCTGACCACCAGTGTTAATTAGCTGCTGGCCTTTATATGCTGAGTCTGGCATGTAGTCAGGGCTCAGCATTTTACTCTGTCATCAGGAACCTGAACTCTGTAGCAGAGCCTCTGAATCCTGAACCCACAACTTCCTTGTGAACCATTGGTTTACCTGTTTTTTTTGGACTAACTTGCACTGGACTTCGTGTCTGTATGTTTTTCCTCACTGCACTGTATGTATAGCAATCTGAGTGTTTGTTTGCTTGATTCTCACAATAAACACATTGTGTTTGCTGCACAATCCCAGTCTCTCTGCCTTGCAGTACTCTAATTATTGGTCACTCTTTTATTAATGGATATCTCCCTTGAGATATCCGTGACACATACAAGGGTAATCGGCTCCACTCTAATGCCTTTCTCCTGAGTCAGTCTAAGCACACCAGAAGAAATACAATAACAATAACTGGTTATTCCAGCACAGAATGGCTCAGGAGAAAGGCTTTTATTACTATTGTTTATTTATAACTAGAGTTGAACAGATCTGCCCTGTAAAAGCAGAATGCTACATTCAAAAATTTGCCACCCCGACAAATTCTTCTTCCAGTAAATAAAAAAAGCTTGGAGAGATTTTTTGCTTTATGCCGGGTGTATAAGTAACCCAATCTCTTACGATCTAGCATATTTATTTGGATTTTTATTATTTGACTATTTCATATAGTCATACATTCATTTCAAGTATCACACCCTTTTCCAGTCCCCTTGTAGAGAATCCACATTTTTAAGCTACTTAGCTACAACTTAGAAGGCTCTCTCTAAACTGGTTTAACCACACATTTAATCTGTGAATACTATGCTGCATGGAAGCTCATTTGAACCTTCCCTATACAGGTTTCAAGAAAGCAGTTCTAAGTTGTTTTTAAAAAAGCTAATCAGGGGTTGTATAGGTTTTGATATTCATCTTTAGTACCTGTACATTAATGCTGCTGAACCAGGAGGGGCATTTATTATAATCAGTATCAGTGATTTAGTAGTGGGATAATTTAGGTTGTATGTTAGGGAAAGTTCTGAAGGAAACTGGATGCCAAGGTACTTTAATGTTTAGGGTTGCCATTTAAAGGGAAATGAAGTTTGAGTTGTTCAGTCAGTTTGTTAGATTGCTCATATAACCAAACCATTCATACTCCTTCAAGACCGTTGGAAAGGAAGTCAAAGAGGAGGTGAGAATAGTAGGTTATCTACGAACAGTGACCCAAGCCCACGTAATAGAATACCTTGGTTTAGAAAGGTATTAGTAGGGTTGCATAATGTTTGTAAAATGAAGGGGTGTATCTATCAGGTCTCTTGTTTGAGGGTGGCATCTCTGGTTCAAGAAAAGGTTCCTCGGGGCTCTCCACCTCCCCTGTATGGGTGGTTTAACTCATTTACATGAGCTTTTATTCTCTTCATATTTCCTCCTCTATGTCATCCATTCCTCCGAAACCCAACAAACTGTTAGTTTTATATAAAGCAGGAAAGATTAAAAATAATTTTTTTTATGTTTGATATTCTAAATCAAATACTTCCTAGCTGCAACAAAGCAATCCAATATTTTTCTCGTTAACACACATGAACATTCTGTTAAATTAACTTCAGTGAACAACAATTTTCAGTGACCAAACCATTAGGCTTGATGCCTCTAACAAGGTCACAACTGTAAAAAAAAAAGGCAGCTACAATAAATAGCTTCTTATACTCCAGACTGTTAAAAATACTTTATTTTTTGGCTAGAGTTGGGCTTTAAATGTATCCTTTAAACATCCCAGAGGCAACAGTCTTAGATGGCCCATGCTATGTCATCATCTATTACCTATGCTTTATCTTGTTTATTTTCCCTTCCTCTGTTAGATTGTACTTGTGCTAAAACCATTTTCCTTCTTATACTGCATCTTGTAATCTCTATAATCTCAGTAATCGTGTGCTAATTTTGTATTTTTTTTGTTTTTGCTATACAACTAGACATTCTTAAAGGCCTAACATTATTGACATTAAATGCTTATTAGAAGGGATATCAGGGATGTTGTAAAACATGCAATTTTTAGCTGAGAGTAGTTTCTTTTACTTTATTTCTTCAGGTCCCTTCTTGCTGATTGGACTAAATAAAAATCCCTGCATCAACCCTTTGAAAAGTTTTTCAACAGTAAGAGATGATTGTTGAGTGGATTTCTATGCATTGAAGGGGGAAGGCATACTGTTTTTATCAGCAGAAATGTCAAATGGTTTAGGAGGGATCCAGCCCTGCTGCTGGTTCTGAAGTCCATGCCCCCTCTGCAGCACTCCTGCTGGTCCCTGGCTATTGTGGGCCTGCACATTCACTAGTGTGGACAGTGGAAGCTTGTTGCAATCCACTCACGGTAAGGGGCCCTGTGCAGAGTAGCCAGTTGGTGGAACCTTCTTTGTAGCTGATACAGACCTGGGAAATGATGAACGTGAATGGTAGCTAGCAGATAAGGCACTGTGAACGTCTTTCCTTTAGTCCACAAAAGTCCACAAAAGTCCAGGCCTTGTAAACAATAATAAATAATAACATATTAATCAGCCATGCAGGCTGCTGAGACCAATTGTCTACTGAGAGGAGCCTGTGCCAGCCTGTTGTTCCTTGGTAGATCCTCCTTGCAGGCAGACAACACTGAGCCACCAATGTTTTTCTTTCTTTCCGAATATTAAACACAGATAAATCAACACTTTAAATCAGGGGTCTCAAACTTATTTTCATTGAGGGACATTCTTTAAAGCGCTGGTTAATAACAGACAGAAAAAAAAATTGCAAACACGAATGTTCAAATGTATGGACCGTAATGAATTTGCCCATGACAGATGCTGGTGCAGAATTATTTTTTTCCAAGCACAACAATCATTTTACCACCCACCTGTCAATAGCTTTCCAAGAACCCCTGCAGCAGTTGCAGAAGCCTCTGCTGTGGCAGTTTGGTTGTGGGTCAAACTTGTGTGATGATGCTGGTTGCCCAGAGACACAGAAGGGTGCCACCCAGCCACTATTGTATGGAATTGTATGCACATCTGGCCCGGGCCTTGAGTGTGCTTTAAATGGTCACTGGCAATGTACATTGTTATTTCAGTTTAGAGTGAGATTGTTTGAATCAACAATAGAAAACCTTAAAGAACAGGACAAAATTCCCCATCGCAGGTGCAGGTGATTTTTTTTTCTAACTATTAGATCAAAAATGTGTGTTAAAGTAAAAAACTGGCTCACTTTCGATTCACACTTAAAAGCACACCCAAAATATTGGCATTGAATACCATTGACTGGCGCTGACATTTGACAAATGAGGACCCTTTAGATGTCAATAACTACTATATGTACACGTTAAGCATTTAAATCTTTCTTTTTATTATTATTTAGAAATAAAGCATAAAATATCACTTATTTTATCTTCCAATCTTTGTAATAATGTTTTGAGAAAAGAGTGGAACAAAGAATTCAACAGCGCCGATGCGTCTGGCAGCTAGCATCTCATTTAAAGCGGACCTTCACTCTGAATAAGAGTCTATCTTATATGTTTCCCCCACACTGTACATACAGATTGCTCACATTAAAAATCATCCTACCTGCATCTACTGCATGTTATGAGCCTTTAAACATCCAAGATGGCGGCTTATGGAAGCCGCCATTTTATCAGGCAGCCTGCAAACAGGAAGCGCCCAGATGGTTGTAGCACCTGACACTCTGTTTGTAGGTCATGTTTGTTTTATCAAACACATTTAATTGTACAGAAGTTGTATCGTGACTTAATAATGGAAACGCTTCTAATGTGGACTGGGTGCTACCCCTATACAGAAATGCTCCTGCTGGGATGATATTTATGAGTCTCGAGTCTCTATATGTGTTATGTGAATTGGTGGGAGGAGCCTTGTGCAACCGGCCAGTGTGTGTTTGGGCCTACTACCAGGAGGTAGTTGAGGAAAGCCATGCCTGAACCTAAGGGGAAGATTTTCACCAGTCGACGGTAAATATCACAGCAGGAACGTTTCTGTATAGGGGTCGCATGTAGTCCACATTAGACATGACTCCCCTATTTTTATATGTCTTCTTAAAGATGTAATTACATATGAGTTATTGAAATAAATAGCATCAATAAGTCTGTTTTTTATAGTTAAAATAAACAATAGCGCAGATATTATTTTATTTTGAGTAAAATAAAGTTGGTCCCCTTTGTCCCCAGCAGCATTTTCTTGTAACTATAATGATGAAACATCTTTCCTAGCAGGAAAAAAATAAACACGCTGTGCAGCACCACATCATCAGTTGGGTCCAACAGAAGCTGACACAGGCTGTCCAATACCTAGTGCGAAATAAATTAGTTATCATCCAGCGCTGCAACTTCTAGAGCCATTGTATTTCACAATGCGGCGCCATAAAAGACAAAAATGCTGGTGCTCCAAAACTGGCGCTATAGCCACCAGAAAGGTGCTAAACGGCGCACATCATAAATCAAGCTCATTATATAATGATACTAAATCATGGTACTGAATCACCAAGACCAGTTGGAAAGGAACTGGGATGGGGTTGTTCCCCCGGAGAAAAGGAGACAGAAATGATTGGCACCCCTTGACTGACCAATCAAAGACAATGTCACTGCGTCCACATCAGGATGTGCATAGTCAATCCATGGCTGCCAGACTCCTAGAAACGTCCTGTGCATATTAAAAAGTATGCTGGTAACTTTTCCATTTATAAAGAACCCTTCATCTTGGTTTTGACTTCCAGGAATAAGATGGCTTCTTGTTTCAAGGCCTTGGCTATGGCTTGTTTAGCTCCATATAGGAGGAAAACCAGTGATTTATTTTGCTTAACTGTTTTTCAACTTTTTGGTATTACACCGCCACCCATGGATCTCTTTTTACTATAACCCCAAATAGTACCTAGACCAGTGTCTGACCACCGTGGGACATCCCCACCAGATTTGCATGATGTCCCCTGGGGTTCTATAACCTGTAAAGCAAGCAATTGTCAGAATAGCCTGGAAATGTATGGGATATAGTGGTTGGTACGAGATATCACCTCAGAAGGGATTTATATGCAGGCTCAAGACATAACACATTGATAGAAAAGCGAGCATTAACTGCCCAGATTGTATCCCATGTTTTACTGAATCATGGCCCAAAAAGAAAAACAGTAATAGAAGCTGCTTTAGCAGTAGATACAGTTATTATACATTTGGTTTCATAAGTTATATGAGATATGATTGCTAGGTGATAGTGAAGGTCAAAAAGGCAAATATCAGGTAAATACAAGTACTTAATAATGTCAAAACCGAACATCTATTAGGTGTATGACTTAAATGAAATGTGGCAAATTGTAAAGAAGTAAAGAATCATTCATCACATCACTTGAGAAGATTATATGACACTCATAAAAAGTGTCTACTACATACTATAAGAGAAAATTGAAATTTTGGGAAAGGTAAAGCAAAATGAATAAAAATGACAAGTACTGCTTGTGCTTTATAACAAATACTTGAAAAATCTAAACTGTGTACAAGGGGTGTTTATTTGACGTGCCTGTAAATGTTTCTATATTAGCTATCGAAAAAAAGCACAAGCAATATATTGTAAATATATTATACATAAAGCCTGCACAGGACACTCTAACAAAAAAAAAAAAACTTTAGCGTCATAAAGACCAATTTATTTTCAAAAGTTATTCGAAGTTCTATGTAATGTCTTTTAATTTAATGTCTTCAATCACTCTAAAATATAAATATGTTTTATATAATGTTTATGACAACTGTGAAGCAAATCATTCTCATTTAAGTGAATATTCTTGTAATATTCAGGCATTAACTTTACTCCATTACAAATCAAGTGCAGCTTTGAAATATTAGACATCAACTGTATCACAATAAAACTACAACAACAGAAGAGTTTTCCTAACGTTTAGGTCCAGCAACCCGATAAGAACCCAATATAGACACAACATCCATAAAATCTTTCTTGCCATGTCAATGGTGGATCCAACATGGAGAACTTTCCCTTCAAGGCCAATTTCACACCTTCACACTTGCATTACATTGACTCCATACTTCAATCTTACACAAGCAGGAATAAAATGAACCCTTTCACATACCTTTCACATGTTCTACACAATGCATGTATTTGCATGTGTTTACAACCGCAGTGCAACCCATAAAAGTCTATGGGCATTGCAAGTAAAGCGCATCCAATGCACAAAGTGCTGTACTTGTGCAATTTCACGTGCTATACTTGTGTGATTACTATGGATACGCACAGTGTAAAAGGGAACAATGTGAAACAGTTATATAAATTAATTGAGTCAAATTGAAAACTAGGGTCAGAGATGTACTGTAGCCAAACATTAAGTAGTTAAGTAGGTCTATTAAAAATAATTACATTTACATTAAGTAGTTCACACACTCAGGCAGGGGAATAGTGATAAGCGAATCTCCCAAGATTTGGTTTGGATTTGATTTACTTTAGTCGAGACTCAATTTGTCAATCTGTAAAGATTAAACATTTTTAGATATATTTAAAAAATATATAAAAATACATAAAAATAGCAAACTAATCTCAAACTATTAGTTTGTAGCTTATTGATTCTGGGGTGCTTCTGAATAAAACTGAGATCTAGTAACTAATGTAACCTAGCCTCCAATCTTGTATGTATGTATGTATGCATTAATAGTTTTTTCACATTGAGAGAGCTCTATTTCCACCCCTCTTGCATCAGACCATGTGGAACAAACTTATTTGTCTGCAGGGGCATTGCACTTTTATCTGCTTGCTTGTCTGCCTTTTCTGTACTGCTTTGTACACTGTAAATAGAGATGAGCGAACTTCTTGAAAGTTCGATTCGGGCGATTCGCCGAATTTCCCCAAGAAATTCGGGTTCGCCCGAATCGAACTTTCACGAATCGCTCATCTGAAAAAAAAAATGCCGGCATGGTGGGAGCGGGCAGGCCAGCTACGCCTGCCAGCGGGCCGCCGCCGGCCCGCTGACAGCGCAGCCGGTCTGCCCGCTCCCACCATGCCGGCATTTATTTAAAAAGCAAACACTTACCTGCATGGTCGGAGCGTGGAGGCCGGCGCCACTCTCAGACGCCCTCTGATGACGCGCCCTCTGATGACGCGTCCTCTGATGACAGCTGAGAGCGGCGCCGGCCTCCATGCTCCAGCGCCGCTCTCAGCTGTCATCAGAGGACGCGTCATAAGAGGGCGCGTCATCAGAGGGCGCCTGAGAGCGGCGCCGGCCTCCACGCTCCGACCATGCAGGTAAGTGTTTGCTTTTTAAAAAAATGCCGGCATGGTGGGAGCGGGCAGGCCGGCTGCGCTGTCAGCGGGCCGGCTTCTGCCGCCCGCTGACAGCGTAGCCGGCCTGCCCGCTCCCACCATGCTGGCATTTTTTTTTTTTATTTCAGGGAAAATTCGATCGGCACGAACCAAAAAAAATTCGGGTTCGTGCCGAATCGAATTTTCCCTGAAATTCGGAGCGAATTCCGGTTCGTCCGAACCGGTTCGCTCATCCCTAACTGTAAAGATTACTGACTGCAAAAAAATGAATAATCCATAAGTTTGGAAGAATATTGCTGCTCAGGGGCACACACTACACAGACAGGAATAAAATAAACACTCCCCCTTTCCTCACAGGCACTTGGAGCAATCCCACCCTGCTTTTTACACACAGGAAAAATACAGCATGGCTACAGTTTCTTTTTAAGGAAATTCAAGAAGAACTTAATTCAAGTGATCCTAAACATATTTAATATGACTCAAAGGTTACAGAAAATAGAACATTGTCAAAGCATTATAAAAGTGTTCCTATAGGTTGCTACTCCTTCTGTATAAAAATATATTACTTGGCTAAAGAGGACTTTTGCATTAATCTGGTTAGCATATTTGCAAATGATCATACACTTATGAAATCATGAAAGAATTTGTTCCACAGCTACAGTCTGTGCCACAAAGTGGGGGTAGGTCAAGCTGAAAATGAAATATTTGTGGGGCCATTTGTTTGTCCATAAAATGTAAGCACAGTGATTAAAAGAAAAAAACTATACTTAACAGTAACCTGTACTTGTCTTTCTGAATATTTCATGGCATTAAAGCATTGAAAATAGTAATGATCAAAAACTAGTTCTGGCCAAGTCCGTTCAAAAGGATGTATGTATATTAGTTACTTTAAAGATTAAAAGCTGTGTAATGAAATCCTAGCACTTAATGTTTTTGTGTGCAAGTGATGGACTACAAAGGGTCATTTTTCCTACTTTGAGAAAAACTAGCTAGGAAAAATTAGAGATAAAAGCTGTTTTGAAAGCGTCCTGCAAGATGCGTAGCAGTTTCATAGTGAATAATGTCGTTGAAGCTTTTAAAGCTCTTGGCTATTTCCTATAAAGCAGTTATGCAAGAAAAGCAATCCAGTGAAATGACTATCAATTAGCAAAATCACTTTGTCCTCTTACCCGTATCTACATTTAGAAAGAACAAGAAAGTGCTTATCATATATTTCTGACAATTGCCTAGTTTAACAGATGGTGATGCATTCAAAATTCTTCTTGTTAAAAGAAAAAACCTCATCAAGATCTTTGTCAACACATTCATCCAACATTTCATTTTTTCAGTAGATTTATATATTTACCAGTCAGTCCACTCCATTGATTTACATTTACATTTCCTTTTGATTCTTTGGATTTAGTTTAGAAGTTTAGGTCTCTGTTCTGCCTCTGGCCAAACAGTTCTCACAAGATGTAACAGGTGGACATCTTTAATACATGGTTGCTAAAAAGCATACCTTGAGTTTAGAGGTTGTATATGTTGCTTCAAAATAAGCTGTGAAATATCTTTTGTATGCGTATCTACAAAGTAAACGGATATGCTCTCCTTGTCATGTAGATGGTAGTGATGGTAAACTATAAATACATAATAATAACAATAACCATAAAAGGAAATTCACTTAGTTTACTCATTTTGGATATCACTTCTCAATTCAATTCTTTCCTAAAATAAATCTTGAAAAATGCTTATGCGTGCTGTAGACATAAATAATAAGAAATCGGGGTGTCCCATGCACAGTAAAAAAATCTATCTTTTGAGACTTATGACTTTGGGGCAAAACTCAACTCAATAATGGGATTATTACATGTATTAGAGCATTATGGTATAAGAATGAACAAGCCTAGACTAATGACCTAGAAAGGGTAATTACCATAATTACCTGGGGTTTAAACTTGAACTGTTGAAGGCAACAACTGAAAAACAACACAAGCAATTATCCAAACATGTCAGGATCAGAATCATGGAGATATTCTGAGATTTTGCCCATGTAGTGATGAGCCCAACAGTCCCAACGGGGGGGGGGGGGGGGGTGAAATTAGCAGTTTTTTCTGTTTCCTTTACTTTAAAAAAAATCCCCCTCCACAGGACTACCAACCAGATTCATCAGGTATAGGGGCTGGTATCCAAAGACTCAGAGGTTAAATAGCCACTTCTGTCATTGGAATCATAGCACTCCCTTCTTCACAGGAATGCCAATGCGCACCTGGCTCTTCCAATATGAGCTTAGTTTGCCATACTTAACTCTGGAATCTTCCTCTAGTTCCAGCCTGCTTACATAAGACTTCTCCCTATACAGCCACTTGCATAAAGAGAAAGTCCACTTTAGTTAACTTCTCCTTTCAGACCTCAGATCAGTCGTGTTACCAAGGGTGCATCCATGCACAAGGAAATTCTATGTATTGAGGCACCCATCGAAGTCAATAGGCTTCTCATACCGATGCTATAAATATTTCCTTATGCTTCCTGGCAGCTCTTGATTGAATTGCACAGGTCTTCACTGATTCTGTGCAGTTTTTTTCTTAAGAGTTTGGTGAAGAAATAGGACACATTTAAAAGATGGGCAGATAGTTTGCCCTAAAATTTCCTGACTTTTACATCTGTAACCACAACCCTAAGAGGAAGGCCATCACGACTCATAGCATTCTCTTCATCATGACCTTCGAATAAGATGTTGCTTAGTCAACATATAAATGACAGCACTTAATTTGTAAGGTATATGCATAGACAGAGGCCTAACTGAGCAACAAATATATTGACTGTCCACAAACAGGCTAAAATATATAGCTGACTAAATAGGTCGGACTGGAGACACAGGAAAAAGGGAAATGTCTGTATCAACAAGAGGCTAATATAGGCAAGCTAGGAGAAAGGAAACAGCAAATAAAATGAGGCTGGGTTGAGACTGCTTAGACAGTAACACAAGATCAAGTCTACTATAGTTAGGACATAGAAAAGGTAGGAAGCTGCCATTGCAATAAAGCCACACATCGTTCTAGTTGCACCTTCTAGGGTTAACTGGATTCCTAAGACGAGAAAGAATAAAATAAAATGATAACTGATGGTAGAGTTAAGACCAAGAAAAAGACAAAGCCTGAGGCAGCAAGGCTGAGGAAGTCAGAACTCAATGTACAGCTTTTCACTCCTGATAAATGAGCTAATTTGTCTGTTTAAACAGCAATATATCATTTCACATTTAAATGTGGTACCAACTTTCCAACATTTTTGGAGCACAACGTACAAATGTCATCTATAAGCCTCAATGATGAATGCAGTATTTTATCTTTGCATTTTTCATGTATAAAGAGAGAGGGAAACATAAACTAGTAAATTCATTCATCTTGCTATAGTAATGTTTTCCTTTGATGAGCTGGAAATCCAGTATACAGGACTTTTGAGCAATCCTTCAGTGAAGACTATACAGCAAGCTGATGGAAGTCTGCCAAGCTTTAAAAACACTTAAGTCAATTGCTGCAAAAATCCCTGCGGAGATCTGCTTGGTCCTAGTGATAACATTTCTGCATGTGCTTCCACATCACTTTTCAACATAAATTCACACTGAATATCCCCAGTGATCTGTTTATAATTAATGTAGCCAAAACTTCTTTCAAGACATAGATATAATTTTCTTATTTGAAAAGCTTAAATCTGTATCAACTCACACAGCTGTAAATGTATTGGCCCCATCCTCAGCCATGTTAACTGTGTTTCATTTAGTTTTATTTTCCCACCTCCTTATATGTTTCCATACAATTTCCCCTAAACTTTTAATCATCAAACAAAGGAACTGGTGAAGGATTTTCATAACTGCAGTAGTGTCAACTAGAAATAATATTCCTTGCATCTACTTCTCTGTTATGGCCTTTTAATCCATCCTTGTAATCCTAAACTTGACTATGTGGTCTAAATGAAAGGGGTTGGCCAACTGATCTGTCCACCATCAAAAAACAGAGGCTTGCTTATGATATAATGTTGCCTATACATAAGATAGTGCCAGTGTGCAAAGTCATACTCTGACATCATACCTATTAATCACCAGTATAGTACATTATAGTTAGGATAAATGATAGTCTGCTGAATCCTGATAAAAATAAAGTTATTCAGTTGCTGTATGCTGTGAGTAATCTAACAAATAGTCAGGTTATTCTTTTGAAAATAATCAAAAGGGAGACAGCACAAAAGGACTGACAGACCATTTAGAAAATTGGTTAGGGGAACATATAGGCCTAGACTCAGATGAGTCCTCCTTTTGCATTATTTGGCCAGTACACTGTTAATAGGTTTAAAGAGTTAGAGCTATGGTACAGTACATGGTAGTGGTGGTATCATACCACTGTTCTTTGCAGAAATTATGTTAGAAGCACATTAAAGTAACATATTCAGTGATGAGCTGAACATCCCCATATTTATATTGGAAGCTGCTTGTCCAAAGGTGTGAAACTATCCAGGTTGCTTTCACACCCAAAGCTAGACACCATAATTGTTGCAGAGTGCTGGGTACAGTATCAAATCCAGATAGACATTAGTCTACCGTTAGATAGACATTAGGAATCATCTTTTCAGCAACACGAATGCCGTAAGAGAATGCCACCTTAATATGGTGGCTAACAAAGACTGAAAAAATAAATCAGAGCGCAGCCAAATACACAGGAAATACAGCACAACAGAAAAGTGTAAATATAGACTACAGTTAAGCATTGTTAAAGAGTCATCTTGTGTCCTAACTGCAAACTGCATCAAATCTATCAGAAGTCACTCCAGCAATAGACTAAGAGGCCGATTCATTAATAGCGCCAGGTAGCGACAGTAGCGGCATTTTCAGAGCGCCCGCTAGTAGTCGCTGTGCTTGGCCGTTGTTCTGTTGTTGATAGCGACTCAGTCGGTTTGCCGTAATGTTGAATATTGGGTCGCTATTTGACAGGTTCCGC
The DNA here is from genome assembly GCA_027917425.1 of Gastrophryne carolinensis. Taxonomy (NCBI): domain Eukaryota; kingdom Metazoa; phylum Chordata; class Amphibia; order Anura; family Microhylidae; genus Gastrophryne; species Gastrophryne carolinensis. The sequence continues at coordinate 134,289,907 of CM051239.1, forward strand.
GCTGTATGGGAGCGCATGACAGCGAAAGGCCATAGCGAACGGCTCCCACCATATTCATTAACAAATCACGCTCCAAAAATTCTCGCGCAGTGAAATGCTTGTTTAAACCCCAGAGCGCTGGGTTAAAAGTAGTTTTTTAACCCCCAAACAACCAAATTTTTAGGAAAAAAAAAACAAGTTTTTCAAAACATATTGTAATATGAATACATTAATATCAGACCTGTAATATCAATTGTGCACAATTTTTTTTTTTTTTTTAACCTTAAAAAAAAAAACTAACTTTGCAGAAGTGGTCACAGAATTTTTGACATTTAAAAAAAAAAAAAAAAAAATTCATAGCAATTAATTAAGAATATTTAAAGATTGCTCCATTGAAATGCATTGGAGAGCGCCAGGTAGCGAGAGGTCATACCTGTCGCTGTTCAAGGTCGGACGCTGGCGCTGTGGGGTGAGGCTGGAATAATGATGAATGATTCGCTATCTGGCGCTCTGTCAGTCGCTAAGCAGGATCAGCTTCATAAATGTGTGATTGCGGAGGGGAGCCGTCATTACCGTTCGCTCACCATTCGCTACCTGGCGCTATCCCTTGTTAAATAAGGGCCTAAGCTAGAAGTTGTTGTATCTCCAACACTAAAGGTCTGTGTGTGTGCGTGGGGGGGGCAGCCAAAACATTATTTAGCTAATTTTCTTTCTTTTTTTTTGTTCTCCTCTTTAGGCACAGTTCCAGTGTACTTCCTGAGGTGTCTGGGTGACAGTAAAAAATAGTCTTTAGTTATATAATATGCTTCAATAAGGGAGGGGGGGGTTCTTCACTAATAGAGGTCCCCTATACCAGATTAAAGGGTGGTAGGGATGGCAAGCTACCTACTGCCCATTACCCACACCTTCTCCCAGTAACAGCTGGGACCATAAATCAGCCCAGGATTTTACCAAATCCTGGACAGTGCTTTTACCAGCGCACCACATACCTGCTGAGTTCCTTTCTATTGTGCTTTGCCGCTGGTAAATGAGTGCACTCCAAGACAATGCAATGCTGTAGAATAAGAGGCAGACTTTTTACAGCGATGGTACTAAAACATTAGTATTTTATGGGCAGATAATTTGGCAAGGGTAGGTTTAATCCTCCACAGCCATAATATTGAGGCTATAACATTGCCGGGACTGAACATAAGCTCGGGTTTCTTGGCTGAAGGCTACAGCAGGGCATTATGGGGGGGGGGGGGCTTGGGAGGGAGTAAGTGTCTAAACTCCGAACTATCAGGAAACGCCCGTGGTAGATTAAAGGTGAGTATAGCATTTTGTATGCTACTGCCTGAATTATGTCTTTAATGCTTTGGCACTGGGGAGCTTTTAGGCTACATGCTGTCTGATTGCTGAATTGCTAAAGATATGATCCACAGATGATACAGTAGCTCAATGTCAGGTTTTTTTCTGATAGTTGGGTGCAACAAACAGTTCACAGTTTATTTCTTGTTTTATAAAGACTTTGGCACACATTTAATTAGCTGACAATGCGAGTCAGCGTTTACAGAAACATTATACAAAAATGAGAAAATTAAATATTCACCTTGCTTCTATTTACATACACAATGTACAAATTAAATTATGTCTGCTATTATCACTACTTGTCTAAGGCAATAGAAGTGCATGTATAAAATATAATACAAGAGCATATGCACAGCACAACACACATCGTATGGTTTGGAAGATAAACCATTGCATTGTTACTTTTCCATTTTATTCTATCCCCTTCAGTTTCGCCTTGTACACACACTGCAGAGTGGCTAAAAAAGAAGGTAATGAGCAGGATAAAAAGGCATCATACTATGTTATGTTATTCCCAGTGGAACGATGGGTAAAACATTTGACAGCTTTAGCCATTGGTGGTCCAGTATGCATTCTATATGCATTTTTGATCCATAAAAAGGGAATAATAAAAAGCTGTAGTCTAACAAAGATAGCACCGGGCACCCGTGTAACTGGATGAATATTGTATACTACATTTGAATATTGTATACTACATTTTTTTTAGCCAGAAGCTTATACAGATCTCAACACAGTGGCAGTGAGAACTTACATATTTGCCTTTTTAAAAAGATGAGACCAGAGCACTTCTCAAATCAATAACCATCAAACAAATAATGGATGTTTTGAGTCTGATGACAGCCACCTAGTTACATTCCTGTGACTTTTCGATTGGCTTGGGATCAGTCGCCCTTGTACTTGGAACAATCCTTTCCTAAACAAATGCAGGGCATTCACTGCCACTAAATCTTGCTTTAACAACTATGACTGGCCTTCTTCTGGATTTGGGGGGTAGATTATTATGGCCTCTCCCCAACCAAAGAGTTGCACACAATACTGAGCTAAGTTTTTATAGCACTCAAGGCAGACATTGTAATGTGCCTTCCCTAACGCCTTTATACACACGCATACAATCTGCCTCACACATTTGTTTGCAGCAGGGTTACAGATTACAAATTATTCCCAATTATGGATGCATTGGGATCTTTGGTCATTGTTAGAGAATAGATCTACTGAAAATGCCATCTGTGGACAGTTTTTGTCACTGCTTTACTTTTGTGGCAAGTTACCAACCTCATCCCTGGAGACCAGGGGTATCAATAGTAGGAATGAATTAGCTAAATTATGTGATATGAATGTAATTCTGCATCATATCATATATATGTCATAATCTAGAAACAACCAGCCCAAAGGTCACAAAATATGTAATTCCTCTGTCAGTTGATCCTTTGTTTTTTCCATTTCTTTTGCTCACTGCAAACATGAAATTGCCTCACCTTCTAACTGATGTCTAGTACAGCTCAGCTAAATCTGGAAAGTTTGCGCTCAATTAAATCTTTACAAATCATGTTTATATACAAAGATCAGTATATATGTAATGGTTATTTTGTGAAGATGTGCTTATTAAAACATAGTTGTGTTCCTTAAAGCACAACTCTAGACAAAAAGAGTTGAGTAAATTGTTCCTCTAAACCCTCTCCTGTGGTCAGTGGCATAAGCTGCTTCCGGGTGAGCACGAGTTGCTCATGAGCTTTCAGTGTTTTTGTTCTTCAATGTTTCAAGAGATGTGAGGTGTTTCCAGCAGACATGGGCTGAGCATGTCTGAAGAACATTTGTTATATAGTGCAATTGCCGCTCAACTTGGCAGACGGCCAGGGTGAGTCTTCTGAGCTGGCAGATAGCCACAGAGACATAGAATCCAAAAGCATTTCATTTTAACTTTAGGACTCTTTAAAATGCCCTTACTATATAATATAGGTGATAAATAAAATAGCACTTTCTTTTAAATCGCTGGCACCTGGTGGGATTGATCTGCAAGTGAGGTTCAGAGCTTTGATTGTAAGTATAGGCAAAGACTCTCAATTCAGCTACTAAAGCATAAAATGCTTTGTAAAGATGCAGAAAGGTTGTCTAATGAGGTTGAGAAGTTCTCCAATCAGGTGAACTTCTCCATCATTTAATAAATGCCGCCTAAATTCCTGTAATGGGGTTGCACTCAAAAACCAGAATATCATAGTGGCTCCAGATGTTCCTCATGCTATCCAGAGTTTAGTTGTAAGCTAGACTTACTTTTTTATCTTATTCATTTTTCACCATTTTGTGCTTTACATGTTTTACTGGGATTTTTAAGGAATGTCCGGGGGTTTCCCATGAAAAGTATATTTTTTTGGGGTAGTTTAGGCTTTAACATTAAAAGTCTTGTTTGTAATTTCAGTGATTTCTTAATATTCTAATATTTTAGCTTTCTTAGAAATACCAAAATGTGAGTTTTTTTCAAGAAAATCAGATTGCGTGTAAAATCCCCATTTCTTCTGGTTACAATGGTAATACACGTATATATCGCTTGACACCCTTTCCTTCCCAGCAGACACCCCAAACTGAAACTCTGAATTTTCAAGGAAAATACAACTACTATGTGCACCTTGCAGTTTTTCAGGGAAAACAACCCACAAATCGAAGTACACACCTCAAGCTTATAGGTCAACCAGGCTTATTGTCGTGGGTGTAGTTTTTTGGTCGTAAACCCTCAAGGATATCACTAGTTGCACAGGGTTTCCCTAAAAAAATTAATAAAAAAGCATAATAAAAATCACACTTTCCTAAAATAGCAATATGCAAACAAGAAAAAACAAGCTAAATCTGAAAGTGCAAGGTCCCCTGAACAGAAATATCCAATATACATAGTTAATTTTAACCCTTTCAACTGCCAGGTTACTTGAGATTTTGTCAGGCCATTTGTTGCCAGACCAGACCAGGGATTTTCAGAACAATTATATACTATTTTCAATCAGAAATTACGCTTTAACATGAAATGTCTTGAAATGTGCTTTTATGATATTTTTGGCTTGTAGACCAGGTCAAAGGGAGCCATGGAGGCTGAAAGCCTGTATAGCCCTCACAGGCCTCAGTGCTCTTCTGGCCCCCTCTGGGGTTTGGAGAGGCAGGTAATGAGGCCAGTCCGCTGAAGAGGGGGGATTGGAGGCTCCCTTGGGTACAGATGGACTGACACTAGATCCTGTACAGAGGTGAGTGTTTTTTAGGTTTTTAAAATAGGGTAAATGCAAGCTGCGTGAATTCCACATAGCTGGCACTTAACTGTGAGAGCGGCAGCTGCGTGACATTCACATAGCTGGCATTTCAAAGATGAATCTGGGATGGTTGGGGTTGGGAGGAAGGGTATAAAGAGCGAAAGGCATAACTATTGAGTCCAATTTGAGTGACTCTTTTTGTTATTACTGAACTGTTTCATTACTGTATAGTATCACCTTGGAAATCAGTGGTGATAAATTATCTTGCCCGTTCAATAAAGACGTGAGTAAAAATAATTTAATAACAAGAGTGCTTTTTTATGTTTTCTTCCTCTGCAGTTATTTGATTTAAAGTAATCAAGAAGAATACAGCAACAATTCATTTTAATAGTAGCCTTAAATCATCTATTCATATATCAAACCATGAACCCGTGAAAGTTGTTTGAGGAAACTTAATACATCACTGGCATCTCTGGCAGACTAAAAACTTAGTCTAAAGCCTCATCTTGTAAAACTTTTTCAAACCATTGCTCAGCATAGAAAAAGCAATAATGCCATTAAATGACTACGGCTCTATAAACAAAATGTTTACTACACTCCTTTGTTTAGCTAGTGCATGCATGCAGTTATGCATCCATTAATATATATATTTTAAAACAAAGAACCATTTTTGGTTGAACTGGCAATTATTTTCTGTAAAGATATGTTATTAATGTATTTATGTAAATTTAATGTAAATTAATGAACCTGTTAAAGCAATTAAAGAAAACTTACCTTACTACTTGCAGATTTGGTTCTTCAGAGTTATATTGGGCGCATGTGTCCTTTAGTTGCACTGTCAAATTTGGTGCTGAAAGCAGAAACACCCCATATGTGTGCATCTCTGTTTGTACTTATAGGGAAGCAGGCTCCCTCATTTATTGGCATCAGAGGTGCACCACATGACTAACCACCATTAATATGCAGTGGCCTCTCAAATGTGCATCATTGGGTGGTAAGAGAAGCATAGTTTTTTTTTGCCTAGTTTTTTATTTCACAAACTTATATTTAATTAAATGGTCACCCCACTCAATGTATATCTAAGACCACACGTGCATAATGAGAAGATTTTAGGTCCCCTTGTGGTACACCAACAGACAAAGCATGAGATAAGGAAAATGTTTTGGACTAGGAGCTTAGTATATGGAAATGATGCTATATCCTGTTAAGACATTTCTATCCTGTTGTCATGATTTTAGGGACAGACGACCCCCACAAAGTACGAGTCCTGCAAGTTCGACTGAACTTTGAAAAAACCCAAACCCGGTCCCAAGTGATATCAATAGGGACCCGAACTTTGGGGGGTAGCTGAGGAGGTGGGGGGTTGAGTGTGCAGCGGTAATGTACCTACCTAAGTGTATTTGATCAAAGTGACTGCTTAAATTGGAAATAAAGAGGCAGGATGGGGTTTACAAAGAAAAGAACACTTAACTCACTCGCAATCTAGCTCTGCTCTCCCGTTTCTGTGTGGCCACCACACAAAGCGGCAACCCCTGGCTCCATGCATGTGCTCATCGGCCCAATCAGTTGAATGGGTGGCAGGCACATGTATGGAGTAAGGGGAAGACACTTTGTGTCTTTCTGTACCTTTCTGGGCCGTCTTTAGCCTGGCTCCAAAAAGGAAATAAAACAGAACAGCTCAGATACCTCCAAAATGAACAGCAAGTAACAGTGATATTGTACTGAATGTATCTGTGTGTTTCCACCCATCATTCTAGGGCCCAAGTAGGAAGAAGAGGAATCTAGAGAGATCACTGTGAGTGTTTCTGTGGTCTGGAAAGTAAGGTAGAAAAGACACCAGCTAAAAAGGAAGACTTGGCCAGACAGATGTTAAGTGTGTAATGCTGAGCTGATGACCAGGATTTGATCAGGTTCACTTTCATCTGTATTTGAGCCTCCACCCAGGCTCTCCTGAGTGCTATATACTATTCCTGCACATGGTTGGTCCCAGGACTTACAGAATGAAACCTGAGGCTACAAAGGTCGGTGAGCTGCCTGGATTACTTGATGGTCAGGTGTGAGCTGGGTCTGCAACAGATAATCATTCTTAACAGAAGGGGTAAACAAGTGGCAAAATTCAGGATAGTGAATCCAAAGAATCCAAAGCCCTAAGACAGATGTATTGCGGTATCTGAAGGGTCATGTTAATGTTTAGTTAGGAGGGAAAGTCAAAACTAACCTGGTTGGAAGCACCATACTAGAAGCTGTATGTTATCTGAGATAGGCTGAACTGGACTACAGTAAGTCAGCTATACAGATGGGACCTTTCTTACTGTATTCTCTTCACACAGTGTGATGAACACATCACAATGAGCTGTAAGCTGTCTGTAAATTATTCATATAGGCTCATGGCTGCTTTGTAATGTATCATAGCTGATACAATGGAAGCAATTAAAATAAATCAACTGCTCCTTGGCTATAACAATGTAACACAACACAACTCTCAGCTCAAGAACCAACAGGCTTTTTAGAATGACTAATCTTGTTAATTATGGTCTGAGCAGGAGGGAAAGATAATGCATCCCAATATTTTAAACTCCCATCCCAAAACTTCACCACTAACCAATCAAAGATTCGAGGGCCATGGCTGCACATCAGTGGCTTTATAGACTGCACTATTCATAGAAAGTCAGCTAGAAACTACTGCTGCTAACCCTTACCTGCCCCTTTGGTTTTGCTGGCTGACACCTACACAAGCAGAATACTAAGGGTTTCCACAATGCTGGGCAGTGCGTTCCGATAGCAGTGCGACCACATTCAGACCTAACAGAGTGTTCTGCCGAAAGTTTGATGTGTACCCCTGAATGATTGCCCAAATGTCCGAGTGGAATCAATGAGAGGCACTGGCTCCTGAAATTACCTAATACAAGGCCAGTGTATGGAATGCAAATTGCTTTACTCAGAAGTTTAGTACAATGAAATGACCCCAGACATATTATCTCATTGAAACATCATACCCTAACTGAAGGGATATTAAGAAGATCTCATGTCATGGGCACGGATACATACCCTTTTTTACATGAATCCCTGGATGTCCTGTCAGGTTTGTTTTCTTGAACAACGTTGACAAATACCACTTTTAGAACTTTTTAACTAATCCGCATTTAAAAATAGCAGTGGATAACCACAATGAACCCCTAATATATTATATGCAGCTAGAAAGCTATTTGAAATGATGCCTAAATAAGCCACATTCTTCGATACTTTGTGGTGGAAAGCTGACTTCTCATAACAAATAAAAACATATTTTTTATCAATTTAGCTCTTAGTCAGCTGCCAGGTTATATGAGACGAATTTTTAGAGACATCAATTAGAAGTAAATGTTAAGAAAATATGAAGTGACCTTACCCAGCAGGGCTTTGAAGATTTTTTAATCTTTTTTACAGAAATAATAGGAAATGTGAATAAGCATCAACTTAAGGAAGTGGCTGGTGCCAGGGTGCATGCTGCAAGCATAATAAGCTCTTTGTAGAAATGTATGCCAGGCAGTTTCCATTGATTGTATCAAAGAGCTCTGCAATCAGCAGTTTGGTGATTTGACTGCTGTATTTGTCTCTAGCATAGCAAATTCAGGTAATAGGTTTTGTGTTTTAGACCCTATTATAAAACATAGGCTGTAAAAACAAACTAATGTTTTATTAAAGAAATGTCAGTTTTTTCTAAGGGTGCCAAGGAACTAAACATGCATCAGCAATCTTATTAAAGGGGTTAAAAATGCAAAAATCTTTTGGATCAATATTTATCCTTGAGCTTGTCATATAATGATAGGGTTGTAATGGAATATCACTGTAAACCCATCATTAGGAGGACTCAGTCTAATATCTACAAGCTTGTGCACATGTATCATAGGCTATGCTCTTATTAATAACAGACTGCTCTGAGTATTTGAGAAATATTCAGGAAATTTTTATAAACATTATACATTTTTTATCTGAAACAAGGAAAAAATGAAAATATCAAGCCTCTAAACTGAGAATATTTTTATGTGCTGGAGTTTCAGACAGTCACATATGGTGACTGGGGTTCTTTAAATAATATGTCCTGTACAATCAATTGCTTATTTGTCAAGCCCATATTTGCTATGCAAAGTGCAGTAAGCCAAAGTGCCTAGCATGTATGTATATATTATGATGGCTCTAAAATGATGCAAGATGACTTAGGCTACTACAGGCATCTTTCTGCTGCCTTGTTAAAGGAAATATGCCATTATTAAGTCAACCAGCCTGAAAGGCACCTTCAATACTTTCAGAGCATCAGCCTCACCATCACACTGGAATGGCATAATAAGTACATTCGAATCATGGTCTAATTTAATACCAATACCATGTGACTTGGGATTCAAAGCTGCCACTACCATGGGATGATGAATGTGAATACTTTACTATCACTTAACCTAGATATACAATACATTTGAGTGCAAGGACTTCACCCAGGTTTAGTGAACAACCCTACACTAATGTTTACCGCTCTCATCTGTTTCTCTGTTTACCATTTGCAACAGGAGATCAAAGACCTAATCGTGAAGGGAAGTTGGTCCTTCACCCCATGTTGTTTAAGGTAAAAATTGGTTGTGGACTGGAGCTCAGCAGCAATATTAGCACTTTAGATTGCCATACAAGTAATTCTGGATTAAGGCAGCCATTCAGATGTCTTCAAGAAAAATATAGCAAGTCCAGTTGTCTTGATTGATTTACAGTAGATATACCATGATCTGGATGAATGATTACCTCTTAATACATACTCCTAAACACTTATGTCTGTTTGGAGCAAGATTAAGAGTGCCTGATTCCCCCCCTCCCCCTGGGCTCTGCTTTGATGGTCACCAAATAAAAAAATTTGTCTTCTGTGACCACGGACCATCCCCAGCTCCCTCTCAGCTTGTGCAGAGCACGGCATTACATTCTCCTTGCCCTACATGGCCATGGCAACTCTCCCTCTGTGAGTGAGAAAGTGAAATCATATATATATAGAGGCATTGGCAATCCACCTTCCAGCTGACTTTGCAATATTCCCTGCCCGAATACACACATCCTTACCAAGCACAGGGCAGTGGAATAGCCCAATGGCAATTGGTATGGGCCTGGTGTTTTTCCAGGCAAGCCCTGGGCCTGTGATGAAGCATAGAGGGGCTAATGAACTTGCAGGAACAGAAGTGGGGAGTGGAGGATTGGCTTCAAAGCTTTGGGTTACCAGCCCCTATGTCTAGTACGAGGGGCTAGTAGCCCCAGAGGAGGGGCTGTAAAGATAAAAAATTAAAAACATACTAAAGTAAAATTTTTCTAGATAATTTGACCCAAACTATACTAGACCAGACTAGATGGAATATATCCAGTTTGAATTTAGTTTGGTCTGGATTTGGAAGCTATCACTAGAGGTTTATAGCATCTAATATCATTGATAAGGGTAAATTATTTTACTCGGACACTCTAAATGAAAAGCACTATACTATCATATTATCAAAGTGCAGAACTCTTCAAAGGCAATGAATGATAATAAAGAAAGCAATCTATAGCTGTAAAGAGCATCCCACTGGAGTAATGTACAGTTTGAAACCAATTGACTTGTACCTGTATTCATTTTGAATTACTGAAGGATTTACGGTATTACAACAGCATCTGAAGTAGCTGTATTGACATTTTATACATGAAAGATGGCTTGAGATCTTTTACTTTCAAGGCTGCATTTGCCTCTCTTTAATATTGACCTGTAGGACACGTAAGAGCATTCACGCAGTAGTTATTCTGTCCTATGGCAGAATGTTCCGCTTAGCCTAACTACCAGTGCAAGACATGAAGGTTAAAGCCTGACACTGATGCCTTAAGCCATATGCAGATTTTATATGCATTATAGATATCAACAGTGTTGAGACTGTCTAAAAATATACATGCTAATGAGAGCCATTTATATTTATGAATGAACCATTTTTATCTGTGATAAGCATCAGTATTCATTACCATACTCATTTATATCTTCAGTGGTCTCATATCATTTATCACAAAATGATTGTACTAAGTGAATTGCTGGTATGACTGTAACAAGATAGGATACAATTATTTGCTGGTACTAAAAATGAAAAACAAGATATCTAACCATTTCCTTATACTAAATAATGATTGGTTAAAATATTTTCAACCTACTCAACGGATATTGTCATTGTAGAGAAATAGCCCTAAATTGGCTTCAGGCTGAGGGGGGGGGGGGGGGTAACATGGTCTGGAGTCTTTTTGACAGCTGCAAACAGCCAAGGCCCATGTGACTGCCAGCAGCCAATCACAGGGCCTGGTTATGCCCAGGAATCGAGGTTTAACTAGAACAAAACCCCCCTTTAAATCAGAGAAATCTTACCTGTCTTTGGTCTCGCAGTGAAATTGTACACTGCAATAGGCTGCTGCCATCACAAGACCACATGACCGCTGGCAGCAAACTGCAGCACTCAATTTTGCCAAGGAGTACCAAGGAGAAAGGCAATTGGGGTGTTCCCTGTGCTAGGGTATGCATAGGGTGCATATGGGTGTTGTTCTGGTTTAAGGTAAGCCAAACTGTGCAAGCTGGGGGACATAATCGGAATGCCCACCACCATTTTGTTTAAAACAGGTTTTGGTGCATTTTAACAACTTTTATAGAAATGAGGCTGCATCATAATACAAAACTTCAAGTACAAAATGTACATACTGCATTATACAGTATAAGACCTAGGAGCTGGGGTAAGGAGTTAAAGTGATGTTTAGTGATCTGTTCCAATAAGTTAACCCACACACAATTTGATGTTAAAGACCATGTCTATGTAGAATAAAAAAAAAAAAAGACTATACCAACGTTACCTCCCAAACCTTGATTCCTTACAGCCCTCTGTACTCTAACCATCTTCTGCTGTCACCTCTTGATTGGATGGAGGGAAGTCTGTGCAGAGATGCTAACCAGAAGTAAATTGTTGGCATTGGGCTGACAGCTAAAGAATGTTCGTGAATCTGCACAGGCACTGCTTGTGCAAGCCTTTTGGAGCCTAGTATGGTCTTGTTATTTTGCCTAGATAACCCCTTAAAACTACTGTATGATTAAATGTACCCTAAACCACAGCCAGCCTTTACAAAGTGCCTCCTTGGCAATCCACCAGAGTATTTTCTAGTGTTTTAGGAATAAGATACACATCGGTGGCATTAGTTGGTACACTAATTCTAGTTTACCTAGCAGTTTTTAACACCAGCACCCTACATCTTAATTTTTGTGCTATTGCAATTATGGTATCACATAGTACAAGGCACAACTAGGACCCAAGCAAATTATTGTATACTCCTCCAAAAAGTCAACCAAAGCAGTGTGTTGATGTTTATTAATATAATAGGGGCACATTTGGCAAGGATAAATAAAAATGTAAAAGTCATGTGAAAATCATCGCCTTTTTAAAAAAATCTACAGTATATGAAAACTATATTATCTACATCCACATTGGCTTTACGTTTTCAGAATTCAACTTATTAACAACTGATCCGATATCAGAATGCCCTCACTATGCATGTTTTATCCAATAATCTCAAATAATGATAACTTTAGAAACCAATTTCCGAAATATTGCTATATACTAAAGCTGGATTCCCCAAAATAACTGTGACACAGATCTATTTAATTAAATAGAAGTGTGTGAAGTATGATGGGAGGTGATGGCTGATAAGGACTGGAAGTTCCCCGTCAGGAGCTTTTTGTGGTATCAGGAAATAGCAAAATAAAATCCACTCCAGGGTCCATGCAGAACGGAGGTTTATTTATAGAAAACGGAGGTTTATTTATAGGAAAAATATATTTTTACATGTAGTTTCATCTCTTTTTTCACTGTCTTTTGTCAGCATAGGTATAATTTCTCTAATGGGTTTTGGTCCCACTGACACCACATGTAAACAATCTTGGGGGGCAGCCAGAATGCTGGACCCCCCCAGAATGCCTGACATTTTTACCTTCATCTTGAGCCTCTGCTGGAAAAGGAGTCACATCCGATGCTGGTGTCGCACATCCGATGCTGATGTCCAATGCTGAGGACGCGACCATGGCTCCTTTTCTGGTGCAGGCTTGAGGTGAAGGTAAGCAGATAAGACATTCTGGAATTCTAGGAAAAAATGGATGTTGGTCCAGTTTCAATTCGAACATAACGATGGCACCCAAATTGAAATTTACCTAACCACCAACCATTAAAGTCGACCAACACCCAGGGGGGATCGGCCCGGGAATCTATAAGCATCCAAAATCGGGATGCCCCGCGGGGTGAAACCCCCAGGACCCCAGAAACCTTACCTTATCCCCGTTCCAACGGCGCATGCGTGGGTCGCGGCCGCATCTCGCACCCCAATCGGGGTGCCCCACGGAAGTGGACCAAAACCCAGGATAGTGAAAATCCTGGGTGTTGGTCCACTTTAAGTAAAAATCCTTTTTTAATGTTAGGCCTGCCAGGCCAACATGAGAAACAGAGTTCAGATGCTGCAACACGAGGGAACATTTCATAACTCCAAACGTGGGAGAGAGGCTTTACAGCGGGTAACAACGTGGGGGAACAATAGTCAACGCCACCTTTGCTTGTCACTGTTGTGGGCAAGGACTGCTCCATTCTATAATGTGACAAAAGTCTGTTAGGACTATAAGACTATAAGACCCCACAATTTTCACATTGTTCGTGGAGAGGCTAAGTTTAATAGACTTTTCAACTCTATACACAATAAAGAAAGAAAAATATATTCTATGAAACACATCACCTGTAGAACTGATCCATCACAGATGTTTATTTTAAAAAAATAGAAGATTCACTCTTCTTTCCCTCTACCCATTCCATTTCCTCTCCCTCTTTCCTTCCATGCTGACTTCTTCATTCTCCCTGCTCTTACAGTGTTCTCTTCCTCTCCCCCTTTTTTCTAATTTCTCCTTTTTACCCTTCTCTATTCTGCTCTCTTAATACTATATTTTCTATTCTGTCTTCTTGGAATATGACATTGGGGGTCATGCTAAATATTTGGTGAAGCCAGTTTAACTTCCGATGTGCATTGCAGTGTGGATTTCAACCTGCTTTTTTCAGTGATAACACACAAAAAAGTGCAGAAAAGGTATGTGTTCTACATTTCCCCCCCAAAAAATCACCTGTACATGTGGTGCCACATTGTCACAGTTTAGGTACATTATTTTTTCAGTGATGCAAGGATATATTTTTAAAGATTGGAAATAACAGCACTCTATGGGCTATGCTAAAGATGTCTCCAATTTATTCTGCATAGCCCATAGGGTTCTTTTTTCCAAACTTAGAAGCTAATATCCCTACTTCAAAAATGATGTAACTTACCTGTAAAACTACCCCATCACAGGTACAGATATTGGGGGAAAAAGGGAGGCAGATTGCAACCCATACCACAATGTAGACTGCAAGTCACACTGGCTTCACCAAATATTTAGCATGAGCCACATTGTCCTTAGGGCTTTGTATATACATAAAGAAGCTTGAGGTGTATCTTATAGACCTATCAACTAGTCTACCTGGTCTATCTGAATATGATATATACAAGTTCTGATTGCACCCTTTGTTGCCTGATGAGCTTGCAAATATCATTTTTCTCAAAGCTTCGGGGAGGCCGATTCATTAATAGCGCCAGGTAGCGACAGATGAGCGACTGTAGCATGATTTTTACAGTGCCAGCCAGTATTCGCTGTGCTTGGCCGGCGTTTGCTTGATGACAGCGACTCAGTCGGTGTGCGGTAATGTTGAATACGGGCTTAGGGGTCGCTGTTTCACAGGTTCAGCGTTGTATGTGAGCGCCTGACAACGAATGGCCAGAGTGAACGGCTTGCTTCATATTCATTAAAAAATGACGCTCCGAATTTGCTGGCGCTGTCCATTCCTTGTTTAAACCCCAGTGCGCTGGCGGCAATGGGTGTTAACTAGTTTTTAACCCCTAAACAACCATATTTTTGGATTGTAACGTTACACATGTTTTTTGGAATCATTTTGTAATATGAATATATTAATATCAGACCTGTAAGATCATTTCTGCACAAATTTTTATTTTATTTTTTTTTTACTTTAAAAAAAAAACCTAACATTGCAGAAGTGGTCTCAGAATTTTTGACATAAAAAAAAAAACAATTAATTATGAATAATTAAACATTGCTCCATTGAAATGCATTGGACAATGCCAGGGAGCGACAGGTCATACCTGGCGCTGTGAAGGAATTTGCAGCGGCGCTGTTCGTTCCAGGCGGCTTCATGATGAATCCCGCGCTAGCCGTCGCTCTCACCGGCGCTAGCCTCATTTAGCTTGATAAATGCATCATTGTGACCGCCGCCGGGCGTACTTGAGTCGGTAGCCGCCGATAGCTGGCGGTACCTGGCGCTCGTCAGACACTACCTGACGCTAGCCCGTGATAAATAAGGCCCATAGTCCTTTAACTACCAGCCACATGAATTGTGTGTGCATGGCTTTCCCCCTCTGCTAGTAGTTAAAAAAAATCTTTATTTTAAAAAAAGGTGTGGGGTCCCCCCTCCCTGGGGAGGGGAACCCACTCCAATTTTCTTTTTATTTAACCCTTTATAGTGTGAATAGTAGTTGTATTTTATGTGTCTTCACTTATCTGCACTTCTGCAGATCTGAAATTTTAAAATAAAATTACCCTAACACACATGCTTTACTTTGGGGTGTTTGGCAACTCTTCCCTTGACAGGTGCATGTTGGGTATTGTTCTGTTCAGGGGACCTTATGATTTCAGATTTAGCTTGTTTTTTCTTGTTTGTTTTTTATACATTTTTACGTAAACCCTGTGCAACAAAATAATTCTTCTAGAAAGCTGAGCCCACTCCAACAAGCTGGGTATGCCTAGAAAGCTTAAGGTGCATACTTACAGGGAATATATGGTTTGTGTACATACTTTACTTTGGTGTTTGACAACCCTACCCTTGACATTACCTATGCATGATGGGTATTGTTCCCTTTGCTTTTTCAGATTAAACTTGTTTATTCTTGTTTGCATATTGTTTTTTTTTTTTTAGGAAAATGTGGCTTTGAATCTGCTTTTTTATTATTTCAAATGTAAAGGTTTTTTTTTTTTCTAGAAAAACTGCAAGGAGTGCATAGCAGTTGTATTTTATCTTAAAATCTCCTAAAACACTGTTTCAGTTTAGGGGAGGCTCCTGGGCAGGAAATGATGTCTACCAATTCATATGTGGTACGGTTGTAACCAGGAGAAATTGGGCTTTTAAAACCAAATGTTTTAATTTGAAAACTTACATTTTTGTATTACAAATAAAACTACAAATTATAGTCATTATTGTAAAAATAGATTTTTTTGTATTTTTTGCACATATTTCACCCAAAAATATTAATAATACACTAAAACAATGCCAAACAAGACATTTCATGTTAAAGCCCAGACTCTGCTGAAAAAACAATATATCATTTTTATGGGAAATCCTTTCAAAAATCACAGTTGAACACGTATAGCTCAAAATATTGAAAATGGTCTGGCAACAAAGGATGACAAAATCTCAAGGTAGGCTGGCAGTTAAAGGGTTAAAAGAAAAACAATTATTTCATAAATTTCTATGTGTTTAGTCGGAAAGGCTTTTTAAAACTCACAGGCTGGTTCATCATTAGCGGCAGGTAGCGACAGATGAGCGTCTGTAGCAGGCATTTTCAGAGCGCCCGCTAGTAGTCGCAGTGCTCGGCCATGAGTCGCTAGTTTATAGTGACTCAGTCGCTGTTCAGTAATGTTTAATACATTGTGAGGAGTCGCTATTTGACCAGTACAGCGCTGTATGGGAGCGCATGGTAGCGACTGGTCATAGCGACCGACTCACACCTTATTCTGCAAAAAATCAGCCTCACAAAACTCTGGCGCAGAAACATGCTTGTTTGAAGCCCAGAGCGCAGGAGCCGGTGTGTTTAAAGTCTGTTTTTCAGCATCTATCCACTAGTAACAAAGCGAAAACATATGGAATTACATTGTAACAACATTGTAACATGAACACTTTAATGCCAGACCTGTAATGTCATTTCTGAAGAAATATGTGAAAAATGAAAAATTTGTCACAAAACTGCTTTTTCAATGCCAGAAGAGGTCACAGTATTATTTGAGATTTTTTGAAAAAAAAAAAAAAACTCCATTTAAAGAGAAGAAAAGGATCGTCCATTGAAATGTATAGGAGAGCGACAGGTAGTGAGAGGTCATACCTGGCGCTGTGCAAGGCTGAACGCCGGTGCTGTTCGCTAAGGCTGTGAAAATGATGAATAAGATGCTACATGGCGCTATCCCAGTCGCTAAACAGATTCTGCTTGATAAATGTGTAATTGCGTGCCATGTCCGGCGTTCACCAGTCGCTACCTCTCATTAACCAGCCACTACCTGACACTATCCCTTCTTAAATAAGGGCCTTAGTCTCTCAAAAAAAATGCAGAAGCTCTCAAAATGAATGCAATATCTATTTGGATATTATGCCTGAAGAAGAAACTTAAAATGTTTCAAAAACATGCCTTTTCAATCTATTGAGTTAGCCAATAAATAGTATTACCTTAATTTAGGTCAGCATATAGATGGTGGAGATGATGTTAATATTGTTTTATATTGTTAATATTTTAAAAGTTTGTTAACCACAGCACTGTATGGGCTTTGCACAAAACATGCTGCATTCCACAAAGAGTGCTGTTGTTTCCAAAAAAATAAAAATCATTGGAACATTTATGCAACTCTCCTGTAAAAATGTTCTGCTGCAGTTATAGGACGATTTTTAGGGAAAAATTAGAACAAAAATGTTATTGCAAGTTTTTGTGCTCATGAAGATGCAAGTTGCAATTCACACCCAAATGTGCACCCAGACTTTCTTCACTTAGGCCCTTATTTAACAAGGGATAGCGCCAGGTAGCGAATGGTGAGTGAACGGTAATGACGCTCACCGCCACGAGAACGCCGGCTCCCCTCCGCAATCACACATTTATCAAGCCGATCCTGCTTAGCGACTGACAGAGCGCCAGATAGCGAATCATTCATCATTATTCCAGCCTCATCCCACAGCGCCAGCGAGCGACCTTGAATAGCGACAAGTATGACCTCTCGCTATCTGGTGCTCTCCAATGCATTTCAATGGAGCAATCTTTAAATATTCATAATTAATTGCTATTAATGTTTTTTTTTTTTTTTTTTTTTTTTTTTTTTAAATGTCAAAAATTCTGTGACCACTTCTGCAATGTTAGATATTTTTTTTAAGGTAAAAAAAAAAAAAAAAAAAAAAAAAATGTGCAGAATTGATATTACAGGTCTGATATTAATGTATTCATATTCCAAAATGTTTTGAAAAACATGTTTTGTTTTTTTTTTCAAAAAATATGGTTGTTTGGGGGTTAAAAAACTACTTTTAACCCATCGCCGCCAGCGCTCTGGGGTTTAACCCTTTTGTTGCCAAGCACGTAACACCTACGTGCTGGCTTGGCTGGGCCTTAAGTGCCAAGCCCGTAGGTGTTACGTGCTTGACTTTCCTCGCTTGTAGTTTAAAAAGTAAAAACAACAAATACTCACCTGACCCCTTGTTGGATCCGGCCGGGTCTCCTCTTTAATTTGGTGCCATCCGATCCCCCGTGGGGGGTCGGATGGCTCCAGGAGAGCCCCCGGAATAGGCCGCCCCCCCCCCCCCGCTTCTGCAGCAGCAGCTTCTAACTGTAAAAAAAAAAAAAATAAAAATGACATTCACTTACCTGTGTGTGCGCTGGCTCCCGCTGTCCCTCCTCTTCACCTGGGGGGCCTCCGATCCCCCCCCAGGACTTACCGATCTTCAGGAGAGAGCCTGGGAGGCTCTCTCCTCTCTTCTTCACGATGGCGGCCGCCATCATGCCTCTAAGCCCCGCCCCCTTGGGGGCGGGGCTTATGAAGTCATCCCGGCCCCGATCTCAGGCTTCAGCCTTCTCAGCTTCTCAGATGCCGGTGATCGGTGCCCTGGAAGGAGGTGGCAGGAGATCCTCTGATCTCCTGCCTTCTCCTTCTCTGGATGCCGATCACCGGCATCTGTCAGCTGAGCGGCGAGGGACAAGAGCTTGCAATCGAAGGTAAGTACAGTAAAAAAAAATTTTTTTTTTTCTAATAAAATACTTTTTATTATTGTGTGGTGTTTTTTTTTCACATTAACCCTTTGTGAGCTGGTAAGGGGTCCATGAGACCCCTTATACCAGTTCACAAGGCTGGGGGGGTGGCAAGTCACCTGCCCTAGCGGGTGGCTTGCCATTAACCCCCGCACCCCCATTACCTGCCTCCCCAAAGGCCAGGGGGGGGGCAGAAGAGCCCGGGCCCACATAGGCTATGTGGGCTCGTAGGCTGCAGGGTGGGGGGGCCACCAAAGCTGGCCCCCCCACTCTGTGCCTACAAGCCCCCATAGCTGGTCCCGGGCTGGTTACTTTGGGTAAGGGGGACCCCACGTCATTTTTTTTTTTGGATTTTGAAGGGTTTTTAACCCTTCAAAATCCAAAAAAAAATGGGGTCCCCCTCCCCGGGAAGGGGGACTCTATGTCATTTTTTTTTTAATTAACCATTTGTCATCCAGCAGCTATAAAAGGCTTCTGGGCAGGAAAGGGTGTCTACCTATACATATGTGGTATCGCTGTAACCGGGAGAAATTGGGGTTTCTCACGCAATAAGATTTTATTGACAAACTTACATTTTTTATTACAAAAAAACTCTACAAATTGTAAAAAAATGTTTTTTTTTTATTTTTTTTCACACATTTCACCCAAAAAAATTGAGAATACACCTAAAAAATACAAACAAGACATTTCATGTTAAAGCCCAGACTCTGTTGAAAAAAACAATATATAATTTTCCTGGGAAATCCCTGGAAATCCCTTCAAAAATGACAGTTGAATATGTGTAGCGCAAAATGGTGAAACATCGTCTGGCAACAGGGAGTGGCAAATGCTGCAGGTAGGCTGGCAGCGAAAGGGTTAAACAAGCATTTCACAGCGCGAGAATTTTTTGAGCGTGATTTGTTAATGAATATGCTGGGAGCCGTTCGCTATGGCCATTTGCTGTCATGCGCTCCCATACAGCGCGGAACCTGTCAAACAGCGACTCCTAACCCCGTATTCAACATTACCGCACACCAACTGAGTCGCTGTCAACAGCCGAACAATGGGCAAGCACAGCAAATACTAGCGTGCGCTGTGAAAATAACGCTACTGTCGCTCATCTGTCGCTACCTGGCGCTATTAATGAATCGGCCTCCCCATAATTAGCATGACCCCCAATTGAAGGCTTCATTTAAAATAATAAGGGGCAATCGACAGAATTTTTCCTGAATTCTGGTCCCTTCTGCCATTAAATCTAATACTGAAAGAATTAGATTTAAATGTATTCCTTTTTTGCGAGTAGCAACTATATGCAGAATATAAAATAGAACTCCAAAATTGTTTGACATCAAAACGTATTTCTTTTGTTCGGTTATACTACAGGGAATTGTATCTCAAAGTTAAGAAAGATACAACAAACCAAATGTTTTGTAGGTTATAGCATATTACAAAGTTTTAATAACTGGAAAAGTTTCAGGCTTCAGGCAGCTAAAGGCAGTAATGGGAATAGGCAGTAATGATCCAGCAATTTATTACTGAAACAATTACGTTTTAATCAGAGTAAAACAGTTATTGCTGGCAACAATTATTTTGCTGAAAGTATATTATCTGAGGTGGATAAAGGATCAGCACAGAAAGAGATGAGTATTAACTGACAGAATAAAAAACACACTTATCCCGCTCTATAAAGGCTAATACTAACAATTGCTAATATTGCTTAAAGACTAAAGTCCCAAAAGGCATACAATCAGATTGTTTAGAAAAAAAATGTAGTATGGCCATAATAGTTCCAAAACAATCTTCACAATGGCTCATCAAAAGCAGTGCAGACAAGAGGGGGATATTACCCATCATTTTAATAAGTATAACATGAAAACTTTAAAATAAACTTGAAACTGAATTTGCATAATAAACCGTCACAAGTAACCAGTAATACATATGCATACAGCAACCACAGCTGTGATAACACATAAAGAAGGTACAGATATACACACTGCCTTTCTCGCAGGGCAATTAACAATAAAAATGAAATCTATTAGATGCTATGACCGTATATTACTATATAGTTATGAAGCTCATTAAAACATCTTTTGAGGTTATAATTTATTTAGAAGGGCACCCGGTGTTTTGCAGATGCCTAGTTCTCTTCTGCCAACAAAGCACAAAATGAAATTACATGCAACTTTACTGTTTGGATTGTTCTCTGTAGGGTTATGTAATATTCACATAGCCTCATAGCCAATTATGAATTATTGCTTTCCATTTCATGTTATGATAAACTAGCTTGATGGCACAGCAATAATTTAAGAAAAAGATCAAATTGCTCCAGATATTAGCATGTTTTTGTGTCTGATAAAAATTATAGTAGACTCTACAAGCTCTCTGTAGTGAGTAGAGAAAAATGTGAAGCATGTGTAAATATAAAGCAATTTAGTTTACGTTGGTAATAGTCAGTAAATGTTTAATAGACGGGGAGGCCGATTCATTAACAGCGGCAGGTAGCGTCAGTTGAGCGACTGTAGCGGCATTTTCAGAGCGCCCGCTAGTAGTCGCTGTGCTTGGCCGTTGTTCGGTAGTTGATAGCGACTCAGTCAGTTTGCCGTAATGTTGAATATTGGGTGAGGAGTCGCTATTTGACAGGTTCCGCGTTGTATGGGAGCACGCATGATAGCGACTGGTCAGAGCTACCGGCTTCCACCATATTCATTAACAAATCAAGCTCAAAAAATTCTCACGCTGTAAAATGCATGTTTAAACCCCAGAGCGCTGGCGGCGATGGGTTAAAAGTAGTTTTTTAACCCCCAAACAACCATATTTTTGGAAACAAAAAAAAACAAGTTTTTAAAATAATTTTGTAATATGAATACATTAATATCAGACCTGTAATATCAATTCTGTACATTTTTTTTTTTTTTTTTTTTTTACCTTAAAAGAATTATTTAAAATGGCAGAAGTGGTCACAGAATTTCTCAAATTAAAAAAAAAAAAAAAAAAAAATTAATAACAATTAATTATGAATATTTAAAGATTGTTCCATTGAAATACATTGGAGAGCGCCAGGTAGCGAGAGGTCATACCTGTCGCTGTTCAAGGTCGGACGCTGGCGCTGTGGGCTGAGGCTGGAATAATGATGAATGAGTGGCTATCTGGCGCTATCTCAGTCGCTAAGCAGGATTGGCTTGATAAATGTGTGATTGTGGTGGGGAGCCGGCGTTCTCGTGGCGGGGCCCGTCATTACCGGCCGCTCACCAGTCGCTACCTGTCGCTATCCCTTGTTAAATAAGGGCCTTTATTTATTTCATTGGATCTTTTGGGGCAAATATGACGATTCTATGCTTGTGTACACATTTTTCATCCCTGTTTACCCATCTGTGCAGTTAGACAAACACAAGCAGTGAGTGCACACATGGCCTCAACAGTGGGCTGCCCTAAACACGATGCGTGGGGAGAAGTTGCGGGAGGCTAGTTGCTTGCTCAAGAGTATTTCAGTTTATGTCCCATCGGGGGATCGAACCTGCAATCCGTCACAGGATCACTTCCTTCCTTACTTCTAGGCCTTGATTGCCCCTTATGTGTTGGTCCTTCACAATCAGCGCCAATAAAATATTATTTATCAATAGAGGATCAACCCTCAAAGTATGAGCGGCTCACATAGAGTACTATTATTCCAGCGGAACATCCATAGGGAGCACAAGGAGAATTCCTGGCGGGCTGCGCTGCTCTGGGTCTGACTGGGCTGGAAATACTCAAAGCAGGCAACCCACATTACCCAGATCCTGTGCCGGAATTGACTCACTTCCAGTTCCTAGCCACACTGTACACCTTCAGTCAATACATACCAGGTACTACTTCTGTAATGTTATAGCCTCAGCCTCATGTCTGTGAGGCCATATGCTCCCCTGACCCCTTACCAGTTCACAGACTGTTATAAGAAATAAAAAAAAAACTCATCCCTCTGTGCCTATCTCCTCCTGTCCTCCAACTGAGTGGATTTATTTCTTCAGGTTTGCCTGGTCAGGGGGGACTCCCTCCTGGCACTGGTCTGCTTATGGGAGGGAGTGGCCATTGCAACCTTCCCACTAGCATCTGTAGCTTAGGAGGACAATGGACACTAGGTGTCCCTCCAAGCTAGGGTTGGACTGACTATCAGGAAAGCCTTTATACCACAGAGGAAGAGCCTCCGGGAAATACCACGTGTCACTGGAGGAAGGGAAAGACATGAAGGAGGATTTCTAGGCAACATAAAAAAACAAACATTACTCACCTGCCAGACCCAAATTTCTCAGCCTGCTGCCTTGTCACTGTCAGCAGGGGCACAGACCAAGGCCAGATAGGGAGAAGTGTGATATGTGTTTAGCCAGCTCACCAACCTTATATGCGCACGGACAGGGGAGATCCTGCATCAACTCCTCCAAACATAAGTAAAGTCCAAAGCAAGTTTGTCCAGCGTATCCATAACCAGATCCATCAAAATCGGGTGTACATGGCCTGAGGCATGAAGGCAGGAAAACGTTACGCGTTTCAGGCCCGGGTAGGCCCTTAATCATACAACTAATGGGGCGAGCAAGAGGTCTTTAAGTATAAAACAAGACTAGCAATCAACCAATCTGAATCAACCCCCTTTCAGATTGGTTGATTGCTAGTCTTGTTTTATACTTAAGGACCTCTTGCTTGCCCCATTAGTTGTATGATTAAGGGCCTACCCGGGCCTGAAACGCGTAACGTTTTCCTGCCTTCATGCCTCAGGCCATGTACACCCGATTTTGATGGATCTGGATTTTAATGAGTCTTCAATAAAGGTTATATAGAATTTTATGGATACGCTGGACAAACTTGCTTTGGACTTTACAGATAGGGAGAAGGCCATGCAGAGCCAACATGGCTAAAACCAGGCAAGCTTCAGCCCCGAAGGACTCCAAGCCCACTGGCTGGCAGGTAAGAAATGTTTTTTGTATCCCTAAATATAAAATATAACTTCAGTCAAAACCTTTTTTTTAGTTGTCAGGCTTTAGGCAATGCTTCTTTCTTTAAGCTAATATATATATATAAAATATAAATATAAGGCATTTCACAGCAACGTTAAGCTTAAGTGAACCAAAGCTATTGTGTATTAACCTATTGATTGTTGGCATTGTTTCAAGCTTTTCTGCAGAGGTAATGATTTCATGTATGTATACATCCAAACTCATCTAAATCGTAGCAAGCCCTAAATTGATCCTAATATTCAAAATCTTTCAGCTCTAAAAAATATTTCATCATCTGAAACCAAATGCAGGTGTATCAAAACTAACCTCTGACTAACCTTTGATTGACTTTGGAAATGATTTTGGATTGTTCCAGAGATACTGAGTTTGTAGAAGCAGTTAGAGCTAGTCTCAGCTCAGTATTAAGTAAAATAAAAAAAATGTGCACATGCAATGGGGGCAGTTCTACACGTGCGGTCCAAATTATTTTTAATGTTGTAGATATTTTATTTTAGACATTACCAAGTAACAGCAGCCTATGGGGATTCCAAACACATATGGAATTGAGTGATGGGTAATTCTATTATTCCTTGTGTGCGGTACTGTGTAAATACTTCTATTCTAGGAAACCATTTCTTCTCCTTTACCTTTGAGTAGAGGATTTCTTCTCTTCTTGTCCTCTTATATTAAGCCTATGGGTCGCTCCACATGGTGGTTTACGACTGTTTTGGTCCTCACCAAGTCTCACGCCCCTCATATGGCCAAAAACTTCTAACCTTGCTGATGAGAACATGAAGCTTGAAACATGGCCATAAGTGGGAAATGTTTGGCTGTGTACATTTTAAGTCAGTCCTTGGCATTGCACACTTAGGCCCTTATTTATGAAGGAATAGCGACAGGTAGCGACTGGTGAACGGCCGGTAATGACGGACACCGCCACGAGAACGCCGGCTCCCCACCACAATTACACATTTATCAAGCAGGATTGCTTAGCGACTGAGATAGCACCATATAGCGACTCGTTCATCATTATTCCAGCCTCAGCCCACAGCGCCAGCGTCCGACCTTGAACAGCGACAGGTATGACCTCTCGCTACCTGGCGCTCTCCAATGCATTTCAATGGAACAATCTTTAAATATTAATAATTAATTGTTATGTTTTTTTTTTTTTTTTTAAATGTGAAAAATTCTGTGACCACTTCGGCCATTTTAGATAATTTTTTTAAGGGGAAAAAAATTAAAAATAAATTGTACAGAATTGATATTACAGGTCTGATATTAATGTATTCATATTACTAAATTATTTAAAATATTTTTTTTTTTTGGTTTCCAAAAATATGGTTGTTTGGGGGTTAAAAAACTACTTTTCACACATCGCCTCCAGCGCTCTGGGGTTTAAACATGCATTTCACAGCGCTTGAATTTTTTGAGCGTGATTTTTTGATGAATATGGTGGAAGCCGGTCGCTCTGACCAGTTGCTATCATGCGCACCCATACATCGCAGAACCTGTCAAATAGCGACTCGTAACGTTGTATTCAACATTACGCCACACTGACTGAGTCGCTGTCAACAACCGAACAACGGCCAAGCACAGCGACTACTAGCGGGCGCTGTGAAAATACTGCTACAGTCGCTCAACTGTCGCTACATGTCGCTATTAATAAATCAGCCTCTTAGTAAATTTTTGACTGTCTTGACTGACTCAGAGATGTAAATAGATAATTTACATGGCTCTTCCCACCACAAGAAGTTAGGGGTAATTCTATTTTTCCTAGTGTTTGGCACTATGTACATAAAAAATATGGATGCTTTAATACTTTGCTACAGAACAATGCATGTTTTAAAATCAAGCATGGTTCATAAAGGGAGGACATTACATGAGTTTATAAATGCTTCAAAGTACACATATTTTAATTATTAACACCATAGACCCCTGCAGCTTATTGCTCTGACTCCTATGCTCAACAACTCACTTGATTACTGGTTGAGCCCAACACAGAAGCTCTAGTGACTGGGGTTCAGTTATGAGTGGGGTGGGATTCAAACCAGCAATCAGGTGAGTTGTTGATCGGGCTGAACTGTTGAGCTGCAGGGGGCAAAAGGTGAGCACCCTTTTGTTTTTATTCTTTGGCTGGTCAATCACTTTATTTCACATTACTCACATTATTTTAAAATAAATGCCATGGTTGTAAAAAGCTGACACTCAAGCTACAATTATTTCACAGCAACCATCTGTTAGAAGCTAAAGGAGGAGTTTTTTATATACAAAGTTAAAGTGGACCAACACCCAGGATTTTTACTATCCTGGGTGTTGGTCCACTTCAGCGGGGCATCCGAGATCAGGATGCCCCGCTGTGTGAAACCCCCCCAAAAAACGTACCTTTTCGGCGACGGACAAGCGACGGACAAGCCGCCGGCGCCTCCCGCGCGTCCCTCTAACAGGGCACGCACCCGCGCCGGCCATTCACAAACGGCTGGCGCGGGCGCGCGCACTGCTAGGGGGGCGCGCGGGAGGCGGCGGAGGCTGATCCGTCGCCGATAAGGTAAGGTTTTTGGGGGCTTTTGGGGGGGTTTCACCCCGCGGGACATCCCGATCTCAGATGCCCCGCGGTGAGGGAGGTGATCTATAATCTATAAGATTCCCGGGCCGATCACCCCTGGGTGTTGGTCCACTTTAAACCTTATGACCTAATACATTTTTTATAGAAATTATATTTTATTTTTGAAATGTAAGAAAAGAAAACACATTATAAATGTATATCAAAACACAACTGTCAACAACATGGCATTTGGTCATGGCCTTATTTAGCACAGCAGACTGCAATTTAATTCTAGTGGACTAGGGCATGTTTAGCCATCTTACAAATTCTGGTGTACAGAATCCTCTGTTGTGGTTGTAGACTAATATTTAGGTAATGACAGTATGTACATGTCTCATATTTGGTGAATCATCATTATGATATTTTCAGGAAAGAGATCAGCTTCAGGTATATGTTGGCCTAAAGTGGAGTCTATAGGACTACAGGGCCAGGTTAAACCCAGCGCAAATGTATGGGGTGAGTATATGGGTGTACCCAGTTTCCACAAGCCACATACTTACCTTGTGCCACAATCCCACAGGCACATGTGCGCCTCGGTCCCTGCTTCCCAGTGTGCACACTCTGTATGTGTCCAGCAAGGGTAACAGGGGATACCTCACTGTTTGCAGCTAAAAGCACCCCCTGCCACTGAAGGTGATTATATGACATTTTAAATGGATTCCACACAGTAGGTCATCTCAATTCAGGGCGACATAAAGACTGGGGGGGGGGGGGGTCATTAATAACTAGGGTTTTGATCTACTTTCAAAAAGGAACAAAACATGGTATATTTACATTTTTATTGTATTTTCCTCCACGCTGGGACATCCTGATTTGGAAAACCTGGTTGTGTGAAATCCCTCCGACTGCTTTCTCGCCTCACAGGGTATCCCGCAGTAAACGCAAGGCCCCCCCCCCCCAATCAAATTTTATATGTCAGAGCAGCTTAGATAAACTGAATGGAGGTTAGCCACTGGCTTCTCTGCTTTGGCTGTGTGTACCCGCAGCAGCCATTCTAAAATACCTGTTGTGTGCGCACACATTAGCATTAAGAAAGTGAAGGATGCCAAACATGCAACCCATCATACAATGCTTTGGGCAGATATCAGAGTGGTCAATGCTTTTGCCCCTCCCAGGCTGGAGCAGATCAGATGGTATGTTCAAAAACTTGTCACCTCTGCATTTTTGTTCTACCAATGGAAGAAAACAACAAGCTTGGTGGAATATTTTTCAGTTGGGGTAAATAGGTAAACTCTCCTCTTATTATCCAGCATGTTTTCATGAATTTTTCTATATTAGACAATTTTGTGATACGGCTCCTCTGAATGCATATGAACCTTCTGTGGTCCTATTAGTATGTGCTGGTATGACATGATGGCTGTCATTAGGGATGAGCGAACCGGTTCGGACGAACCAGAATTCGCTCCGAATTTCAGGGAAAATTCGATTCGGCACGAACCCGAATTTTTTTTGCTTCATGACGATCGAATTTTCCCTGAAATAAAAAACAAAAAAATGCCGGCATGGTGGGAGCGGGCAGGCCGGCTACGCTGTCAGCGGGCGGCGGAAGCCGGCCCGCTGACAGCGCAGCCGGCCTGCCCGCTCCCACCATGCCGGCATTTGTTTAAAAAGCAAACACTTACCTGCCTGGTCGGAGTGTGGAGGCCGGCGCCGCTCTCAGGCGCCCTCTGATGACGCGTCCTCTGATGACAGCTGAGAGCGGCGCCGGCCTCCACGCTCCGGCGCCGCTCTCAGCTGTCATCAGAGGACGCGTCATCAGATGACAGCGTAGCCGGCCTGCCCGCTCCCACCATGCCGGCATTTTTTTTTTCAGATGAGCGATTCGTGAAAGTTCGATTCGGGCGAACCCGAATTTCTTGGGGAAATTCGGCGAATTGCCCGAATCGAACTTTCAAGAAGTTCGCTCATCTCTAGCTGTCATACCAGCACATACTAATAGGACCACAGAAGGTTCATATCCCCTTCTACAATGTAATATAATGTAGACATCTCTTTTGTAATTTATTGATGTTGTAACAATCAGTTATCAAGTAGTATGAGTGCAGGTGTCTGTCCTTTGTTTTGTGTATCTTGAGTGGTTAAATACCATATTACGTTGTTAATTTTGATTCGTTTTGTATTTTGGATGTTTTTATGCTGAACGCTGGCTGGTTGCACCTTACTACACTGCGTTGGATACGAGGAGAGCACTCACAGCCGTGCCGGGTCAGATTTTCATTGCAGCTGGGATCGTTGTATTGTGCAGGTAGAGCTGACCATTATTTTGCATCAGGACCCAATAGGTTTTAGAAAGCAGGAGTAGGACAAAACATTTATGGAGGACAAAATGTGAGTTTTGTGCTTTTTATTTTAGTCTGGAATAGATCAATTTATCATTTGTCTACAGAATTCAGACTTGTTTACAGTATGTTAGTAGCTACATTATTCTCTGAAAGCATCCAAAAACAGTGTGTATCTTAACACAGTTACCTTAGTTAAAACCCTTCCTTTCTGGTGGTTTACATGAAATGATGATGTTTGACTGAGGGTTGTTAGTGACCCAATCAATGCCAAATGCAGTTAACTGAATTGAATCTCCACCGTTAGCTTGAGTATGTTTTTCCTATGGAGAAATGTCATTGTGTTTTGTCTGTGGTCTCCTTCTGGAATGCTATATGATCCATCATCATAATTTAATCATTCGTCATGTTAACTGTTACCTGAATAATGAACCATGAACCAAATGAACCAAAACCTTAACATTTAAAATAATATATGAAATTTGATCTTTTCTCAATTGGTTTTCATAATATTTGGTTTTGTTACTGTTCTCTTTATATAAAAAAAACAAATTGTCTTCTGTCAGTATTCCACATGGTTTGTTTGATTTATTGCCAGCCATAATGGATATGAATAGAGCAGGCAGAGTCATTTAAAATCAAATTTCTTCTAGATTATCCATGTAGTCATAGAAATCTGGGATGAAGGTCTAACTGAAAAGCTTATCTTTGTACTGTTTCTTCAAACTGTTCGGAATAAATAGCACCTCAATGTAGACTTTTCCCCTGTTAAAATTAAAAAAAACACTTCGTGGGGGTGGTATCCTGAGCTTTTACGCCTACTGAAAAGTAAGGCATCATGGGGAATGGTCTCATCAATCAGTCACTGCAGTGCCTGTTAGCTAATACTACAGTGCTTATAAAGCTTCCATGGTGAAAAGCCAGGGTCAGGAATAGATGTGGCATTCTTCACAGTGATCTCTTTATGTGGGGAGAGATTACTCACACATCACAGAAAGCTGTGAGTAAGCTGTGAGCTGATTATTTTGTAACAGCAGGCACGTGGCTTTTACTGTGCATTGTCCAGAATCCAGACAGCAGCATGGCTGAGATGCTGGGAGAGGAAGCTCCAGAATGGTCACTACCTTTCTTTTCTAACTGTTCCAGGCTGTTGGTCCAGTTTAAGTCGCATGCTGAGTGTCGCTAAGGTAAAAAAAAAAGTAGCGCTATGTGGCTCTGACACTACATAAATAAGGCTCCTCATCACACTGGACAGGTCCTTTTGTTAGAGCTTACATTTATTTTAAAATCTATACTTTTTTTAATTAGCTAGGAGTAGGCTTTTAATAGACTAGAGAGCCTGGATAGCTGAGACGATTGAGCATCAGATTTTAATCTGAGGGTTCAAGATTCAGGGGATGGAGCTTAATGTCATCTTAGGTTAGGGTAAGGGGGTTATTTAAAGTGGATCAACCCCCAAGAGTGACGTGCAGGAGGCGGTGGCGGACGCGCTGTCTTGTCCGTCGCTGTCACCCGCTTGTCCTTCGGCGGGGATTGGACGGCGCGGTCACGTGGGAGCATGGTGAGGTTTTGCGGCTTTCTGGGGGGTTTCACACAGCGGGGCA
Organism: Gastrophryne carolinensis; assembly: GCA_027917425.1. NCBI lineage: Eukaryota > Metazoa > Chordata > Amphibia > Anura > Microhylidae > Gastrophryne > Gastrophryne carolinensis. The sequence goes on from CM051239.1 coordinate 134,320,018, forward strand.
CCCCCAATCGGGGTGCCCCCCCGATGTGGACCAAAACCCAGGATAGTCAAAATCCTGGGTGTTGGTCCACTTTAAGAAGGGAAAGCACCAGGTAGTGCCTCGTAACGGCAGGTAGCGTCTGGTGAACGCTGGGCGCTGTATGCAAAACCACATTTATGAAAACAAATCTGGTGAGTGACTCTAACAGCGCCATGTAGCGTCCAATGTATTATTATAGGCGGCTCAGTGTATAGCACTGGCGCTCTAGCTTCCAGAGCGCCAGGTATTACCTTTCGCTCACTGTCGCTCTCTCATGCATTTCAATGGCCCTTCATTTGCTTGTGTTTAAACAGCGTGTTTGACCTTTTTTTTTTTCTTTTTTTTTTTGCTCAAATCATTGTGTGACCTCTCCTGGCTCCAAACAAACACTTTTAGAAATATTTTTGACTTTTTATATTTTTATGCAGAATTTTCATTGCAGGTCTGGCACTAAAGTGTTAATGTCACAGTGTTAAAACAATGTCATTCCATGTGTTTTCGCTTTGTTACTTGTGTATATGTATTCAAAAACAGACTTTAATCACACAGCATCTGTCGCTCTATGTTATAGCGACCAGATTTAGAGCGCAGATGCCGCGTGTGTCTTTTTTTAATAAGTATGGTGTGGAGTGCCGCGAGTCGGTCGCACTGAGCTGGCGCTACCTTTCGCTCCCTGCAGCGCTGTAATGGTGCTACAGCGGCCAACATACATCACATTCATCAATGCCGGCCAGGTTACTACAGTGACTGAGGCGCTCTGTTACAGCACCCAATACCCGCTTACAGCATCTACTAGCGGTCGCTCTAAGCGCTGCTATACAGACGCTCATCTGCCGATAACTGACGCTAGTAATGGATCAGCCTCCACTTCCCCATGATTAGATAAGGAGAACCCATAAACCTAAAGCAATATAGTTATCACTTAAACTATAGGTATCATATTAGTGGCAGTTAAAGCATATTTAATTATATTTATTTTGTATTCTGGTACAGTTTCGATAAAGGGAAAAATATCACGCCAACTTTAGAGTTTAGCTCAGTGCACTTGCTGGGAAGGCAGAGGAGTATGGTTGGATGGAAACTAAAATTGTAATGTAATTGTGTTTATATCACTAAATATTATGTTATAACTTCAAAATAACTGATAATTCCAGCTCCCGAGGGATGACAACAAAAGGCTTTTTCTTGTTTTTGTAATGAGAAAACTCTATGGGCAAATTGCTCTTCGCAGCCAAGCCACTTAAATCCTCCCCTAAATGAATCAAGAGGGAATAAAAGGGATGTTGTCTCTATAAAACATCTTGTGAATGCCTTCAAATAAACAAGAAATATGCTCCAGCGAGATTGCATTCAAAGACTTGCAATACTTATCACATGTTTTCAAAAGGGGTTACATAAATTTAGACATAAATATGTTTTTCACCTAAAATACCACATCAAGTAAAAAATAAAGCAGTGTCATCTTTGGTAAATGTTCTGATTTATAATTTTAATGATTCTAATTCTAATAAAAAATACTTGGACTTGATCCTTGGTTATGGATAGAGGGGACCAACAGTAAAGCCACAGTGTTTTTTTTTTTAGGGAAACTTGCACAGGGAAGGGCCATTAAGTTCCTTAGGTATCTTGGGCATATACTCTGCAACTCCCAGATTAACAATCTCTTCTTTGTAACAGAAAGATATATAGAAGAAATTACTATTTCTGAACAGGACTCCGGACTGGCAATAGAGAGACCTGGGAAAATACCAGGTGCCCACACTGCTTTTGGTCCAGTTGGGCTGCTGCTTCTAACAGCCTCCCTTGTCTCCACCCCAGCCCCTAGATCCATGGTACCCCACAGCTAAAAAACACCAGTCTATATTCTGCCCCTGATGCTCTAGAATCAGTATCATGTATGTGGGGGGCATACCAACCCCCAAAACATTATCTTACACTATCTGCCCCCAACAGCCTTAGTACTGTTGATTCAACGATAAGAGATTTCTCTTATCTTGGTAAGGCGGCATCTCTAGAGGAACAATACCCAGGACAGTTACAATTCCAGGTATTGTTCCTCTTTAACAACATGGTAGAAAAGTATAAAAAGTTGTTATTCCATCTAATGTTGCAAATGAGATGCTTCCCATGCATTGGAATCTGCTAATCATCTTTTGGTGAAAAATTGGTTTAAATAAATACCGTTTTTGCCCTATAAGATGCACCTACACATAAGGCGCACCTAGGATTTGGAGGGGGAAAATAAGAAAAAAAATATTCCAAATAATGCTGTGCTAAAACACCCCATTATAGGTGGTGTGGCATTCTCTCATCCCTTTCCCCATAGGCAGTGTGACATTCCCCCTGTCCTATGAAATTGACATTACCCCCATCTCTTAGGCAGTGTGGTATCCTCCCCTCCTATTCCCCATAGTCAATGTGGCATTCCCCCCAACCTCATATTCAGTGTGGCATAACCCCCTCCCATTCCCATAGGCAGTGTGGCATTCCCCCATCCCATTCCCCATATAGGTAGTGTAGCATTCTTCATCCCATTCCTATAGGCATTCCCCTTATCCCATTCCCCATATAGGTAGCATTCTTCATCCCATTCCCCATAGGCATTCCCCTTATCCCATTCCCCATATAGACAGCGTGGCATTGCCCCCTCCAATTCCCCATAGGCAATGTGGCATTCCCCCATCCCCTTCCCATAGGCAGCGTAGCATCCCCCCCATTCCCTATAGGCAGTGTGGCATTTCCCCCTCCCATTCCCATAGACAGTGTGGCATTCCCCCCTCCTATTCCCCATTGGCAGTGTGGCATTCCATCCTCCCATTCTCCATAGGCAGCGTAGCATTCCCTCTCCTATTCTCCACAGGCATTGTGGCATTCCCCCTTCCCACTCCCCATAGGCAGCGTGGCATCCCCCCTCTCATTCCCCATACGCAGTGTGACATTCCTCCATCCCATTCCCCATATGCAGTGTGGCATTCCCTCCTCCCATTGCCTATAAGCAGTGTGAGATTCCCATTCCCAAAAGTAGAGTGGCACCCTTCTCCCATTCACCATAGGCAGTGTGGCATCCCCCCAATTCCCCATATGCAGTGTGGCATTCCCCCTTCCCACTCCCCATAGGCAGCGTGGCATCCCCCCTCTCATTCCCCATATGCAGAGTGGCATCCCCCAATTCCCCATATAGACAGTGTGACATTCCCCCCATTCCATTCCCCATATAGGCAGTGTGGCATCCCCCCAATTCCCCATATAGGCAGCGTGGCATTCCCCCTTCCCACTCCCCACAGGCATTGTGGCATCCCCCCTCTCATTCCCCATATGCAGAGTGGCATCCCCCATTCCATTCCCCATATAGGCAGTGTGGCTTTACCCCCCCCCCATCCCATTCACATATGCAATGTGGTAGAATCCCTGGACACTGAAGAAGAAAACAAAGGTATACTTACATGAGCCTCGCACACGCGCCTCGGCCACCGGGAGGCCAGCCAATGGAGGAGCAGCGGACGAACAGGCTGGGTTAAATGAACCCTGACACCTGTCTCTGTGAGAGGCAGTGGCTGCGCTGGATGCCAGAACAGGGACAGCGGACAGGGTTCATGTACCCTGCCCGTCCACCCGCTACTCCTCCGTCGGCTGGCCTCCTGGTGGCTGTGGCGTGAGACTTTGTGTATATTGGTTTCCTTGGTTTATAATCAAGGACTCTTTACAATAAAAATGAATAATGGAATAAATAGGTAAGCATTCATTTTGGTGGTGCGAAAAGGAGTAATTACCTCTTCTCTCTTATTTCCCTTTTTGCTCACCCCCCTTTTGGGTCTTCACTGTTTAATGGTGTATCATCTATGTTTTCCCTTAAATATAGTAACATGAAGACATTCCATGCATCTTGGATACTGCTGTGATTTCGTTAAAGGGAAAGCCCAGGCAATGGCAATAATAGGGCAGGAAGGAGATTGCCTGTCCCTTATGCCTCTCCCCCATTTTCTGCAGCATCAGGTAGATGCCCTAGCAGGACTCCAAGACCACACAAAAAAGTCACACACTTCCCTTGGAGCTCTTAATGCAAGCACCCACAGCAAGCTACAGTGATCTGGAGACCATTCCTGACCACAGCAGTGCAAGCTCAAGACATATGAAACTGCACCATGACATGCCCTTCCCAGCTCAGTTATGTGTAGAAATGAAAGTGAAGCCAGTGATAGAACACATAAGGTATTTTTCTAAAATATGAAATTTTAAGATGCTTTGAAATTGCTCATTTAAGCCATCGGTGATCTTATATATGTGTATATTGCTTTCATTAGTTTATCAATTGTTTAATTAGATAAGTTTGTAACCCCACACACAACCATCCATCCTACTGTGCTTAGCACAAATTAAAAAACTGTTTTTTTACAATTTTGGATGGGGGTGGCCACACTGCAGAGAAGTTGAAGCCAGGATGCTAAGCAAGAGGTTATTCACCCAATACATGGCGCAGCATGGCTGCCGTGCTCCCCGGATTGGGTAACTGGGCTCAAGTCTGCTTGTCACTCAAGTCCACAGATGCTGTGCAGATCAGGCATGTTGTTTTATTATTTTAGTGCTCTAATCAGTCTTAGCACAGGGGAAGGGAGAAGTGGCCCGGGGACTATTAAATGTTTGTTGATTAATTGTTTAGATTAATTGTATTTTTTGTATTCAACTATTAAATCATTTATTTTGAAGTGGTAGTGGTATATACTGCGTTAGCCCGAGAAACATGGCTTATTAATCTGCCTGTATATTTGAATTCTGCATGCAGACAGTAAGTATATTTTGACAATATGATCAATTCTTTCTGGGAAGAAACAGAATGGCCATTAAGGACAAAAAGACATGGAGGCCGATTCATTAATAGCGGCAGGTAGCGACAGTTGAGCAACTGTAGCAGTATTTTCACAGCGCCCGCTAGTAGTTTCTGTGCTTGGCCATTGTTCGGTTGTTGATAGCGACTGAGTCGGTGTGCAGTAATGTTGAAAACGGGGTGACGAGTCGCTATTTGACAGGTTCCGCGATGTTTGGGTGCGCATGATAGCGACTGGTCAGAGCCACCGGCTCCCACCATATTCATCAAAAAATCACGCTCGAAAAATTCAAGCGCTGTGAAATGCATGTTTAAACCCCAGAGCGCTGGCGGCGATGTGTTAAAAGTAGTTTTTTAACCCCCAAACCACCATATTTTTGGAAACCAAAAAAAAAAAAAAAAGTTTAAAGAATTTAGTAATATGAATACAATAATATCAGACCTGTAATATCAATTCTGCACAATTTTTTTTTTTTTTTTTTACCTTAAAAAAACATCTAACATGGCAGAAGTGGTCACAGAATTTTTCACATTAAAAAAAAAAAAAACATTAATAACAATTAATTATGAATATTTAAATATTGTTCCATTGAAATGCATTGGAGAGCGCCAGGTAGCGAGAGGTCATACCTGTCGCTGTTCAAGGTCGGACGCTGGCGCTGTGGGCTGAGGCTGGAATAATGATGAATGAGTCGCTATATGGCGCTATCTCAGTCGCTAAGCAGGATCGGCTTGATAAATGTGTGATTGTGGTGGGGAGCCGGCGTTCTCGTGGCGGGGCCCGTCATTACCGGCCGCTCACCAGTCGCTACCTGTCGCTATTCCTTCATAAATAAGGGCCATAATGATGTACAATTTTTTGTATTTTTTTTGTAAAGTTGGTTTATCCACTTTGTTTGTTCGCTGAAGTGTGATTCTATAGAGATTGATTCTAATCTATGTATTCCACGCTGAGTTTTCATAAATGAGATGCAATAAAGCCAGATCAAATATACACAAAAAATGGTTAATCTAACATTGCAATCAGAAAACAAAAATATATGTCAGAATTTCAACAGAACAGTGCCAAAGCAATAGGTCAGCTGTATTTGTGTTTGACCTTTTTTTAAAGTAGGTTTTACGTCTGCTTTAAGAAGAAAAGAGTTAATATAGCAACTTGCATTTTTTACGTTGGCCAAAAAAGTGTCAGAAAATGAAGTAGTCTTGATAAAAATGTCACTTGCTGCTCTTTAATCCTCTGGATAACTAGTCAACAATCATGAGCATCACAGTTCTCCACTGAGTCTCTCATCTGGTTTAAAAGAGGTAAAAAGGAAAAAGTGTTTTGCTACAAATTCTTTGATTTCTAGAATCCCTTTTCCTCCAATAAAATTCTGTGACTGTGATGAGAAACAAACTGTCAGATATAGTGCGTGGAAGTCTGATGTTATGCTATGGGGAATGGGAACTCCACTCTAGAAGAAGCATGGTCATTGCTAATCATTTATTTAAGGTGGTAAGCACGTTATCTATGACATCTAATGATAGGTTTCATTCACAATCTGTTAAAACACCAGAAAAAGAAATCACAGGGAATATGGAAAGTGTATTGTCATAAAACTGCTGATATTTTATTATACTTTTTAATTGTTTTATGTTCTTTATTAGGAAAATATTTATGTGTTCTTAGTGCCATGTCAAGACTATTTACATGTACTCTTGTGCTTAACTGATATTCAAAGTACAGTAGATAAAAATAACAGATGTTTTGTGTGCATTAACATTGGCCACACCCCCTACTTTGCATGTACACTAAAATACTACATGGATTATGTAACCTTAAAATGACCAGTCTTCATGGCTCATGAGTCAAAAACGACTACTTATTCGTGCACCTTCAAAATAAGAATGCCCTAATGTTTAAAAAACAAAAGGGTGGCAAAATACTGTACTTATTCTGGTCTATCAGCAGCCACCCCTGGTCCACAATCTCACAGCACATTCACATTTAGGCCCTTATTTATGAAGGAATAGCGACAGGTAGCACCTGGTGAGCGACCGGTAATGACGGGCACCGCCACGAGAACGCCGGCTCCCCACCACAATCACACATTTATCAAGGCAATCCTGCTTAGCGACTGAGATAGCGCCAGATAGCCACTCATTCATCATTATTCCAGCCTCAGCCCACAGCGCCAGCGCCCGACCTTGAACAACGACAGGTATGACCTCTCGCTACCTCTCGCTACCTGGCGCTCTCCAATGCATTTCAATGGAACAATCTTTAAATATTCATAATTAATTTTTTTTTTTTTTTTATGTGAAAAATTCTGTGACCACTTCAGCCATGTTAGAAAATGTGTGCAGAATTGATATTACAGGTCTGAGATTATTGTATTCATATTACTAAATTCTTAAAAAAATTTTTTTTTTTTGGTTTCCAAAAATATGGTTGTTTGGGGGTTAAAAACTACTTTTAACACCTCGCCACCAGCGCTCTGGGGTTTAAACATGCATTTCACAGCGCGAGAATTTTTTGAGCGTGATTTTTTGATGAATATGGTGTGACCAATCGCTATCATGCGCACCCATACATCGCGGAACCTGTCAAATAGCGACTCGTCACCCCGTATTCAACATTACTGCACACCGACTCAGTCGCTATCAACAACCGAACAATGGCCAAGCACAGCGACTACTAGCGGGCGCTGTGAAAATACTGCTACAGTCGCTCAACTGTCGCTACATGTCGCTATTAATAAATCAGCCTCCTCATCTCTACTGGTGATCGGTGGAGTTTGCCAAGCGGATGTACATGGCACTGTACATGCCTCCAATGAAATACATTTCAATCAGGAGGGTTTAAATTGTGATGCCCATGGCTGGGCAAGTAAGCAGATCTTTTATGTGGATATATACTTTAAAGGTGATGACTTTGAGTATTGAACATTAGGCACACGCATGCAATTTACTGTAATTGCATAGTAAGTACACAGCCTAGACCATGCAATGTAAGAGAAAGGTTGCCAAACTCACCAAACCAGATATACTGTGCTAACAGTACAGTATAAAGCTTAAAATGAACCAAACCCTTAAGTCATGGCGCTGGAGTCTAAAAGACTCCATTCACTGAAAGCAGGGGCCAGGCTGTGACAAAAGTGTAGTTTCTGTCAAGAGGGTGCATCATGTACCAGATATTGGCCAATGACAATGGTGTACTGTGTAACTTTCTGGATCTGAGTAGGAAAACTGTCATGATACCTGAAAACATTTTGTATAGGATGCAGTGCAACATGTAGGTACCCTCCAAGAACATTGTAAAATAGTATATAAGGCTGAATAAAGACATTAGTCCATCCAGTTCAGCCTGTATAGAAAGAAAATCTCGCTCCTTCAGAGGTTTAGTAGTCATAGCTGGTAATGTTGTTACATGCAAGGAGGGCATCCAGGACAATTTGAACTCTTTTAGTCTATACTTCATGACTACCTCCTCTGGAAGAGAGTTCCATAGTTTCACTGCACTTACAGAAAAGAATCCCCTCCTATGTTGGTGGAAGAATCACCTTTATTCTAATCTTAGTGGATGAGTAAATAAAGGGTTAATGTTCTCTGCAATCCTGTGAGGAAAAATAGGTTAGTGTATATACATAAAAGTATGAATAAACAAATGCAATAGTATTACCAAAGTGAAGTTTTGTTTGAGGGGGTGTTTCCACCTTTTAATTAAATCAGAAACAACTAGGGCCCTTATTTAAGAAGGGAGAGCGTCAGGTAGCGCCTGGTTAATGAGAGGTAGCGACAGATAGCGACTGGTCAATGCCGGACACGGCACGCAATTACACATTTATCAAGCAGAATCTGTTTAGCGACTGGAATAGTGCCATGTAGCATTCGATTCATCATTTTCACAGCCTCAGCGAACAGCGCCAGCGTTCAGCCTTGCACAGCGCCAGGTATGACCTCTCGCTACCTGTCGTTCTCCCATACATTTCAATGGACGATCCTTTTCTTCTCTTTAAACTGGTTTTTTTTTATTTTTTTCAAAAAAATCACTAATAATTCTGTGACCTCTTCTGGCATTGAAAAAGCTGTTTTTCATAATTTTTTCATTTTTTAAATATTTCCTCAAAAATGACATTACAGGTCTGGCATTAAAGTGTTCATGTTACAATGTTGTTACAATGTAATTCCATATGTTTTCACTTTGTTACTAGTTGATAGATGCTTGAAAACAGACTTTAAAGTGGACCAACACCCAGGGGGGATCGGCCCGGGAATCTATAAGATTCCTGGACCAATCAGAACCCCCCAGGAGGCCGCGTCTCGCACTTCCCTCTAGCAGGGCGCGCACCCGCAGGACGATCGGGGTGCCCCACCGAAGTGGACCAAAACCCAGGATAGTCAAAATCCTGGGTGTTGGTCCACTTTAAACACACCGCCTCCTGCGCTCTGGGCTTCAAACAACTATTTTTCAGCGCCAGAGATTTGTGAAGCTGTTTTTTTCCTGAATATGGTGTGAGTCGTTCGCTATGAGCAGTCGCTAACATGCGCTCCCATACAGCGCTGTACTGGTCAAATAGCGACTCCTCACAATGTATTCAACATTACTGAACAGCGACTGAGTCGCTATAAAGTAGTGACTCACGGCCGAGCACTGCGACTACTAGCGGGCGCTCTGAAAATGCCTGCTACAGACGCTCATCTATCGCTACCTGGCGCTAATGATGAATCAGCCTGTAGGTATCATTGCCTCTGACTAATTAGGCCTCGGCCTTGCTGTCTGAGGGATTTCTCCTCTCAGACAGCAAGCGTTACACCTCTCAGGCATCTCTTTTCCAAACTAAATAAACCTAACTTTGAGAATCTATCAGGGTACTCCAGTCCCTGCTTAAATATATCTACAATAATACACATTGGCAAGGGTGAGGACTATCATGAAAAATGGCTCAATGATCAAAATCCATATAAATATGCTGAATGGTGGGAGGAGGGGTTGGATTGGACAGTGCTATTCTGTTAAAATAACAGCACCCAAATATAAATAGATGTGGGCACTCCAAGGCAAGCACATCTGCCAGCAAAATAGCGCACTTCATAACTATAGCTCCCATTGTCTCCAAAGTTCCTTCATCATAGAACGCTTTTTGGGGAATTCAACCCCTTTACATTAAGGGAGACACATTTTATGGAATGTGTGGCTACTGGCAGACTAAAAAACATTGTTAAAAGGTAGGGGGTTACTCAGCAAAGGGAGAGAAATGAATAGATTCAAAAGATATTATGAAAAAAAATAAGGGAGGAGAGCTGAAAACCAAGGAAATGAAAAAAACATTTCCTTAGCTTATCAGTCAAGACTAACACATTTTCTGGTGTTTTACAGATCCCGTCTTGCCTATTTTTAATAATGTTTGTCAAATATTAAAGTACTCACTAATAGGATTGTGACATCTCTTTGAGGGGGTAAACCTGATCCCATTACAACTTTTTTTTGTCACATAGTTTGTGGAACAAATTCAGTAATAATAAATACTTTTTAATTTATGAAACATAAACTGTAATGATTATAATGTGTGATCCATATAAAAATACATTTTAATTTATGAAACATGAACTGTAAAGATTATAATATGTGATCTGAATGTTTCATCTTCTCAATCACAACCTGTTTTTTGCTAAGGCTATGTAAGGCTTTTCAAACATCATAGATTTACATTTATACACTGGGCAATAAAGAAATGTGATTCATATATTCCTTTGAAATTGCAAGTACAGCAAGTACAAAAGGTTTATTCTAAGCCTGAAACTATATTTTTTTTTTTTAACGTGAAAGGAACAGCTGAACATTTGTTTCTCTGCTGTGATGATGACAGTCAGTTAGCAATGTTTTTATCACAAAAAAGGGAATAGATTTAAATATATTTATTTGCAGCACAAAGTCTTTCATCATCTTTAAACCCCTATCACTCGTGTGTTTGGGAAAGGTATACACCATTTAACTACAATGCTGCACAGCATATGATGTATGAGGTGTCTACATAAATATGCTGCTACTGGGAGTCTGAGATACTGGATTAGCCTAGGAAAGCTCAGGCATGTGAATAGGCATAAGAAAATGAATACATTAAATACATATATGCATACTGTAAAAAAAATCATATATTTTGCAGCATGGGTCTTAAACAGTTGATCGATGAACCACACTACCTTACCTAACTTAGAGGCCGATTTATTAACAGCGCCAGGTAGCGACAGATGAGCGGCAGTAGCGTTATTTTCACAGCGCCCGCAAGTATTCGCTGTGCTTGGCCGTTGTTCGGTTGTTCTCCAATGCATTTCAATGGAGCAATCTTTAAATATTAATAATTAATTGCTATTAATGTTTTTTTTTTTTTTTTTTTTTTAAATGTCAAAAATTCTGTGATCACTTCTGCAATGTTAGATATTTTTTTAAGGTAAAAAAAAAAAAAATTTGTGCAGAATTGATATTACAGGTCTGATATTAATGTATTCATATTACAAAATGTTTGGAAAAACACGTTTGTTTTTTTTTCCAAAAATATGGTTGTTTGGGGTTAAAAAACAACTTTTAACCCATCGCCGCCAGCGCTCTGGGGTTTAAACAAGCATTTCACAGCGCAAGAATTTTTTGAATTTGTTAATGAATATGCTGGGAGCCGTTCGCTATGGCCATTCGCTGTCATGCGCTCCCATACAGCGCGGAACCTGTCAAACAGCGACTCCTAACCCCGTATTCAACATTACCGCACACCGACTGAGTCGCTGTCAACAGCCGAACAACGGCCAAGCACAGCGAATACTAGCGTGCGCTGTGAAAATAACGCTACTGTCGCTCATCTGTCGCTACCTGGCGCTATTAATGAATCGGCCTCTGTGTTCGCAGCCTGGCGTTCTGAAGTCGGTAGCCGCCGATAGCTGGCGATACCTGGCGCTAGTGAGACACTACCTGGCGCTATCCCTTGTTAAATAAGGGCCTTATTTTCTGTCTGAGAGGTACTGAGAGGTTCTGAGATTTTCCCCTCATACAGTGTCCAAAATATAATTTTTAAAAAATTAAAACCCCTGACACCTGCAATGAGATCTACAAGTGAGGTTTCAAATATTTTTAACACTCATGGAAATGTAATAATTTTTTCTTTGAAATTCCATAGGCTGCTGTTATTTCCACACTTCTAAAATAAAATATCTACTGCATTAAAATTAATCTGCCAGCTTTCTTTGTATTACTGACCCATCACAGGGAATGTTCATTTTTAAATATGTTTTTCTTTTGATTTTATTGGGTTCTAAGTGAGGGGAAGTTCCTAGAACCTCTCAGACTGAAAATAATTTAGGGCCTTATTCATGAAGGGATAGCGTCAGGTAGTGCCTGTAAAGCGGCAGGTAGCGTCAAGTAGCATCAGGTGAACACCGGAGACGGCACGCAGTTACACATTTATGAAGCCAAATCTGGTGAGCGACTAGAACAACGTCATGTAGCGTCCTATTCATCATTCTCCCAGCCTTAGCGTACAGCACTGGCGTTCAGCCTTGCAGAGCGCCACGTATTAGCTCTCGTTACCTGGCGCTCTCCCATACATTTCAATGGACCCTTTGGACACTTTTTTCATTTTTAATATATTTATGCAGAATTGACATTACAGGTCTGGCGTTAATGTGTTCATGTTACAATGTTATAACAATGTAATTCCGTATGTTTTCGCTTTGTTACTGGTGGATATGTGTGCAAAAACAGCATTTAATCACACAGCCTCCAGCGCTCTGGGCTTCAGCGCAGCATTTTTGAGTGCCGGTGGTGTGTGAGGCTGTTTTTTTTATGAATATGCTGTGAGTCGGTTGCACTGACCAGTCGCTACCATTCGCTCCCATACAGCGCTGTACTGCTCATATAGCGACTTCCCACAACATATTCATCAATGCTGCACAGGGACTGAGGCGCTCTGAACTAGCGAACCACGGCCAAGCACAGCGACTACTAGCGGGCGCTCTGAAATGCCTGCTACAGACGCTCATCTGTCGCTACCTGCCGCTAGTAATGAATCAGCCTGCCCATTTCCCCTCCTTCTCGATTGCAGACAAAGCCAGGCAATTCCACCCACCACAGTATGCCATCTAAGGAGTGAGGTGGCTTCCCACAGTTTACTTGAGAGTAGAGGGGCAGTATGCTGCCTGATGTGGGAGGAGAGCCCAGCATCCCATTTACAATGGCCCACATAAATCTCGGCACAGCCCCCTTTATTGCAATGAATGGATTGGGTGTTCTACAGATCTTATATCCAATACGTTCATAGCCACCATCTTTGACCAGAGCATACCAATGAGACGCTATTAGGAAGCGGGTCCCGGCGGTGGAGCTATGCTGGGCAAGAGGTGAGTATCACCATTTTATTGTTTTGGCTGTCCAGTTCCTTTATTTATCTGTATGGCCTTCATTTTTATGGCATAATTATTCTATTATATCCTTCCACATTATTTAGTTAGATAGTTAAAAAAATGAATCACTTCAAATGTGTCTCAAAAGACAGTTCTTTGCCTAAATATGTGTGGTGCCAGTAAGTTTCCAACAATGATGTACTATTAAAAAACATGCTGTACAAAACTGAAAGAGGAATGTCTCTAATAAAAATCTTATTAGCCAAACACATAATATCAAAGCAAATGTGTTTGTATCCATTTACAGATACAGCTTTCTTTAAAACTCCACTTGGTGCACTGGTGAATTGTGCTGTCTTGAAATCTTAAATGTTTTTCAATGGCTTCTTTGTAATATATTAACATAGTAACCTAGTATGTAAGGCTGAATAAAGACTTTAGTCAATCCAGTTCATCCTTCCAGTGGTCTAGTAGCCATAGCTAGAAATGTTATTACATGCCAGGAAGGCATCCAGGCCACTTTTGAACGTTATTACTGTATCCATCATTACTACCTCCTCTGGCAGTGAGTTTCATAGTCTCACTGCTCTTACAGAGAAGAATCCCCTCCTATGTCGGTGGAGAAAGCACCTTTCCTCTAACCTTAGTGGATGCCTTCGGGTTATGGTTACACTCCGGGGTATAAACAGATTGTGGGACAGATCTTTGTATTGACCCCGAATATAATTCATATATATTCAATTCATACATAGTTATTATATTACCCCTCAGGCATCTTTTTAAACTAAACAAACAATGTGAGATATCACAATGGGCTGAGCTGTGATGTGTTGGATAACGATTGCTACATCTGTATGTCTGTATGTTTTTAGTCCTAAATCTCAATAGTTTTAGATGTGGGGCCTGATTTATCAAGAACTTCTGCCAGACTATGCCACATTGGTGCAAATTAGAGTAGTGCAAAATATACTTTACATTTTTTTACTGCAGGATGCTGCACCGCAAAAATACATGTTCTTAAACATTGTGAGAACATTCTAAATTATATTTTGCACTAACCTAATTTGCACCAATGTGGCATAGTCTGGCAGAGGTGCTTGATAAATCAGGCTCTTAATACAAGATATACATTATTAATACATAAAAATATATACTGTATTTGCCGGCGTACTCGCCGTATAAGACTACTCCCTCTTCCGCACACCAAATAAAACGTAAAAGAACATCAGATTACACTGCAGCCGCATCCCTGCTCGCCTTTAGTTTGGGATGTACACTGGCTATTCAGAATGCGTCCCAGCTAAAGGCATAGTAGGGATGCAGCTGCAGTATAATGTGGTTTGGGCTCTGGGAAAAGGGCCAGATGGGGGGTTTCACACAGTGGAGGATCACAATTTGGGATACCCCTGGAGTAAGGAACAAAACCCAGTGGGGCCTCCCAAATTTGGAAGCCCCACTGTGTGAAATACCACCGACTGGCCTTTTTCCCAGAGCGCACATCAGATTACACTGCAGCTGCATCATCCCTGCTCGCCTTTAGTTGGGGACGTGCCTGTGCTGGCTATTCAGAATGCGTCCCAGCTAAACACATAGTAGGGATGCAGCTGCAGGGTAATGTGGTGTTGGCTCTGGGAATAGGGCCAATAGGGAGGGTTTTACAGTGGGGCATCCCGAATTGGAATGCCCCAGTGGGTTTGTTCCCTACTCCAGGGGCATGCCAAACTGGGTTTCCTCTACTGTGTGAAACCCCCCAACTGGCCCTTTTCCCAGAGCCCAAACCACATTACACTGCAGCCACATCCCTACTATGCCTTTAGATTGGACGCATTCTGAATAGCCAGCACAGGCCCCAACTAAAGGCGAGCAGGAATGTGGCCGCAGTGTAATGTGGAGTCTGGGAAAAAGGCCAAACAGGGGATTCAGACAGGGGGCATTGCATTTTGCTGCCCCTGATGCAGGGAACAAAACCCAGTAGGGCATCCCAAGTTGGGATGCCCCTGTGTAAACTCCCCCAAGTTGGGGTATCCCCTGTGTAAACTTCCCCAATGACCCCGAGTCCACACCACATTACACTGTGGCCACATCCCTGCTATAGCTGGGGACATGCCTGGGTTGTTTAAAATGTGTCCCATCTAATGGCATAGTGTGTAATGTGTGGGGTCTGGGAAAGGGGCCAGTTTGGTGTTTTTCACTGGGGGATGCCCCATAGAAACTTTTTTTTTTAATAAATCTTAAATAAATCACACCTCAGATCAGATGCTGAAGAGTCCCCTTCAAAGTGGAGAACAGCGAGGGCGATGTCAGGAGTGCGTGCCAGGAGCCAGCCCCCTGCCTGCCCACACAGTGCCTGAGAGCAGGAAAGCTGATCTGCTCGGCGCTCACCCTGCTGGCCTGCTCAGTCTCTCCATGCTCTGATCAACTAGTGCTGCCTGAGCAAGAGCATCGCTCTGCAGGAGGAGGAGGAGGAGGAGGAGGAGGAGGAGGAGGAGGAGGAGGAGGACGACTATCGTGCTGTCCAGCTTGGTGAAGGTAAGTACATTTATATGTATGTGACCCAGGTGCACCCGGCATATAAGACGACCCCCCCACTTGGAGGCATGTTTTACAGGAGGAAAAAGTCGTCTTATACGCCAGCAAATACGGTATTCCCTGGGAATAACCCTCCACGTCCCTGCCATACAGTGACATCATAAGTCACATGGGGGATTCCAAAGACGCTCCTCCTCTGTGATTAAAAAGCATTCTTGCCTAGCTTGGCAGGAAGTCAACAAAGGAGAGAGGGGGGCCTTTGTCCCCTTTTCACTACAGATACCGATGGAGCTGTTGCAATCGAAGGGAGCTCCCCCACCCAGCAGACAGGAGGAGGAAGAAGCAGAGTCTGTGAACCGGGGCCAGCAGAAGGATTTGACACGGTCTTGCCAGTATCCCGGATGGGTCGAACTGGATTGATTTGGCAAGATCTGGTTGAATCTAGCTTGGGCACAGATCTGAATCTTATCACTAATTGTGTCACATGACCAGCTTATTAGTTTGTGTGATACCCTGTCACTGGGTGTGATCTTTTCTATTGTATAGTGAGTCTAGAGGGTGCCTGATGAATGTTTATAAAAAGGCTTTTCAGCTATTTTAAATTCAAGATAAGGTAATCTTTATTACCCTGGTGATTGGTCCATTTGCCCCACTGTGTGAAACCTTCAATATCAACCTTAAACAGGGCTACAGTCTGAATGGCTAGATGCAGAAGAGCACCTCAGCCAGAAGAAGTCGGGGATGTGACAGTGTGTGCTGTGGGACTGCCGGAGAGTAGATTTTTGTGGGTGATTGATGTGGTGTCAAACAGCAAGGCATCCCAAATTCGGAGGCCTAGTAGTAGGTAATTGGATGACCAGCAATACACCCATACCACTTATATTGAGCAAATCTGTAGATATACATCCCTACAACCCCCTAAAACATTACACACAATACAATATTAGCCATACAAGTATATCAACTGTTGCCTCATTATCCTCCTACAACCTCTTAACTAATTTAAATACATAAAACTTATCATTAAATACATAAAAATGTGTCACTGCCAGAGTAGGAGGAAAATAATAAAGAAATGTCAGGTGACAGTGGATCAAATTGACCAGAACTTATACTGGAGGCTGTACTACACTGATGTAAAAACTAAAAAGTGATTACAGTATGCAATGATCTGACATACCTCCCTCGTTTAAATACATACGTAAGCAATTTCCACATCATCATTAGGGATGAGCGAACCGGTTCGGACGAACCGGAATTCGCTCCGAATTTCAGGGAAAATTCGATTCGGCACGAACCCGAATTTTTTTTGGTTCGTGACGATCGAATTTTCCCTGAAATAAAAAAAAAAATGCCGGCATGGTGGGAGCAGGCAGGCCGGCTACGCTGCCAGCGGGCGGCGGAAGCCCACCATGCCGGCATTTTTTTAAAAAGCAAACACTTACCTGCATGGTCGGAGCGTGGAGGCCGGCGCCGCTCTCAGGCGCCCTCTGATGACGCGTCCTCTGATGACAGCTGAGAGCGGCGCCGGCCTCCACGCTCCGACCATGCAGGTAAGTGTTTGCTTTTTAAAAAAATGCCGGCATGGCGGCCCGCTGACAGCATAGCCGGCCTGCCCGCTGCCACCATGCCGGCATTTTTTTTTTTCAGATGAGCGATTCGTGAAAGTTCGATTCGGGCGAACCCAAATTTCTTGGGGGAATTTGGCGAATCGCCCAAATCGAACTTTCAAGAAGTTCGCTCATCTCTAATCATCATCATCACATAATCAGTTAACTTTGGAATCAATTAAGATTACAATATACATTTTTATAAAAAAACTTGAAGAGTGCTCGCCTTTTGTGGTCTATGAAATACAACAGCTGACCTGAAAAAGGACTGTTTATTGATGATGGGCTATGTTACTGTTACCAAGGAATACATTTTTTAAATACATAATAAAGTCTAAATGGGTGCTGTAATAAACAGCATATGGTCAGAGAACTAGAGAAGTACAATTTTACACACACATACTCACACACACACTTTAACAGGCCCAACATTTCGTTTCGTTCAGGTTTTCATATGGGAGAACATTAGAGAGATTCATCAAAACCTAACAAGAGTTGAGGCTTCATTAAGATTCTGAATTCTCCCTTATTAATTATTAATTCTGGCACTGCTGGGAACGTAGCACATAGTTTTAAATAGTAAAAAGGCAATAGTTATGCTCACTAATGGGATTGTGACAGAAATCATGTTTGTAAAAGCCAATACACTTTTAAAATGATTGCTTTAATTTGTAAAGTTTGAAGAGCCACAGTGACCTTATTTTTCTTTGTGTCTTAGTGAGACTTTTATTGTGTAAGTCTGACCATTTCAAATGAACTTTTAAAATTAAATAGGTCTAAATAACTTTAGTTCAAAAGCTGAACTGGAAAGGCAGAAAATGTGACACATTTTGAAAAATAACCTTTTTTACTTTCTGTTAAATTGTTAAACAAGCATAGTAGTCTGAGAATATTTTAAAAGACTTAGGAAACCTTTCAGAGGTAAATTACTGTATAAAGTGGATTTTTAAATCTAAACCCACATAATGGAGGGTACTAAAATATAAAGATTATGAATATTGAATCAGACCTAAGCGAAAGCCATGCAAATCATGTCTTCAAGCCTAATTTTCCCATTCTGACCTCTACTTATGGAGATATGTGAGATTAACAAGCTCTCTTATGGAAACCCATGTCAGGCTTAATAAAGTAAGCCATAAGAGACAGTTAAATCCCAATACATTCATCCTTCCTCCTAAAGCCTTTAAGTAAAGACTGTACAGGTCTAACTTGTACCAATCTCTGATCTCAGGTGCCTCACTACATATCCCTTTGCTGAAAGTCTGAGTGTAGACAGCCCCATATTTTCCACTTTAACATTCCATCTGAGCAGGCTGGTGACCGACTGTCCTTCTACTTGGCAAATCTGAAAGGTTGCGACTCTGGAAGTGTAGGTATGGTGCTCCCAGCCTGGGTATTGTGACATGGGGAGAAGCAGCTGGCTGTGTAATTCTGCCTTTAGTATGCACCATGCTATGATAACACTATTTTCCTATTTTCCCTTTGTTTTTTTTAGGTCCCCTTCATTTAGCCTGACATGGGTTTTCCAAAGATGGCTTGCTACACTCTCTGTAGATTTACTTAAAAGACATAAAATGAAATACACGTGAGACACTTTTTCTACATGCCACTGTGAAGATTTAGGTTGAAAGCATAATGTGAGCATAATGTGAGCATTAGATCAGGGGTTCCCTACCAGTGGTACTAGTACCACTGGTCGCACTCAAAGCCACTGAAGGTGAAAGTGGGGAACTTGCAGACGAGCTACTATGCCAGGTGGCCAAGTCAACAAGCTGCAGGTGCAGAGCATCGTGGGATACTACATTACTGGCAGAGGAGCTTGCATTGTTGCGCAAGTATGGGACCACCACTATCCTGTGGAAGTCTGTATTAGCATTGGTATGGGGTGATACTTGAGATCCTTGTGAAATGGTACTTCACGATAAAAGGCTGGGAAACCCTGCATTAGTTAATTACAAACTGTATATTTTTTATATGTTTTTTGTTGTTTAACCAAGGGCTGACAATATAAAGACATGTATGCATCATGATTGCGTTCTGTTTAAAGGCAGCATACACCGTTGATACACATCAAAGCGATATATGTAAAAGTCAGGTTAGTTACTGTGAATAAACAAAAATAAAAAAGCGATGATTACGCATTACCAATATTCTTAAAATTAACAGTTCACAAAGTCCCTAATAGGTATCAAACAGTTCAATAGAAAACAAATAGGTTACTAAGAGAGAGACAAAATGGTACTGCTACTTCACAAAAATGAAACAGATTTATTTACAAATGACACAGATCAATTTATATAAACTATGTGGTCAAGCTAGAGCTTATATGCCTCAAGGTAGACACTCTCATTGTCTACCTTGTGGCTTATTCAACAACTGGATGTAAATTTTCAACTGGTGTTGAATCAGCCACGAGGTAGACAATGAAAGTGAATGACAGTTTTCTGTCCTAAAAAGTAGTGTGTTTTCTCACCTGGCTCTGAATCAACCACTATATGAATGATGCAACATAAAAACTGGTAATAATATCAAGTACCCTTGACCTTCCATCCCCTCCAGAGGTATCTCAGCTCTTGCTCAAACTCGACATACATACAGGTAAAAGGGATATTAAACTGGGAAAGTCAGTGGAAGTTCCACAAGGCAAGTTCCATACTATTGGTCATAGTGCGTAGAACCCCAAAGTGCTTAGAACTCCAAAGGGCTCATGCATCACACTTTTTATGAAGTGGCAGGCCTGCTTAGCAGGGACTTCACTACCCATGTAGAGTATATATAGTGAGGTCAAGTGTAATGATGGGGGGAGTAGGGAAAGCGAGGAGACCCGAGAACCAGGCCAGTCTGCTCCAGGATTCACCCGCCAGCCTCCAGTCACACCCGATCCTGGAATAGTTCCTTGGCCAATTTGCTGTTACAGGTTCCAGTCTTCCCTAGCCATGCCCAGGCCAGCAGCACCACATGCGGCATTGTGCTGGTGCGGATTGGCCGCCTTCCACTGACTGGGTTCGTCTGTCCCTCCTGGACTTCGTCAAAGGTGACATTTACATAATCTCAATAATAGTCCACTGGGCTTTTATGCAGGCAAAAATCTTAATGTGTTTTCTTAAACTGAAGGCAAGAGCAAACCCTCCAGGATATTTTTACAGGGATGGAATTATTCTGTGGGCTTATCCCAGTTCATTGAATTAAGGTACATATGTGATCATCACCACTTCTGTACTTTGTTAACAATATTTATTAAGTTTAATATGTAATCAGTTTTAGAAATGCATTACAAATATAGAGCACAGTTCTAATATTGCAATTAAGTGTGGGCATACAAAAATGGGTATAGTAGGTCTGATTTCATTGACAGCTTTTTCTTATATACTACGAATGTTTTGTAGAAAGATCCACATTCCACCCAAAGAACTTTACACACATTACTGCATCAAGAAGTCAGTCACATAACATACCAAAAAATACCATCTGTATGTCACAAATATTGTTTCCATTATTTTTAAAGCAGACAAGAGGACATTAAATAAGGATCCTAGAAGGTTCACCCCATAAATAACATAACTAGAAATGAAAGAGTTAATTCAATAGATGCATTGTTAAAGTGACCTTGGTAGTAAATGAGCTGTTTGTGAACTTGTAATAAGACACGTCTGTTCTGTTAGCTGATTAGAGTTGTGATTTCATTAGAAACCTGTCTGTTGAGTGATCTCCAACTATGAAACAAGTCTTCCTAAATGGAAACCTTCAAAGGCATCTGACATTAATAATGCAAGTGAACAGTTCCATGTTGTTTCATAATACAAAATCAATGCATAGCCAAAGACTTCTTAGTCAATGTTTTAATTTTGAGACATATATTTGAATGAGTGGAACCATAATAATGTAATCTGGTAATGAAAATGACATGTTGTTTATTGCTTAAAGGGACTGTCCAGGCAACAATAATAATAAGGCAATACTCAGCTCACCTGATGCCTGCCCCATGTGCTTCTCCTCCATTTCTCGCAGCTCTGAGTAAAAGTCTTAACAGGGCCTCCAAGTTTACCCTTTTTTTTTCAATTTAATTTTTCCAGGACCAAAAAAAGTGATTTAACACCCACATTGTTCTTGCAGCTGGCTCTGACCACAACAAAGTACATACTTGACTCACAAAGCTGTTCCACGACACACTCTTCCCAGCTCAACTGCCAGAAGAGCAGCATCACTTAGAATACATAAGATATTTACATATACGTTGTATATGAATATACGATGTTTGAAATGGCTCATTTCATACTGTTCCTATGGGGGATGATAGTGTGTGCCTGGACAGAGACTTTAAGTATATACCCTGTACAGTAGGTGTATCATTTAGAGCCAGGCTGAGAAATGGGAGATACAGATGTAGCAACTAGCAATCGTAAACTGTCAGATTCCAGCTCATCCCATTGTGATGTATCACAAAGAAGCCACTGATAAGCATTTAAGATATCAAGATAGCACGATGCAATAGTGCAATAAACGGAAGGTTAAAAAAGCTGCATCTGTACATGTACTGTATATTACATTAAATCATTAAGGGGGTAGAGGTTGCTGTTTCAGACCCTTTGTTGTTCAGTTGTGGAACCCATTCTATAATGGACTATTTATTAGACTTAACAACTTTCACTGTCTTTGGGGGTGGTATCCTAGCCTAGTTACTTATAATGTCTTGAAATGTTTTTAAACCATTAAAAATGTTGACCACAAATGCATAGTGTTTTAAGAATAAAAGAAAAATGAATTTATAAAATGTCAACATTTAAGGCCCTCTTCACACCGACACGATCACATTGCACTAGCAGTTTCCTAAGGAAAATACAACCATACAAGTGATTGTGCTTGCAATCAAGACTCAATAGAATTTGATTGCAAGTTCTACCTCTGCAAAATCCCGACAAGCATGGCCTTCATCAAATGCTTATGTGAAAAGGGGACATAGATTACCATGGGCAGATTGTGAGGAGATCACAAGCGAATCACGAATGCCCCTCAATGCCCCATTGGGGCCTGAAATGTCCCCTTTCGGCATTCCTCCCAGAGACTTGTATTCCTTGTGGCACATTTACAATATATCTGTTGCTATCTTTGGAGGCATTTCAATAGTAGGATGCATTCTTCCAATTTGAGAAGACCAGTTCACAAAATGATTGGACCTCAGGAAAATGGCTAACACGTCAAATATGTGGGTGTGCCTTAGGAGTTTTTTTTAAGGAGAAGAACATACTTTCAAGCCACAGCTACTCTCTGGGGGTCATGCTAATTATTTGGTGAAGACAGTGTGACTTGCAGTGTGCATTGCGGTGGGGATAGCAACCTACATGTAAAAGTGCAAAAAATAAATTCTTTACCATTTTTCCCTAAAAATGACCTGTATCTGTGATGGGGCATTTTTAAAGGTGAGATACATCATTCTTTCTATGCGGTAAGGAAACAACAGCTTCCTATGCAAATTCTTTAGCTGCTGTTATTTCCAAACCTTAAAAAATATACCCTTACCTCATAGGAAAAATGATGTGCCTAACCTGTAAAATGTCCCATCACAGGTTAAGGCCATTTTTTGGAAAAATGGCAAAAAAAATTTTTTTTGCACCTTTTTGTGTGTAGCTTACAGAGATACAGGTTGCAAGCCATGCCACTATTCACACTGCAAGTCAACTGGTTTCATTAAATAAATATCCTTATAGTTACTAAAGAAACACACCACTAGGATGAAAGGTGGCACCAACCTATCTATAATCCAATCTTGTGGTGCAGTGCTCCGGGTACAGTCTACATATATATGTTGTGGAGATTAGCTCTGGTAGGCGACCGGGTGTCAGCAGTATAGAGGCGGAGGCAAACAGTTCAAAGTAAAGTCTGTGTTTATTTCACACAAAAAATCCACAAAAGCATATGTCCATACAGGTTACATCACCTTTTCAGGAAACCGCAGCATAAATGATTCAATCAGGCAAACAGCTTTTAGTCCTTGAGCAAAAGTCCTGTTTACAGTCAAAATAGGCCTCAGGTCCGCATGAAACAGCCTCCACAGGAGATTTCAGCCAGGCTCACAGAGTCTCACTCCCATGTGAGCTCTAGACAAAGGACAGGCCACAGCTGATTCCCCAGGCTATTTAAACAGCCCGCAAAACCCGGACCTGGGTAGTGGGATGGAGTCCCACCCTGCTCTACTCCATCCCAGTAAAGCCGTCCCAGGTTAGCCTTTCGGCTATTCTAAATCATAAGCAGCAAACTGCCACCAGCAGCTGATGCTGGAAAACAAGCTATACGGCTTTACTGCACCAATGCCAGGTACATTGGTGCTACATACCTGCCGTCAATAACGGCCCCTTGCACCTTACCACAATGTGTATACCAAAGAAAAAAGAAAGGGGGTTGGCCAGAATCCCCTAAAATGACTTACCAAAGACTATTGCACACACCCCAAAATTAAGTATCAAGAATTTAAATTTATTAATTCATCTAGACATACATTAATTACAATTAGGACATTAATTAAAAAAACATATACAACAACTAATAGCTAATCTGCCACAAGAGGAGATCAGTTTGGTGTCAAAACTTTTGGTACTAGAGAAACTTTGACTCACCACTGGTAATAATTATGAATAAACACTCAGGCATTGATAAATACAAATTTTATTGGTTTCTAAAGCTCAGCATTGGAAACCTTGTTCAGTTAATGAAGGCCGGTTGCACATAAGCAACATTGCTTCTGAATAACCAAAATCACTAAAACCATAATGATTTATTAAATCAATGTGTAAGATCTTGAGAATTTAAATCTCTTAACTACATTTAGAGACAAACCTATGACAAGGTTGGATAAAATATGTGGGGTACAAGTACCTTAAACAAAAAAATAAAAAACGATTCCTCTCCTCCCTCGCCACTAACCAGAATAGGACAGGTAAATGACAAAAAAAGAAAAAACATATAGTACCCGATTTACCAAGCACTTCTGCCAGACAGTGCCACATTGTTGAAAATTGGTGTAGTAAAAAATATAATAAAATATTGTTTTTTACACTTGCACATGTAACTGCACTACAAGAAGCCCATTTATTGAAACATTAGCAGTGCAGCAACTTGCTGAAAAATGTATTTTGCACTACTCTATTTTGCACCAAAATGGCATTGTCTGGCAGAAGTGCTTGATAAATCAGATCTCCAACCTGCTCTGTGAGTCCTTTTGTCTGCTGGAAACTTGGTTCTGTATGTGGGGATTTTGCCGGTTTGGTACAGGTAAGTAATTTATTTCATATGCTTATTTGTGGTGAGAGAGAAAAGCCCTTCTTTAGACTGATGATGTGCTTTAACATTATTGGATAAGATTTACAAATGACAAATTCAAGGTTAAACAGACTTTTTTTGCGATAATACACAGTTGTGCGAAAAGACAACATTAATAATAATAGTAATAAAAAGTGCCTTGACATTAAATATTTTCTACAGCATGACTTTTCATGTTCGCCCAGCTGTCTAGACTTTTCCATAAGTGAAAAAAAAAACATCCAAAAGGCACCAGTTCCTTAACACTTTTCATAACACATACCTTGAAATGAGAGGAAACATGGAGGCACAAAAAGCTGATACATATCCTGGGAATTACACTGAATTGTTTAAAAAGTAAATGCTAACTCACAGTACATTTATAGTAAAAGTGTACATAGGCAGCTTCCATTGCACAGCTAGTTTGATGCTCCAATCAGTGTTTAGAAAATGAAAACCTATAACCCAAAGATGTTGCACTCAATTTGAATACTGGGGCTGCAGAAGAACGATCCCTGCCACAAGACCAGGTGAAGATAAGAAGTAGAGCCTCACATCACTCTGACAGCCCTGACATAAGGTCCATAAGGAGAATCTACAAAAGTTGACTTTCTAGTTAAGAATTAATATTCTGAGTTCAGTTAGTGAACGGTTCTAAGCAGGGAAGCACAATAGCTATAGCTTTAGAGCATTCAATTAGATTGTGACTATCAATCTACAAAACAAAACTTTGAAATGGGGTGGGTCTTGGCACTATCACAAAAAACTACATATACAAACACAATAATTCCATGTCTTTTCAAAAATGTGTTCCAAAAAATTGCTAAATCCCCCGTAAGAAATCCATGACGCATGTGGAATTGCATTCATGGACGCATTATTGGGGGACACATGCCTCACAATAATGCATGTGCGTGAACCATGCACCAAATCATTGTTGCATAACGTGAGTGCTGGGCGCAGCAGAGTCAAGTCCAGATAGGCATTAGAGGCATTAGAGGTGGCCAACGAATGATAGAGCACAGCTTAATATAAAGGAAATACAACACATCAGACAAATGCATACAGAGACTACAGTTAAGCATTGGTAACAGCACCATCTACTGTTATTACTTGTCGTAACTGTAAACTGCTGTCAGCTTGGCAAAAGTCCAAAAAATCACATTCAGAGGCAAGCAGAAGCTGTTGCAAAGTATTGTATCTCCAAAACCACAAATACATTTGCTCTTCATGTGCCAAAATACCACCCGCATTACTGAATCTATGAATCAATGAATCAATTTCATTGAGACAAGCCATTCCAAAAAATCCGGCTTGGTTTTCATTAATGAAAATGACTGCCAGCACCCCTGGAAGAACCTTGCGCCCACAACGATGGGCACTGGGCCTTTCTGCACCACCCAGCACCCCTATCGGGGGAGGGTCTAGATCGACTATTCTTTGTGCAGAAAATGTATACTTAATTTAGGTAAGGTGTCTTCTGTTGATGATTTCAGAAAATGCAGCTTGAAGAGCAGTATTGACTTTTCAGGGGGATTGGACTGCTAATGCAGGTATCTCAATACGCTGACATTAGCCACATCAGTAAATTTGTTGACAGAATTACGGCACCGCCAATCTAGTAATTCATTATGGACAATGCCTAAAATAACAATTACTGTTATTTTTTGTTGTTTATTGTTAAAATAAAAAGAGCCATGCCAACACAGCAGGCAGGAGTATTTGATGCTATGTTTTCTTCTGTCCTGCCGCATTGGCTGCAAAGTTTTGAATAAAGAATCCTGTATCTGTACAGATTACTTGGCTTCAGCTCTCAAAAGTAGAGATAAAAGTAAATGCTATGCTAACTTCCCATGCTCATTTGAACACTTGAGCGCTCTATCCAAACCATAGGTGGAGTAAAACCATTTTTTTTTTCCGTAGATCATCCTTCATAGTCTGCATAAAAACTGGGCTTCGAGGCAAAGCTGAAGAAACTTCTCTTCCAAGCTAACTTCTTAGATAGAATCAAAAACTTTAGCAAAAGATAACTATGTGTTGGTAAATAACAAAGACAATACTGAATTGTACAACTCTTATCAAGGTCGTACTATAATTCCCTATACATCACTTCTTTAGTGCACATGGGAATGCTATATATTATATTAATATTCACTAAATACTGATTGTAAAGCTTCTTTGTGAACAATACACTTTTGTATTTTATTACCACGGCTTACTGCACAATGTATATTGTTCTTTGTCTTTTCTATCAAATCTATCCTTGAAACTCTATAACTTTACAACACACTAAAATAAATTAGCATATAAGTGTGAGAAAATATTTGAATAGAAAAAAACTTTATGCAACAACATTATTTCTAATATACTGTGTGTCTCTCCTAAAGACCGGAGGTGAATCTGAAGGCTAGAAAGCTGTCAGGTAAAACCGAGGCTGGAGGTCACGTGGGGTGTGGAACGCAGAAGAGATTCTATGACAAGATTCTATGCCAAAAGGAAGACCAATGGATCTTCAGATTAGGTACCATGGGCCACTGACACTGACTCATAGTATACATTTCAGCAAATCTGGTATAAAGATAAAATCCATGTACAAAGCAATTGACTGACTAACTGTGAGTGAAATGCATTCATAAAATGTATATGATGTGTAATGATATCAAAAAAGTTAAGTAACAATAGCAAATATAATATATTTTTATCATTTATTATTCAAAACCCACACAATCAGCATGATAAACAAAGCATAATAAAAGAGTTGTCCTCGCTACATATTTGCATGAATAGCGCACCCCTGGAACAGTCCCTGATTATAACCCCAGTAAAATGTGGTCCCTTTAAGATAAGAATAAGCAGTGCTTAGAGTGATGATGGTACAAGGCATAAATTGGGGGCAGGACGAAACATGTTGATGGAGGAGGACACATGTTTCACTGACCCACTAAAGCCATAATTGCAGCTATGGATGCACACAAGTAAAAGCTGGAATGTAGCAGAGGACAACAACCAGATGGTCATTGGAAGGGTGAGAAAAGCTGGGGATGCATGGTGAGCAGAGAGGCGAGGAGCTAGAGAGCCCTTGAGCTACATACCATACCGGGCACTCCTGCACCACTGTGATAGTAGCAGTGGTTAGTGGTGCACATGTGAAACAGAGCAGTGGCTAAATCTGCAACCAATATAGTAAAGACAAGTACTGTAACGTTGGAATCGATTGCTAATTTTACCACCCACAGCTGCTTGCCTGGACATGTGGCTGGTTGTTTGGACAGGTTCATTCAAAGCAACTATTTTTCATCCAGTACCACTCTCTATTTTCTAAATACCTATGAGGGTGGTACATATGGGTTATCAACATAAAAACAGTGTTAGAGTTAACATAAATAGTTTTAATCACCTCTCATTTTGTGAATATGCAGCAAATCAGGCCTGGGATATGTTTAGCGCAAGCTGACACCTAATGTGATCTCAAGTAGCATCAGTACTGAACCTTGATCTAAAGAAAAGCTATAGATAGTGTTTGGACCAGAGCAGTAGCTAGGCTTTCTGGCAACCGGGGCAAAGACTCGAAATGGCGCCCCACATCTGTTCACAGACCCCCTTTGGCACCCCCCTGACCTGCTGCACCCGGGGAAAGTCCCCCCCCCAGCTGCCCCCTAGCTACGCCCCTGGTTGGGACCCAAAGCTGGTCACTGACCCTGATCATAATTTGCTACCATCATCCCATCCCAAGAGGAATGAACTTCCCGACTCTAGTGACCAAAACGGCAATCAGGACATTGAAATTAGCCTTTGTCACATATAAAAAATAGAGAAATATTTGGTAATTGCACTCGAGGGAGGGGGGCACCAGGATTTACTCATCTTTTGAAGCCATTGTGATGAATTTTAATAGATTCATCCACATATCTTTCAGACAGAGACAATACACCGTAGCATTTTGTTTGTGTTTGGGCCCTAAATATATAGTAACACTTGTATTTAAGTGTGGGGTGTGCCCCCAGGATCAGTTCTACTGGTGAGCCCCAGGCCCCCCAGTCCGACACAGCTTTATCCTATAAGTTACCTGTCCCACAGATGTAGATTTAAAACAAGCACTTAGGAGGATTGTGAGATATGTAAAACTCCTGGGTACAGCAAAATGGCGGCCAAGACGGTGGATTCCTGGAGAGGCTAGATGAGTAAGTAAGCAGCAGTTCCCAGATGGGTAACTAAGCAGTGCACTGTCATTATTGTGTCTGGAACTCAGGAGGACATTGGCTGCAATGGCTGGAAAAGAGTTTGGTGCAGCCTATCAAGTTACGCAGAGGGGTCTCTACTAATTTTTTTTGGTGTACCTACTTTAACATGGCATTTACATTCCTAAACAAGTTCTTTATATGTACACATTGCATGTATGAAAAAGGGCTATAAATCCAAACCTGCACAGTGGTATGAAATAAGTAGCAGAGAAGGGGGTGAGACCATTGGCATATATTTTATGTTAAATCCTTAACTTGCATATAAAAATAACTTTGTATCTATTTAAACAGCTCATAATTGCACATCAAATGCGAGCTCTGAGGAAAGGAAAGTAATGTCTGGCAAAAGTACTGTAAAACCAACAATATTAAAATGAATGTCCATAAGGAGGATTCCATTTTGTAGCCTCATCCTAGGCTCTGCCATGTTCTGTCCATCAAGAGAAAAACATCCATGCATCAGGAATCAGCTGAAAGGAAGCATAAATAAAACAAAGGAAAAAAATGAATAAATGAAAACAAAAGTAATATGTGAAAAAAGCAATAAATAGTAAAAAAAAAAGGTGAATAAATAAGCAAAGAAAATAAATGACACTTGTGTATAAGCCTTAGTAATAGTATTTCTTTTAACTACCTTTGAATGTGTTCTGTATGATAATAATTACTTGATATTGTGTCTTTAATTTTAACTTAAAGAGAGAGACCCCCGAGTCTAATGTGTAAGCACACTGGGCAAACCCAATAGCCTGCTGGTGGTAACATGGATGGAAAGCAACATAAAAAGTGGTTAGTACAGGACTGCTAGTCTTTGAGATGGGAGGGATACCCTGAGCTGTCAGATGAAGAGGACCACCAGTGAGTTTTGACTGGTGGTCCTCTTTATATATTCCACACAGAGCCATAGCCGGTAGGATGCAGCTGCACAAGTGTTGTCCCATCAATCAGAGGTGTTCATCAATATAGTGTGCAGCCACATCCTGTGTGTCAACTCTGGTTATGTGTTTCTCTGTCGCAAAGAAAATTCTTTTTCTTAACTCATCCATTTTTAGATATTGCTTTGTCTGAATGGAAGTACTATATATATATATATATATATATATTTAAATCACAGTTACTTACGGAGGCCTCCACCAGGCTTTGTGCTCCAGGCCCTTTACCATGCTAAAAGTGGACCAAAATCCAGGATTTTGAATATCCTGGGTCTTGGTCCTTGCCCCTGGGGCACCCTGACTGGGGGTGCCCCGCTGTATGAAACCCCCCAGGTCACCCAAACAAACTATCCTCTTCCCGGTCCTACAACGCATGCATGGCCCCTCATCCAATCAGTGTGCTCGGATCCGCTCGGACCCCTTCTTTCACGAGCTTGTCTAATATGGGCAGATCCAAGCACGCTGGCAGCTTCATCCCCCGCTACCCAGGGAGCGCCAAATGCCTGGCACAGGCACGCTCCCTGTAAAAGGAATAGTGGGGATACGGTCGTATGCGCCATTGGACTGGGAAAGAAGGTGAGTTTATGGGCGACCTGGGGGGTTTCACACATCGGGGCACCCTGATCGCGTTGCCGCAGGGGGAGTAAGTATGTCTGCCCTGGAGGTTCATAGACTCCAGGGTGGGTTTTGATCCTCTTTACCCAGCAGCCTTGGGGGGTTAAATGATTCAATAGAAGGAATACACATATATATTCTGTCTAGCAAGGTTTTGTTCACGGACTCTAAAACAACTTTCTGACTGCTTCTGGTTTGCTCTGTCTTTATACTTTCTGAGTCCTAACAGCTTTTAGTCTCTTTCAGCTTCTAAATTGTGTACATACATAAAGGTGTACAACACCTGTCTGCTTACTGTAAATACTGTTTACTGGATTGATACATATGTAGGGTATAAATCTACAAACCAGCCAGGTCATTATCGCCTTAACTGTGATGGCCATAAAAGTTACTGTTATTTATAATAACAAGGCCTCTAGCTACAGTAGAAGCTCATTATCGGTCCCTAGGGAGGGTTCAGACAACCCAGCAGTCACACCTCATGCTTAATTGGAAGCATTGTTGAATATTTTTTGTTCTGCCAATATTTAGGGCCTGTTTTATTACGCACTTTAACCAGACAGTGCCACATCGGTGCAAATGAGAGTAGTAAAAAATAGAATAAAATCATTTTTTTTCACGTTTGCGCATGTTTCTGCACTGCAAGAAGCAAATTTACTAAAACATTAGCAGTGCAGCAACTTGCTGAAACATTTATAAATCATATTTTTCACCACTCTAATTTGAATTGAAATGGCATTGTCTGGTAGAAGTGCTTGATAAATCAGGCCCTTCCTTAGTTTTGTGCTCTGTTTTCCAGTTCCTCAGCAATGAAGGAATTAACAATCCCATCAGTATACTGTAGTAAGTATTGTGATTGACTGTATATCCTGAATGTTTGGTGGTATAAGTAAAAAACAGATGAATCAGTCTTTTCAAATTCCTTAGCAGTAAACCTCATACAATAAATAGTAGCAGAGCCAGGAGCAAAATGGCTCCCAGGAGACTCAGGACAATTCCCTGTGGGTTGCACTGTTTTTGGGCCTTCTATTACCCACATTCAATCCCTGCCCCCCCCCCCCCCCCTCCTTCAGCTTCCCCTAAACCTCCTTTACCTGGTGGCCCATTGTACCCCAGAAGCAAAGAAACCACCAACTGATGTTTTTGCCCCCAGTACCATAACCAGTGCTATATGGGCCCCTGATCTAAGGTTCCTATAATAGAGTGGACCAAAAGAGACCAAAAAGCCCCATATTTTAGAGTCGAAAGACAAGTGTGCTTACTTGGAACAGAAAGTATTTCCAATGACCAAAGTCCTAGAATAACAGCATCACCAATCATTCTTAGCAAAGTATGCCTCTTTTTGCTATTCCAAGCTATTGTCTCCCACTTTGGATGGTGTTTTGGGTGTTTGGGCCTAATCTAACCCTGTTATTCTTGGTTAGTAAGTACTGTGTAAATACTTTCTGTGCACTTTCATCTCTTTTGTCCTTGCGGACTTTCTGGCTTTTTTAGTCCGTTAAATTAATGACGACATGGGTTTTCTCATAAGGTGGCTTGCTACTTTGTGTAGGCGCTCCCAAGCCCCATCCCCATACATCCATGGACTTCTGGTCTTGTGCTGTTGAGGACTAAAGCCTTAAACATGTGTCTACATGTAGGAGTGGGTGGCTGTTTAAAATGAAAACAATATACAAGCATTGCACTTTTCATGGTTCTGAGCGCTTAAAATTGTGAAAAGTGCCATAAAGGGATCATTTACAGTAAATGGCTTCTTGCTACGAGTGATGTTATCCTAGTTTAGAATGACCTTGAGAAAGTAGCCGGGGGCTTGGCTACGGAACACGTGGGGGCCCTTACTCTGGCCATTCATGTGGGGGACATCCTGGGGACTCGCTTTTGTTGAGGTGATGTTTTTTTGCTGAGACTTTTTGATTGTGATTACTTTGCACCTTGTTTCCTTTTGCCATTTTTTCCTCATGGGTTACGTTATATAGGGTTGTGTGGAATATATATAGCACTTTACAGCACTTTGCACTTTAATACAAAACTGTACCGTATATTTGATGGTTTTTGTATTTGTATTTTATTGTGATGGATCTAGCACAGATTTCAGTAGGATTGCGGATCAACGTGGGATGTCCTCCATAATGAATGACTTTGGGCATTTTTAATTACATGTTTATATGTGAATTTTAAAGGGGATGAACCCAATAAAGATGAGTTCTTGAGATTTCTATGGATTGATTGTGTTGGAGGGGGTGCTATACCTTGTGGCTAATTGGGGTGGTTGCTGGAGCCATCATTTGGTACAATATATAGCTATTGGCAGAAGTAGCCCTAGGTTACAGGCACGGCCACACACAACACTGAATAAACAATTGTGCATTATATAGGTGGTGCGAAACACATCCTTTTTGTATTTTCGTCTAGGTTAGAATGTAAAAGTAAAGTGTTTTAATTTAGTGATCATGTCCATTTCATAATTGTTTAAATTTTCAGTTGAAGCCTTTCCAAAAAATACAGGTTTTTGAGGCACAGAAATAGTAAGAAAAGAAGCCGAGCACAACAGACAGAGTCTTAAGTTCTGGACTGGCAGAATATCTGGAGTTAAAGTAAAACCTTTAGTGGATTGAACATGCAAGCCTTTAGTGCTCAACAGGTTTTTTTCTTTAGGCACATGCCTGCAGAATAAACCTAGCGTGTTTCCAAATCTTTTGTAAACCTTGAGTGCTATTTTCAAAGCTTCTTTTTTCCATCTATTAAGTTAGACAGTAAATGTTATTTCTTCCACTTCAGATATTCTGTTTAAAGAAAAATATAGATCTTATGAGGCCATTGGCCTAAAGTCTAGAAGACAAACTATTGTTTCACAATCAACATGAAATAAAAATGGTTCACAAAATGGATCTCGATTTGTAGAGTGAGAATAAGATAAAATAATCCTTCAATCATATATACTGACTGTATCATGCTAGAAGTCCTCTTTAACCTTATTTTTTTGTACTACCCCTCCAATCACCAGCCTTTGATCAGGTGCCAAGCTTTAATGTAACACCACCACATTGAACTATTGACAAGCCCCTGTTTGCCAGAAGACACTACTCGTCTACCCAAATATGGTTGCCCCCCAGACTTGAGGATGCAAAGGATGGTGACAGCAAAGGCAAAACAAAGAAAAACAGGATTTAGCAGATGCACAGGGATAATCAGGGAATAGCAAAGTCTGCAACAGGAAATCAGCCCTACCAGCATTTCAACACAAGCAGTAAACAGGAGGTGAAGGGATCGCTTATATCTACGGAGGCAGAAACACTGGGAGTAATAAAACATGCACTGAGAGTTTTAAAACTCACACTGCTGCTGAGCTGCCCTGCTGTTATATTGTAAAAATCCGGTCAGCTTTTTGCTGTTACATTGTAAAAAAAACACACATGGATGCTGTTGTTACAATGTAACAATGGCTGTTGCCTATTGTGTTACGCTATAGAGCAGTCAGACAGCTTCACAGCCAACTCACAACAATATGTGAGTGATCTCTTCATTGTGCTGCTGTAATGGAAAGACGAATCTTAAAAATGCTTCATCTGTAGCTACTGACTAATCAGGACCATTGGGCAGTCTAACAGTGTGTCTTACTAATTTTAAAGAATCGGCTTAAGAATCCCTTTGGCAAGTTCTGTGAATAAAAATAAAATCCATGCGGACCTTAATTTTGGGGGGCGATTCTGTCTCTGGGGGCCCCTCTGCCCCCTACTCACCCACCTGGGCAGAGGGGGGGCACCTGTCAATGGCCACCGAGAGGCAGAATCAGGGCCATTAAAAAATACTCTCCTGAGCCTCGCGACCCCTGACGGCGATCAGCATTCCTTTCAAATGGACTACGGCCAGGGCCACAAAAAGATGGCCACTGCTCCTATGAATGAGGACACTCCTAGTGCCAGCTGGCAGTGCTGGCACTAGGTGTGTCCTAACTCATGGGAGCGGTGGCCATCATTCTGTGGCCCCAGCTGGAATCCATTTGAAAGGAATGTCGACTGCCAATAGGAATGGAATCACGGGGCTCAGGTAAGTTCACACTTTAGGTGAAGCTGGTTGATGGGTTGCTTAACTGCCCAACAACCAGCTTTTCCTTGTTCAGACTGAATGCGGGCTCGAACGCGGACTTCTGGCTGAATTCTTGATTGATTCTTCTTTCTTTCAGATAAAGCATAGAACAAGCCTGGATCTAATCTTAATGCAGGGTATATAAGTAACTTCTCCTCTTGCTATTTAGCATATGAATGCTAATGATTAGACCAATATTTATACCTGCGTTCCTATAATATATTCTTAAATATCTCTGCAATGCACTTGGTTTAAGTTTTTCATATATATATATATATATATATATATATATATATATATATATATTGTCATTGTAAATCATGTTGCTTCACTAGATCTTCTTATAGCCAATCCAAAAAAATGTTTTGGACAAAGTTGGTTTGGGAATGTTCTCTATTCTGCTGGTCAGACTAAATCATTTCAATGAGCATCTGGAACTATAAAATTAGATGGTAAACTTAAGTAGGATTGAATTGGTTTATAGAGTTTTTGCTTCATAACATTATATACGCTATAAGATAAGGATTGTTGTTATCTAGAACAGAGATAAGTGGAACATTCATCCATTTCTGCTTCTTAATTCTGTAGCTCTCATGCTTTGCTCTGCTTCTGTGAATTCAGGCAGCAAAAGTTCTTTATTTAGGGCCTGATTTATTAAACACCTCTGCCAGACTACACCACGTTGGTGAAAATGAAAATAGTGCAAAATATAATTTATAATTATTAGTATTTTTTAATTAATTTATTTATTTATATATTTTACACCACTCTATTTTTCACCAAATGCATGAATTTAGAACCCTTATATTTTTCAACATTGCTTTCTCCCCATATTATATGTTTCTCTTTTATTGCCCTAAGGGTATTGGGCTTGAATTTATAGGTTGACATTAAGCTTGCTTGGGATCAGGGCCGTATCTTGCACAAGCCAACTCTAGGTCTGTGCCTAGGGGCACCTGCCAAGCCCCTCAGGCCGTTCATCCATCGATCTATCCGCTGGCCTGGACTATTGTCTATGCTGCCACCATGCCAGGCTGCCTCCTTACACATGAGAATGGTGAGGTTGATTCCACCCCCGTAACGTCATGATCCTCCCAGCATGGGAGAAGAAGTGTGACTGGGTGCCTCCAGGGCTGCTGCTCGCTCGCTCACTCCTTCAATCAGGGAAGGAGAGGGAAGACGAGCACCACACTTTTTTTTGCACTTTCTTTTTCAGTTATGTGATGATTGCTCCCTGCCCATGACAGAAATCATGCAGCTGCCCACCACCATGCACACTGCACAGCAGGGAGCAAGCAGTTTAAACATCAAAGAAAAGTCATAGTTTGAAGTTGTTGTGCCACATTAGCAAATTCGGCAGCTTCTGTTACAGCAGCCCCAGCTATCTGCATCTCTTCCCTGCCTGATGCGAGACCCGTGTGTCAAATTCCTCAGCTCACATTACTACATACACGTGTGTCTGTATTTACTATTGCTGCAGGCTCTGAATAAGTCATTGTAAAGGTTTTCTAACCCAGACTTCCTCCTGTTGCAGCAATGTTATGCCCTCCTCTGTACATTGCCCCTGCAACCCATCCTTCCATCTTCATCGATCCCCAGCTTGTCCCTGCCACCCATAACTCCATCCACATCTATCCCTGACATTTGTCTGCCACCAATTCCTCCATCCACACCTATCTTTAGCATGCCCCGGCCACCTATCCCTCCATCTGCACCTATCCCCAGCCTGCTCCTATTACCCAACCCTTCATCCACACCTATCCCCAGCCTGCCCCTGCCACCCATTCCTCCATCCACACCTATCCCCAGCCTGCCCCTGCCACCCATTCCTCCATCCACACCTATCCCCAACCTGTCCATGCCACCCATCCCTTCATCCGCACATATCCCTGGCCTGCCCCTGCTAACCATGCCTCCATCCAAACCTATCCCCAGCCTGCCCCTGCTACCCATTCCTCCATCCACACCTATCCCCAACCTGTCCATGCCACCCATCCCTTCATCCGCACATATCCCTGGCCTGCCCCTGCTAACAATGCCTCCATCCAAACCTATCCCCAGCCTGCCCTTGCCACCCATCCCTCCATCTGCACTTTTCTCTGGCCTACCACTGACACCTATCTCTATCTGCACCTACCCCCATCCTGCCATCCATCCCTCCATCTGCACCTATCACCGGCCTGCCCAGACACCCATCCCTTCCTTTGCATCTATCCTCCTTTCATTCACTGTAAATCTAAATGAAAAGATACTTTGGCTGGACAATGCAGCACATGCTACACTACTTATTAGTAGAGATGTGGCTGCTGAACATGTGATCAGTAGCCCCACGGTACCCTGTCAGATGGTGCTCTGTAAGGAAATGGTCTGTACTCACCCCCTTTCAGGTTCCCATGGAAGTGATGTGCAACAATTATTTAAAGTGGGTTAAAGTGTGAATAGACCAGAAATGCAATATTTACTCTAACCCACCACCAGTAAGCCTTGGGTTTAATAGACACTTACCTTTTCCTTGCAGAGCTCCATTGGGCAGGGGAACCTTAAGTGGCTTCACACTTATGGGGCATCCACACCTCTACCATAAGGTAGAGTAGGGTTTACAGTGCTGCATTGTCCACCATTTCCATGTCCCCTGTCCAAAGGAGCTTGGCAGGATAAAGGTAACTCGGATTAGTGTCCATACGCTATAGTGTTAAAATTAAAAGCAAGCCTGAAAATATGCTACTTACACTACTTACTACTTACACTACTTGCAACTTACATGAAACTACTTACACACTTTCAGGTACACCCAATTCTCCAGGGCTGCTCCTCACAACTGGTGAGCTTTCCCTACAGCACTGAAGTCCTGGGCTGATCTTGCCATTAATCAGCCAGTTGCAGGACCCGTAAATGGTTTAGTAATTTAGCAACCATTTTCAAACCTGCTTTTAATTTTAACACTGCAGGCCATTCCAAATTGTGATGCCCCGAGGATGAAGGATGCTCCTTTCATTTTGGGTCTTACTGGTTGCAGGTAGGGTGGGTTATGGTGTTGGCGTGGGTGGAGGTCTACTTTAAATAAAAGACGGGGGCTGAGATTTAACTTGTATGGTGCCTGGATTGCAGAAGTAGTGAGGTGAATGCTGCCCTGGGGTACAAGGGACCAACGGTCTTTTCAAACTGTTGGTAAAGCTTGGTAAAGCGTATCTTTAGTCAAAAATGACTTTAGGTCCCTTTTAACAATCCCAATTTGGGGTGTCTCTACAGTTAGTCCACAGTTACAGTTAGTACAAGTCCTTAGTAAGCCAACAGCATGGATGGAGCTCTTTATGATAGGGAACAGGAAACAGTAGTGGGTACCAAGGTAAACTTTAAAGTAATTGCTAGGCAAAGAAAATAACAAAAGGATGCTCTGCTTTTGGTCAGCGCACCTGATCGGTCCGACTCCACCAATCATGAGAGTCTGATTTAGAGTCACAGATGCCTCTGTTTGGCCCAGACACACCTGACTTCTGGGTTAAAGCGGCTGCGCACATACACCCACCCTTGCCAGGGAGGGTCCTGGTCTACATGGACACTAAACTAACCTCACACCATGGGCTCCATCCAGCTTTCCTTTACCACGCTGACATTAGAGTAGCAAAGAAAAGCTGAATGACTGCTGAGAAAGGACAGCCTGTGCATGTGCCAGGGGATTGCCGGAGAGGTGAATTGTCAGGGAGATCCTGGGGGTTTCACAAATTGGGGCAACCCAAAATGCTGTCCCTCGCATTTTCTGAACTTGCATTCCAGAGAATAGGGTCAGATCGGGCAGAGGGGGACTGGGGGCGATGGCAGGGGTCTGATTGCACCCCCTTTCTACAATACCTCAAGAGAAGCTGGTAGGGGTAGGCAGAGATCCGGTGGTAGTTATGTGGTGGTCTTCCTTTATGTACTCATAACTGTTTTTTATATTCCCTAGTCTGTGCCTCCCAAGATTAAGGAAAAAGAGAAGGATAGGGCAAAAGAATCCCCCAAAGAAAAGCCTAAAGAGACCAGGCCTGTAAAGCGCTGTGACACATATGGCTCGGCATTACTGGATTCTCGGCAAAAGACTTTATGTCAATTATGTCTGCAGATAAAAATGGGAGAGAAGTCCCAAGTTTAAGGAAAAGTTGTCTATAAGAAATTAAATGACGTTTTTAACAGGTAATATTTCCCTTGTTGAGCCCAGTTCTCCTGGACCTATCATTTTGGTGTTAGGGTCATAAGTAGCTGATAGTGAGGAGGACTCCTTAAATGAGGGTCTCCCTTTAGATGATCGTAGGGAAGGTACCTTGAGTTCGTCCAAACCTCTAGCAGACGGAGGGGAAGCCTTTGTCAGTTTAGGATACTATATATAGGAAGTTTTTGGAGAAGAGATCCAAGAACTTTCTGGTTCACTCAGCACTTAAGGATTTAATTAAAGCTGAATCAAAGAATCCAGAGAAATGTTTTTTTGATGCCAGGCACACTTAACCACAAGTTTCCATTTCTAGAAGAAGACATGGAACCTTGGATTGAGTGCCCAAAGGTAGGTGTTCCTCTTGGTCAGGTCTCTATGTCAGCCAACCTAAGCTTTGAAGACGTGGGGGCAACACATGATCCCATGGACCGCAGCATGGAAGGCATTTTGAAACAAGCTTGGGTTGCCATGTCATTTACTTTAGGCCCACGCTAGCTTCAAACTGCATCATTAGAAGTATGGAGTCTTTGCTCAAAAACTTTAAGGGGTATCTAGAAAATGATACCCCAGGTAAAGTATTCTAGAAACACTACCTACACTCCTCAGGATGGCTTCTTTTTCTGCAGATGCCTCCGAGGAAGCCATCAGGGCAACAGCTAAGGCGTCTGCCTTAATAACCTGTGCCAGGGGGACACGTTGGTTAAAGACATGATCCGGGGATTTAGTCTCCAAAACTAAACTCTGTGGTGTCCCTTTTCATGGAGATTTGCCTTTTGGTGAGGACCAAGATACCAACCTGGTTTATTCCCTGCTAAGAGTAAGAGAGTTCAGAATCATTCAGGAACTAAGTCTGAATTTTTATTTACCCAGTTTCAGACCAGGCAGCAGAATCAGTGTAAGGGTTGGACTCAAACAAGGTCACAGAGAAAGGGCAGCTTCTGCAAGCCTCCATATGTGGCCAAGCCTGACAGAGACGAGCATGTGCAAGGACTCTGCCTGCTCGTAGCTACATGGCGGGCTATTTCCCAGAGCCTGTTCATGCTACAGATGCTGGAAAGGGGGTATCAGCTAGAGTTTCTGTTCCCCCCCCCCTTCTTCATTCCTGTTAACCAAAGGCCAAGCCCTTGTGCAAAAACAAGTACACAAGGTACAAAATGTTCAGAATCGAGTCTATCTATTCAGTAAGAAACATACTGGTAGAAGGGGCATTTATGGCCAAACTGCATCTTCAGGATACTTATTTTCATGTGCCAATTTTTTCCTCCCATCGCAAATACCTAAAATTTGCACTATAGATAGAGCAGGAAATCCACCATTTTCAATACAGAGCCCTGTCCTTTGACCTTTCCTCGGCCCCACATATTTTTACAAAGATTTTGGCAGAATCTTTAGCGCACTTGAGACTGGGCAGAATAACAACCATTCCATACCTGGATGATCTCTTACTTTTAAACAGATCACAGGAGGCTCTTCTGGTGGATTTGGAACGGACAAAGGTTCTACTCGCATCTCTGGGTTGGATTGTCAACCTCAAGATGTTGAATATGGTTCTAAGTTCATGCTGCAGGTTTCTGGGATACGAATTGGACAGTCCCAGAAAATCCTACTACCAGAAGAAAAGATATCCAGAATGGTAACGACAGTTCAGTCCTTTCTTGGGGGACCCTCTACTTACTCTTTTGTTGCAATAGGACAGAGATCCAGAGTCACTGGACCATTTTTTCAGGTTGCAGGAAGACACTCTGCAAAGTCTCCACTGTCAGATTCAGAGGTCTAAAAAGGAAGACCATGGAGACAAAAGGATCCAGTGACAACCACAATGGATGCCAGTGCATGGAGCTGGGAGGCCCACCTACTGGAATACCAGATTTAGGGCCAATGGTCCCCACATGTAGCCTGCAGGTCATCAAACTATCAATACTTTATGGCATTAAAGTTAGTGCTGGAACATTTTCTGCCAGCAGTAGCTGGCAAGGATGTGCAGATAAGTCCAGACAATGCTTCCACATGGTATATTTAAACCACCAAGGGGGGACCAGGTCACCATCATTGATGGACCTTGCAAACTCAATTTTGTTCCCACTTCAGAATCAGGTTCCGTTAATTTCTGCAATTCATTTAAAAGAAACCTTAAACAGAATTGCAGATTTCCTAAGCAGGATGGTGATTAAACCAGGAGTCTTCCTGCAGGTGGTATCCCAATGCAGCCAACTGCAGGTAGACCTCTTTGCCTAGGTGAGCAATTCCAAATGCAAGGCCTTCTTCTCACTAGTGAAGGGGGATGGTGGACTGGCAGTGGATGCCTTAGCCCAATCCTGGAACTTTCAGGTTGAGTGGTTCACTGAGCTGAAAAGAATTGCACAAAGGGGACCCTGGGAGCACCTGAGGTTGCACAGTCTACTCCATCAGCACCCTAATATACATCTGAATCCAAACAGCTTTCAACTTTCGGCATAGATCTTGAAAGGACCCTCCTAGAGAAATAGGGTTGTTCAGACAGCGTGACTAGAACCTTGCTAGACAGTCGCAAATTAGTAACCAGATGCATATATCCTTTTGTGAAGCAAACAAATAAGAGCGATTCTATTCATATGGTTCTGGAATTTCTACAAGAAGGATTTGAAAAAGGACTTGGTCAGTACATTGAAGTACATTGTACATTCAGTCTTTTGCAGCTTCAACTGAGACTGGATCAACTGATTAATGTTTTATGGCAGCCACACGCAAGAGACTGGTTCCTTTTTGGTGTTTTGAGGTAATTTGCAGAACAGCAACCTGGTCTTCTCAGGCGCTATAGACTTGATCATCTCTCCGCCGAGCACCAGGCTTTTGAAAGGAAGATTTCAAAAACACTTTGAATTGAAGGGTGGGGGGAGGGGGGGCTTTTAACCTCTGTTCAGCTTGTGTTTCCTACTACTGGAGTGGTCTCCAAGGCTCGCCTTGAAGGACTTGTAGAAATACCGGTAAGACCACACACATCTAATAAATAGATGAAGAAGCAACAATGATGGCCCCTCCTGATCTTCTAGGCCTCGGTCCAGTTGCACCCCCTACACTCACTATAGTTACACCTCTGGCAGACCTCCTCCCCTAAAATAGACTTCCAGCCTAGGTAACAGCACATGCCCTCGGGGCTGATCCATCACCCCCCCCCCCCTTTTAACATCCAAAATTGAGATGCCCATGAGCCAGACATGCTTTTTTGTCTGACCTTCTACAGGATCTGGGTTAGTCTAGACATTTTATTTAAAGGTTGTTTAAAAAAAACAACTAAAATTAGAGCAGCTGTCCTAGATTCTACTTTCATTAGTATTGAGGTTATGTTTATAGTGTTTTCCCGTACAGTAATATAAAGTGTGAGCAATTCAGTATAAGGTTACCTAATTTTGAATAAAAAAAACCTAATGATAAAGAGCAGGGCATTGCATCAGGTTGCGAACTCTTAAGTATGGCACGGCTCCTGGCAAGATTCCAGTAAGAGTCAGGCGCATTGGGTATTACAGTTGTTTCATATTCTCAAAGCAGTTAACCCATGAAAAGGTTAATCTATGAAATACTGAAAAGAGGTTATCAGGCAAATAATTTCTGTGAAGCAATATAGGATAACCTGATTATATATATATATATATATATATATATATATATATATATATATAATTTGACATTTTCCAAGAAACAATAGCAAGCGGTTATACGTGTAATCCAAGATAAGTGATTCCTCTGATGCCCACAACCTGCCATGTCACCCTAGGTCTACAGTGCCATCTGGAAACTCTGTTGCTTAGCAATACGGAACATTGGCAGCTCCTTCTCCCAGATGATTGGAGACAGCTCATTTAAAAGCTGCCCTCACTGGCTGTACTGTCAGTGTGAAACTACCTGTAACACCACTGGCCTTTTGCTATAGACTTGGACAAACTCTTTTGCAGCCCTCTTTGTCCTAACAATGATGGTTGGCTACGGACTCTGAATTAACCCATTGTCTACCACCTGCCATTGACTCTTAGCTACACTATTACTCTCCACACTTACAAATGTATTAATTTGGAAAGTGTATAGGAAGTTCAAATAGCTAAAAAGAAAATATTAATGGACTTTTTGGGAAAAATACAAAACCTGTACTCATTACACCTATGTACACTGTGCCCAATACTTAAGCATTTACTGGTCTTGAAGCGTATATGCACATGTGCATTCTGCTGGATGCTATACACATTATACAAGCAGA
The DNA here is from genome assembly GCA_027917425.1 of Gastrophryne carolinensis. Taxonomy (NCBI): domain Eukaryota; kingdom Metazoa; phylum Chordata; class Amphibia; order Anura; family Microhylidae; genus Gastrophryne; species Gastrophryne carolinensis. Next base: position 134,362,945 of record CM051239.1, read on the forward strand.
TGCAGCTGCACCCCCTAATTACCCAACACTATCTCAGAAAAAGGAGAGTTTTCCCCAAACCTCTCCTCCAGTGCCACCAACAGGTCATGCCGTGTGGATCTCCACATAGTTGTGTCTATATCTCTGTTTGTGCACAACTTACTTCACCTCTGCATCTGGGTGGAGATCTGCAAAATGTTGGATAGGAGAACACTTTTCTAAGCTATGTTCTAACAGTGATTTCCACCAACGGTCAAAATGTTTAAGTTGCAATATTTCCAGTGAAAAGAAGACTAACATATAATGCAGTAGATGATAGGATGATAGGAGAGCTCCATTTCTCAGCATCATTCCATCTGGCATTATTTCTGATACAGAAGGAGAAGTATGCAACAACTGTGAAAAGTGATTGGGGAGGCTTGGCTTCATATACTGCATGTACTGTACCTAAAAAAACGCCGTAGGTTACACTGTTTTTACTGCACTCTTTTTGAAGTTTATTTAAAAAAAAAAAACGTCAAAGTCAGTTTTGCATCTCTTTCTCTAGTAATATGTCTCCCCCCTGCTTCTGCCACTTAGACCTCTAGTCTTTTTCTTGACCATCCAGTGTTTAATCCTTTTCTTGCTGTCTTTCAAAGGGACATGACCATTGTACTGCACTATAAACCATCAGGGAGCGTGCACAGAAAGATGGTTACAAGTAGAGATGACCGAACTGGCTTGTTCGAACCACAATTTGCTCAGAATTTCAGAGAAATGTTGGTTCGACACAAAATAGAATTTTCCTGTGATTCATGCTGACCTAATTTTTCCCTTAAATCCTCTAAATTTAAAAAAATCACCCGCTCGTACTGTATTCCAGTCCATGCTGTCCTGTGCCGCAGAAATACAGCCTAGGCTGGGCTCCCAGCATCTCGCTCTCCATCGCAGGGAGGGACTTTTTTATACCAGCAAGGAAACTGACATCAGCTCACTTGCAGTGAGTGATTGTTGGAAGCGTGGGGCAGGGGACTCTGCCATGCGTCATGGGCTCTTCTGCATCCCCCCAGGCTTTGGGAATGCAGATAACGAAGCGTGGGCTTATGGCAAGTTGCTCGCTTGCTGGCAGGTGACTTGCCAGCCCCTCTTCACCTGGGGACTGGTATAGAGGTCTCAAGGACCCCTTACCGGTTCACAAAGGGTTAAATGTAAAAGAAAACACACACACACAATAAAATGTTCTTTTGTTCCCCTACCTACCTTGCTGTTGTCTAGCACCATCTGCCTCTGCCAGCCAGATTGTTCGGTGGAAGCGTGACGCAGGCCAGAGGACCTACTTCCCCCACAACCCCCCCAACCCACAACCGACGTCCACCAATCATTCCAGCTTCTGACATCTTGCTTGGGTATAAAAAGCCCCTCCGTGCGGCGTGGAGCGAGATGGCGGGAGCCCAGTGCAGGACAAAGGATCTGTGTTCTCTGTCTCGCTAAAGACACCTGCTGCACCAGAGGTGGAATGGGGACAGAGGTAAGCTCCCCTGTTTTTCACATAGTGAATGTCAAACAAACCTTCCTATTCCTCTGATGACCAGCTGTTCAAACAGTTTTAAGTGTAAAAACACATTTGTATAATTTGTGTGAAAGTTTTACTTCAGTATATGTCAGTAAGTTGTTGTACCGTCTTAGCCATCGATATAAGCAGGAAATCCAAGGTTAAGGTAATACCATTTATTGGCTAACTCAATAAGAATGAAAATGCAAGCTTTCGAAACTGTTCAAGCTTCTTCTTCAGGCATAATACAGATCTGTAAGTTAGACACACATTTATACAGAACACTACAAAGGAGTGACAATTGTTTTTACACTGACACACATGAAAAATAGCTATTTTGAGTTTGAGCTTATTGAGTTAGCCAATAAATGGTATTACATTAACCTTGGATTTCCTACTTCAGTGTATGCAAATTTAGCTCAGGTATTCTATAATAGTAACTTATAAACTACCCAAGCACTTTCTCTTTTCCTCTATTTATTTATCTGTTATTCACCACTTAATCATCTACTGTTTTTTTCAGTTGTATTTAATTTAAGTAGGCCAGCGCAGTTTCTAGGCGCCATAGCTCTCAGGATGGTCTCACCATACATCCTAAGGTGCTGCTTGTGTTCCACACAGGTATGTGCCTTGCTGTTCCTCGTTTTTAGCAGCAGACAGTGCCCCCTTCCCATGACTGAAAACAATATGGGGGGATAAGGGGCCTAGAGTATGGCTGGTACCACTTACAGTGGCCCTGACCCATCTACAGAAGACAGGATGGTTGGCATAAAGGCACCCCCCAAATACGCAATTGTTTTTACTGGATTGCCCTGCTCACCCTTCTCTAGCAACTGCTCTCATGTATTCCTTCAGTAAAGTAAATTTTCCTTAAAAGATCATATGAAAATAAAGCCCATTTCATGATTGATTTTAGGCATGAGATAAAATGAAGCCTGATTCAAAGAAAAAACAACATCACATGTACTTATAAATGCTTAAATAGGCACACATGCTGGGAGGTTAAAAAGATAAACTGATTGCACCTTTCACTTTAAAATACAAATCAAATACATAGTCACTCTAATCACGCTAATGAAAGTTTCAGGTGCAAATCATGCTCTAACTTCTTCCCTTTACTGAATCACGTCTTATATTAACTTATGCCTTATTTTAAAAGCATGAAACAGTCCTAATGTTCATGGGATATTTCATTATTCATGTTTTCCCAAAGAAAGTACACATTTTCATCTTGTGACATCCTTACGTGCAAATTTGTCATCTTAATTATCCTAATTAACACATTAAAACGTTTGAGAAATAGTTTGCCTATGATCATTCTTTCTCCTTAAGAGTAGTCATTTACCCCCCCATAAGCTTATCGATTTGATGTTCTTTCTGAAGGACAGCCCAAATTCCTTTTCCCCAATTTTTTTTATCTATATTTTATGACCTGTACCAGTTACGAAGCATTTTTACAGGTTAGGTACATCACTTTTCCAATGAGGTAAGGATATTTGCTTTTACGTTTGGAAACAAAAGAACCCTATGCGCTATGCAGAAAAAGCCTTTAGTTTTAGCATAGCCCATAGGGTGCTGTTATTTCCAAACTTTAAAAATATATCCTTCCATTACTGGCAAAATCGCTAAAATGCATGTAGGTTGCAATCCATACTGCAAGTCACACTGGCTTCACCAAATGTTTAGCATGACCCCCCCCAATGTGTGACCAATATATCAATCTATCGTGGGGAAAACAATACAAAAGCAATATAAAAACAAATACACAAAGGATGTATAGTTGTATTAGATTTCCCAGGTACTGGACAACCAAAGGTTTAAGTTGCTGGTTGCCTGTCGGTAGGACTACTTTTCGGTAGGACTGCTTTATCTCCTTGAGCAAGATAATGCTGAAACATTAATGCATTAATCGGGGCATTAGTCCCTGTAGCACCGCTGTCAGCTACTTAAAAAAAAAAAAAAACTGGCACACCAATATTTAGAGTCAAAAGAATTTTTTATTGAAGTCCAGACAATCCGTTTGCACAATAAATATTTGCGTGTGGCTCTTTTTTGCTAGCTAAGTGGTGATATTGTGGCTGAAGCACCAAGTAAAGAGCTAGTACCCTAGTTCCGGTAAGCCTTGCAGTATCGTTTTACACAATAAATATTGAGGTGCAAGCTCTCTTTGCTTGGACTGTTGGGTAGTAGACACAAAGTTGTAACTAAATGTGCTTGGGCCCTGCTACAGACTTTCAATGTGACTCTATTATGGCTCATACAGTAACCTTTTCCCTGTTGTTTTACCTAAATCGGATACATTTAGACTACTAAAGAATAAAACATAAGGGACAAATAGTGCTTCATTTCTTACTGTGCTAGCACAAATGTAATAATAATAGAGCTGTCTGACCCTCTGAGCCCCAATGTAGTTACCACCCTTGAGTATACCCCTCTTGAATGGTTTTCTGCATCGTGCCTAGGTATCTTAACATTGCAAGTAGGGTTTCAGACAGGTTGGATGGTACCACATTTACAGGTAAAGTTTGTCGGACTACAAAACCAGACCCAAGCAAGTATCTACTGTATTTTGTCAAAGAACAAGTAACATTATACAATTCATACAATTTATGACAATACAAGTCACTGATTGCAGTGGTTGGTTATATGTTTTTTCTGAAAAGCCTGATTGCTAGGATTCAATCTTTTTTGTGTGACCAAGGTCTCCAAGCATTTGCAAAGGAAAGGCATGGAAGAATGCCAGATAGTCTGAGAGTGATGGAAAGACAGCTGGAAGGCAGCATGGGTGTCATGAACTTTAGCCGAAAATCATAAGCAAAGCTTTTAAACACCTCATCCTTCTCAGTGTGTCCCGCTCACATCTCAACTTGATGGCACTTGCAGAGAACAGAAAAGGCAAAATGTGATGTGTCAGCACTTACACTGGAGGCTTGCTGTGGCGATCCGTAACCGGTGTCGCTCTAGCTGTCTCGGTTTTTATCTTTACAAAGTGACGTACCTCACGGACTACCATATTACAAGAGAAATACTGCTGAGACCCTGAGATCAGAAAGACTGCTGCCTGCTCCGAGGAATGGATGGCACCCGTCATCAAGCACACGATGCACTTTTCTTGCTGAGTTAATTGTTTTGCTTCAGTAATATTTTGATTTGAACGATATTGCTTTTGCAAAAACTAGAGCGTGGAATGCTAAGTAGCAAATGGAAATGCATTTAATGAAGATTTCTCTTACTCTGTCTAGTGATGACCCCTCCTGGTTGAGTTTCTCAGTATAGATTTTTATTCCATGGGCAAAGTCTTAATGAATGGAAACTATGAGACAGCAATATACTGTATTATAACTATGTACGTGCCTGTCCCATTTAAATAACTGGCAAACACTTAATAATTAAAGGATAAAATGCAACATCCTGAAACAAATACTAATATGTGAATACAATCTGACAATCAGCAAGACGTAAAGTGGATGAATCTGGCTGTAAAATAGAACACTGATTTGAGTGAATTACAGGGTTCAAACTTGCAGTTGTACTCTACTTGCTAAGTCATACAGCAAGCACATATAAAAAGATGATTATCCCGTTTTTGGTCAGCTTCTATTATAGGAACAAAATGTTACAGCAAGTTTCATGTGAAGGTCTGCATACAATCATGATGCAGTCATCATGATGGCATCATCTAATAGATCTGTGGTATAAACTGAAATATAACATGATTTCACCCAAAGAACAGATATTAGTTGTGGACTGAATAGGTAAGTTATACATTTATATTATCTGTTTTTCAAATTCTAATTAAAAAAAGAAAAAAAATAAAGCAGAAAAAAAACAAGTCCAGTTGCTTTGACTGATTACTATGGCTATACCAATACAATGATGATACTCATCATCCAGCAGTCATCTCTGCATTTAACACAGAGAGAAGCTGAGCAGAGAAGGGCTGTTTAAGTGCATTGGTGATTTGCATTTTTTTATGACACCTGTGATGCCTTTCATTCCACATAAACACACTGAATATGTGAAACATCATTTGTTCTCAGATTCCTTTTATATATATATATATTACGCCATATGGCTCCGCATTACTACAATACAATATACTGTATATTTAATATATAAAAAATGCTGTCTAGAAAACAGCTCAATGCAGTCATTTACAATGCACAATATATGGCCATAAAGGAATTTTACTTTCCCGTGTGTTGTTCCTCTATATGGCAGCATCCCGAGTTGGCATGCCCTGCTGTTTGTGCCAACCCCGGTCCCTCCACTTCACTCACCTTCCATTCGCTCCTCCACTCACCTTCCTGGCACAGACTCGGTCGAGAGGGAGTGTGCTGAGTTGAGTGGCACTCGCTGTAACACGGCTCTCTTCTGCGCCGCTGACGGCTAAGCTGCCTGGATGGGTAAGCAGCAGAGTGGCACCAAAGAACGGCTGAGCGGCGCCGCCCGCCACATCCCCGTCCACCTTTCAGCCGTGGCCTGCTTGCACCGCCCATTCAGAAAGGCAGGGCACAGGCACGGCTAGAGGTGAATAGGGATGCGGCCGGAGTGCACAGAAGCAGCAAGGGCTCCAGGAGAAGGTGAGTGAAACTGGCGATCAGAGGGGTTTGGACTCCAGGGCTACTGATGTTCCTCTATAAAGTGGACCAAAACTCAGTATTTTACTATCCTGAGTTTGAAACCCCCCAGGTCGCCCAAACCCAGCTCACCTCTTCCCGGTCCCACGTCTAAGAGCAGCGGCTCTGACGGCCGCATCCTCCGCCTCCCTCTAACAGGGAGCAAGCCCGCGCCAGCCATTTATTTCACACAGCAGGGTGCCCCCGATCAGGGTGCCCTCGGGGAAAGAACGAAAGCCAGGATAGTCAAAATTATTGACTATCCTGGCTTTTGGTCCACCTTAAACAGCAGTTTAGCACATTCCTCATATTACTTTTTAAAATGGACACTTTTGCAAGCTGGTGTAGGGCTTAAAAGAAAAAACTTGAGGCTAGCCAACTTTTTACTGTAATGACACCTTCTATAGAGTGAAACACAAGTTGAAGAAAGTCTGGTAAATTAATTCCACTGTCTGAATCTCCAGCTGCTTAACAACCACTACAGGTCTAGTTATAATGAATGATTAGCGTGAAGCCTATTACAGATAATCAGTCATTTGCAGGAACTTCTGATGACACCTCCCTCTATGATGGCACTTATTACTGATGTGCAAACCACATGGGCTACGGAGTGGGGCTCACTATCAAAATGACACCACTGTGCCCAAATGATTGCATGAATTACAAACCTATGACACAATTAGGATCTTAATTAATAAAAGACAGTGTGGCTTCCAACAAAAGTAATTTAGGGTATCAAAATAATCTCTCTCTCTCTATATATATATGTATATATATATATATATATATATATATATTTTTTTTTTTTTTTTTCATTATTATTATTATTACTAAAAAAAATGGTGATTGAGTATATAAAAAGTGTCATTATTCTAAAGGAATGTTCAGTATACAAGGCTATGCAATGAAGTATAAATGTCGGACCAGAAATGATAAATTCACAACTTTTTCTGGTAGTAGCCTCTGATGTAGGAGCCAATTCAGTGTGCAGCATCATAGACTATGCCATGGGATACAACATTATTATAGCAATTTAACTACTTGAAACATCCTTAAACCTTTTATTTCCAACCAGTATATCAAATCAGTTCAAAATATGCTGTAAATGCCAATATAATTAATAAGTCTGCAGTAAGCATTTTCCACCCTAATGTTCCATAAGTTCAAAAGGACCACAACCAAATGCAGCAAAAATGATTCAAAACTTTCATGAAGGGCCAAACTTGTGAGCCTGATAACAGCTCCTGATGCAGTGCATCCACACAATTCCTGCTCGGGAAACATTTCAAGCACAGATTGCAAGGAAACTGTTATAAACATATGATAAAGTAAGATAAAAAAGGGCATTTCTAAGACTTACCAGGGCTGGCACTCCAGGTGCTGCAGTTCAGGCAGCTCAGTATTCCCAGGACAAGAGCAGAGCCCCTGCCTGTGCAAATCCAAACCATGGCTGGTCAGTGTTTCCAGATTCAATTCCTGTCCAGATCCCACAGGGTTAGCTAACAGTAACTTCTTCCTTTATGTCCTCCTATGATGTCCTGACAATTGTTTAAATGACTGGAGGAGGGAAGTGCCGTGTTCTCTAAGGCAAAGGCAGGCTGATAAAGGGCTTCACTTTAGAAGAAATAACAACACCCACTCCCCTATTTTTCCTTAGACCATTGGCAGAGTATTGATAGAGTCAGTTTATCCCTTTTAGCATAGGAGTAGCAAACTTGCTTGCTCTTTCCTGAAGAGCATGGCTAGAGGTAGCCTGAGAAGGATGAGATACAAAGCAGTCTGCCCGCTACGATGTGTAGCCTAGCAGGAGAATCCCGGGATGATCATGTGGAAGCAGGTTAGGAAGGAGATGAGCAGAGCAGGGGATGGGAGCAGTGATGCTGCCTCTGCAGCTGAGCCCGTCCTCCTCCAGTGATTGGTATAGCTCAGCTAGAAACAAGCTTACTGTATATATATGCATGTACACAGCAGGGCAGGCGGTCCAGGAAGACACTCCCCGCACAGCACATTCACAACAGTGCTATATTTATTCAGGCAAGAGGAAGAGCCAAGTCAGTGCTGCAGCATCAGCACCAGCAGCAGCAGCAGCATCTCACACACACACAACCAACAGAGCCCTACCTAGCTCCTACATTACACTGCTTTCAGTATGATCCTGCTGTGAATGGCAAGCAAGTCCTGATGAGGAAAAGGCAAGCAGAGATCAGCCAACCTGACCTGTGGATGGCATGTAAGAGACACTAGTGTTATTTTAATCTCTGCACCAGCTTCTGCAGGCTGATGGCAGGGGGAGGGGACCTATTAACAGGCTGATAGGGAGACGAGGATGCTTAGGTTACAGCCTGCGCTTCGTTCTTTACTCAGTAGATGGCCAAGTCACAACAGTCACTGGTACTGGAGCTTGATGGATGCCTTGGACTGCTAAGTGAAATGCAAGAAATGTCTTGAGGATGAATTCCAGCACGCTGCACATGTGTACTTGTGTATTATATTTGTACAGTTATCATAATCATGATAGACATAAATGTATATACTTTGTATTGCAATAGGTCAGGTAATAGCCTGAAATAAAGTAATATGGCTAATGTGCACATTTTAAAGGGGTCATATCCCGTAGTGGCTCTCTGCCCCCCAGGCATCCCAAATAGGAATCCCCAAGGGGCGTAACTATAGGGGGTGCAACTGCACTAGGGCCCAGGAGGTGTTGCTTCTCCACCATATTTATCATCAGTTAGAGAACGGAAGTGTCATTCGTCTGTTTCAGTCTTTAGTTCTGCATCCAAATTATTTAAAATAAAGAAAAAACGTTATTGTATGAGTCATGACAGGCCCCCATCAGGGCCCAATCCCATATATTTATGCCACTGGGAATCCCATCCAGAACCCTAATCCAATTGCACATTGGACAATATAGCAATATAGGGCATAGATCTGAAAAATGATGTACCTCGCTTCACAGATGCATGGGATTCCTATGTAGTAAAGTTGAAATGCTCAGTGAGATGCAGGTCACAATTCATACTCCTTCACTAGATAATTAGCATGATCCCCCGGTAATGATAATTGTATTTGTTGAAGCAAACTTGAACAGAACCAACTGCCTACCATAGCTGGAAAGGAAAGGTAGCGGCCATTTTGGAGCTTCCTCCCATGCTGCTGCCTGGATTCAACTGACAATGCACAATAGCAGGATGCCCAGCAGCATTTCCTGTTTGCAGATGGCCTGCAAATGCATGAGCCACCCTTTTGTTTCTAAAATGTACTACAGCAGAGTTCATTTTTATGTACAGCAATGTAAATTGCCCTGGGGAGGGATGCATATGAGCGCTGTATGTTGTGTTGGTCTGGTTTAAATCATTTTTGACTGTTGGTCCGCTTTAAGTTTGGGTTTGCTTGTGAACTGAAACGTACATCTACGTTTATTCTATTCTTGTATTAAACATTATCTAGTTGCAGTATATATTTATATACTTTGTAAAAAGGAATCAATAATCTTCTTAGATTTTTTGGATTATATGAATAACTTGTAACCCAATTTGTTGGAAGCCTTTTTGTGATACTAATTATAAATATGTGTATATATATTCATTAATATAATATTTGGAATGTTCTTAGCTTGTGTTTTTATTTGTATGTATATTGTTTTGTCTGGTAACTGATTGGCTGGATAGGGCGGTGCCAGCTCCCTACCTGTTTTCTCAATGCGCACCTGTGTTGCCGCCCGCGTCTGTCATCGGTGATCTCCCCCTCTTCATCTGTTACCATAGTTGCACGCCGCATGTTGATACGCACGGTGTTGAGGCGTGGTGCGGAGTGCCCGGAGGATTTGGGGGAGGGGCTGGGGATCGCGGGTGGGTGGGAGGACCCTTACCCCTATGTACGCTTCCTGTGTGTCAGGGCGGCTGCCGGCCGTGGCCGTGGCTGCTGGACGCACGGGAGCACGTTGTGCGGAGGAGGGGCAGATGACATCAACCCTCTCATTAAATCCACCATATAAAAGAAGTGGGATGCTGGGGAGTTTGCACTGGCACCTTGAGGAAGTGGTACGCCACGGAACCCGTGGGCTATAGAGGTCTCCCCACACAGCAGGGATTGGTCTCCTTACAAATAGAGGTGATATTGTTTTATCTTACTGTACACAGCCTATTGGCTCATTTGGTTATAGTTTGGTTTCTCTAATGAATTCAAATCAATATAGGCATTAGCACTTTAGCACTGTTTTCACTTTTTTTGTACATTGCTTTTTTGCACATTAATTTAATAGTGGATATTTTTAAGGGTTTTTCTTGTTTTGGCATGGATTGCACATTTAAATGAGACACCACCGCTGTTGAATGTTTTTAACTATGGGATTTTTGTATGTCATTTGCTAAATGTGGTATTTGTTGTGATTAGTATGTCTTTTATTTTTTTAATAAAATATGGAATGATGATTTAAAATAATATTTTGATCAGTTTTTATGCTGGCTCAGCTGTGATCCTGTGGTAACTAGAACCAGACTTTTAGTTGGCATTTTCTGCATTTTTTGTGCATGTTTCTGGACAGATTGGGCCGGGCATAATATAACTGAAATATTAATTAAGGTGGTGCGGGACCTGTTGTTTATTGTTAGGTTACATCTACGTGAGTTAGCATATCCTATATGCTGTTATTTTTCCTCATTGGAGAAAATAATGTGCTTCACCTCTCAAAATTGTAGATACAGCTGATGTTTTAGAAAAATAACTAACCATGATCACACGGTATATTGAATGTGCATCCAGCATTCCCATGTGAATGTGTGGGCCTCGGAAGCATCTCCTCTCACCTGCAGTACATCTTAGGTGCGTACCTGTACCAGCCATTCAGAAATGGAGGAGTGGGGCAGCAGTCAATAACATGCACTCCACTCATCTTTACTAGCTGATCTGACCATTGGCTCAAATAAATGTGACAGGGCCATTAAGTGGGGCCTTGTCATTTAACGCAACTGGATGCAGCTAGACAAAGATAAAGGCTGAAACAGCTTCCCGTCTCTAAATATTGCCAAGTGAACTCAAATATGATAAATAAGGTGGAGGAGCAAAAATGATGGGGCCCCCCTGAGCTTCTGGGCTCCAGTGAAGTTGCACTCCCTACACTACCTATAGTTATGCCACTGGACCTGACCAAGCTCTGATTAGATCCAGCGCCAGGAAATGAGTCCCGCGATTGCCCACCAGGCGGTCACGTGGGACCGCCTGGCGGCCAATCGCGTGGCTCCTTTCCTGGCGCTGGCTCATAATCAAGGTGAGTATTCTGCGTGATCTGTTCAGTTAGGTGTAAGGGGGCTCCAGCGTTCCGGATGCCCCCCCGAGCTTCTTTCTATCTGCAGAGAGAGGGACCAACACTCGTTAAAGTAATAATGGGTGTTGGTCTGGTTTAAAGCAGGATATCTGGTCCCGATGTTGGTGATTGACCTAATTCTCAGCCAATCCATGTATTCCACAACCGCCATTCAGCCAATGAGCTGGAGCAGGGCACCAGTTGTAAATAGACCAGATGTCCTGGATTCTATAGGATACACTTCCCATGTTAGGAGAGTGCGACATTTAATTATAAACTGAGTTTTTGGGGGGACAGTGTGAAAACTGACACTGCAGAGGGGATGTTAGTGGAGAGGAGAGGTAGTAGAGAAAGTGCAGAGAATCAATGATGCCCATAGAAAAAATCTTGTCTTTCAAAGCTAGTACAATTAGTACAATAGACATCATTTGTAAGGGCAGCTTTACCATACACTCCAAGCCCTCAAACAAAAGCAAGCTTCCTGTGCTGAAGCCTCCCCCTAATACTGGCACTAATTTCTATCAACAGTCCAATCAGTCGCTTATATTAGTGATAATTATCGTACCTTATAAACATTAGCAAGCTGTAAGGACTCACAAAAGGAATATATTTATGGATTATTTTTACTGCTGGACAAGATCATTTTTTCATCTAGAATTGGCCATTTTTGCTATTGTCAAAAAAAGAAAATTAGACTAAAGGGTTCTGAAACATTCGCGGTGAATAAATAATTTTCAGCAAATTCAGCTACAGAGCTTGCCTCAATAACGGAGAAGTCATTTTAGCTACATAATTAAACTGAATTACTTTTGCAGCAAGGAACCTTCAGTGCAAAATATTAATATATACAAAATTTATCTCATTGTTCGTGAGGGTTGGTCCAAGATTGGGCTGCTGTGAGCAGAGGTCCAGCAATTCAGAAAAAGTCTCATATTATATGTTTCTGTATTACAATTACCAACTTTATAACTCTATTATGCATTCTGTAATTTCAGTGGAGGTTTAAAGGGGAACAACACACCCAATTTTCAGTTTTTGGGGTATTGTTCCTCTCAGTGGGGGCATCCCAAATGGGGATGCCCTGCTGTGTGTATGCTCCTAGGTCATTCATCTTCCTGTGGCTCCCCCGATGCAGACTCGGACGAGACCGAGTGCACTGATTGGCTGAGAGTCCCATTCAACTAATCAGCTCGCTCGCTTTCACTTGGCTCTCCTGACAGCTAAGCCGAGCAGTGCCCAAGTTAGCCAAGTGCATCGCTGGCCACATCTCCCTCTCACTTCCTAGCTGTCGTGCACGACTAAAGAAGAGGCGGGATGCGGCGAGGGCCCCGGGACAAGGTGAGCTCCTTGCTAGAGGCTAGCGGGGATGCGGCTGTCGGCACACTCTGCTGTATTTGTCTCTATGTGACTCCATTCGACCCTTAGCAGATTCTTAGCTGAATGGAGCTGAGCGTGCTGATTGGCTGTGTGACCACACATGTGACATAGGACCAGGTGGCTGAGCTGGGAAGGATATGTCATGAAACAGATTTATGAACAATGAGCATGCTGTGGTCAGAGACCTCTGCGGGACCGCTGTGGCTTGCTGTACTTGCTCACACTGGGAGCAACATGGGACAGAATAGCCGTAAGGCAACTTTTTTCCTGGAGGAATGAAATTGAAGAAAGCGCAAATTTTGGAGCCCTGTTACACCCTTTCCCCTGCACTGCAGGAGGTGGGAGTGAGGCACATGGGACAGGCATCAGGTGAACTGCTTGCTGACTAATCATTGACCTTGTGTTTAGGGTTCCTTTAAGGAGTGCCAATGCGATAGCACACAAGTGACGGGGATGAGTTAACAGGGCAATGAGGAGGCAGGTAATATATGTGAACCAACTAACATTACAAAGGTTTCATTCCTCCAGTGTTAAATCTATTAGATAGACTTAAACCGTACCAACAGGCTGGCACAGTTGGAAAAGAAAGGTAGCTGCCATTTTGGAGCTTCCTCTCCCAGAATTTCAGCCATGTTGCTGCCTAGATTCAACTGACATAACTGACAATGCACAGTAACATTAAACCCAGCAGCACTTCGCCAGAGTCGCCATCTTGTTTTTAAAATTTACCACAGCAAGCATTAGATAAGGGTAAATGAATTTTTCTTTCAGCAATCTAAATTGCTCTGGGGAGGGATGCATATGTGCACTGTTTATTTTGTTGGTTTGGTTGAATTCATTTTTTTGACTGTTGATCCACTTTAACTGCATGGCTGGGTATTTTTGGTAATTGTCGGTAATTTTGTTACTGTGGGGCAAGGCCAGGGGTTGAATCCCGACGGTCTGTTACTTTAGTGAGCTCTGGGGAAGTGTGCTGTGTGTTTGTTGGCTGTTGTGCTTTAGAAAGTGAAAAAAAAAATATTTTAAGTACAAATGTATGGTTAAAGTTGCATTTTACAAGACCACGCCCCCACAAGACCACGTCCCCTACAAAACTACACCCATGTACCTGTGAACAGACCAGTATTTTTTGTTGGGAAAAGTGACAACCCTAATTTCACACCCGGTCTGGACCACTGGTGGCCATTTGATTGATCGATGAAGGAGAGAGGTACATGTAGTTTATAGAAGCACAGCAACCCATGATACACGTATGGATTATTAAAGCTGCTGGATGAGCGCCTTTGAGTATCTCGGCCACACAGGCAGCTCATAGTAGCACAAGCGACATGTGGCCTGGCATTGTCCTTATTGACAAAATCAAATACCTAAAAGACAAGAGGGCTCCAGCTACCATACATTATGCCACCCCATTCAATCATTCAGGTAATAGGACCAGTGGTGTGCTTATTCATAGATAAAGGGGATCTGTCATGTGGGGATGACGGCAGCTCCCTTTCGCCGCCACTTATTTTGGTTTCTGAACCTCCCCTGGCTCACACACAGGAATGGCTCATGCAGCTAACTTTCATGTAAATTGTGCAAGCTACATTAAAGCCATCTGCCTGAGCAGAGGGGAGTCGCTGTCGTTGGAATAAGCAGGGCTGGCATTTGGGTGGGTAAAACAAGAGGGCCCCAGGACTCAGGCAACAATGGAGCAAAGAAAAAGTAGCATGTTCCAGAGCCAGAGCCCCTCCTTCCTCCAGGGACACTGCTAGGAACCCTGGGGGGAAGCCACACATGCAGTGTGAGATGTCCTGGCTCCCTCCCTGGTCTCTGCCGAGTCAGTGCTGGGGATGGCCGAGCTGAAGGTAAGGGAGTTGTTGCCTGCCGCACGTGCAACGGGTTGACCTATTCATCTCCGGCAAGGCCGGCAGCAGTCATCGGGTTTCACCCAAAGAAGTAACTATCTGGCGTCAGCACAGTGCAGCATGTGTCTGGCTAAAGCCCTCATATCCTGCAGCTGGTAGAGTGACATTTAAGATCTTTTCTGTAAAGATACATTTGCATTAACAGTTAATCTCTTTTTTACCCAAGTTCAAAACAGCCTTAGAAAATGTGTTTAACACTGTCTGCAAATGTGGCTTCACAGCAAAGATCCTGAATGTCAGTGTCGGAGCCACAGGAAAAAGGGTTAAGCCAGGGTCCTCCCCAACGTCCATTGTCAGGCCATGCGCAAGATGGCTCCCATATACCAAACGCAACTCTAATTAATAGGGTGACTGTGTACCTTTATAGCAGACCTAGCTGTAAAGACTGGGGTGAGGGTGTGCCTCAATATAACAAACCTAGCTGTAATTAAGGGGCTGAGTGTGTATCCCCAACATCCATAAAAAATACTAATATTGACATGTTTTTCTTTATTGGTGTATTTCTATTTTTTAGTTTTCTGTGATGATTTGGAGTAATTTCCCTAAACCATTTTGTGTAGGACAATCTCCCCGGTGTTACCTTCCAATTTGACAGCCATTTTTGGGCCCCAAAGTTCGAGTCCTTGTTGACCTAAATAGGTTTGGGGTTCGGATTCAGGGTTCCAGACCCAAAGCTTGGCAGTGGGTGTGGCCGAATTCGTCAAACCTGAATTTTAATCAACCTGCTCATCACTAGCCATAATATTAAAGGTAACCTAACTATCTATATTCAGCTATTACAGACAAAAATATATATTAGTACTATAAATGTAACTTCTATTATATATGTATATATTAGAGATTCGTACAAATCAGAATTTGAAACCAAATTTCTTGATATACGTGCTAATCAATTCTTCCTTGAAATAGTTAAAAAATTAATAAATAATAAACCAAACTCACCTGCTGCCTCACTATCCAATGGCAGGTCTTTAAATAGCAAATGCAAGGGTTCCATTTGTTCCCTGAGCCGACTGGGAGTCCATATGTCTGCCTACTTACTTCAGGTAATTGATACGCCTTCCTGGTTATCAACCAATAAGGCAAAAGGAATACCTAATAAAATGCATGTGTACCACTGGGTGACATCACTTCCAGTGGACCATTTCTATTTTGGCACCATGACTGGTGCTGAGCTCCGTTCTTCAGTGAGGATGTTGCGTTTCACTTCTCCCCCAATCATCCATCTGGCATTCCTAATGTCTTATCGGCTGACCAGCAGGCTGCTCCATCAACTTGAACCAAGATATTCCACTGTTCACTTTGGGGACATGGAACAGTAACTCCCAAACAGCCACCAATATTCTTCAATATCTTTCATTTATTTAGTCAATATACAGGCAAAGTTTCAGTAGAATATGAGAAATGTTTTTGACATATCTTACTAACCCTAATAACTATTAATAGCAGGTAGGGTTATTTTATTAAATGTGCCTAAATTGTTTTCATTTCATGTTGTTCCAATCAGGAAAAGAAAGTTACAAGCTTAGCAGAAGTTTTATTCAGTTTCGGTGCATGACATGACCCCTCCTCTTATTGGCCGATGTGTTTATATGGATTTTTAATATTACAATTTCGTGATACACATCCTTTAAAGAGGAACTTGTCCCTATGGCCGTTCAGGGCCATCCAAGTTCCACTCCTTGGGGCATCCCCGGATCCGCCGTTCCATTTACCTTCTCCCGGGGCCATGGCAGCACCCCCACTCACTTAGCTGTGTGAGCACCTGAGTCAGGCCTTTCTGAATGGGTGGCACCCAACAGCCAACGGCACAGTCAGTTTACTTCAGCTCTGCTCGGCTGCTTAGCCATCCAGAAGGCTTAGCCACTGTCAGAGCCAAAGGGAGCTGAATGAAATTGAGCACACTGATTGGCTGGGAGGGCCACTCTGCCAATTAGCGTGTTTGGTTTTGGCTAAGCCTGCACCGTGGGAAGGACACGGCTGCGCTGACAGCTTTGCTGGCGATATCACTATTGTAATTGCTGGTTTTGCACGTCCCGGTCAAGCCGCTGATGCAGCTGCATATTATGTTAGAACCTAAAAAAATTATTACGGTGGGGAAGCTGAGGGATTACGGCATGTGGTAAAGTGAACTCAATGCAATGCATTTAGGTCTAGGCCAAGACGGCAAAGGAACTGACAGGGCTAAGGGGTACATAGCAGCTTCACTGCAGCCAGTTATAACCTTCCACCCCGGTCATTGCCTTTGCCAAACCAGTATTCCCCCTGCTCGTCCACGTGAGCACGGTTGCACCCCTTCAGTGTTTCTGCTCGGGTGTTGCGTGCCCGGGGGGACGCATACGGTCACAAAGATGATTGACGAGCTGGTCTGCACATGCACGGTTATCCCTGGACCCAGTATTTCTTCACTTCTGCGCATGCACGTTGGGCACCTGGCGCCAAATGGCCTTTAGAGAAGACTGTAGTGCTGGGAGGTTGCCTGCAAATCTTCCTGAAGTGATGCTTACCTCCAGATCCCTGTGTGTATGTTCCTTTGGCTCTGACTTCCAGGCTTTGGATACCAATCCTGCTCTGGCACTGACCCTCCCCCCCCCCCCCCGGCTTGGATGACTACCTGTTTTGGCTCTCTGAACTCTGGATTTTGGATTACAGCATTTTCTGGCTCTGGACTCTCAGGCTTGTTGCAACCGAATAGTAGCAACTGTGGCTTTTTTAAAAACAAATACTTAATCAAGGCAAAATGAATCCATTCATATAATTCCATAAATAGGAAGGAATCCTGGGATGATAAAGCAATCACAAATGTAGGACATTACTGGACCTTTGCTTTGACTGCCTCCAGTGGTGAGTCAATGCTCTGCAATGCAGGATCATAATTTCTTAGCTGGTGATGGCCTTCCCAATCAGTGATGAAGAAAAACATCCCTTCAACTCTGCCCCTTCTATACTATATGTTTTCTAAGGTAATTTAATGGCTTTACGTTAGTGAAGCACAACCTTCAGTTGCAGCCTCCGGCACTCCTAGGGAGTTGGAAAGCCGAGCTTTCCTTGCCTGCAATGCAAGTAGCTGGCCTCTAGAGGGCAATGCATCACTAAAAGCAGAAAGGGAGGCACGGATTTATGTCTTTGTAGAGGAGGATGATCCTCATGTGCTACTAGTGAGTTGTTTGTGTGTCTGGAGATGTTTATGTATCTATCTCTGCCCAGCTCACCTTTTACCTCTATCCACCTTACCTGTGCTCAAGTTACATCTGTTTATCTCAGCCTACTTCTACTTTCCTATCCCCACATGTCCCACCTTACCTCTGCTAACCTTACCTTTGTCCATCACTTCTCATCTCACATCTGCACACTTCGGTTTACCTCTTTCCATCATAACTCTGCTGCAACCCAAGCTCCTTCCACACAACTTTTCCCATCTCAACTCCCCTACAATCCCCTCACCCCTTCTCTCACCTCTGCCATCTCACCTCACCTCCTTCTCTCACCACATCCTGTCTCACCTCTGCTTACTGCTTCCTGTATTACCTCTAACACCTCTAATGACCTTTTACCACTGCAACTCTGCCCTCCTTTTCTCAATTTTTGCATATATATAAACACAAGTAATGCTTCAAGGTTCAAGCTTGACTTCAGTTAACTGCCTTTTCACAGCTTACACTTTATCACAGCCCCTTGAAGTGAACCAATAATGCAGCCCTTGATTGTGCACCCCTGCTTTACGACCATTCCTGGGCATGGCTTGTGACAGGCACCATGAACACTGATTGATGAGTCGTGCACATGTCCTGCTGGGGTCAGAGCTGTCAGCAAGACCACTGTGACTTTCCACTGAGAGGGTCAAGAGATTGGGTTGGCTATGCAAGCACATTTATGTGTGATTGTGTAGCAATTGAATTGAAACGAAGGGTAAACCACTCCATTTACAGCCTGCTGTAGGAAATAGAGGAGAGGCACGTGGGAAAGGCTTTAGGTGAGCTGTTTGTTCTATTATTTCCTGGACCATCTCTCTCTCTCTCTCTATATATATATATATATATATATATATATATATATATATATACTTATACAGTATATATTTATAATAAACAAAACAGCTTTTGTGTTGGACCATTAGAAAATGGTTTATGCATTATCCCCTATAATAACATGGAGTCTTGAATTGTCATTTGAAGCACACTCTGTTTTCCAGGTCTCCCTCTTCAGTAATTGATTTCTGACAGCGTGTTTGTAAATTAATAACCCCCCCTGCATGTAAATGGCGCTGTAATGTGCATTTCCTTAGGGAAATGATTTCCAATTGACCATGAGCTCCATTAAGAATATGCAAGCAGGACATTTTTTCCACATAATTACATATTCCTTATGTTGAAAAAAGCCCTTTTATAATAAATATATAATATAACATATGGTATTATTTAAACTTCTGAATAGTAGCTAAGTTGACTTTTATTATCCCACCCACCATCATCTAAAGGGGAAAAGATGTAGGTCACACAATTAGTCCAAGACATCTGATTATGTTTAATTCTGGAGAAGAAATGCATAGCTGAACTCCAACTGGGAAATTAAAAATTCATCAGAATAGAGGGGAGGATTAAAAAATAACTACAGTACATACTACAAACCACTCACCTTCCATTTTATGAGATACTTTCACAGGGATCTGGTTACACAAATTGCATTGCTGAATGCTTTCCCTTCATTAGTTTCAAATATGCAAAATAGTCATATGAAGACATGTAAAACAGCTGTCACTATGTTTAACATTATATATATATATATATATATATATATATATATATATATATATATATACCATACACACACACACACACACACACACACACACACTCCTATTAAAGTGCCAGGTTTTTGACATGAAAAAAAAATCAAAGAAGGAGAATCATTTCAAAACTTATGTAACCCATAACCTGTGCAATTCTACTGGAAAACAAAGTGAAATCAGTTATAGTGTACAATTAACAAAATTTACAAAACTAAAATAATGCTGTTGTATACAGTATGTGTGAATACCCTAACATTTTCTATTTGACCACCTTTACCTGGTATGATTGTTTTACATAACAAAAAACTAGCTCTTTAATTAGGTATATATATATATATATATATATATATATATATATACCATATTTGCTGGCATATAAGACGACTTTTTCCTCCTGTAAAACATGCCTCCAAGTGGGGGGGTCGTCTTATACGCCGGGTGCACCTGGGTCACATACATATAAATGTACTTACCTTCACCAAGCTGGACAGCACGATCGTCCTCCTCCTGCAGAGTGATGCTCTTGCTCAGGCAGCACTAGTTGATCAGAGCAGGGAGAGACTGAGCAGGCCAGCAGGGTGAGCGCCGAGCAGATCAGCTTTCCTGCTCTCAGGCACTGTGTGGGCAGGCAGGGGGCTGGCTCCTGGCACGCACTCCTGACATCGCCCTCGCTGCTCTCCACTTTGAAGGGGACTCTTCAGCATCTGATCTGAGGTGTGATTTATTTAAGATTAAAAAAAAAAAAAAAAGTTTCTATGGGGCATCCCCCAGTGTAAAACCCCCAACTGGCCCCTTCCCCAGACCCCACACATTACACACTATGCCATTAGATGGGACACATTCTAAACAACCCGGCCATGTCCCCAGCTATAGGCGAGCAGGGATGTGGCTGCAGTGTAATGTGGTGTGGACTCTGGGAAACGGGGTCATTGGGGAAGTTTACACAGGGGGTACCCCAAATTGGGGGAGTTTACACAGGGGGCATCCCAACTTGGGGGAGTTTACACAGGGGCACCCCAACTTGGGATGCCCTACTGTGTTTTGTTCCCTGCATCAGGGGCAGCAAAATGGAATGCCCCCCTGTCTGAATCCCCCGTTTGGCCTTTTTCCCAGACTCCACACCACATTACACTGCGGCCACATTCCTGCTCACCTTTAGTTGGGGCCTGTGCTGGCTATTCAGAATGCGTCCAATCTAAAGGCATAGTAGGGATGTGGCTGCAGTGTAATGTGGTTTGGGCTCTGGGAAAAGGGCCAATTGGGGGGGTCTCACACAGTAGAGGAAACCCAGTTTGGCATGCCCCTGGAGTAGGGAACAAACCCACTGGGGCATTCCAATTCAGGATGCCCCACTGTAAAACCCTCCCTATTGGCCCTATTCTCAGAGCCAACACCACATTACCCTGCAGCTGCATCCCTACTATGCCTTTAGCTGGGACGCATTCTGAATAGCCAGCACAGGCACGTCCCCAACTAAAGGCGACCAGGGATGCGGCTGCAGTGTAATCTGATGTTCTTTTACGTTTTATTCGGTGTGCGGAAGAGGGAGTAGTCTTATACGGCGAGTATATAACAAACTCTATATTTTGAGTGGAAATGTTGGTGAGTCGTCTTATACGCCCAGTCGTCTTATACGCCGGCAAATACGGTATATATATATATAAATATATATATATATATATATTAAGAAAACATTTACAGCATTGCAAGCATTTCTTTCTGTAAGGCAGCAAAAATATCTCTAATATTACATGTAAAATAGCCATTTTTATTTATTTTGTCTTTTTTGTTTGGCTTTCTCTGACTCCCCAGTGTGGAGATTTAAAAATTTTTGGTTTATTTAACAGAAAAAACAAGTTCAAATGGTGGTGAGTGACACCAAATATAGGATTTTCATGCCAGTGAAATCTCTCTGCCGCCCATGTCACCCATGGATTTTCTGCATGAATTTCCTGCTTGATCATCACCTCACTCAAGCTGAAGTGAGGGATTAGTGGGTGCTCTCCATGTGGAATCTTTGGGAGCGGATGAGCTGGGTTATTCCCACCTACCTCTCCCTAAAATCATCATCATGCTCTGAACCTCACCTTTCTGCATGTTTTTGGATTATGGAGCGCTGCTGATATAATGCTTTTATATCAATATATATTACATGGTATGTTTTAAGGATTTAACTTTACTGTAACTGTAACTTTTTTCCATGTTTTTGTCTATTGGGATAGCCAGCATCTCATACCAGCACATACAGCCAAGCCTCAGGGGGATGAGCGGTGTGATTTGTTTGATGCCATTATTTGGGCGTCAAAATAAGATAAGGCTCATTATTGGCCCAATGAGTGGAACACGTCAAATCCAACTGTCCAATCTCTCTAATTTCTCTTGTGTTTCTATTTCAGGTTCCAGCTACTGTTTTAGATCTTACGGCCATATCTATACCACAGGGAACTTCAGGAGAGGAGCCTACTAAATAAATTCTTCCAAAGTTAGTGTTACAGGCCAGGACATAGACATCTAAGAGGAATTAAAATAAAGAAAATTAGATTGTAATTTAATGGATTTACAGAGAGCCGGCATACAACATTTAGGGCCTTATTTATCACGGGCTAGCGCCAGGTAGTGTCTGACGAGCGCCAGGTACCGCCAGCTATCGGCGGCTACCGACTCAAGTACGCCCGGCGGCGGTCACAATGACGCATTTATCAAGCAAAATGAGGCTAGCGCCGGCGAGAGCGACGGCTAGCGCGGCATTCATCATGAAGCCGCCTGGACCGAACAGCGCCGCTGCAAATTCCTTCACAGCGCCAGGTATGAGCTGTCGCTCCCTGGCGATGTCCAATGCATTTCAATGGAGCAATCTATAATTAATCATAATTAATTGGTATTCATTTTTCTTTTTTTTAATGTCAAAAATTCGGAGACCACTTCTGCAATGTTAGGATTTTTTTTAAAGTAAAAAAAAATAAAAAAAAAAATTTGTGCAGAATTGATCTAACAGGTCTGATATTAATGTATTCATATTACAAAATGATTCTAAAAACATGTATAATGTTACAATCAAAAAATATGGTTGTTTAGGGGTTAAAAACTAGTTAACACCCATCGCCGCCAGCGCACTGGGGTTTAAACAAGGAATGGACAGCGACAGCACATTCGGAGCGTGATTTGTTAATGAATATGAAGCTAGCCGTTCGCTCTGGCCATTCGTTGTCAGGCGCTCACATACAACGCTGAACCTGTGAAACAGCGACCCCTAAGCCCGTATTCAACATTACCGCACACCGACTGAGTCGCTGTCAACAAGCTGACGCCGGCCAAGCACAGCGAATACTAGCTGGCGCTGAAAAAATCACGCTACAGTCGCTCATCTGTCGCTACCTGGCGCTATTAATGAATCGGCCTCCACGTTTTTGATATTTATGCATTGTCATGCTCAGTGTTTAGCATTATTGTGAATGTACAGTATTAATTGTTCATGTGTACACACTGGGCACATACATCATTTTAGATCAGATCTTAAAATGAGCAGTTGAAAATGTTCAAAGACAATTAGAGGCCGATTCATTAATAGCGCCAGGTAGCGACAGATGAGCGCCAGTAGCGTGATTTTCACAGCGCCAGCTAGTATTCGCTGTGCTTGGCCGGGGTTTGCTTGTTGACAGCGACTCAGTCGGTGTGCGGTAATGTTGAATACGGGGTTAGGGGTCGCTGTTTCACAGGTTCCGCTTGTATGGGTGCGCCTGACAACGAATGGCCAGAGCGAACGGCTTGCTGCAGATTCATTAAAAAATCACGTTGAAAAATTTCTCGCGCTGTGAATTCCTTGTTTAAACCCCAGAGCGCTGGCGGCGATGTGTGTAAAGTAGTTTTTAACCCCCAAACAACCTTTTTTTTTATATGTAAAAATTATACAAGTTTTTCTAAACATTTTGTAATATGAATACATGAATATCAGACCTGTAATATCAATTCTGCACATTTTTTTTTTTTTTTTTTTTTACTTTAAAAAAAAACCTAACATTGCAGAAGTGGTCACAGAATTTTTGACATTAAAAAAAAAAAAAAACAGTAATAGCAATTAATTATGATTATTTAAAGATTGCTCCATTGAAATGCATTGGACCACGCCAGGGAGCGCCAGGTCATACCTGTCGCTGTGATGGGATTAGCAGCGGCGCTGTTCGTTGCAGTCGGCTACATGATGAATCCCGCGCTAGCTGACGCTCTCGCCGGCGCTAGCCTCATTTAGCGTGATAAATGCGTCATTGTGACCGCCGCCGGGCGTACTTGATTCGGTAGCCGCCGATAGCTGGCGGTACCTGGCGCTCGTCAGACACTACCTGGCGCTATCGCTTGATGAATAAGGGCCTTAATCTGATTATTTGTACATTTTACACAATTTCCTAATCTTATCAGATAAATGATGGGCCTGGCTGGCTCAATTCACAAAGGTAGTTGAGATTAGCCCATTATTGAGCTAAAAAGGCTACATCTAGAAGCAGCCAGGGGAAAGCTGTATGAGGAGACATAAGTCCTTGTCTCAGGATTCAAGCCTGCCAATAAGAGACCTGGGCCTGCATACCCCTGAAACTGCACTTGCTTTAATCTGGATATAACTGGTGAAAAAAACATCCATTACGTTGAGATGAATGCAGGGTGGTAACAATTTAGGATGAACCCTTTAATATGTACTGACTTGAAGTGATTTAATGTTAGACTTTCCTTTCAATAAACTGTAAAGTAAAAGTATAATACTTCATCTTACGTGGTTTCTGCCATTAGCAACCCTGATCCTGAAGAAAGGGAAAACAGAACGGGTAGCAGGTGAACAAAATGCAAATACTGAGGAATTTAAGAGGTAGGACAAAAATCAAGAAAATTATAAAAAAAAATAAAATGTATAACTAAGACTATGAGAAATAAAGATTAGAACATTATTTAAAATTGCTGATAACAAATGGAAAAATAAGCTCAGCTTCATTCTCAATCTAGCCCTGAGCTATGCCCTTATCATCCACTGGGTGTCTTCAGCAGGACAAAGAGGCAGTTTTATACTGTGTCCCCCGTCCCACTGAATGTGACTGGGAGCAGTAGAAGACTGTGTAGCATTTTTCAGTGCAGTGTTGACCTTCCGTTCAGCAAGCATCCACTGTGGCACTTGTTATGTTATCAATGACTATTGTACTAGTAAATGAGCACACCCAACCATAACACAGAAGCATTAACAATGTATTACTGGAGCGAACTAAGGGCTGTTGAAAGTTGTTTTTTTACAGTAAGTTTATGATGGTTGCCAGCTGTGATTAGTCCAGTAATAACTGTGTCAATTGTGTTATGGTTGAGTGAGCTTTCTGCATTCCTCCAATTTTTTTTTGTGGTATAGATTTCTAACTTGGGACCAAAATCATCACCAAGTGCAAAAAAGTGCACCTTTGGGTAAAAACTGCACTTTAGAGGAAATAATATATGTAAGTGCTATTTTTATACCTGCCACAAAAAGGGTGCTACACTGTTTTTGGAGTAAAAAATCCCTACCATTGTCTACCTAGGGAACGTGCCCTTCTATTTATTTATTTATTTTTTTTGCAATTTTGACTCCGCCTTTGGTAGCTGGTGTGGAATTGTTTTCAATTTAAACAAGTTTGCACCACTAAATGTGGTTTTTGAATTGCACCAAGGAAAAATAAATCATAAAAAAACATATTTTTTCTAAAAAAATTATAAAAAAAAATGATTCTCATGATCTTATATGTACCCATCAGGACCTTCTATCCACTTGCTGGACTAGGACTCTTTCATGTAGTGCCTTGGAATGACTGTCTGGGAAGGTAGCACCTGGGCCCTTATTTAACAAGGGATAGCGACAGGTAGTGACTGGTGAGCGGCCGGTAATGACGGGCTCCGCCACGAGAACGGCAAAAATGGCAAAAATTCTGTGACCACTTTTGCCATTTTAAATAATTTTTTTAAGATAAAAAAAATAAAAAAAAAAATGTACAGAATTGATATTACAGGTCTGATATTAATGTATTCATATTACAAAATTATTTTAAAAACTTGTTTTTTTTTGGTTTCCAAAAATATGGTTGTTTGGGGGTTAAAAACCTACTTTTAACCCATCGCCTCCAGCGCTCTGGGGTTTAAACATGCATTTTACAGAGCAAAAATTTTTTTGAGTGTGATTTGTTAATGAATATGGTGGGAGCCGGTCGCTATGGCCAGTCTCTATCATGCGCTCCCATACAGCGCGGAACCTGTCAAATAGCGACTCCTCACCCAATATTCAACATTACGGCAAACCGACTGAGTCGCTATCAACTACCGAACAGCGGGCAAGCACAGTGACTACTAGCGGGCGCTCTGAAAATGCCGCTACAGTCGCTCAACTGTCGCTACCTGCCGCTATTAATGAATCGGCCTCCTGGTGTTCCTCCCTCATTTCAAATGTGTACCTACACTGATGCCTGGATTAAAACTCCTCCAAATGGCACCTTAAAAATCCTAATATAAGGATGGTACCTGGTACACTTCACTTCTTAGCTTTAATCTCCCTACCTGATGTATTATGCCTACCTGCTACAAAGAATTTATTGTATGTATATAATGTACAGTGTTTATGTAGGGGAAAGCTCCAGGTTCTAGTTAAAAAGTAAAAGCAGCAGACAATTTTATTAACATCTGTAGATAGTGAGTTCTTTAGCCACCTAATCTACTTTTAGATTCTCTTTACCATCAGTAAGATATTTATAGATAGTAGCATAGTTCTTATTAAGGCAACAAGTTTAAGAGGAAAGGAAATGTGCACTTTACCTCAAGCGAATAATCTGTAGACAAGTTCAACGTTCCTATTTAGCCAACTATTATACAGCATGTTTAGAGTGAAAGTAGGATTTTAACTCAAGTAAAGGATATGTAAATAAACAGAGTTCAATTTAGTCAACTAAAGCACGGCACAGTTGCTTCCAGAAATCATTGTCAACAGAAGTAGAATTTGCTTTAAAGTGGACCAAAACCCAGGATTTTGACTATCCTGGGATTAAGAGCCACTGAGCTATGTACGTCTGAGCGACATCTTAGCTCAGCAGCTCCGAGCGCCCTGGAGTCCGCATCTCCCATTTCCCTTTAACAGGGAGCGCGCCCTGCTAGAGGGATAGCGGGGATGCGGCCGTGGCCCATGCATGTGCCGTTGGACCGGGATTAAGGTAAGTGTAGCAGGCGACCTGGGGGGTTTCACAAAGCGGGGCATCCCAATTTTGGATAACTCGCGGCTTGGTTTTGGTCCACTTTAAGCAAACTGTCTAAGGGTCTTATTCATGAAGGGATAGCACCAGGTAGTGCCTTGTAAGCGGCGGTAGCGGCAGGTGAACGCCGGACACAGCACGCAATTACACATTTATGAAGACGATTCTGGTGAGTGACTGGAACAACGCCATGTAGCGTCCGAGTCATCATTATCCCAGGCTCAGCATACAGCGCCGGCGTTCAGGCTTGCAGAGCGCCACGTCTTACCTCTCGCTACCTGCCGCTCCCCATACATTTCTATGGACGATCCTTAAATCCCTTTCCTGATCCCAATTTTTATTTTGTTTTTTTTGTTTTTTAAACACAAATCTTTCAGACATGTATCCTGGCCTAGAAAATGACATTTTTGAAAACTGTTTGGATTAATAATATTTTTATGCAGAATTGTCCTTACATATCTGGTATTAAAGTGTTCATGTTACAATGTAATAACAATGTAATTCCATATGTTTTCGCTTTGTTACTAGTGGATACATGTTCCAAATCAGACTTTAATCACACAGCTTCTGGTGCTGTGAGCTACATCGGCCCGATTTTAAGCGCCGGACCTGTTTGAGGCTGTTTTTTTCATGAATGTGGTGTGAGTCAGTCGCGCTGAGCTGGCGCTACCATTCGCTCCAATACAGCGTAGTACTGCGAATTACATAACGTATTCAACTATGCCAGCCAGCGACTGAGGCGCTCTGAAACAACGAACCATGGCCGAGCACAGCGGCTACTAGCAGTTGCTCTGAAATCCACTCTACAGACGCTCATCTGTCGCTACCTGGCGTTAGTAATGAATCAGCCTGCCCGCAGATGTGCTTTTTTTTCTCCACTAATTCCTTTGTAGACAGAGTTAGACAATTTATTTATTTAATCTTTATTTTGTATCTGCTTTTTCGTGATTGCATCATGGGAATGACATGAATGCACAGGAGGAGGATTATTAGAGAATAACATTTTATTAGACCATCTAGTACACTGTGTTTCACAAAAAGCTCTATGTTTAGAGGTGTAATCACGGTGTGTCATCGCTCTGTAAACAAACCAACATTACCGTCTGTTTGAAAGGGACGGTCAAAATTAATCTTAGAAGCAGCCATGATGGGATTACCAAAGCCATCCCATTTGATGAGAGGGAGAGAAATGTTTTGTCCCATACATCCTAACGGAAGACAATGAGACGGTATGCCTCAGTTATCCCATCATACAGCAGTTGCTTCCGTGAACCAAAAGAGATATTTAAATTGGACTGTCCCTTTAAAGTTTAGCATTAAACAGTATCTCTGTGTTAGTGTTTTATTCTTTTGGTTTTGATTCAGGAAGTAAAAACATACATAAAGGTGATCTATGGGATGAAGTACATTCCCTCCCCTCCTGAGGTTACCAGTAGGGATGAGCGAATCGGCTCTAACGAACCTGAATTCGCTCCAAATTTCAGGGAAAATTCGATTCAGCACGAACCCGAATTTTTAGTGGTTCGTGCTGACCGAATCTTCCCTGAAATAAAAAAAAAAAAATGCTGGCATGGTGGGAGCGGGGAGACCGGCTGCGCTATCAGCGGGTGGCGGAAGCCGGCTTCCGCCGCCCGCTGACAGCGCAGCCGGCCTCCCCGCTCCCACTATACAGCAAACACTTACCGGCATGGTGGGAGTGGGGAGGCCTGCTGCGCTATCAGCTGTCATCAGAGGAGGCGTCATCAGCCGGCCTCCTCGCTCCCACCATGCCGGTAAGTGTTTGCTGAAAAAAAAAATGCCGGCATGGTGGGAGTGGGGAGGCCGGCTGCGCTGTCAGCGGGCGGCGGAGGCTGGCTTCTTCCGCCCGCTGACAGCGCAGCCGGCCTCCCCGCTCCCACCAGAGATGAGCGATTCGTTAAAGTTCGATTCAGACGAACCCAAATTTCTTTGAGAAATTCGGCGAATCGCCCGAATCGAATTTTTGAGAAGTTCGCTCATCTCTAGTTACCAGCCCAGTGCATGAAGCATAGGAGTCAGGATCTCCATGTTTTGGAAGTTAAACAGCCAAATTCTATCCTTGGTGAAATACCAGCCCATATGGCCATGAGCATACTATACGATATACTATAGTCACCTTTCTTTTCTGCCGCAGCTTCCCTGGGGTCCATTGTATAGATTCAGTTCCTGGTAACCTCTCTAATACAGTGAACAGAGCTGCACCCAAATTGATTGTAAATGCCATCCACCTGTTTGCTAGCAAATGGTGGACAACTTCCTAAAGATTTGCATGTCACAGAACCTGATCCCCAAGCGTCATGTGTCTTTAATGCACTGGTCTGTGATGACATTGCTGTTAGGGGAGTGTTGTGGGGAAGCCGAGTATAGGCTTGAGAGTCAAAACAGTCAAAACAGTTCTCTGGTTCATAATTAAGATTTATGCCCTTATTCATCAAGCGATAGCGCCAGGTAGTGTCTGACGAGCGCCAGGTAGCGGCAGCTAACGGCGACTACCGACTCAAGTACGCCCGGCGGCGGTCACAATGACGCATTTATCAAGCAAAATGAGGCTAGCGCCGGCGAGAGCGACGGCTAGCGCGGCATTCATCATGAAGCCGCCTGGACCGAACAGCGCCGCTGCAAATTCCCTCACAGCGCCGCTGCAAATTCCCTCACAGCGCCAGGTATGAGCTGTCGCTCCCTGGCGATGTCCAATGCATTTCAATGGAGCAATCTATAATTATTCATAATTAATTGGTATTAATTTTTTTTTTTTTTTTTTTAATGTCCAAAAATCGGAGACCACTTCTGCAATGTTAGGATTTATTTTTAAGTCAAAAAAAAAAAATAAAAAAAATATGTGCAGAATTGATCTAACAGGTCTGAGATTAATGTATTCATATTACAAAATGATTCTAAAAACATGTATAATGTTACATTCAAAAAATATGGTTGTTTAGGGGTCAAAAACTAGTTAATACACATCGCCGCCAGCGCTCTGGGGTTTAAACAAGGAATGGACAGCGACAGCACATTCGGAGCGTGATTTGTTGATGAATATGAAGCTAGCCGTTCGCTCTGGCCATTCGTTGTCAGGTGCACACATACAACGCTGGACCTGTGAAACAGCGACCCCCCAGCCTGTATTCAACATTACCGCACACCGACTGAGTCGCTGTCATCAAGCTAATGCCGGCCAAGCACAGCGAATACTGGCTGGCGCTGAAAAAATCACGCCCGGCGGCGGTCACAATGACGCATTTATCAAGCAAAATGAGGCTAGCGCCGGCGAGAGCGACGGCTAGCGCGGCCTTCATCATGAAGCCGCCTGGACCGAACAGCGCCGCTGCAAATTCCCTCACAGCGCCAGGTATGAGCTGTCGCTCCCTGGCGATGTCCAATGCATTTCAATGGAGCAATCTATAATTATTCATAATTAATTGGTATTAATTTTTTTTTTTTTTTTTTTTAATGTCCAAAAATTGGAGACCACTTCTGCAATGTTAGGATTTATTTTTAAGTAAAAAAAAAAAAAAAAAAATGTGCAGAATTGATCTAACAGGTCTGAGATTAATGTATTCATATTACAAAATGATTCTAAAAACATGTATAATGTTACATTCAAAAAATATGGTTGTTTAGGGGTTAAAAACTAGTTAATACACATCGCCGCCAGCGCTCTGGGTTTTAAACAAGGAATGGACAGCGACAGCACATTCGGAGCGTGATTTGTTGATGAATATGAAGCTAGCCGTTCGCTCTGGCCATTCGTTGTCAGGTGCTCACATACAACGCTGGACCTGTGAAACAGCGACCCCCCAGCCCGTATTCAACATTACCGCACACCGACTGAGTCGCTGTCATCAAGCTAATGCCGGCCAAGCACAGCGAATACTGGCTGGCGCTGAAAAAATCACGCTACAGTCGCTCATCTGTCGCTACCTGGCGCTATTAATGAATCAGCCTCTTAATTTCTAAAGGGAATACAGCCAGGCAGACTTCTTACTAAGGATTATATATGCATAGGCACTCCTAAATCAGATTTCAATAGTGTGCTTAAACATCAATACTCATCATAAGCATTGTAAAATCAAATATTAATCAAAGAGATCCAGGCACATCCTGCCAACATCCGATTGGAAGGTTTATGACAGGAACATTTACTCAAGGCTGAGAATGAGACATTTCCTAAGGATGTCAAGATTCTTTAAAACTGTATGTATGTCCATAGCCTCTTTAGAAAACTATTTAAGTGCTGTCCTCTAAACTTAGATTTTAATGAGCTGTTGTCAGAAAAATCAGAGTTACAGTGTTCTTGGCTTTATGGTATTATTTTAATAGGTTACTCGCCATAACCTGATTTTCTTCAAGCATATTAGTATTTTGTATCTTGAACTTTATTAGAATGTGTGAGCTCAGTGTCTATGGTCAAGATTAGTATTTAAGACACCTCTCCTTATGAAATTTTTTATTAGACCAAAAAATCATGATTTTGATGAAAATTGCTGCAAAAAAGTTTGAAAAAGCTGCCACATAGCAATCCTACTTTTATACCTGGAGAGGCTATGTGCACTTTCATCGCCAGGCTCCCTGGTAGCAGCGCTGCAGGAGCGAAGGATATGTAAGTTTATATTTTTATTTCACTTCTGCATCCCAGGATGCAGGATGATTCTGCCACACTTTATAAAGGGGCATCATAGACAGGGATGCCATCCTGCCTATATCATGGGGCTTGGGAGAGGGGGATGCCCCACTGCCTATATAATGGGGTATGGGGAGGGGGATGCCACACTGCATATAAAATGGGGCATGGAAGAGAGGGGTGCCACCCTGCCTATATAATAGGGCATGGGAGAGGGGGATACCCAACTGCCTCTATAATGGGGCATGGAAGAGGGGGATGTCACACTGCCTATATAATGGGGCATGGGAGAGGGGGGTGCCACACTGCCAATATATTGGGACATGGGAGAGGAGGATGCCACACTGCCTACAAAATGGGGTATGAGAGAGGGATGCCACTCTGCCTTTAATGGGGGATTCTGTCTCTTGCCTATTATTTGGTTCTCATGGGGTTAGTGTTTTGACATTATGTTTATTATTTTTCTCATCTAAATCCTAGATGCATCTTATGGGCATGTGCGTCTCATATGGCGAACATATGGTAGTTTGTCTCACTGCACAGATGGTTAAAAAGTTGAGCACAAATTCCTTTGTGTACACAAGTCATATATGCACTATACATTATTATACATTATTATGTTGTTTAGGATATTTAGCTCTTTCAGTGTACCAGTATATCTGCCAGCGTCCTCTGCTGACCTATTAGCTTTGTAAGAGAAGTGCTGGGGACTCTGATTTACAGTTGAACAATCCTTTATGGGGGATAGTATGTCAAGATATATATATGGCTTATGTCCTTAAAGTATATAACACAACAAATAATTTGCATCTTGTTTAAATAATTTATTTTTATTTTAAGTTTTATGTGTATGCACAGGAGTACTCGAAAGAAGATGTGTGCATACAAAAGACCAATCAAGGATTGCAAGCTATGGAAAAAGTTATAAAATATGTCATGACTAACGACCCATGGGTTAGAAACATGTAGACGCTGGTAGACCTTAATGTCATGAGATGTACCTGCTATCCGGCAATTTTTAATATGCTTGGAATAAAGATTTTGGATATTTCATAACAGCTGCCAATCGTTGATTGGGCATTTTTTGGGGTTGGAGCTCTCACAGTCTGAGCCAGGAAGCTTTTCATCAGAGCTTGCAGATTCTATATGAAAGCTGGCTTTTCTCTTTTGTTTTGCACATAAAAAAAGGAGCCTCAGCACTCAAACCCCAAGCCATGTCCTTCTAAGCTTACAAACTAAAAAATAAGGGGTGGAGAGACAAGGGAAAAAATCACGAGTGGTAGGTATTGAGTTTGCTGCATATACCATGTGGAGGTTATAAGAGTTACTTGAGGCATGCGGGAGAGGAGATGAGCAGTGACAAATGACAGATGAAGGACAGAGGCAGAGCAGAGGTTGCTTCTTTGTTGGGATACACTTGCCTGGAGAGAGCTTTGTAGGTTAGAGCCTGGTGGTACACCAACAGATAGAGGACAATGAGGGGAATCCGTGTTCATGACTTTGCTGAGAGATAGGAGGTAGCCAGGAGAGTGTAAGACTTTGAATTCCAAAAGAAGATGGTACATTGAGTTGTAGTGGTTGGCACTGTTAAAAGCAGTCAGGATATTTCAAGAAGAATAAGAATGTACTCTTATCTTAGAGAGACATACAAATGATTAATTGACAGTTAGCCAATCAGAGGTTGCCCCTATACTTTTGGTGCTGTTGAAGGTAGCAGGGTTGACACCACCTAATAAATCTTAGGACCCTTTCCCTACAGGTTGCTAACACACACCTAAAGGATACAAATAAAATAGAGGCTGATGCTTGTGTTAAGTCTTTATTTTCCCTACCCATGTGTACCACCTAGGTGAGTTATATATTAACCAAACAAGTGCCATAATCAACGTTACAATCTTAGAATCTCCTGGACCAAGGGCCAGATTCCCATGTTTCCATATACTGTAACTTAAGTTATCAAGTGGTGTGGAACAAGTTACAAGCATTTATATTGTTTAAAGCCGACCTCCAGTCAGAAAAGAAAGTTTCGGTAATTGCTTCCCTTCTTATGATAAGAGGCCTACACAGTTTGAGAGGCTTAACCCCATACAAATAATGTGGAATGGCATAAAGATTATTTACTTTTGAATTACATGGGGGGCAGCAATCTTGCCTCACACTTGATAATCCTGCTTACACATGAGAATTAGGGGGGTTCTGTGCCAGCAGCAATTCACACCATGCCTCAGAAACAAGGAGAGCTTGCCATGTGTTAATGCAAATAAACACTGAATAAACAGCTAATGTAGCAAAAAGCAATCTGTGTGAGGAAAGCTGTTACAATGTATCTCTATGGCCACAGCAGCCGCAAAAACACTCCGTCAGTTAGATAAACTAATAAACACGAAACTGTGTAATATTATTTAATTATTTAAAATAACACCCCCACTCTCCCCGGGCTGATTGCTCACACTTTTGCATAGTTAGTAATAGGTTTAAACACAATAAAACTTTTCTATAAACTGCACTATTTAAAAAAACACAACACACGTAGAACCCTATTCTATTCATTCTACTGCACTCTATTCATCCTAAAGGGTTAATTTTTTAGTCAATACAATAATTGCTTTGAGCTTTAAAGTGGACCAACACCCAGGATTTTCACTATCCTGGGTTTTGGTCCACTTCGGTGGGGCACCCCGACCGGGGGGTGCCCCGCTGTGTGAAAGCCCCCAGAACGCCCAGAAACACTCACCTCATCACGCTCCTACACGGGCGCTCGTCCAATCAGAGCGCTCAGAGCCGCTGTGGTATGCACGTACAAGCGGCGTCCAACCACAGCGGCTCTGAGTGCTGGAGGCCGCGTCTCGCGCTTCCCTCTAACAGGGAGCGCACCCGCGCCGGCCATTCACGAACGGCCGGCGCGGGTGCGCGCCCTGCTAGAGGAAAGTGCGAGACGCGGCCGTGGCCCGCGCATGCGCCGTTGGAACGGGGTTAAGGTAAGGTTTCTGGGCTTCCTGGGGGGTTTCACCCCTCGGGACATCCCGATTTTGGATGCCCCGCGGGGAGTGATCTGATCGGCCCGGGAATCCTATAGATTCCCGAGCCGATCCCCCCTGGTTGTTGGTCCACTTTAAAGACATTCATATAAACAACGGGTCTGGGGCTTTACTTTCCTCAGCGCCAAAATATTTTGTTTTGAATAGATTTATAGTTCTATCAATGAGTTATTGATTCAGGAACACACACCCTGCTTCTAAAGCACTTTGGTGCTTTTAAATCGCAAACTCAGTGCTCATCTGTACAGTATTAAGTCATTTCTAGGAATTGAGCTCTCTTTACTTTTTACCATAGCTTAACACATTATAGAGATGGCCTCTATTATTGTATCTGATTTCATCTCTAAATATAAAAGTATTGTGTGCAGATGATGCTGATGCATTTAGGAAAGTCAGAGTTCCAATGCACTATTAGAATTCCCTCATGCTTCCAGTAAAATGGGCATTAGGTCAAACTTATGCATTAGTTGTAATATTAAGATGTTGGCAGATTAGTTTGCTGTCACTTTCTATTTATGATCGTATTCATGCCTGTTGTGAATAAAGTTTGTTGACGGCCGGGACCTCGTCGCCGGAAGTGACGTTCCAGAAAGCGCTCGATGAGCGCTCCCGGAAGCGTCACACTGGCCGGCCGGGGGGGGGGCTTTATAACAGGTTCCGTATACCTTTCACTTTATCGCAGCCTTGACAAAGGGGCCGGGAAGCCCCGAAACGTAGGGAGGTTATGCGATCAGGGTTCACTCTGTGTTGGTTTTGTGCTTATTTTGCATCAAACATGCTATGATGAATGTCATGATTTAATAATGTATTGTATATCTATGTGACTGTACACCTTTTGATTACTGATGGCCTTGCTATTATGGGATGATGTCCTGTACATTATCTAGATTCTGACCAGAATCTTAATACTGATATATTTGTATATGCATACTATGTTATCCTTAACTTGTGACTACTTAGCTACACTATTGAAACACTCCTCAGGACCGATCTAGTAACCACCTCATAGGTAACTATTGTTTATTCTCATAGACCACTGTATTAGTCATATAGCTTACTATACTAATTTCTACTTTTTGAATTGAGGTGGTCTACGATCCTGGAGACTGGGCATACCATACAATTTGTACCTGCACTGTATCCTTTTTTTGCCTATAGAATACTGTATAAGTTGTGTATAAACATATAAATATATTTTTAAGTGCAAACTATTGATTACGTGTGGTGTGCATTAGTCGTAGTGCAACTTTCTTGCTGTATGGTTCAGAGAGGTGGTTTTGGGGAAACACCTTAGGATCTTTTGCACCCCAATTTCTCATATTGATACATTTGCTCTGCATGTGGTGTGCCAGACCTAACCTTTTGGTTTAACGTGCTCTGCTGTCAATGTTGCTGTATGTCTTCTACCGCGTTCTGGCTTTATTCCATCATCTTGGCACTTGCTTAAAGCACAGTCATTCTTTTCACAGTTCCCACTGTTGTCACAATGATGTACCTGACATTAGGAACATCTTATTGAAGCATGTCCTCCTCTACATGAAAACCCCCCTCTGCGGTGGCTCGCTTATTCCATGGCTGGGTTCCAGGGGGAATCTTCATGCAACTAGTGATGAAACATTGGAGGGTGACAGACAATTTCTTGCAAGGCAACTCTGTCAGAGCACAGGACCAGTGTTGAAGAGCACAGATGAATTAGCATGACCAGAGACCTGCTCCCTCAGCTTCAAAATCATGGGAATATCAGCCTCTAGCCTTGGAGCACTAGGTTGGTAGTTCCCATGCTGTTATTTATATTTTTTATTCAAAACTAAAATTCTAGTGAATAAATTGGATTTGGTCCATAATTTAAGGAACTCTGGACCAAATTCTATTGGTGCTGAATCAAATTATTACTCCTTATTTGTGCCTTATCTGCTTAATAATCTATCTGTTTTTCTTTCCCAATCTTCTTGGGGAAAAGTTAGACTCAGGTATAGACATGTGTCTAACTGATGTTTGAAGTGATTTGTAATGCTTCAATGATAAAATGACAATTTGATTTGCATAAACAATTGTTTGTTGTTGTTATTTTATCATAGCAATGTGAATGCAGATAGAATAGGGCAATTATTCTGATGCCACTGATGATGATGGTGATTACTGTTATTATTTTAGTAACAAAATGACTGTAGAAAGCGTGAGAGGATGATCTTAAAAGTGTACCGTCTTAAATATAAAATAGTAATAAAACTGTTGGAATAAAACAAAACATGTTTTGGGGGATTTACCTCTAGATTCAGTTATAACATGATAATCAGCCGTTGCTTTGCTTCTGTTTTTACATTTGTCTGATCAAACCATCTGCTCTTTTTCAGGTAAATGTGGCTCAAGCAGAATCCATTGGCCACTGTCTCGTATAAACCATATGGCTTCCCTTTGACAGCCGGTTCTTGTAATACACAAGAGAAGCTCGGTTTCAATGCCATGCATCCTTCCATGTGTTTATTGCTGAAACTGCTGATGACTGTGAGCTTTTTGTGCTCTTTCCATAAACAGTTTAAAGGAAAAAGATACAAATGTGCTGTGCAGGACACAAGTCCTTAAAAAGCATTCTTATGCATACCTGACTATAGAAAAAAAAAAACACATCCTGTGGGACAGGGTTCATTGCATCTCAGTCTAACTGACTCCTCAATCATTCTCCTTATCGACAGATCTAAGACTTTTATAGAACCATCAGAAGAATCATTTTGGTGAGTTTAATAGACTAGAAAAGTGTCATAAGGATATGATTGTCATGCAAAGATATTTTTACCCTGTGATCCAACAATCTATTAGATCTTTTGAGTAGCTTTGTTTCCTACCTTATTTTATCTAACAGAATTACATATATATAACATATATCACAATGGCAGTTTATGTCCAAATGGATATTGTGGCCAGTAAGTCACTGTGAGGCATTGTTCATTATAATTTATTCATTTAAAGACGATCTTACAGTCAAAAATTTACTTTGGGATGCATTATATGCATGTGGTGGCAGGACAGTTGGTGATGCTGCACCTCATGCATAGCCCCCCTCCCCCTCTACACAATCCTGGTACACCTGGGCTCATTTACAGCCTGGACCTGATCCTGCATGACCGATTGTGGCAAATATTGTATAATAGATAGAAAGGCAAACATTATGCCCCGGTGAGGGATCTCTGGAGTGGTAAGCATGAACTTAGCCATAATGGCATGCACAGGAGGGCGGGGTCTAAGCTCTTAAAGTGTTTGGCAAGTCAAAAGTTAAAAAATAAATATCAGTTGCTTACCTTTCATTAAATGGCTCCAGCGCTCTGCTTCCTCCTCTGTCTGTCTCCTTAGTGAAGAAAATCAGTCCCACATTTAGCTTTCAGTCCTCACCCCGCTGACCTTTTCCATCAATTAACCTTCAGGGAACCAAGAATAGAAACACCCC
Source organism: Gastrophryne carolinensis (assembly GCA_027917425.1). Taxonomy (NCBI): domain Eukaryota; kingdom Metazoa; phylum Chordata; class Amphibia; order Anura; family Microhylidae; genus Gastrophryne; species Gastrophryne carolinensis. The sequence continues at coordinate 134,400,812 of CM051239.1, forward strand.
CACTCCTCGCCCAGAAGTCCTGATTGTCTGCATCTCTCTGCAGCTCTGAAACCCAGCTCTCCTTTCATACTCATCACAGTGTGCTTACATCACATTGCTGTTACCACACCCACTGTTTCTCCTAATTTTTTCTATGACTCTCCACTGCTCTAATACTTTTAAAAATAACTTAGGAACTACATGGTCTTTTTGAAAATGGATTGAACAGTGCAATTTGTAGCCCGAGACAATGGGACAACAATCGGGATTTCCTTTAGTATAACTTTCAAATGACTCTGTTAACACTTGCAGTTTACCCCAAACCATCTGGGATTGCTTCTTACTCTTGCTAGAGATGTTACGGTACTTGTTAGAGCTCCCAGAAGTAAGGAAATGTTTCTATGCCTAGTTTTGTTCAGTAAAAAGGGCCAGTTACTTTCAGTTTCCATTTGTTTCTGCTCAGACAGAGTAATTAAAGTGGACCAAGAGCCAGGATTTTGACTATCCTGGGTTTTGGACCGTTCCCCCAGGGCACCCCGATTAGGGGTGCCCCGGTGTGTGAAACCCCCCAGATCGCCGAAATCAACTCACCTCTTCCCAGTCCTACCGCAGATGCGCTGCCACATGTCCAATCGGCACGCTCGGAGCTGCTGACGTCACGTAGTCTAAACCTTCGTCTAACGCCAGCGGCTCCGAGCTTTTTATGGAGGACAGTTTTCTGTTTCTGAACTTTGGGTTGTGAACAAATTTTAGGACATTCAAATTGACATAGAGTGGACCAAAACCCAGGATTCTGACTATCCCGGGTTTTGGTCCTAGCCCCCCGGGGCACACCCCAATGCAGGATGCCTCACTGTGTGAAACCTCCTAGGTGGCCCGCTCCATCTCACTTTTCCCCGGCCCTACAGTTCATCCGTGGCCTCCCGTCCAATTAACGTGCTCAACTGTGCTGACACGAGCTCGTCTAAGGAGCCGAGTCTAGCCGAGCTGAGCCAGCTGCCCCACTGTGTGAAACCTCCCAGGTTGCCCGGTATACTCACCTTCTCCCCTGGGCCAACGGTGAATGTGCGAGCTACGCTCTAACAGGGATTCTCAAATGCCTGGGTTGGGCATGTCCCTGTTAAAGGGATAGCAGGGATGTAACCACTGCTAACGCATGCACTGCTGGACCGGTGAAAGAAGGTGAGTATACCGCGCGACCTGGGGGGTTTCACACAGTGGGGCATCCCAATTCTGTATGTCCCAGGGGAAGGAATCTAGAGACCCTCAAATCTTATAGATTCCAGGGCCGATGGTCATGGGTTTTGGTCCAATTTAAACATATGGAAAATCCCCATAGGCCAGTGTAGAGGTTAATACCAGGAAAGCAGCTCCATTAAAGTCCTTGTCTGGGACCCATTTAAAATTAGGCTTTTAAAGCATCCCAAAACCTCATGAATCATGAACACACTCTGCTATGACCAGAGACAGCTGTGGGACCACTGTGGGTTTTGTGCTCACTCACGCTGAGAGCGCCCAGGGACAGGGTGGTAGTTAGATCACTTTTTTTGTGGTCCTGGAGAACTGAATGACAAAGGAGGGCAAATGTTGGAAGCTTGTAACAGCTTCCACTCTGCACTGCAGGAAATGGAGGAAAGGCACATGGGACAGTAATCAGATGGACTGCTTGATGCATTTTTTTTGCTGCTGGGCTTACAGTCCCCTTGAAAGCAGGTGCTCCAGTGAGTCATGCAGTCCTCAAGGGGACCTAAAGTTGCCCTCCTTGCAAAGCATGATTTGGATCACAATAGCAGTGACCCAGCTTGGTACTTGAGAAAATTGTCATTTGTGATGCCTAGAGCCTTGACAGACCCAGAGGTCAAGACTTCATTATACTGCTTGGCTCCTAGCAAGAAAGTAGAAGGCTCATTGGGGGAAGGTTGATTTAACACTGGCTTAGATGAGGACTGGGGAGATGGGAGTAAATTTTGGTCCACTTTAGACATTTGCAGCAACAGGTGCTGTTTGGACCACCAGATGGATGATTTAGTGCCCTGACCAATAAATTCTCGGGTGTAAACTCCACCACTCCTGTCTTTTCCCAGTGATAATTGTTGTCATGGTTATTCAAGGATCCAGTATTATAAGATTTTTTGTTTCTCAAAGAAGAACCCAGCTAGCTAGCTAACATAGGTATGGTGTCCATGAGACAACAAAACTTTGATCATGTTTTGCATCAATTATTAAGCAAGCGAAAAAAATATTTATGCTGATGATAATAAATGGATTGAACAAGTGCCTCAGTTTCCCATACTTTTAGCAATAATTGCCCTTTCAATCCACTCTTCATGCTATCCTATTAGGATCACATAAAGTTTTCCATGTGCATTAGGAAACGCTCCTGTAAAATGCTAATGTTCATTTTATGCAGAGTAATTTATATTACAAGGTTCATTTGACATCTTTAGTAAAGCCACAAAAATGTCTAAATACACAATTATAATATGCTATTAGCAGCATTAGTTTTTTTTTTTTTCTTTTTGTTTACATATCCAGATTTCCTCAGGGAATGACTATTAGTGGCTTTATTATGGCAAAGTATGAAAGTAGCAGAAGAAGTGGCACAGGACGAGGCTTTCCACACTGTAAAGGTCCACTATAAATCTAGGCTCACACAGAGGATCTGTTCTCTCACTGCAACTAAGGACTCCCTCTTGCCACCTCCCCCCTAGTTCAGATGCAGTTTTTCATGTTTCCATTCTCATGGCCTTAAGTACCACCAGAGGGATAGCTGAAAAAACGGAATTGCATTGATCCCACGCATATTTCTGGGGTTGCATATATTGGATACACAAGTCTTAAAGGAGCCACATCATTCAACCCTGTTAGCTTGCAAACCAGCCCTATAGGGCAACCTCCCAATTTATCTATTGCATTGTATGTCCCAAATGGGGCTTTCAGAGATTAGAGTTAGGACTGCACCTCACAGAGGCACCTTGGCGCTTAGTGGTGCAGCTTAAGCATACTTCTGCAGGTGTGTGTGGACTGAGCCCTGTTTTTAACCAGATTTAGAGACCGATTTTAGGTTGGGTTGCAAGCTAACAGGGTTGAGTGCTGTGGCTCCTTTAAGACTTGTGTATTCTAATTGCCCTGCTCATGTGCAACTCCCAGGTTAGTTATAAAATGGTCTGAGCGGCTGCCAACCCTCCTTTGTTTCTTCTGAATTTGTGCAGGCACATGGGGTATGGCGCCTAGGCTGTACTTCCACCCCATGGGCTGCACTCGAGGTTATAGGGAAACCTCAGGTAAGCCTGCTCCCAATGTATCTATTGCATTGTATGTCCCAAATGGGGCTCTCAGAGATTATAGTTAGGACTGCACCTCACAGAGGCACCTCCCAGGTTAGTTATAAAATGGTCTGAGCGGCTGCCATCCCTCCTTTGTTGCATATATTGGGTAAGAAATATCTGAGGAATTGCCAATTAAAGTGAAACTGTGGTTGCTATTCCAACTTTGAACACAAGATGTGAGTATAAGACCAAAAATCAAAAGAGAATTTAATTCAGACTCTTAGAATATTGGTGAAGGATCCTCCTTTAGGATGAGTCAGGAGACATAAGATACATTTGGGGAACAACAGAACTTTTCTGGGATTGCTTGGGAGCTTTTTGGAGGGAAAACTGCAGGCAACATTGTATATAGGGGGAACCAGAGGGACATACAGGGAGATCGTCCAAAGCCCAGCTATCAGGAAGACTGGAGTAATACGTCTGGTGGAGCTACTACAGTGCCGAGGCCCGGGTGCAGTTGGAGCGAGTAGGAAGACCTGACTGTGGTGCAGCAGAGTTGAGCTGGGGTGCGGGGAGGTCCATGATAAAGAGGAGAGGAACCTGTCTAAAGGAAGCCCAGGGTGGTCCTGGCATGGATGTGACTAGTGATGATCCCCTTAGTAATATCAGGTTCTGATCTGTAAGGCCACGATGGAGTGCCACAGTGCCTGAAAATCTGGGAAGGTGTGGCTGCCCCTGTCTGAGGCCCCTGCCCTACAGTGACTGTTGTGTGAGGGAGAAGCCCTTGTGTTGGTAAATGGTAGGGTAGGGCCCTTACTCCTGATGAAGAGAAGTTCCCCATGCTGTGACGGCCCCTTTGCTGACACATGTCAATTGCGCATCCAAGTCTGGGATAACCAACACTCCACAGGGAGGGATCCATAATGATTGAACTTCTACCTGTGTGTGCTCGTGGCAATTCAAACTGATTAAAGAGGGTGGCAGTTGTTCCATCACGTCTATTTGTAAAAATTATCCAGGGCCTGGGAACCAAGTGTAACAGCCCAATTTAATCCTTCTCATCACTATATAATATTCAGGAAACAGGCATATGAATCCTGTACAGAAATGAGGGCACCCCTTTTGGTGGGGCTATTTGGGGGGTCCTATTTTTGAGTCCCCAATGTTGGGACATGCAATGCAACCAAGAATTTCAGAACCACTCACTTGGGAGGCTGCCATTCTCCCTTTCAAACACTCCACAGGGAAAGATACAAATGCAATTGCAATTGTATGCAACCTAATTATGGAGCAAATTCCACCCCCTTTACTACAGAGTGGCCATAAATTAAGTCTGGAGGCTAGTCCCATATCAGGTTTTCGGCATAGTATTGGAAAGAGCTGGAAATAAATGGAGATAGAACCAGACAGATCAATGCTGTCTCTCAGCAGGTTCCAAGCGTTAGACTCTACTAAACATGCTTACTGGTGTCATCATATTTCTTCTTTTCTTTTAAAAACTCATCACATTCCCTGTCAAAAAAGCATCACTTCTTTTTACAACAAAATTAGAGCCTCCTAATCAGAATGAGTTGGATTTGAACTTAAGGGTGGGTTGAGAGAAGAAATGAAGTGAAGACAAGTGAAGTAATTATCCTTTTAAATTATGCCTTCATAAATGTCAAATGTACTGTTAAATTAATACTAAGGTGGTAATTTTCAATATGCAATTAATGTACTGAGGTACTCTGGGCCCATTTTACAATTTAACATGGAGTGGTCAGGGAAATCATTATTCATGGCCAATTGGTTACTTGACAAACCTCCTTAAAATGGATAAGATGCATTTTCTACTTCACTTTTAGAAAAAAATGTTACTTTATAGAATATTCCCCCGCCCCAAAAAAAAATCTATAGTCATTGTTGATTATCTTATTTCTTAAAAAAACACTGAACTTATAATAAATATGGCCAAAGCCCCTGGTGATTTTCCCTTCTGTAGAATTAAGAATGAATATTTTTGTCCTAGTTTCTATCTGATTGCAGGCGATCGGTCATTGCATAGTGTCGGCAATAACATTATTGCTACTCAAAATGATGGCAATGAATTGAGGAGGCTAGACTTCCAGCTAAAACAGACAGCATTAGCTGGGAGCAGAATGAAGAAGGAGCAGTAAAAATTGGTAAAATGTACTCTTAAGGGGGGGGGGAGCTATTCAGGGGGTGCTATTTAATATGTGGGATTTGGTCTACTTTCCTCAAGATATTTAGACCAGGAGTACAACTTTCTATTTTACAATTATCTAAAGTACTACCACTAATAAAGATTCCCTGGGAGGGCAGAGGTCCTATACTGGTCCAACAAAACACTCTTAAAAAGATATGCCAAGTCCACCTGACATCTTATTAGAGCAGGAGCTTGTATGCAGTGCTTAGACTGATCTTTGGTAAATTATTTTGAAAGCAGTGGGCAGTTATAAATAATGGTCTCCAAATTGTAGAGAAATGGTCAGAAATAAGAATTAATACAAAATGAATACAACATTTCTGAAAAACTAAGAAAATACTTTAATGACTGGACATCATTGTTATTTCCATAATCTTTTTTGATATTTTGTAAATTATACAATATAGAGAGATTTTGATAAACATTTAACCTATTCTGACATTAGTAGACTATTTGGATGATTTAGGGATCAGAGATAAAATACTACTATAGGTGTAACTGAAGGTGAGGGGTCCTGGCTAGAGATAGGTACCTGAACCACAATGTTCAGGTTCATACCCAACTTTGTAAGTTTGTGTTCCCAAACCCGAACACGGACTTCAGACAGAAGTCCATTTTCAAGTTCGGTGTCCGGCCCAAACACAGATAGGCTGCTGAGCAACCCATATACCAGCTTCAACTAAGGTTGCAACGGCAGGAGCTGCTGTAACTCCTCTCTGCCCAATCCTATTCCTGTCAGTCGGGTTAAATAGGTGACATTGTTTTTGCTCTTCCTTTCCCCTCTTTGCCTATACTTTAGGGATTGTAAAAAGATGTTGCACAAATGTAAAGTTTCTGTTGCACCATCTATGCACCCCATAGTTACTAAGAGCCTGATTTACTATATCCACTAGCATGTACCTGGATTAGGCTGTGTCTTTAAATTATGAGCAGGTTCTGCACACACTCTGTGAGATTCTGCTAAAAAACATCTTACATTACATGATTGTATCAAACTGTTGTCAAGATGGTAACATGAGTTTGGTAAAATAGTATAAAGTTGTGTGGATATACTGTATTTTCAGAGTAACTAGCAAAATGAAATGTATAAATCAATTAAAAAATTAATTGAATGGATGGACAGGGCCACACAGAGAGCAGGGGAGGCTGCTCGGTGCAGCAGATCCAGAATAGCGATGCTCAGTGCTGGAATCGCCAGGTAGACAGGCTGAGGTATGGAACTTCAGGGGTGGCAGGGTGGGGTCAGTTACCCAGTGACTGGACTTTCACTTTAAGCGGTGTCTCCTGGTACCTCCTTAAAAAGGGTTTGAGATGACGACCTGAACACAGCAAAGGTAGTCCATAAATTACAGTGCTCTTAAGGAGTTTGAATTACTGATGGCTGACTGTAATGCCATATTTACTCATGCACTTCTTTCCCAATGGGCAGGGAAATGAAATGGCAGAACTGGAGAAAACAGTGGGGTCCTTTGCCTCTCCAGCAAAATTAGCCCTGGCACCCACCAGCTATGTGGGCTGGTAGACCAGGGCGCAGGAGCCTTAAAGGCCACCAGCCCACATACCCCACATGGGCACCAAGTTATTCTGCACCCCCCTGGCCTTTAGGGATGCAGGTAATCGTGTGGGGGGGGGTTTCAGGTCAATCACTTGCCAGCAGCCCTCCTGGTCTTTGAAATGATATAGGGTTCCAAGAACCCCTTACCAGTTCACAAAGGGTTAAGTGTAAAAAAAAAACCCTTTTTTTAATTAAAAAAAAATAGGGGACCAGGACAAACGCTATTCAAAACATAGGCAATTTGGCAAGAAGGAGCAGGCAGACCAATGAGCCCCTAAACATACCTATACATATACTGTATTTTTCGCCCTATAAGATGCAGCTGCCCATAAAACGCACCTAGAATTTGGAGAGGGTAAATAGGTAGTAAGGCATTCCCCCTCTATCCCATTGGCAGTGAGGCATTCCCCCATCCCATAGGCAGTGAGACATCCCCTGATCCCATAGGAAGTGAGGGAAATCCCCCATTCCTTGGACAGTCAGGGAAATCCCACATCCCATAGGCAGTGAGGCATTCCCCCATCACATAGGTAGTGAGGCATTCCCCCATCCCATAGGCAGTGAGGCATTCCCCCATCCCATAGGCAGTGAGACATCCCCCCATCACATAGGTAGTGAGGCATCCGCCCATCCCATAGGTAGTGAGGCATTCCCCCATCCCATAGGCCGTGAGGCATTCCCCCATCCCATAGACAGTGAGGCATTCCCTCCATCACATAGGTAGTGAGACATCCCCCCATCCCATAGGAAGTGAGGCATTCCCCCCATCCCATAGGTAGTGAGGCATCCCCCCATCCCATAGGTAGTGAGGAATTCCCCCTATCCCATAGACAGTGAGGCATTCCCCCCATCCCACAGGCAGTGAGGCATTCCCCCATCACATTGGTAGTGAGGCATTCCCCCATCCCATAGGCAGTGAGGCATTCTCCCATCCCAAAGACAGTGAGGCATTCCCCCCATCCCATAGGCAGTGAGGCATTCCCCCATCACATAGGTAGTGAGGCATCCCCCATCCCATAGGCAGTGAGGCATTCCCCCATCCCATAGGCAGTGAGGCATTCTCCCATCCCAAAGACAGTGAGGCATTCCCCCATCCCATAGGCAGTGAGGCATTCCCCCATCACATAGGTAGTGAGGCATCCCCCATCCCATAGGCAGTGAGGCATTCCCCCATCCCATAGGCAGTGAGGCATTCCCCCATCCCATAGGTAGTGAGGCATTCCCCCATCCCATAGGCAGTGAGGCATCCCCCCATCCCATAGGCAGTGAGGCATTCCCTCATCCCATAGGTAATGAGACATCCCCCATCCCATAGGCAGTGAGGCATTCCCCATCCCATAGGTAGTGAGGCATTCCCCCATCCCATAGGCCGTGAGGCATTCCCCCATCCCATAGGCAGTGAGGCATTCCCTCCATCACATAGGTAGTGAGACATCCCCCCATCCCATAGGAAGTGAGGCATTCCCCCCATCCCATAGGTAGTGAGGCATCCCCCCATCCCATAGGTAGTGAGGCATCCCCCACCCCATAGGCAGTGAGGCATTCCCCCATCCCATAGACAGTGAGGCATTCCCCCATCCCATAGGCAGTGAGGCATTCCCCCATCCCATAGGTAGTGAGGCATTCCCCCATCCCATATGCAGTGAGGCATTCCCCCATCCCATAGGCAGTGAGGCATTCCCTCATCCCATAGGTAGTGAGACATCCCCCATCCCATAGGCAGTGAGGCTTTCCCCCATTTCCCATAGGCAATGAAGCATTCCCCCATCACATATGTAGTGAGGTATTCCCCCATCCCATAGGCAGTGAAGCATTCCCCATCACATAGGTAGTGAGGCATCCCCCCATCCCATAGGCAGTGAGACATCCCCCATCACATAGGTAGTGAGGCATCCCCCCTCCCATAGGCAGTGAGGCATCCCCCATCACATAGGTAGTGAGGAATTCCCCCTATCCCATAGACAGTGAGGCATTCCCCCCATCCCATAGGCAGTGAGGCATTCCCCATCACATAGGTAGTGAGGCATCCCCCATCCCATAGGCAGTGAGGCATTCCCCCATCCCATAGGCAGTGAGGCATTCTCCCATCCCAAAGACAGTGAGGCATTCCCCCATCCCATAGGCAGTGAGGCATTCCCCCATCACATAGGTAGTGAGGCATCCCCCATCCCAAAGGCAGTGAGGCATTCCCCCATCCCAATGTAAGTGAGGCATTCCCCCATCCCATAGGTAGTGAGGCATTCCCCCATCCCATAGGCAGTGAGGCATCCCCCCATCCCATAGGCAGTGAGGCATTCCCTCATCCCATATGTAATGAGACATCCCCCATCCCATAGGCAGTGAGGCATTCCCCATCCCATAGGTAGTGAGGCATTCCCCCATCCCATAGGCCGTGAGGCATTCCCCCATCCCATAGACAGTGAGGCATTCCCTCCATCACATAGGTAGTGAGACATCCCCCCATCCCATAGGAAGTGAGGCATTCCCCCATCCCATAGGTAGTGAGGCATCCCCCCATCCCATAGGTAGTGAGGCATCCCCCATCCCATAGGCAGTGAGGCATTCCCCCATCCCATAGACAGTGAGGCATTCCCCCATCCCATAGGCAGTGAGGCATTCCCCCATCCCATAGGTAGTGAGTCATTCCCCCATCCCATAGGCAGTGAGGCATTCCCCCATCCCATAGGCAGTGACGCATTCCCTCATCCCATAGGTAGTGAGACATCCCCCATCCCATAGGCAGTGAGGCTTTCCCCCATTTCCCATAGGCAGTGAAGCATTCCCCCCATCACATATGTAGTGAGGTATTCCCCCATCCCATAGGCAGTGAGGCATTCCCCATCACATAGGTAGTGAGGCATCCCCCCATCCCATAGGCAGTGAGACATCCCCCATCACATAGGTAGTGAGGCATACCCCCTCCCATAGGCAGTGAGGCATTCCCCCATCACATAGGTAGTGAGGAATTCCCCCTATCCCATAGACAGTGAGGCATTCCCCCCATCCCACAGGCAGTGAGGCATTCCCCCATCACATTGGTAGTGAGGCATTCCCCCATCCCATAGGCAGTGAGGCATTCTCCCATCCCAAAGACAGTGAGGCATTCCCCCCATCCCATAGGCAGTGAGGCATTCCCCCATCACATAGGTAGTGAGGCATCCCCCATCCCATAGGCAGTGAGGCATTCCCCCATCCCATAGGCAGTGAGGCATTCTCCCATCCCAAAGACAGTGAGGCATTCCCCCCATCCCATAGGCAGTGAGGCATTCCCCCATAACATAGGTAGTGAGGCATTCCCCCATCCCATAGGCAGTGAGGCATCCCCGCATCCCATAGGCAGTGAGGCATTCCCTCATCCCATAGGTAATGAGACATCCCCCATCCCATAGGCAGTGAGGCTTTCCCCCATTTCCCATAGGCAGTGAAGCATTCCCCCCATCACATAGGTAGTGAGGTATTCCCCCATCCCATAGGTAGTGAGGCATCCCCCACCCCATAGGCAGTGAGGCATTCCCCCATCCCATAGACAGTGAGGCATTCCCCCATCCCATAGGCAGTGAGGCATTCCCCCATCCCATAGGTAGTGAGGCATTCCCCCATCCCATATGCAGTGAGGCATTCCCCCATCCCATAGGCAGTGAGGCATTCCCTCATCCCATAGGTAGTGAGACATCCCCCATCCCATAGGCAGTGAGGCTTTCCCCCATTTCCCATAGGCAATGAAGCATTCCCCCATCACATATGTAGTGAGGTATTCCCCCATCCCATAGGCAGTGAAGCATTCCCCATCACATAGGTAGTGAGGCATCCCCCCATCCCATAGGCAGTGAGACATCCCCCATCACATAGGTAGTGAGGCATCCCCCCTCCCATAGGCAGTGAGGCATCCCCCATCACATAGGTAGTGAGGAATTCCCCCTATCCCATAGACAGTGAGGCATTCCTCCCATCCCACAGGCAGTGAGGCATTCCCCCATCACATTGGTAGTGAGGCATTCCCCCATCCCATAGGCAGTGAGGCATTCTCCCATCCCAAAGACAGTGAGGCATTCCCCCCATCCCATAGGCAGTGAGGCATTCCCCATCACATAGGTAGTGAGGCATCCCCCATCCCATAGGCAGTGAGGCATTCCCCCATCCCATAGGCAGTGAGGCATTCTCCCATCCCAAAGACAGTGAGGCATTCCCCCATCCCATAGGCAGTGAGGCATTCCCCCATCACATAGGTAGTGAGGCATCCCCCATCCCATAGGCAGTGAGGCATTCCCCCATCCCATAGGCAGTGAGGCATTCCCCCATCCCATAGGTAGTGAGGCATTCCCCCATCCCATAGGCAGTGAGGCATCCCCCCATCCCATAGGCAGTGAGGCATTCCCTCATCCCATAGGTAATGAGACATCCCCCATCCCATAGGCAGTGAGGCATTCCCCATCCCATAGGTAGTGAGGCATTCCCCCATCCCATAGGCCGTGAGGCATTCCCCCATCCCATAGACAGTGAGGCATTCCCTCCATCACATAGGTAGTGAGACATCCCCCCATCCCATAGGAAGTGAGGCATTCCCCCCATCCCATAGGTAGTGAGGCATCCCCCCATCCCATAGGTAGTGAGGCATCCCCCATCCCATAGGCAGTGAGGCATTCCCCCATCCCATAGACAGTGAGGCATTCCCCCATCCCATAGGCAGTGAGGCATTCCCCCATCCCATAGGTAGTGAGTCATTCCCCCATCCCATAGGCAGTGAGGCATTCCCCCATCCCATAGGCAGTGAGGCATTCCCTCATCCCATAGGTAGTGAGACATCCCCCATCCCATAGGCAGTGAGGCTTTCCCCCATTTCCCATAGGCAGTGAAGCATTCCCCCCATCACATATGTAGTGAGGTATTCCCCCATCCCATAGGCAGTGAGGCATTCCCCATCACATAGGTAGTGAGGCATCCCCCCATCCCATAGGCAGTGAGACATCCCCCATCACATAGGTAGTGAGGCATACCCCCTCCCATAGGCAGTGAGGCATTCCCCCATCACATAGGTAGTGAGGAATTCCCCCTATCCCATAGACAGTGAGGCATTCCCCCCATCCCACAGGCAGTGAGGCATTCCCCCATCACATTGGTAGTGAGGCATTCCCCCATCCCATAGGCAGTGAGGCATTCTCCCATCCCAAAGACAGTGAGGCATTCCCCCATCCCATAGGCAGTGAGGCATTCCCCCATCACATAGGTAGTGAGGCATCCCCCATCCCATAGGCAGTGAGGCATTCCCCCATCCCATAGGCAGTGAGGCATTCTCCCATCCCAAAGACAGTGAGGCATTCCCCCCATCCCATAGGCAGTGAGGCATTCCCCCATCACATAGGTAGTGAGGCATCCCCCATCCCATAGGCAGTGAGGCATTCCCCCATCCCATAGGCAGTGAGGCATTCCCCCATCCCATAGGTAGTGAGGCATTCCCCCATCCCATAGGCAGTGAGGCATCCCCGCATCCCATAGGCAGTGAGGCATTCCCTCATCCCATAGGTAATGAGACATCCCCCATCCCATAGGCAGTGAGGCTTTCCCCCATTTCCCATAGGCAGTGAAGCATTCCCCCCATCACATAGGTAGTGAGGTATTCCCCCATCCCATAGGCAGTGAGGCATTCCCCATCACATAGGTAGTGAGGCATCCCCCCATCCCATAGGCAGTGAGACATCCCCATCACATAGGTAGTGAGGCATCCCCCCTCCCATAGGCAGTGAGGCATTCCCCCATCACATAGGTAGTGAGGATTTCCCCCTATCCCATAGACAGTGAGGCATTCCCCCCATCCCACAGGCAGTGAGGCATTTCCCCATCACATTGGTAGTGAGGCATTCCCCCATCCCATAGGCAGTGAGGCATTCTCCCATCCCAAAGACAGTGAGGCATTCCCCCCATCCCATAGGCAGTGAGGCATTCCCCCATCACATAGGTAGTGAGGCATCCCCCATCCCATAGGCAGTGAGGCATTCCCCCATCCCATAGGCAGTGAGGCTTTCTCCCATCCCAAAGACAGTGAGGCATTCCCCCCATCCCATAGGCAGTGAGGCATTCCCCCATCACATAGGTAGTGAGGCATCCCCCATCCCATAGGCAGTGAGGCATTCCCCCATCCCATAGGCAGTGAGGCATTCCCCCCATCCCATAGGCCGTGAGGCATTCCCCCATCCCATAGGCAGTGAGGCATTCCCCCCATCCCATACGCAGTGAGGCATTCCCCCATCACATAGGTAGTGAGACATCCCCCATCCCACAGGCAGTGAGGCATTCCCCCATCCCATAGGTAGTGAGGCATCCCCCCATCCCATAGGCAGTGAGGCATTCCCCCCATCCCATAGACAGTGAGGCATTCCCCCATCCCATAGGCAGTTAGGCATTCCCCCATCCCATAGGTAGTGAGGCATTCCCCCATCCCATAGGCAGTGAGGCATTCCCCCATCCCATAGGCAGTGAGACATTCCCCCATTTCCCATAGGCAGTGAGGCATTCCCCCATCACATAGGTAGTGAGGCATCCCCATCCCATAGGCAGTGAGACATTCCCCCATCCCATAGGTAGTGAGACATCCCCCATTTCCCATAGGCAGTGAGGCATTCCCCCATCACATAGGTAGTGAGGCATCCCCATCCCATAGGCAGTGAGACATTCCCCCATTTCCCATAGGCAGTGAGGCATTCCCCCATCACATAGGTAGTGAGGCATCCCCATCCCCTAGGCAGTGAGACATTCCCCCCATCCCATAGGTAGTGAGACATCCCCCATCCCACAGACAGTGAGGCATTCCCCCAGTTCCCATAGGTAGTGAGGCATCCCCCCATCCCATAGGCAGTGAGGCTTTCCCCCCATCCCATAGACAGTGAGGCATCCCCCATCCCATAGGCAGTTAGGCATTCCCCCATCCCATAGGTAGTGAGGCATTCCCCCATCCCATAGGCAGTGAGATATCCCCCATCCCACAGGCAGTGAGGCATTCCCCCATTTCCCATAGGCAGTGAGGCATTCCCCCATCACATAGGTAGTGAGGCATCCCCATCCCATAGGCAGTGAGACATTCCCCCCATCCCATAGGTAGTGAGACATCCCCCATCCCACAGACAGTGAGGCATTCCCCCATTTCCCATAGGCAGTGACGCATTCCCCCATCACATAGGTAGTGAGGCATCCCCCATCCCATAGGCAGTGAGGCATTCCCCCATCACATAGGTAGAGAGTCATCCACCCATCCAATAGGCAGTGAGGCATTCCCCCCATCCCATAGACAGTGAGGCATTCCCCCTATCCCATAGGCAGTGAGGCATTCCTCCTATCCCATAGGCAGTGAGGCATTCCCCCCATCACATAGACAGCGAGGCATTCCCCCCATCACATAGGTAGTGAGGCATCCCCCCATCCTATGGACAGTGAGGCATTCCCCCCATCCCATAGGCAGTGAGGCATTCCCCCTTCACATAGGTAGAGAGGCATCCCCCCATCCAATAGGCAGTGAGGAATTCCCCCCATCCCATAGACAGTGAGGCATTCCCCCTATCCCATAGGCAGTGAGGCATTCCGACATCACATAGGCAGTGAGGCATTTCCCCCATCACATAGGTAGTGAGGCATCCCCCCATCCCATGGACGGTGAGGCATTTCCCCATCCCATAGGCCATGAGGCATTCTTCCCATTCCATAGACAGTGAGGCATCCCCCCATCCCATAGGCAGTGAGGCATTCCCGTCATTACATAGGTAGTGAGGCACCCGCTTCACCCAGGCACAAGAGGAAAAAAAAATGAAAGAAATTTACATGGCAAACGCTCCCGCCACCAGATGATGCAGGAGGGGCATTCCCGCTCTGGGTGCCTCCGCCGCTGCTCAGACATGCTCGTATATACACCCGAGTCTGTGCAGTGGATGGGCGTGGCCTGTGATGCAGGTCACACCCACCAACTGCATAGACCTGACTGAGCAGGGATATAAGTATACTGCCGTGGGTTGCTCCAGGTTAATCGGAACAAAACCCAAGCAGGTCAGCCTAATTCCAATTACAGGGCCAGCTGCTGGCCTTCCCCTGGTAGGGGGAACCCCCCCCCCCCAATGGGTCCCAGCAAAACTCACCTTTTCCGGCAGCTCCCGCAGCAATATAAACAATGGGGAGTAAGAGCGGCTGAGGCATGCTCCCACGCCCAGCTATTAAGATAGGCTAGGGACGGGGAAAGGTAAGCTTTTACTGGGTGATCTGGGGGGGGGGGGTTCACACAGAGGCACAGCCTAAATCAGAAGGAACAAGACACAGGATAGTAAAAATCAGAGGTTTTATTTGCTTTAATGAGGCTTGAATGTTGGTTAGGGGGAGCAGTGGGACAAACTCCTCCTTTACACGTACTGTAAATTTTTCTGTGAACCTTGTATTCGTCGGTTAAATTATATATTGCTTGCTACCCAAACCGACTATTGTGTTTAAACTGTTGCTAATGTTTTTAACAGCCCCCATGGCTCTATATAAATCTCTAATAATACAGTTATGTAGTTATATGTTTTTAAAGCGGTTCCTAACACAAGGTTTGTTTTTTTCTTTAACCCCTTGTCCTGCCTCAGTGCCGGGGAAGGGGCCAGGGTGGGGGTTACAATTAGATGAACTGCTACTTTAATTGCTACTCATGTGTTGAATCTGCAGCTCATTCAGTAGGAGACATGCTTCACTGAGGTACGCAGCTACTGTATTCCTGTCCCCCCATCATACAATCCTTAATGCCCAATTTTCACTATCTTTAACTGTACAGGCATGCCACACTGGGGCAAGTTTTTCTGTAAAAAATCTATGCAAATAGATTATAGCATAGGGACTGAATATAGCATAAAAAGCATACATTTTATATGTATTTCATACCTCCCAACTCTTTAGGGTGGGAAAGAGGGACAATATGTAAATTAGGCCACACCCCTCATTGAAGGATGGACAGCAGGTTGTAACAGTTACAACAATATAAACACTTTGAATAAGCACATTGATCATTTATTGATGCGGATCTGAATTATAAAACTAACAGAGGGACAAAAGAGAACAACGAGGGAGAGGGGAACATGGACTCAAAAAAGGAATGGTCGTCCAAATGAGAGACTCTTGGGAGGTATGGATGCTTATATACATCCTGTTTGGTGATAGAGGACTAACACTCAACAATGAATGTTGGTTGCTTAAAATCAGCAGCAGCGCATTCTGGCAGTGGAAGCCCAATCCCCCCTGCCTCAATACTTACATTCCAGCATCTCCCACCTTTTTAAATGAATTGTACAGAATGTAGTCAGTAGAGCAAAGCAAAAACTATAATAAAAGTGCTGTTTGAATTTTTTACCAATTTCTGATTTGTTTTGTCGAATGTATATGGCATATATAGTGCTTATGACAAAGATATGAAAATCCAGCTTCTAAACACACTTGCAAAGTACACTTATGCGCCACTAGGTGGTGCATTTGTAATGTGGTCTATAGAAAGACATCAAACAACAGCCAGTCTTTAAAGGAATCTGCAGGAATAAAGAGCCACATTACTCTTTTTAAAAATAAAAGGAAATGCTTTTGAATTTTGATACAATGAAACATGCTTCTCTTTTAGGTTTTTCAAATGAATCTCTTTATTAATTTTCAAAGCATAGCTACATATGCACATAGGTCTTCATACAAGCCACTTCTTCATACAAGCCACTTTCCTTAAATTATGATTACAAATGCCATTTTACGCTTTAATCCAGGAGTTAAAATAAGAAAGTTAAAAGCAAGGCTTACACTTGATATATTAACTTGCGCAATTTACTTTTAAAGCAAATCTAAGGTGTTCTAGTCACTGTTACACTTGCTTGAAGTAAATGTTTTAGGTGTTAAAGGGGGAAATAATATTGGGATTTTTACTATCCGGGATTTTTACTATCCTTGCCCTGGGGGAATCCCACTGTGTGAAGCCCCCCAAATTGCCCAGAAAACTCACCTTTCCCTGGTCCCCATAAAGAGGAACATCAGAGGCCTTTAGACTCCAGGCTGGCACACCAGGGTTTTGTTCCGCTTTAAGAACTGACATATGTAATGGTCTTAAATAATAATTGGTTTTAAATAATAATAATTAAATTATACATTTTAGTTCAGACCAAAACCCTCTAAATACTGGATACATAGTACAGCTAGTTCTCAGCCACTTTGATCCAGGGTGAGGTAAGGCTTTTTAATAACCCCCCTGCCTCAGCGCTAGGTTAGGAAAGCAGGGTAGGGTGGTTATGACTAGACAGTCAGTTTTAATAATGCTCCGCTTCTATTTCACCCAAGGTGACATTTAAAAAAAAGTCACTAGTGATGAGCGGATCCAACCTGCAAAGTTTGGATCTGTGATGAAATTTGCAGGTTCTTGACCCAGAAGCCAAAAACAGATTTCAAATTGTTCTGCTGTGATATGTGACCATGCCATATAAAATGCAGGGTCTGTGTCACCTCTGTGCGCTTTGCAGTAGATAGGGACAGGTTACTGCCGCTGAGGGACAGATAGGCCTATTTGGTTAAAAAACATCCCTTTTCAGGACAATTTTTAGTCAGGGATAGCGACTGAAGTTAGGGCTAGAGTGAGGTTGGCACATGACTACTGCACTAATACCACTGGCTTGTCACTACTGGGGTCTGGGTGCCCCCTTATCCCACCTTTTCATTTAAGCACCGTGTTTTGTGTGCTGCCTTAACCCACCTTTTCATTTAAGCACTGGGGTTTTGTCTGTGGTCCTTAACCCACCTTTACATTTAAGCACTGGGGTTTGTGTGGCCCCTTAAGCCACCTTTTCATTTAAGCACTGGGGTTTGGTATTTACTGTTATCCCACAACATGCTGTGAGCACTGGGGTATATCCCCTTATCATACAAGAAGCTGTAAGCACTGGGTTTTGTGTATACTGTGATCTCACAACATCCAAAGCACCAAGGTGTATCCCCTTATCCTCCAAGAAGCTACAAGCACTGAGTTTTGTGTGTACTGTGATCCCACAACATCTTCTAAGCACTGGCATGTATCCCCTTATTCTACAAGAAGCTAAGCACTGGGTGTTTGTATGTGTAATCCACCTTTTTATTTAAGTACTGTGTTTTGTGTGTGGCCTTAGCCCACCTTTTCATTTAAGCCCCGGGGATTTGTGTGCGGCCCCTTAACCCATCTTTTCATTTAAGCACCGGGGTTTTGTGTACTGTGATCCCACAACATCTTCTAAGCACCGGGGTGTATATCCTTATCATACAAGAAGCTGTAAGCACTTGATTTTGTTTGTAATGTGACCCCACAACATCCTCTAAGCACTGGGGTGTTTCCCCTTATCCTACAAGAAGCTGAGAGCACTGGATTTGTGTGTACTGTGATCCCACAACATGCTCTAAGCACTAGGGTTTACCCCCTTATCCTCCAAGAAGCTGTAAGCACTGGGATTTTGTGTACTGTGATCCCACAACATCTTCTAATCACTGGGGTGTATTCCCTTATCCTACAAGAAGCTGTAAGCACTGGGGTTTTGTGTGTGGCCCCTTAACTCACCTTTTTATTTAAATATTGTGTTTTGTGTGTGGCCTTAACCCACCTTTTCATTTAAGCACCGAGGTTTTGTGTGTACTGTGATCCCACAACATCCTCCAAGCACTGGGGTATATCCTCTTATACTACAATAAGCTGTAAGCACTGGGGTTTTGTGTACTGTGATCCCACAGCATCCTTTAAGCCCCGGGTTGTACCCCCTTGTCCTACAAGAAGCTGTGAGCACTGGGTTTTGTGTGTACTGTGATCCCACAGCATCCTTTAAGCCCTGGGGTGTACCCCCTTGTCCTACAAGAAGCTGTAAGCACTGGGTTTTTTGTACTGTGATTCCACAACATGCTCTAAGCACTGGGGTGTATCCCCTTATCCTGAAAGAAGCTGTACGCACTGGATTTTGTGTGTACTGTGATCCCACGACATGCTCTAAGAACTGAGGTGTATCCCCTCATTCTGCAAGAAGCTGTGAGCACTGGATGTTGCACTGGATGTGATCTTTTGGATGGTGGTGATCTGTCAATTGCTAGCATCCTCTTGTAAGCCCAGGCTAATGGCAGCATCAGCTTTAGCTATCCTGAAGCTCTTTCCTGTCTTCTCTCCTGACCTCATGTCTCCCCCCACCTCTTCAAAGATCGTGGCTTTTTCCTCCCCCTCTGTCTTCCAGTGTCTGCTGGGAAGATGAGAAGAAGAAAGATGCCGCTGCTGGTCAAAAGGCAGCCATCGACCGAGGGATGGACAGGCTATATGTGCTCAGCGAGGTGAGCACAAATAACTCAGTTAGTGCACCGGAGGGGTAGGGGGCAGGCAGAGGAAGTCTGGGTATTTATTTTAAACTCAAAATTCACACCGATGTTCCTCTTCATGGGGTTTTGTTGGAGTGTTTATTATGACCTTGAGTAAAAAGTACTGACTACATATCCCATAATCCGTCCACTGTAACAGATGAGCACATTATCATCTTGGCTAAGACAAGCATTACTAATGACCCTTCCCAGCTGAGAGTGCTGCCAGTAACCGTTTAGCTACTAGAATAGACAATTGAATAAGTTGAATTACAGCTGGGTTAAATCTGTCATCCGTGTCCAGATGATTAGCAATATTGAGTGAGGAAATATCTGTATCTGAACAACGAATGCATCAGCTGATGTACATTGCTAAGGTAAACACATTGTTGCTAGGGAAAATTGTTTTTGTTCATAACACAGAGTTGCAAACAAATTGAAAATAAAACAATAACAGATAAGCTTAGCACAGAGGAAATCATTTTGGCACACAATAATGGAAATTTTTAAAAATACAGTTGAATGTGGAATTACCCCTTAAAGCACTGGGATTTAACTGTTCTCTAATATCGTTCTGATAGGACACTTGCAGAAGGGCAGATCTGCACCTCCAAGGCATAGAGGGCAAGCTCTTGCCACATGTCCAATTTACTGACTTGCCTGCGGGAACTCCACTTTTACCTGCTGCTGCGGCGGCTCACACACCCTTTCTAACAT
The DNA here is from genome assembly GCA_027917425.1 of Gastrophryne carolinensis. Classification (NCBI taxonomy): domain Eukaryota; kingdom Metazoa; phylum Chordata; class Amphibia; order Anura; family Microhylidae; genus Gastrophryne; species Gastrophryne carolinensis. The sequence continues at coordinate 134,420,871 of CM051239.1, forward strand.
ACAGTATGTAAAGTGGAATTCCACCTGGTTGGCAAATCACCTCTGGGTGGAAAGGTCAAAGTTCCTCTGTGGTGCAGATAGATGAGCAGAAGCAGGGTGTGAATGCCCAAAAGTGCACACATGGGTGGCAGCTCCAGCATGTCTGGATAAGTGTCTGATAAGCTTTGCACCACCAAGTTGAGCACATGCTCCAGCAAATGGATGTGCCTCACCCCAAGGCTGCTACTAGGTTCTGCTCATCGCCGGGATTTAGATGCAGCGACAGCAACCACTTATCTGCTCCTGGGCAGAGTGTGGTCTTTCGCCCAGACAGATGATTTTCAGCAGCGGATGAGGTATAGGAGAAGAGGAAGCAGAGCAGGGAGCACGTGATACCTTGCAATCCTGGCTGTTGGAAGTATATGTGGCAAAGCACTCCGCGGCTCGGGATGACATGGGCCAAACTTCTACATTCTGTCCATTGTTCGGGGAAGCTGAGCGCTTCCCTGGATTGGCATGGGGTAGGCTTGGTGGCAGTTGTGGTGGTCTCACATCCTCCTCTGTGGGGGGTAGCCAAAAATGGGGGTCTGGAAAAAAAGGAAAATATATAATAATAAAAATTATATATATATATATATTAATAAAATTAATAATACAATAACAATACTAACACTTAAATAATAATAACTAATGTTGTTCTGGCTGCTTTGCAGGTCCTTGGTTATGAATACGATGCACAAATTTCCCTAGCTTTAGTGACTGGTGGCAAAGCATGCAAATGACCCGTGTCTTCCCCCTCATCCTCCTCTGCCTCGTTCCTCCACTGAGGCCTCACATTTATCAGGGAACTCTGACAATAGTGCTGTTATCCTTATGGCAGGGATCCAGCAGGATGGTCACTCAGTAATTAGAGCTGTTGACTAAGGGGGTACCTGTGCAGTCAGTCCGCAGGCACTGGAGCATGTAGTGGCTTGTGTGAACCAGGCTGCCCTGAGTCAAAGAGAAGCTGTCCTCAGTGAGAGGTGTCTTCTAATCTGCACCCCCCCCCCCCCCCCCCAGTGACGCTGTGCTGGGTACCATCCTGCTGTGTGGAAAAGTCCTCCTCTGAAGGCTCAAAAAATGTTCCTTGGCTGGCCTGACACCTAAGAAAATGGGCCTTCCTGTCTTATCATTTCACATTTATTAATATTTTTTAATAATACTTTTAATTTATTTTTTGTTTACTTTTCAGGTGCCTGGCCATGTATGTGGAGCAGAGAATACATGGTTTTATATATATACACATGAAAAAGACCCTGTTCCATACATGTATCAGCTTTTAGATCAATATAAAGAAGAAGTTCTAATTTTTCTCCTTCATTGGAAAGAGAGCCAGGAGAGGTTGGGGACAGCCTAGTTGGGAAGCAAGTGGAATATGCCAAGAAGATGGTTTAAAAAGGACTGGCGTGGTAATTCATCCAAACCTTCAGTGTACTTTATCAAGTTTGATGACGATTTCCATATTAATGATTTTGTGAAGGCCTACGAGAACCCTGGTGCCTGCTTGCACCAGAGAAAAAAAGGGAGGAGAGGGATAAAAAAGAAACAAATATATATAATAATAATAATGCTAACAATGTTTTCTGTTTGCTTTGCAGGCCCCTGGTGATGACATAGTTAACAATTTATGTCATAGTTATGCTCTGCGCTCCTCCCATGCCGCTCATTTCCCATCATGCTGACACAAAAATGTTGCTGTGAGGACAAGTCCTTTTCAGGTGCCTCCAAAACTGACCTTTGGCGGGCTGCTGTCGGTCCAGCAAACCACCTTGCCAGCCACATGTGGAGTGTCCTGGCACCTGAGAAAAGGGGCATTTCTGTTTTTTTAATTTACATTTTTTAATAATTTTTAATAATACTAATAATGTTTTGGAGTTTACTTTGTGAACATTGTGCAGAGATTGCATAACAAGGACAAATGCAGCTGTTTTTCCAGTGCCAGGGAAATGAGCGGCGCAGGAAGAGCCCAGAGATTGGCAGAACAATAACATAAATTGGTTTGCCCTACATGTGTGTTCCTGCAGGTTCCTCATCCAATCTTGGAATTGAGGAAGTTGAGGATTTGGCAGCCAATTCACCTCTTGCAATTTTATATTTTTACCCCGTAATGGAATACAATAAAATACTAGTAATGTTTTTTTGTTTGCTTTGCAGGTCCCTGGTGAGCTAGACCTTGATGCACTGTAATCTTTCATTGCCTCAACTTGGTCTTGCCTCATCATTCACCCATTTTTTACAGGGCAATCGTCCAGATGTTACCCCCCTAATTCGGCCTCCAATGCCCCTTAATTTTTTTTGTTTTCTGTTATTGTTTTTAGTACTTTCCCTAGCCCATTTTGTGTAGGGCAATCGTCCTGGTGTTCTCCTTAAATTTCATTCCTCTAGCTCTTGTTAACCCTATTTTACAGCCATTTTTGAGCCCTCAAGTTCAGGTCCCCATTGACTTCAATGGGGTCCGGGATTGGATTCAGTCCCCGGACCCTGAACTTTGGTGGCAAGTTCGGCCGCACTTGGTGACACCGAACTTTAACCAGCCCAGCTTCCACTTCTGCCAGCTTGGTGGGCTTCCATCAGTTTCATCCTGCCACTCCAATTCACATGAATTTGTGCTAATTCTTCACTGGATTAAAAGATATGGTGCAGGCAATAACAAATAAACTGGGCTAGTTAAAGTACTAACAACAGGACAGAAAAACTGTAAAACTTTACTGAAAAGCAGAAAACGATAAAATTAAATATACAAAGAAAAAATTTTAGGGTGTTGGAGGGCGAACTAGGGGGGTATTGCCCTGCGTAATTATTGTTTTTTGTATTTTTCCTAGCCCATTTTATTTGTTATTGCCTGCATTATTTTGTTATTTCCCTAGCCTATTTTGTGCAGGGCAATTGCCCCGGTGTTACCTCCCTAATTTGTGCTCCAACAGCCCTCTAGTCTTTGCTACCCTCATTTTACAGCCATTTTTGGGCCCCCAAATTTGGGTCCCTATTGACCTCAACGGTTTCTGTGTCCTGGACCTGAACTTTGACGGCAAGTTCGGCTGAACTTTGTGAACCTGAACTTCAACTGACCCGCTCATCACCAATAGCCTATTCCCAAATTTCACACATTTGTAGCCCAGCTTCCAGTTCTGCCAGCTAGGTAGGTTTTCATCAGTTTCATCTAGCCACTCCAATTCACATGACTTGGTACTAATTCTTCACTGGATGAAAGGTATGGTGCAGGCAATAACAAATAATCTATATTCATCTTTTGTTCCCCGCAGTTTCTCTGCCTGACTGACCAGGATTTGGAATTTATGGCTAGGATGGCTAGGAATACTAGCACAAAGTTGTCCTGCAACAGTCTTCAATCTCCGCCTCAACCAAGACAGGATTTCCCCCCTCTGCATGCCCATTTCATTCATTGAAATGGAGTAGGCATGCAGTGGTAAGCTTACCATTTTTCCAGAAGGATACATTTGGGACTCTTAAATTGTTACAGCTTATCAAATCCCTATGTTAATTTTCAGTAGCGACAACATTGTATGATGTGTGACCAATGTTGTTGCTATTGAAAACTAACCTAGCGATTTGTTAAAGTGATACTGCCGGCAAAGCTAATTGTTACAACCATTGCGTCGGGCTACATTTGGCACTGTTCTAAACTGTTTTCTGTTTTTAAATTGAAGCAGAAATAGCCCGACACAAAGGATATTGAGGTTTACAGGTTCAGCCAATGACATTCTCTTTTTTATCCTGTCCCCCAATCAGCTCGGCAAAGCGGGACAGGATTGCTTTTTTGTCAGTTGGTAAGTTTTAAAACACTAGAGGCAGACAGAGAAGCTGCACTGGACAAAAGGTGAGTATTCTTGTTTTGCCTGGACAATCAGTACTTGCATCATGCATGTGCTATGATGAAAAAGTGACTGGTACAGAAGGTGGACTATTTTTTCATGTTGAACGGTTTCTAGATGATTTTATGTCAACAAAGCAGGAATAGTACACAACTATTGAGATGTACTACATGTGCTATCAGGGGTGGACTGGCCATAGGGAGATTGGTATCTTCCAGACAGCTCTGCAGGGGCTGTAGCATTACAGCAGTGTTCCCCAACCCTCCTCCTTCAATGCCACCAACAGGCCATGTTTTCAGATCTCCACGCAGTCACTCAGGTGCAGTGATTAATAAAGCAGCAGAGCTATAGAGCCCACCAAGTGGAGATCCACAAAACATGACCTGTTGGTGGCTCTCGAAGATAGGGTTGGGGTACACTGCATTACAGGAATGCGCTGTGACATTAGGCATTCCCAGGGGATCACCGCCTCCAAGTATAAATGGAGATAGATTGTTAAATTGGGGGGGATGGGTTATTTTGGCTCTCATTTTGCACTACTAGTTAAGGAACCCTGTATCAGTTTATAGTATAAGAGAGGGCATACACCTGCCCATTGGGTGGCTTGCTGATCCCTTTACCTGCTCCTGGGCACTAGCCGTGCAGAAAAGCATCGACCCACTGTTCTTCTAGGGGTGCCCCTGGCAGAGTACTGGACCAATAGCAAAAGGGCATAAGAGCTGATAATGCAATACATGTAAAAGTGGCCAGACAAAACCCAGAGATGCTTCTAATTTGACGGGCAGGCTGATTCATTACTAATGCCAGGTAGCGACAGATGAGCATCTGTACCGAGGATTTCAGAGCCACCGCTGTGCTCGGCCATGGTTAGTTGTTTCAGAGCGCCTCAGTCGCTGGCCGGCATTGATGAATATGGTGTGTGCGTCGCAGTACTTCGCTGTATGGGAGCGAACGGTAGCCCCAGCTCAGTGCGACTGACTCATTAAAAAATCAGCCTCAAACAGCGCCGGCGCTCAAAATCGGGTCGTTGTAGCCCATAGTGTCAGAGGCTGTGTGATTAAAGTCAGACACGTAAGGACAATTCTGCATAAAAATATTATTAATCAAAAACGTTTTCAAAAATGTCATTTTCTAGGCCAGGATACATGTCAGAAATATTTGAGATTTTATAAAAAAAAATATTGGGATCAAGAAAGGGATTTAAGGATCTTCCATAGAAATGTATGGGAGAGCACCAGGTAGCGAGAGGTAATACGTGGAGCTCTGCAAGGCTGAACACTGGCGCTGTACGCTGAGCCTGGGATAATTATGAATCGTACGCTACATGGCATTGTTCCAGTCGCTCACAAGATTTGGCTTCATAAATGTGGAATTGTGCGCCGTGGCCGGCGTTCTCCTGCAGATACCTGCCGCTTACCAGGCACTACCTGTCGTTATCCCTTCATGAATAAGGCCCTAAGTATAAAAGCAAAGCTGATAACCAACAATGAACAATTGAAAAAAGGGGCTCATTTACTACACTCGTCCGTGTTCACCAGTTTACGTCTGGCTGTCTGCACCGTGTGTACTGGGAATGTGGAATAACACGGTGATCTAAGCTATTTTGCGCTGGCAAATGCAGGGAACTTTCTGGTGGCATTTTGCTGTGTCTTCGCTGCAGTTCGCCGGTCAAAATGTGTGGTGTTTACTAGTGAACAGGGTGCTCTTGACAGCGGGTGAACTGCGGCAGCACAATTTGCTGTTCCAAAACCAGAAATTGTGCTGGAAACCCACTTTACAGCTTATAGCAGCATCAAATTGATCTCACAATGTATATGTTGTGTCTAGAGATGAGCGAACTTCTCAAAAATTCGATTCGGGCGATTCGACGAATTTCTCAATGAAATTCGGGTTCGTCCGAATTGAACTTTAGCGAATCGCTCCCACCAAGCCCTGAAATGGAAAAAAAAAATGCCTGCATGGTGGAAGCGGGGAGGCCGGCTGCGCTGTCAGCGGGCGGCGCAGCCGGTCTCCCCGCTACCACCATGCCGGCATTTTTTTTTTTAATTTCAGGGAAAATTCGGTCAGCACGAACCACTAAAAATTCGGGTTCGTGCTGAATCGAATTTTCCCTGAAATTCGGAGCGAATTCAGGTTCGTTAGAACCGATTCGCTCATCCCTAGTTGTGTCTCTAGAGAATCTGGGGTGTTTAAATCATGTGAATAACATTTTATTAGTTGTTTTTTCAATACTGGTGGTTATCTATCTGACCTTAACACTTGATGTATTAGTGACAGATGTAAAAGTTACATAAACGGCCATTCTCGACGACAATGACATTGATCCCTATGGGGTTCGCCACTAAAGACTGGCTCGCTGAAAAGCCTTTCGCCAGCATTCGTCCAGTGAAGACGAAGAGACTTAAATACTGCAAACACAGCCTTAGCCTAGCGAATTGGCCATTTTTAGCATAGTAAATGCTTATAAAATGGGCAGTGAACGTTTTATAAATGTGGCCACAAAGTGGCGTAGTGTGCCTATTAACAATGAGACTCTACATACATAAGATGAGCCAATGTTGCGCCACTATGTTTCTATACAGTCCATCTGTATTTATTGGATGTTTTGGCGCACAGTGGTTCAGACTGGTGCACACAATACACGCATTTCTGATTAAAAAGGTTGTTTATTTGTTCCCAAAACAAATTCTTGCAGAAAAATAATAATGTTATAAATGCAACAGATGTGACAGACACAAAAGATGTAAAATCAATCATTTTCTTTTTCAAAAAAAGCACCATAAACTACATTTCTGTGCTCCTCTTATGAACCAAATGCGATGACTGAAATTTCAATAAATAAATAATAATGAATAAATGAATGATAAATCAATAAATGAATTAAAACGAAAAACAAAAATTGGTAAAGTAACATGCAGAATATGCCCATTACATCCTATGGGAGTAGCAAACTATGCGGCACAAAAAACAGACGCAGCAAAATGGCGAGTATATGTTCGCTCATGGATTAATAATAAATGTCTGTTTCACACTTGTACTGACATGCGGTAATGGGAAAAACTTTGATATATGCAGTTTGCACACAAAGCTGGCGCACCATGTGCAATAACTGGCGCAGAACCTGTGCAGTGCTTGAGTGCATGAATAAGGGCGGATAATGTGGAAAGGAAGGAACAGGAAATTGAAGAGGGAAATGAAAGAAAGGTAGAAGAATAGAAAGGGCTGGGGAAAGGGAGGCATTGCACACTGCAGAATAATGATTTTTAATAGTTCAATGAGAGTTCTTAGCCTCAGTAATAAATCAAGGCCTTGGCTGCTCTTAATTCTGGGATGCTTTACTCTGTTTCCGGGGCTAAAATGAAATGAAATGAAATTAAAATGCTGCAGAATATATATATATATATATATATATATATATATATATATATATATACTGTATATATATATATATATAATCTTCGTGCAAAATGTTTGCTGTCCTGGGAAGATGTGGCTTTTTTGATCTTAGACTTTTGATGTTAAACAGCTTAAGGCTCCTGAGCCAAATAAGTTGGAAAAAGAGACTATTTTACCTTGATCTACAAAATGAACAGATAGAATGCATTAGAGAGTTGTTGATAGCAGAAATAGCTTCACAGGAGGTAGGCAATTCTCATTCGTCAACTGCTGGTATGAATGGACCCGCTTGACCTAGAGCCTCTTGACACCGTGCCTGTGCCGATGCATCTGCCAGCCGGAGTCTAATCTTTAACATGTGACATTTTTTACATGTTGACCTGCGCTTACGTATAATGAGCATCCTGATTATGCCCCGTTTTATGTTTTCCCCTGAATTGCCAAAAAACTCACCTTTCTTGTGATCCCATTTTGCAGGAATGGGTAGGAAGCCAATTAGTACAGTTGCTCCATTCAGCTTCTGCTAGCTGCTCTGACGACAGAAGCAAGCTGAATGGAATGAGAGTACAATTGGCTTACCTCTATCTGAGGGGCATAGCTGCTCCAGTCATTTACAAAAGCCTTGCGTGGGCACATGCTCCAACTAAAGGTACAGCTCAGGCCCAGGCCTGTGTATACTTTATAAGTATACACAGCGATCTCTTAGGACATCTCAAATCAGGGATATGGAATCAGCCACACCTGGCGTCTTTCAGGCTCCACTCAGGTAGATGTCCCATTTTTACAAAGACACAAAACTGAATATTATTACTAACCATCAATACTTCTGTCTTTCTTGGTCAGTAAGCACCATGTAATTACTTTCTTTCTTTTTTCCTCCACAGAAAGATTAATGTTCATTTTGGTACCACTATAGAGTGTCAAAGACTGGCAAATAACCATAGTCATTTCTTTTTACTAAATCATAGCTAGAAGTAATGCTTAAAAGAAGCGTGTAAGGGGTATACATGTTTCTGTTTTTTTTTTTAATCTAAGCTGATCTATAAGTGTTTTAACACATTTTCTCCCCATAGCTATAAAAACACAGCTGACCTTGCTTTCCCTACCTTATATCTTCATTCATACCAACAAATCAGAACTAAAACATGCAAATGAAGCTTTTCCAAGCAAAGGTCAAATAAAGGGGTTAATCAGCACACTTTACTGTGATATTAATGGCAAAAACATGATACTCTAGTGCATGGGGTAAATAATCACTAAAAAATTCAGGACATGATTTACGAAAGCTATACCGGGCTGCGTTGGTCCAGCATAGGTCGTCAGAACCCAGCATAGTATGCTCAGCAGTCAGTACAATGCAGCATTCACTAGCTTATTTTTGCTTAGGCATACCCACACTTTGGAGGAAGCTTGCCTCCTTGTTGCTGGTGTAGTGTGTGTTACACTTATAGAACATAATATGGAAGCATTGGCCTGAATCGAAAATAACTCAGATGATTCAGGGAAGACATGCAAGGCAATTCTGTACATCCCAAAGCATGCAACAAAGAGTAAGCCACTGCCTAGAGGCTGACAGGCTGGCCCCTGGTCCTGCCGCTATTCCAGCCCCTATGCCCTTAGTATGCGTCTGTTGCTCTTCCAGGTGCAGGTAATCAAGTGAAGGTACCGCCAGTGGCGGCATGTGATACGGTGCCCCCCCCCCCTGTAACCTGGTTTAGGGGGCTCATGCTCTAGGGCCCCAAGCTCTCCACACTCCTGCCCACTGGTGTTGGTAATATAGCAGGAGGGGTCCGCAAGCCACCTGCAAGAATGTTGAAATGCTTGCCGTTGCACCGCTCTTTCAACTGGTATAGGGGTCATTTATAACTCCACAAAAATATATTTATTATTCTTAATTAACCAATTTTTTCTGTCTTTATTGGTGCTCTATGACACCAAGAACTCCGCGGAAAAAAATATATATATATCTTTCTTCAATGTGCAAAAATGACAATTAAAACTTATTCTTAAAAAGAAGTCCACCTCTTATGTGAAAACTCCAATAGAACATGAATTTATGTGATTTCCCACCACCACAATCGATGTGACGTACCAGATGCTCAATGGGATATTAGCAATATCGATTTGGGTCCTCTTTAGGGTGTTAATTTTTATATATTCTCTCCATTCAATATTAATCAAATTTCCAAATCCTCCTTTCTCCTTGGGACACTCCTTAACAATCCTCCACTCCAAGATTATGACAGCAATCATTTAAGAACAAGCATTTATGTTTAAAACATCCAGGCTTTAAAACGAATTAAAACAAAGGAGGGCGCGCTGTAAGGAACTTTTGTGCTCACATACAAGCTGCTTCCAGGCAGTGCAGCAATGTGTTTCCACTCCGTCTCCCCGGCCGCCGGACACAGGAGCGCTCGCTGCCTTCCTCCTCTCCTACACACGTGAAGACGCCTCACAATACTGACCCCGCCCTGGGCGGCCGGGGAGATGGAGTGGAAACACATTGCTGCACTGCCTGGAAGCAGCTTGTATGTGAGCACAAAAGTTCCTTACAGCGCGCCCTCCTTTGTTTTAATTCGTTTTAAAGCCTGGATGTTTTAAACATAAATGCTTGTTCTTAAATGATTGCTGTCATAATCTTGGAGTGGAGGATTGTTAAGGAGTGTCCCAAGGAGAAAGGAGGATTTGGAAATTTGATTAATATTGAATGGAGAGAATAAATAAAAATTAACATCCTAAAGAGGACCCAAATCGATATTGCTAATATCCCATTGAGCATCTGGTACGTCACATCGATTGTGGTGGTGGGAAATCACATAAATTCATGTTCTATTGGAGTTTTCACATAAGAGGTGGACTTCTTTTTAAGAATAAGTTTTAATTGTCATTTTTGCACATTGAAGAAAGATATATATATATTTTTTTCCGCTGAGTTCTTGGTGTCATAGAGCACCAATAAAGACAGAAAAAGTGTGCATATGTTTGCGGACTGATCCAACACGGTCTGCTATACTCCAGCGAGATTTTGTGTTAATCATTGATCACTGTAATACTTTGAGCGCGGTGTTTGATGAGAGTACTTTCGTCATATATTAAGTCTTAATTAACCAATACTTACTTTATCCCTACCCCTGTCCCATGCCGATGCTGTAAAAATGATGGAGTGAAGAGGGACACAGGCCCCACAGGGGTACAAGGGATGGTGCCAGGGGAGCGAGGCTTTTATATTAGAACAGTGGCGCCTCTCTGGAATCTCTCCCGTGTGACTTGGGCATCATTGGAGAAGGAGAGTATGGAGGAGGATATCCCTAGCTTGGAGCTGAGATATAGGAAGGGGGGGGGGCTGTGTCAAAAGTAGATGCCACCAGTGCCTTCAGATGACTCCAGAAAAAAAAGAGGAAGTGAGGGGGAGAAAACAACATACCAGAGCCAAAAACATTTAGGCCCTTATTCATCAAGCAATAGCGCCAGGTAGTGTCTGACGAGCGCCAGGTAGCGGCAGCTAACGGCGCCTACCGACTCAAGTACGCCCGGCGGCGGTCACAATGACGCATTTATCAAGCTAAATGAGGCTAGCGCCGGCGAGAGCGACGGCTAGCGCGGCATTCATCATGAAGCCGGCTGGACCGAACAGCGCCGCTGCAAATTCCTTCACAGCGACACGTATTACCTGGCGCTACCTGCCGCTCTCCCATACATTTCAATGGCAGACGCTGCAATGATTGTTCTTAGTGGTTTAGGGGTTTTTTGCTTTGGTACAAAATTCAACACATGTTTATATTGATATGTTTTATGAATCTAGCTGGTTATTTATCTTTTTTTTTTTTTTTTTTTTTTTTCACAATGTAATGTTGTGAGTGACATGGGAATTGCATCTCCTCCACCCAAACTCATTGGCCTCAAAAGCGCTGGTTTTCCACACAAACGGGGCTTGTAAAGCTATTTTGTAGCCTGTCAGGTTGGGCGGTCACGTTCGCTCTTCGAAATTGTCAGCGCCCAAGCTATTCGGCAGCCCTGTCCTTGATGAATCTGTGTTGGTCAGTGTTTGTGCAGTCGCTGTTTTAATTCGCTATGTGGCGGCGCGAGCGTCGCTGTGCCTCGCTGCGCTGCGTTGTGCGGCGCTGTGCTGTTCATACATGTGCCCTTCTGCCATTTGCAAGGAATTCACTTCCCGCGACCCCAGTCGTTGTTAATGAATACACTGTAGTTGTGAGCGTGCCTGGCCACATATTGCAGGATTAACATTCAGTCGTACCAGCTCATAACAACCCGTTATGCATTCTCATGTGTGCCACATTTTCAGGTAGTTGTCTAGTTTGATTGTGTGATGACTTTGTGAAGGAATAAGATTTGTATATTTAAGCACAACGGTGTATGCTTTAGAAGGACCTATGCATTACAGTATGTAGAACCCCCTGCTAAATCAAGCTAATAATTTGTGGCGCCGTGGGCCCTAGCTTGTTTTTCAGCGTCATTTTAATGTTTTTCCGCCACTTAGCTTGCACATAGCTGATATTAGCTTGGCCCTGCTGCGCGCATGTTTTTTTTTTGAATTTGGAAGCACAGTTGCTTGCGTCATATCCGGTTCCGGGATCCTCCTTTGCGTTTCAACGCCACCTTAAGGTAAAACTGTCTTGCGCTTATGCCAATAGCTTGTTTTTCAGCGTCATTTTAATGTTTTTCCGCCACTTAGCTTGCACATAGCTGATATTAGCTTGTCCCTGCTGCACGCATGTTTTTTTTTTGTGTTTTGCAGCACAGTTGCTTGCGTCATATCCGGTTCCGGGATCCTCCTTTGCGTTTCAACGCCACCTTAAGGTAAAACAGTCTTGCGCTTATGCCAATAGCTTGTTTTTCAGCGTCATTTTAATGTTTTTCCGCCACTTAGCTTGCACATAGCTGATATTAGCTTGTCCCTGCTGCACGCATGTTTTTTTTTTGTGTTTTGCAGCACAGTTGCTTGCGTCATATCCGGTTCCGGGATCCTCCTTTGCGTTTCAACGCCACCTTAAGGTAAAACAGTCTTGCGCTTATGCCAATAGCTTGTTTTTCAGCGTCATTTTAATGTTTTTCCGCCACTTAGCTTGCACATAGCTGATATTAGCTTGTTGCTGGGGCGCGGTGCGTATTTTTGTTTTGTTTTGTTTTTTATGTCTCATGTCGCTAGCGTCATTTCCGGTTCCTGTTTCCTCCTTAGCGTTTCCAATATGGCTCCCAAACGGCGAGTAATGCGCCTCCCCAGCTCCTCCTCAGATTCCGGCCCCACAACCCCTCCCCCACATCCCCCACCTACCTCACCTTCCCCAAATACCACCCCTCCCACCCATTCCCCTCCTGGGCCCCAAAAACAAAGGCGCACCCGGGTGGATAGCCGGGTCAATGGCCAGGTTGTGAAAGTGAGTATTTTAGTTATGTATTTTTAGCTTAAAAATGTATAAACACACAGGGTGGATAGGGGCTGAATTTTTATTGTTTTTAGTCCAAAATTTAACACTCCACATGGGGCATCCCCATTGTGGATGTCCTGCTTGGATGGCCCCCCCCCCCCCGGAGGGCCCAAAAAATTACCTCTGGCCCGTCCCATCTGTGCATGCGTGAGTTGCGGATGCCTATTGCGCTTACCTCTAGCAGGGTGTACCCCTGCGCCATACATATTTTCATTTGGTGTGCAGGCGCACTCCCTGTTAGAGTCAAACGCCACATGCGTACTTTGCCGTGCAGACACAGCTGAGCTGGTATGCACCTCCCAAGGCCCTTGGATGCGCATACCACACCGGCGTGGACCGCTGTGTTTGGCTTGCGGAGTGACGTGGGAGTGTCCTCAGCGGTGTATTTGGGCCCTTCAAAGGGGGTTGCAGACAGTGGGCCACCCACAATAGTTGTGGCCCAAAAAAGTGCACACAAACCCAGACTAATGTAAATCCTGGGTGTGGTTCCACTTTGATCTTGTCTCTGTATAACTGTTTATGACATTGTTCTGAGCTCATGTTTTGATTTTTTTTTTTAAATTTTTTTTAATTTTTTCCTAGGACTTCTGCCTGGCCGAATACGACTATGCCCGAGGAGCGAAAAAACGCCTTGCCATGGAGGTGAAGGCCACTGTGTCCCGGCGCTTCAAGACCGACCTGACCATCCGGGCGATCCAACAGAAATGGTCAGATTTTAAGCGCCGGGACCCAGAAGGCGTGTACCGCCTATATGATGCCTACGCATCAGGTAAGTTAAAGCTTATGTTCTTTTTTGCCTTTGTGCAGAATCATCTGCTAAGCTGTGTCCTTTTTTGCTCTTTATATTAATTATTTGCTTTCACCCCCTCCACACAGATAAGCGTCCTCCCCTGGGGAAACGTGGGAAGGGATTCCTCCCCCGAACCAGGCAGGCGGACTCGGGGGAGTCATCGGGGGAGGGTCCCTCCCGCGGGTCCTATTTAGAGGACCCAGGGGAGGAAGGGGATGACGCCCCAGAGGAGTGTGCTGCTGGGGGGCAGGCTGGATCAAGCCTCAGCTCCTCACACTCTGAGGCTGAGGACTCTCACCAGGCAAGGGGCCACTCTCAAGCAGGGAGTGAGAGGGAGGAGGGTGGCCCTTTGCCTGGTGGATCTTCTGAGCAGAGTGTGAGGAGCCGAGGCTCCCCGCCTCCTCCTCAGAGCCCTCCCTGGGCTTCAAGTGGCGCTTCATCCCCTGGTGAGTTTACATGTTTTAATTGTTAGTCTGTGCCAGGTTTCATCTGACCATTTGTGCTTAGCCCTTGCAATTCCTCTGTAATTTGCAGGGCATCATATAGGCGGCACCTCCATGGATTTTTGGCGTCAAATCCTCCTCGGGCATAGTCGTGGTAAGTGTATGTTTTAAGCTAGTTCATTTTGGACTTTATGTCATTCCTTAAAGTGGACCCACAAACATTGCTGATATTGCTTGGATTATGGCGCCTTGCCTGCCAAATCACATCCCTCACCCAGGGCCCCCCCCCAACCAAACACCACAAACTACTTCCCTCTTTGGGGGTGGCAGAAGCCATTGTCCCTGCCTCCTGTGTGGCACTCGAGATGTGTGTGCGCCTGCGCTCTGTTTCATACTGGCATGCGTGTGCGCACACACTGGCGGAGTGATGTGCGGAAGGCAGGGGCGGTGGCGGACTAAAATTGTGTTGCTCTGCCAAAGTAGACTACTACACTGAATAATCACAATCCTGTGTCTTGGTACACTTTTAACAGACACGTTTCCTGGTCCATTGTCTAAGCTGGTTTGCTAATGTACATTAACATCACAAACCACACTACAGTGCTAGCCAACTGGAAACCACCCCTATGTTTCTGGCCACACCATGATGTGTGCTAGCAAAAGTTAATTTACGTGAAGTAGTTAGGGCAAACACATGTTGCACACTGGTAACATTATCCATTAAATTGGTAATGAGTCATTTACATTGCAATGTAAAGGTTAGTGCGAGATTTTCAAAATGGATACATGTGGCAACCATAAACACTTCACATTAACTAATGGGCCAGGAATATAGCAAATATCGTTTAACATGTATGTAAAGAAGTGTTTGTTTTTGGAGCTAAGACTCAATAACCAGATTGATGTCCAAACTTCGGGTGTCATAGCTCCACTAAATGTTGTTTGGTATTTTGTTTTTTTATGGACAGATGTTGCTACGCAGACGGAGGCAGAATTCCTCCTCCCCACACCAGCTCCAGGGACGGCCAGCAGCATGGGCCACCGCCACAGCTGCGATGGTGAGTACATCCAAATTAATATGGGTAAATACTTTGTAAACATTTCTCTTCTAGTTACATTTGTAGAAATGTGAAATTGACCAATGTGTGAATATCACACACATCTAGGTTAAATGTGTTTGGTGAATAATCCAACATGCCAGTCACCATCCTTGATAGTTGCCTCACATTCTTGTTACGGACACATACGGACTATTTGTGGCGTATAGACAACCAAATGGGGCTGATTAGGTGTTTACCAATAACATTATAGGGCAAACTTACATCTTCCTTAGGCACTGATGTTTGGCTTGGACTAAAGACATAAATGTCCTTACTTGGCCATAAACATTATTACCTTTGCAAGAGTGAACCTGGCCCAACAACAAGGCTGTTTAATGTGCATTAAACATTTAATTTGCCAACAACTAACAACTAACACCCCGCGGAATATACGATAAGTGCAGGTACCACGGGTCCACCCCACCAAGCAAACCCCTAATTATGGGAACTTATCTTCCGCTGGCTCCTGCGCAACACTCCAGACGTGCATTTTTCCCCCCGGGGCCTCTGTGAATGCCCGCAGGGTCCCCATGAGCAGCCAGAGAGTGACATGCGTGAAGAGGGGGTGGAAGAGGAGTGTACATTCCTGTTCCCTGCATAGACGTTAGCGTGCGTTCTTTGTGCCAAGCACGTTGGAGCATGGAGAGGTGAGTGGCTATGGATTACTGTGTGTATACACACATCAGGGGAAATACAGATCTGTGAGAAACAACAAAGTGGCCCAAAACCCAGGATAAACTATATTGTGGGTGTTGGTCCACTTTAAGAGTAAAGGTATGTGGTCCTAACATGTTTTCAAGTCAATATTAAAACTTTATTTTAAAATGTTAGGGGCACATTGTTCACCAATGTTAATGTGAGTGTTAGCAAGTTAGAAACACTGACATTACATTGCTACATCTGTGTAAGTTGAGTTCCCAATCAAATTCTAATATATTATTTTTTATCACATCTCTACAGCTTGTATACGCCAGCATCGCAGACTGTGGCGGGCCTTCCGACAGATGAAAGGGATGCTGCTGGCCATGAAGAGGCGTCGGAGACGTTAGGGTGGGGGGGATGGCTGCCCTGGCCATGTTTTCTTGGCTTTGTTGGCCTATGTTGGCCGTGTTTGGCCAATTTCTATAAATACATTTATATTTACCAAGAACTGTGTTGTTCCTTGACCAGCATAGGTTTAGATTCCCAAAAACCATTATGTCTAAAATTAGGCTGCCATTTTGAGCCAGTACATGTTTACACCATAGTAAGCAATGTTAACTAATGTGGCACATAAATGGTGGCATAATATTAGAGATGATTGAGCAAATCAGCCCTGACTGTGTATTTAGCTTTCACATGTATGGATAAACACAAATTAGAGGTGGTTTTCCAAAATATATTTACATAAATCATAAGAAAAAGGTATACAAATTAATATTCTTGGCTGGGTGGCCGGGGAGGTTGGGAGTCATTGCTAGGGGCGGTGTTGGGGGACAACAGTGCAGTAAAAAATATAGACTGCTGTTGTATGAGCTGTTGTATCAACAACAAAGTTTGGTCCTGCCGCTGTATTGCCTCTGCCTGGCGCTGTATTGCTTCTTCCTGGCGCTGTACAGATTGCTCGATAACATTGGCAAGGCGACCAAGGTCCTGGTTCTGTTGTAGGTTTTGCCTTAACTGGTCCACCTGGCGCTGCAGGCCCTCATTTTGTTGCTGACACATCAGCACCTGATTTTCCAACGCCGCAATGCGCTCATTAGTTCCATCACGCGGCTGTTGGCGACTGTAGTCCTCCAGCATCCGGACCCCTAGTTGGTAGAAATCGGCACTGGTTGGTGCCACACCTCCTCTTGCTGTGGTTGGAGGCTAAACAAATAGTAAACCACATTTTAGTGAAACGGAACAAATGCAGTTATGCCCCTCCCAAAAGTTACCATAAACAATCACTAGACAACTTACCCTTGTCTGAGCCTCTGAAGCTTGGCCACATGGGACTTGGGAAGAGGTCCCAGCTTGGGGTTCTGGTTCCGCCTCCTGCCAAAACAACAATGAAATGAAATGTTACATGTTGCTTCTTCCACTACCCACGAATATGCCAATGGGTTTAGAGGTCGTCTACATCAGCCATGTTACCTGCGTGTCCTCCGGCCCAGGTAGGCTCGAGGTATCGCTGCCAGAGAGTCGCGAATCAACATCAGAGATGTCGGGCAAGTTGGCAAATGCTAAACAGGAAAATCAGGTTAGTAGGTCTGTGGGCCAAACTCTAATGTAACCTGGTTAGGCTATCGAGGCCATACCTCTAAAAAGTTTAAAAATACACACTAGACCAAAGGTCTCGGTTAAACTCAGATTGTTAACATGTATGTTACAGGACTAAGACGCACTAATTTCTGCAAATCTCATCATAAACATTGCTTAAATTAAACATACCCGCAATATCCCAGATGTCTGGAGTGGGGTCCTCACTCGAGATTGGACCTTGAAAATAGATGTGGACACACAAGTTGCCAGAAGCAAGTGGCACAACATTAGAGCCAAAATACAGACTAGAGCAAGGCCAAACCACTTACCCTCATCTCTGGCAGCTGGAACTTGAGGGGCCCTTTCTGGACAGCCACTTCCGATATTCGGGTCAACTAAAAAAAATTAAAAATGTGTCTAAATAATCAGAAAACTACTACAGGGAATGTTTGGCTAAAAATATGTCCGCAAATATACATTGCTATCACTAAAATAACTAAGAGACTGACCCTGGGGAGGCAACCAGCACTCCCAAGAGGCATCTTCAAGTTTACCAAGCAAACATGTAGCTTA
The DNA here is from genome assembly GCA_027917425.1 of Gastrophryne carolinensis. Taxonomy (NCBI): domain Eukaryota; kingdom Metazoa; phylum Chordata; class Amphibia; order Anura; family Microhylidae; genus Gastrophryne; species Gastrophryne carolinensis. The sequence goes on from CM051239.1 coordinate 134,438,694, forward strand.
GTAGACTAACAAAATTGAACCAGTGTAACCTAAACAGCAGAAAGGATACATTATGTATTGCTCTACACACCAACAGGGTCCTGTTGACCGGCAACATCGGAAGTGGGGTCCAAAGATGAACCAGTCACTTGGCCTACCAAGAAAAAAGACAAATGAGACACATGCACTTGAGTCAAAGTGGATCAAGCAAGGTGAACACATGCACTTACCGACATCCAAAGAGTAGGTGGGATCCGGAGGAGATGCTGGGGCCAAGGGCATGGGAGCTAGGCCAAAATAAAACCAACATTGAGCCATAGCTAATGTGCGTGCCAAAATACAACATGCATTAAGGTGTGTGAGCAGCTCTTTCACTAATATTGACTAATCAAGCCAAGTGTGGCTCACACATTGATATGCCGATATATGGCTACACATCTCTGGCATCCTACATATCTACACATGTTAGGGCCTTGTTAGTTACTGCCTGTGAGTGTTACAGTGGGCGTGCAATTAGGGCGCACACACATATTATTAATAGTCAACAGGGCAAACCTTTATTGCTTGAGCTGCTCCCACACCCATTTGTTTAGAAAAAAACCAGCAAACAAATAATGGGTAAATACCTTCAATGGCAGACTGGGGTAGCCTTGAGGTTGCTGGAAGGGCAGGAGCTTGGTTGTCCGGAGCCACATCCCGGACAGCAGCATGTGCACCTATGCATAAAGCAACAGACAGAAAAGTTACAAATGTTTTAGCTATAATGTAATACTTCACAGGTCCTACAGTTAGTTGGTCAGAATGTAAAAATGCTAATCACAGACATTAACATTAGGTTATTGTAAAAGCCAGAAAATATGTACCTTCAGCCCAACCGGTGGTGTCATCCCCAGGATCCACACCCTGCAGCCGAGCCAGTGGGATTTTGGCCTTCAGCATCTCCTCATACGGCCTGTAGGTACTCTTTGGAGCCTGGATGAACCCACTGTCCACATCAAGATCGTGATTCATCTTTTTCATAAGGGCCCCTCGCAAAGTGTAGAAGCGTTTCCTGCAGGATGGGCCACTACGTGGGTGTTGAGCTGTGCTACTAAGCTCCACACCAATGGCATCCCACAGTTTGCTTCTTTCTTGTTTGCCTATGGACTTGCTTTGGGAGCCAAATAGCAGCTCCCATTTCGCAAGTGTCAGGCGCACAAGATGATTATTCTCAGCCAAATTAAATTCAGGCTCCCTCTTGGCACCTGGGCGCTTAGCCTGGGGTGCTGCCCCACCTTCAGGCTGTGCCCTTTTCCGTAAGGGAGGTCTGCGCACAGCACCCACCAAACTCCTACTCGGGCCTGCTGTGGCCGGCAGATGTCCTGTATTTGGCTCCATCCTGTAGCTGCACACACACACAAATCAACACCCCACAAACACGCATGCACACTACAGAATGGCATCGCAATCTCTTAGGCTTGGGCAGGTTTTATGTGCTCTAACAGCCAATCCAAAAGCAGCCCACTTAATTGATTCACACATACAGCCCAGTTCCTTCTAGGCACACCTCCACTGCACTGACAGAAGCATGTGTGTTAGCCAATTAACTCATTACAGACCTCATTAAACAAACAACACACACCCAAATCCAACAATGGACTGATGTATCTGCAACCCTTGTGACATGTGCTTAGCCTAACGGCTATATAAAAAAACAACAGCTTCACTTTCATTGGTCCCCACCTGATTTTTGGCCCATGTCCGTTAATGCACGCACGTTACGGCTCAAGTACGCTAGTAGCGCTACTAGCGTGCGCGTGCGCACTCTGTTTTACGCACACCTGGGTCGGCTAATTGGCGCCCGGAAATAGCAGAGCGACGCAAAAGGCGGCAAAGCGGACCTGTCACTTTTGAAAATGAAGTATAAAAGGAAGGAATGAACTAGGTTCTGCTATTCTTACACTGTGGCAAAGGCTGTGGTGTGGTGCTGTGCTCGCTTCCCTTAGCTCATTTGAGCCTCTGTCTGGTTTCTGTCCTCACTCTCTGTGGCTTGTTGGGTGATTTCTGACATCAGTGCTGTTTCTTTAGGAGCTTGGTTTGGGTGGCATCTGCAAATATTGTGTAGCATACAGCAAGTGAGGCTTGATTTTGGGGCCTTTTGTGGGCTGTGCAGCAACTCCCCTCTTGGTTGTGCTTAACTTAGAAAGCTGGTTTTCAGCAGGCTGGTGGTTTGGACCACTATAGTTCTGGTTTTGTGGTGAGCTGCATTGTAGCGGGTGTGTGTGTAGTGTGATTGTTTGTGTGTGTGTTGTGTGTTAGTGTTTTTTTTTGTTTATTTTTGTTTTTGTATATATCTTTAGTGTGTGTGATGGATAAGAGGGTGATGTATGGTGTCTGGGTGGATGGATGTATGTGTATGCTGAAAGAGCAGGAGGAAAGGGAGCGGGGTGTTGTGAGGCTTAGGGCACCCCGCTCCTTTGCAATCCGCCTTTCAGTATGGGACTTAAGTGACAAGCAGATCAGGAGCCGCTTCCGTCTGAATCGTGCTGCACTACAGTCCCTATATGATCAGATTAAGACCAAAATCGAGCCATCCACCAAACGCACTCACTCCATTCCAGGCATAGTACGCCTGTGTGCCACTCTTAATGTGTTGGCACGAGGGACCTTCCAGGCAACCTCAGCCCTCCTCAGCGGGATAAGCCAGGCTACTATGAGCCGCATCCTAATCCAGGTAGTTCTGGCAATTTGTGATTTAATCCCAATTTACATCAAGTTTCCTGAGGATGAGGAAGAGGTTGCCAAAATAAAACATGCTTTCTATCTGATGGGAGGGATCCCGAATGTGCTAGGGTGCGTTGATGGTACACATATCCCTTTCCGCCCTCCCCGTGCACAGGAGCTGTCCTACAGAAACAGGAAGCAGTTCCATTCATTTAATATCATGGTGGTCTGTGACCATGAGATGAAGCTGCGGGCGGTGAGATCGGGGTTCCCCGGCTCATGCCACGATTCTTACGTCTTGCAGCGGACAGTCCTGTGCCGGAAGTTTGATAACAACGAAATGCCAGCTGGCTGGCTACTGGGTAATAAATTAACCATGTCTATGTATTTTGCTAATATGTGGCCTAGTAAGGCAATTTTAAACAAACTACCACCCAAAAACATGTACTAGTACTAATTGCTGTCTCTCTCCTTGTGTTTTTTCTACAGCGGACAAGGGATATGGGCAGAGAACGTGGGTCATGACTCCGGTCAGGAACCCACGGACCTCTGCCCATGAACGCTACAATGCAGCGCATCGCAAGACCAGAAGCATTGTGGAAAGAACCATCGGCCTGCTGAAAGCACGCTTTCTCTGTTTGGCACGGCCAGGAGGAGAGATGCTCTACAGCCCACAGAAGGTTTCCAAAATCATCCTTGCCTGCTGTGTGTTACACAATATCTGTATATGTCACCGAATCCAAGCCCCCGAGGAGACAGCACTGGTGCCAGAAATCCCCAACCTGCCCGCAGATAGAAGTGAGGACACCCAGACTGGCGATGAGCTAAGGGAAAGGCTGATCACTTCTTATTTTGCGGTAAGCTAACTACCCTTCACTCTAATGCAAGTACTGCACTCCTGTTTAAATGTCTTTGACCTCCCATCCAAAAGAGCAAACAAACGCACTAAGGGGGGGTGTAAGATGACCCAAACCACTGTAAGGGGGGGTGTAAGATGACCCAAACCACTCTAAGGGGGGGTGTAAGATGACCCAAACCACTCTAAGGGGGGTTTAAGATGACCCAAACCACTCTAAGGGGGGGGTGTAAGATGACCCAAACCACTCTAAGGGGGGTGTAAGATGACCCAAACCACTCTAAGGGGGGGTGTAAGATGACCCAAACCACTCTAAGGGGGGGTGTAAGATGACCCAAACCACTCTAAGGGGGGGTGTAAGATGACCCAAACCACTCTAAGGGGGGTGTAAGATGACCCAAACCACTGTAAGGGGGGGTGTAAGATGACCCAAACCACTCTAAGGGGGGGTGTAAGATGACCCAAACCACTCTAAGGGGGGTTTAAGATGACCCAAACCACTCTAAGGGGGGGTGTAAGATGACCCAAACCACTCTAAGGGGGGTGTAAGATGACCCAAACCACTCTAAGGGGGGGTGTAAGATGACCCAAACCACTCTAAGGGGGGGTGTAAGATGACCCAAACCACTCTAAGGGGGGTGTAAGACGCCAATGTTGGTTATCAAGTTATGCATTTTTTTAAAAGAAAACACAAAATAACTATAAAGATATATACTAACTGCACTTTTCTTAATTTTTCAGGCACAAAGAGATGCACCATGATCTCGACATTCCTTTTACAACCCTTTCCTGGACTTTACTTTTCTTTTGCATTTCTGCTGGACTTTTCATTTTCTATTTCATTTATGTTTTATTATTAATTTTTTGTTAGAGAAAAAATTAAAAAAAATATAGATATATACATGTGGCTATGTGTTTAATTCTGTTGTAAGTTTCCTTTTCATTCTAATTCCTATTTTCATTTTCCTTTTCTTTCTCTGTCCTGTTTTTATTTTCCTTTTCTTTCTCTGTTCTGTTTTTATTTTCCTTTTCTTTCTCTGTTCTGTTTTTATTTTCCTTTTCTTTCTCTGTTCTGTTTTTATTTTCCTTTTCTATTTTCCTTTTCTTTCTCTGTTCTGTTTTTATTTTCCTTTTCTTTCTCTGTTCTGTTTTTATTTTCCTTTTCTTTCTCTGTTCTGTTTTTATTTTCCTTTTCTATTTTCCTTTTCTTTCTCTGTTCTGTTTTTATTTTCCTTTTCTTTCTCTGTTCTGTTTTTATTTTCCTTTTCTTTCTCTGTTCTGTTTTTATTTTCCTTTTCTATTTTCCTTTTCTTTCTCTGTTCTGTTTTTATTTTCCTTTTCTTTCTCATTGGTGATTTAATTGTATTTCCTTTTTAGGTAACAAATAAAAAAAAAAAAAATTGTGGCTATGTGTTTAATTATGTTTTATTTTCCATTTATATTCGAAGATCTGGTAGAATTTAATTTCCTTTTACACCAAATAAAAAAATTTTTACATTTCAAAACAAATGTGGCAATGTGTTTTATTCAGAAGGTACTGGATGGCCAGGACACAGCAAAGCTAACAGGCGCTGTGTAGAATAGCGTGGTCACACTGACTGACAGCGCCAACAAAGCTGAGGGCCAACATCATATTCAGCAATGTAGGCGTTGTTCGCAACAACGCCAGGTAGCGACTGAGGAGGCCTGCTATAGCGAATCGCTAACGCCCGCGGCTGACGCTAGCGGCGCTCATAGCGCCATACTTCAGTCGCTCATCTGTCGCTACCTGGCGCTATTGATGAATCGGCCTCTTAGTTTTTAATGAAAATTTTTTTTAAAAATCTGCATTTTCATTGGAAAAAAATATTCCAGCATTTGCCAGGTGAAGCCAGCTTTCCTCTGCTGCTCTAAGTGGGGATGAAAGCCTGCACAGAAAAGGCTACAAGTTCATATATTAGGAGTCTGAGTTACAACGCTTGCGGCTACTTGTGCCTTCCCTGCGTTTGCTGTGTGTGCAGAGAGAGGGGGAAATGGCGGTGGATGAAGCACAGATTGCAGTGGCGAACACCAGTGGCCACTAATTTTTGGTGAGAATTTTGCTGTGTTTGTGCTGCACATTTCTGCCGAAAAATACTGGTATTTGCCAAATGCCACGAACTGCTGTGGTAGATTTTGGTTAGACAAATCATGAAAGCTTCCTGAAAACACACTTTTACAGCATATGTTGGCATAGGAGGGGCCTCTGAATATTTGTGGGGTATCTTGGGAGTGTCTGGGTTGTGTGAAAAGTTTCAGAAAAAAGTAAACAATATAGGCATAATGTGAAAACAGTATCATCAGTTGTTTTTCACATACTGGTTACCTGTCTGACGCTCATGCTTAAAAAATAAGTTAACAATTTTAATGTGGACCAAAACTCACACTGATTAGCCCAGGAATCTATAAGATTCCCGAGCAGATCGATTCCCTCCCGTTGGGGCATCCAAAACTGGGATGCCCTGTTGTGTGAAACCCCCCAGGTTGCCCCATTCCCTTACCTTGCTTCCCAGTCAAACGGCGCATCTCATCCCTGCTGTGCCACTAGCAGGGTGCGTGCCCGCGGCAGGCATTTGTGGATGGACACGCTCCCTGTTAGAGGGAAGCGGGGAATTCTTCTGCCAGCGAGCTAGAGGCCTCTGGCCTTAGACGCTGGCTTAGACGGCATGACGTCAGCGGCTACGAGCACACTGATTGGACAAGTGGCTGTGCATGCGCCGTAGGACCGGAAAGAGGTTAGTTGCGCTCGGAGATCACTGCTAAAAGCTGGTGAACAGAAAAGGCATTATCTAGCATACACTGCGCAAAATGAACTTGACGTACATCCAGCAAACACAGACAGCACCGGACAAATATGCCACAGTGCGCTTGGTGAATCCTGAAAATCGTGCAAATGCAGCTAATGCCCAATGAATCATTTGGGAAATGACTCTCTAAGCGCAATATTCAAGTGAGATATGCCTGCATTTGTGAGAGTTTCATGCCTGTCTCTCTCTTGTGCGCAAATTATCACAAAAAATGTTCGCACCAAAGGAAGGGTCTGCTGAATACCTGGGGAAAATCAGTTTTACCCTTCCTGAAACCGTGCGCGAATGCGTTTTTATGCATTCTTTGCTGAATCTATCCTTAGTTAGGAGATAAAATATTACTAGAGTTGAAATTTAACACACTATTTTTCAAAAGGCAGATATTTTTTGTTTATTAAGTAAAATATCATTTAAAAATTAATTAGACTAATACATGTTTTTTCTTACTCCCCCTGAATGAATCTCTCTAGGAGTATCATGATTTGAGTTAGTTTACTTTCACATGCCCCATTGTGTTGGTACAATTTTACAAGTAAAGGATGACTTTGCAAATATATAGGAACTTGAGATTTGTGAGTTCAGACAACTTTGGCTAAAGTCTCAGACCTTAATTAGCCTGTTAAAATGCAAGCTTGTTAATAATCATCATTCGGAAAGGCTCAGGGAAAAACCGACCTTATTAAAAATGCATAGCTCAAGCAAGGCAGTGCCACACACTGAGGGGCCTAAGCCTCAATGGCTCCTCATAAGGTAACTGACATATACTTTCTGTTCAATTATGATTGTAACTACTCACTTCTGACCTGCAATCTTTTCATTGTATGTATATAGTCTGTCTAACGTGCTTTTAGAGCAATGTCTCAAAGCACAGCAGCCATGGGTTCTTCTAAGAAGCTGTCTTACCCTGAAAATGAAATGGTTCAGGGCTATAAGAAGATACTGTAGCATAGCAGTTTTAGGCAGGATTATCAGACTCACATGCTGTGATACATTGTTCTACTGTTCAGCCACACTTTCATAAAAATGACCTTCATAAAAGATACATCAAAAGAAAACCTGCATTCACAACAGGAAATCCAGTGTGAGAAGTTTGCAAAAGAACTTTTCAACAAGCCTAAGCCCTGTGAACCAATGAGGTTAAAATATTTTTTTTTAGTCACAAAGAGCAAAGGTATGTTTGGAGAAAAAGGGGCACAGAATTTTATGAAAAGAACTCCTCTCCAGACATTATCCATTGGAGTGGATTCATCATGTTATGGGGTACATGGGGAACATTTAATGGGTAGAAAGAGGAATAGATTCAATACAATTCGAGTGAATTCTATAAGCAACCAGTGTTTATGTAAAATGTAAAAATTCTGAAGTTGAATGAAAATTGAAATACCCTTGATTGGCTACAAAAAGCAATTACATTATGCTGTATTTGGTAATAACCATGTAGGGTGCCCAAAGTTTTGCTTTAGTCCATTCTCCTCTTTTTTAATTTGAAAATGTAAAATATGAAAATGCAAAATAGTTTTAGCCTAAAATGCAAAGAGAATGTGTAATTTTTAACACAATAAGATGCACCTGACCATAAGACGCATCTAGGGTTTAGAGCAAAAATATAAGAAAAAAAATATTCTGAACCAAATGGTGTGTTACAATTTGACTGTGATTTTTGCGGGAATTTCAGGAAAAAAAAAAAAAAAAAATTATATATATATATATATATATATATATATATATATATATATATATATATATATGTTTTTTTTTGTGCAGAGCTTAGGCTTTTCATAAATTAAATTTGTCTTGTTTATTTAAAATCAAAAATGTATTTTATCCAAAAAACAATATTGAATGCGAAATCCCCATTTCTCCCGATTATAATGGTATCACATGTATCTGTAGCCCCCCTATAATGGGTTACATAAAAAAAAAATTGGAGGGGACCCCATGCTTGTTTAACATTTTTAAGAGTTAAAACCCTTAAAAATGTTTTTTAAAAAAAATGGCACCAAGTTCCCCCTTCCCAGTAAAACCAGTCCAGGCACCAGCTATGTGGGGCATGTAGATCAGGACATGGAGGCCAACCTTGGTGGCCCTTGACCCTGAAGGCTCCAAGCCCACCATAGCCTTTGTGGGCCATGGGCTCTTCTGCCCCCTGGGCTTTGGGGAGGGATATTATGGAGACTTTGGGTTAATGGCAAGTCACCCACTTGCCGCGGTTAACTTGACAGCCCCTCAAGCCTTGTGAACTGGTATAGGGGCCTCATGGACACCTTACCAGTTTACAAAAGATCAGAGGCCCCCAGGTGAAGATGAGACTTGGCAGGAGGGTGGAGGTGAGTTCCTGTCTTTTCTTTTCTATAGACAGCGAACTGTCTGCGGCATTGGAAAGCGAGAGGGGCCCTGTTACAGTCTCTCTCCTGATGGCACAAAAGCCTGGGGGTGGGATCAGAGTTAAGAGAAATCCCAGCTGGATCGATTGAGGGCTCAGGTGAGTTTGTATGTTTTGTACTTTTTTATGGAGGGTTAAAATCAGCTATGTGAATCTTGCATAGCTGTCAATTAAGTGTTGGAGAGGCGGCTGCATGAGACTCACATAGCTGGCACTATGTGAGTCTCATGTCAATCTCGCGAAATTCAGCAGGCAGTGTCCATCCAATGCTGCCGCCGTTGCACGTGCACACACACTGACTCACTCTCTCTGACACACATCTTACCAATGCTGTTTCTATGGCCAGCATCCATTATTTTCATGAGCACCGGTAATGTAAGTTGTCCCTTTACATTCGCTCCATTCAACCCCACTTTTTTTTTTTGGGGGGGGGGGGGTGTCTTATGGAGCAAATAAATCTAAAAAAAAAAAAAAATATATATATATATATATATATATATATATTTATTATGAAGTTAGTAGCCCAATTGTGCAATTCATAATCAATTTGCGCTACTAGATTAATATAAATATACTGTATATACATGTATTAAGTATAAAACTATATATATTTTCATTTGAATTTTGTAGTGGTTTACCCTATCTGCCTGATTAAGTGGCCCAGCAATCATTTACTAAATCAAGACAACTTTATGTTACTGATGCTGAAAGCCTGCTCCTCTGCTAGCATTTGTGCAAGACACTGCAGTCAATCATGAGAGACATAAGACTTCAATATTCAAAGAATATAAATATTTTAACTTTTTCTAAAAAAGTAATCTTGTTATCCCTGTTTTGTTGGTTTAAAATGCATTAGCTGGCATTAACCTCTTTGCAAATCAGAATCAAGTTCTTTTCCCCAGCCAGCCATAGCACTATCTAACACTCCACTCCTTTTTCCTACTGGCTTCTTATTCACACAAAACATTTATAATGTAGCTGCAAAAAGTTGATATGCAAAAAGTGTTGGGGAAAGCAAAGTGCCGCTGTTATATTTTATCAAGCTTCCATATTCAGAACAGCAAGCTGAGTTCAGTTCCATGTAACATCCATTTCCCCTGTGCCAATTTCCTCCATTACTTTTCAAATCCACACTTATGCAGCCTCAAATTTATTACACCTTAGAAGGCCAACATCGCTAATAAACATGCTGCTTTTAGAACTATTGATGAGTTCTGACAATTTAACAAATGAATGGTTGAAAGGAAGTGTTTAAGACAGCTAGCTTTTAGATTGATTTCCCATAATACTGCAGGAATAATGCTTAGTGACAGAAGATTCAAAATAAGTCATTTTTCCATCTCTCCTATTTCTGACTGCTTTCCATCATAGATTTATGGATCCTCAAGGACTTGTTTTGGTTTTAGGCTTGTTTGCTGCACAAAGGGAGTCTGCTGCAGTCCAAACATAAGATGTATGTGTGTAGTACTATAATACTCTTATGAAAAAATATCTATTGTACAGATAAAAACAAAACAAAAGTTACGATTTTGTTTTTTAAATGCCCCCCTTGATTTCCCCCTGACTACTGACCCTTATGTGGCAGTCATCCTTTGCCTGTCAGAAGTACAGGCCATCCTACAGGAAATAATGAGCAGAAACCCTCCCAAAGGTGAAACATCAGGTAACGTGAGGTTGGGAATGAGATATAATCCTCTCTTATGCACCCAATTGAATGTAATATCCACTTTTGGATGTTCTCCAAGTGGACCTAACATTACTGTATGTCTACGAGGGTAGGTAGTTTCTTGGTTCAGGGAGGTCACCTCTCCTGTTCCTTGAACCTCCAACCTAAACTAATCCAACCTATCTATAACTTTCTGGACTGGGACTCTTCTAAGTCGGAAAGTACAAGAAGGTTCCCCTTCTCATCTCTCAACCTCTAACATTCTCTTGTGCACCCTATGTTACTTATACATAGGCGGGAGAGCCAGTGCGCACATAATTGACTGATACTCACCTTTTTCTTCACAATCTTTGTTGCGGGTGACCTACACCATTCTGCAGCTGGGAAGAAGTCACAGAACATCTGTCCCACACTGGGCTCTCACCACCTCACTCCCTGCCACAGGCAGAGACTATTCATAGGCAAGGGGTGAAGTGGCTGGGAAAGCCAATCACGCCCCCTGTCACTCACAGTGATGTCACTGTAGGTGATAAGTAAAGGTGTGTAAAGGGCTTTTCTGGCCAGCCTACTCCCCGCCTATAAATAGCCCCTCCCTGTGGTGGGAAGAGAGCAATGGGAGCTCAGGGTGGGCATGTATCCATTGTGACACCAACAGTTATGCTATTTTTGTTTTGTTGTCTTTCAGACCTATGGTGATGTTTGGGGGGCTGTTGACCTGTTAGGTGCTACTCATTTGAGTGTAGTTAGGCACCATTTGTGTTATTTTTACCCTCCTTCATTTATGACAGATGCTTATTTATTTGTTATTGGCTGATTTGGTCTGTTGTTTTTGACTTCTATATGCCATTGGTTGTCTGATTTATATCAATACATTTTCTTTTCTTTGATATATTATTGGTGGTGCTTGTGTCCCACTTTGCCCCTTAGAGGGCCCTCCAAATTTGTTTTTCTTTTGTGGTAACAGGCAGATTTGGTGATATGTTATTGTTTCACATAAACAAATCCAAAAACAGGTTTAATGTTAATGGATATATTTTTAGGCTACCATTATATTCACAAAGCCATGGACAAAATTTACACAATAAACACAATGCCATAGGTGCAGTGATACTTGCGCCAGCTAAAACCTTCTCAGATCATATGACTATTTAAATTGGCATGTGAATAAATACAACTAAACCACATTTCTTCACTACAGATATAGACTGTCCAACAGCAAAGATAATACTAACATGGTAATGAAACAACAACCTCTACCAAAGAAACCTCTACCAAAGCAAAGTATATTTAATTAGATATTAAATTATTTAGGTGTTTAATGTGTCTTTCCACTGCAAAATATAGAAAAAGTAGCATTTTACTGTTATTTTCTTTTACCATTTTACTGTTATTTTCTCAGCCTACCAGAATAAGCATAAAATACATATTATAGTATAATTATGTTTTCATTTCCTTTTACACCTATAATATATTAAATACATATATTTAATGACTTTTTGCTATGTACCCTTTCGATTTAGGCTAACTTTGTTTAATGAGTTTTTAATAAACCTTATCTATCAAATTAATAATCCCTAAATTCTGCATTGCTATGCTGTAATTTGCTAATTCTACTGAGATTTTCTCAAAGGGTTCAGTACATTTCTCATTAGTTTCTCACATAAATTGCTACCTTTTTTTAAAACTTAACTGTAACCAAAACATTTTGTTTTATTTTTAATAGGGCTGAGAAGGGGTAAAGTGTACCCAGATAGGAAGTTTGTGTCATCAGCTTATATCCCCAGCCCAGTGCCCCAAAACAGCCTGACTTCCTTTTTTTACTAAAGCCTTTGCCCTATAATTCTAAAAACACTAACAGGAAGCAGTATGGTGTGTGATATCAAATGGCAATCCATATGCTAATTCATTCAGTTCCAAGGTAAACTGGAAGCTGAACTTGAGTTGATAAGGCTAACCTCCAATGCTGAGCTGTGGTTAACTGAATGTATCAGTGTAATATGTCCAACTATTTGATCAGCAGACTGCATCCTATTCATGTTTTTATGAATATTGGGCAAAGGCTTTAGTAAAGAAAACAGTGCAGGCTGTTTCGGGGCACTGAGCTACAGATAGAAGGAGATTGAACGTGATCAAAAGTGCTAGGTGTAAGCTTTCTTTCCAGACCAGCCCCTACATTTTTTGGGCTGTGAAAGTACATCTTAAGGTAAGTTTTTCCCGACTCCCAAGGTCTGTTCTCGGGTAGGATTTCATTCTCATTACGGGTAATGGACAGCATTTTTTTTTACATATTTTTAAATTTTTGTTTTTTTAGTTAGATTACAATTACAATACTATGCTTCATCAGTGACAACATCAGCGGGTGTATATCAATGATCAACATGCATCAACAACAAACAAAGGTAGAATCTGCCAAAGCAGTGAATAATAATACATTATTAATATAAAGAGGTAACAGAGCTCAGAGAGCCATATATTGGAATGGGAGGTTAAAATCTTGGGATGCGCTATCTATCCCTCTTTCTCCCTCTATCTGAGACTATAACAGGATGGGGCATTCTGAAAAGTCTGCTGGTCTTCTGACCAGTCTCCTTGTCACCTTTTCTTATGGTGTCACCTCATGACTTGGTGATAAGCTCTGGTCACCTGGGACTGTTTCTATAAAGTGTACCAGTTCTACATCTTTTCAGGCCAATAGGACGGTAGGTGTTTCTTCCCACCCCCTTGCTCCAGGGGATTTGTAGTTTTCCTGCCCCCCACCCTGATTTGTTTCTCATGGGCATGGGGTCTACCCCTTAGATGCCCAGATGGGACCAGGTTTAGCAGGCGATATGGGGGGGTTCATTTTAAGAATAATAAAGTTTAATTTTGTGGTGTGATTATTCAATTTTACTTTACTTTTGAACAGTGCAAAGGTCAGGGGGGCAGCAAGCCACCTGCCTGGAAATCCATGTGGCTTGCTGTTCCCCGCCACATTTTCTCCAATAAGCGGGGCGGGGGGGGGGGCAATGTAAGAGCCAGGTGCCCCAGAGCACAGACCTGATTCTTTTGGGGGGTGGAAATTAATAAAATTTAAAAAAAACCCATTTGAGAGATGAAATGTTTATGATGCAAAGTCAGGGAAAGTATATCTATGTACATACAAACTATTTTAATAAGTTAGTAGTTCTCTTTAGGTAAGTTTTTCTTACAGTTACCCACAAAGCCAATATTGTTTTATTGTTTTGTTTTTCCCATAGTGGAAGCCTCCTAGAAAATCTTGAAACTTTGAAATTAAAAGTTTTTAAAAATGCTAACTGCCAATGCAAACTAGTTTTTACTCCAAAATATTACATCTGATCTTCTGTAATGGCATTCCCATTATTTTGCATTCAGCCTTGAGCATCACAAACCAACACACAACACCTATTAAGCAGTAGGGAATGCAATTGCATGTAATATATATCCTGTGGCTTAAAACAAATAGTTCATCCATCATAAAATATGTGTTTTTTCCTAATTGGCTTTGTATCCTAACTGCATTGAAGCAATATGGATTTCCTTTGTTTCCAACATTATTCATGCAAATGCAGAAGCAAAAAGTAAAAACAGGACTTGTTTGTTAGCTTTGCAGCCGTCATTATAATAGTCAAAGGATAACTGTAAGCAAACATCTAACATAACCTACCTATGCAATCTATGTTCATTAAATGGATGTGTGGCTAATTCTTTTTGGTTAGACTACTGATCTTCAGTAGGCCACAAAGCGTTGTGAATGTCCAGCTTGGCTATGTAGCTGGACATGTCTGGGTTGTGGAATGCAGTGGTAGGATTTAACACATTGTTGGCTGGAAAAAAAGATTCTCTTTAAATGTTATAAATGTATTTTTTTCCTTTAAACCTGTGGTATGCTGGAATTATTATGGACTTAACTACAATATTGTTAACATGGTTGAAAAAAATACACTGTCCATTAAGTTCAACCAAGGGATGGGGTTGGGAGAAATTATTTTTTATTATTTACTGATAACAGCTAATGGTAGCTATTATTGTTATTATCTCTAATCCTTTTTTGACGTTTTCAGCTGTTGATGCTGTAACAAACTTTTGTAGAAGGCTCCTCCACAGATTTATAGGTAAAAGGGAATTGTTGCCTCTGGAGATTTATTTTTTTACTTATTTTTTTTGCCCAGGAGTCTGGAATGTCCATTTGTCTATAGTGAGGATTTTACCTGATATTGCTTTTCTCCATACTTTTGGTATTGACCATTTATATATATTTATCACACATGGAATGTACACAGCTGAGATGCAAGGAACATGCTGGTTCCACCCAAGCCATTATCCCGGTAACTTACTAAAAAACCGTTTTGCTTCTGGTGCCTCCCTGATGGTTGACATATGCAACAGCAGTCACATTGTTCTATGTAATTCTGATCAGGATGCTGCTCCAAAGGGACAGCCATAAGGAAAATCATCCGGAGTTCCAGAACATTGACCAGAAGACGGAATATGTTGATGACCATCAACCCTGAATTTTCAGTTGGTTCCATACTCCTCCCAGACCCTTGAGACTGGCCTCTGTGGTGATCATAGTCCACTCGTCCATCAGGAAGAATTATTGAAATCAAAATTGCAGCCACCAATCTAAGGGTGATTGAACCCCTTCCAACAGGGAGAACAATGTGTCCAGGCCCAGGGGAGACCAATCCCAATAAGACAGAATGGCAAACTGCAAAGCCCTGGAGTGAATCTGGGCATAGTGAATGACCTTGAAGGACACTACCATCAAGCCCAGAAGTTGCATACACTGCCTCATGCTGGGCTGAAGACTGGAGCGTTTACTATGCTCCCCTGCAGTTTCCGCAGTTTAGGTTCTGGCTTAAATACTTTGGCCAGAAGTGCATTTGGGTTCATTCCTAGAAAATATTCTGTTGAGAGGGAGTTAGATGAGACATCAGATGAATTATCAACCACATAAACCTCTCCAGAGTGTCCAGCACCATTTGCACTTCCCTGCATGTTTCGAGCAAGAGCCCCCTGAAAATGGAGAATCACTATAATTGCTGCCAACAGCTTGGTGAATACAATGGTCGCTGTGGATATCCTGAGCGCCACAAATTTCCTGGGTCTTATACCTATATCTTATAACTCACTTTCTGTTCTAGTCCCACCTTCTGGTTGCTAGATTTCCCATTAGTTATGAATTCCGGTGTCCCTGTATGGACAACCTAACAGGGGAAATAGATGATTTGTACTGTGATGCATAACTGGTACATTAAGATGGCTCATAGTTTGCTAAGCATGATACTAACCTAATCAATGTTCTGATATACCTTAGAAAGAGTTGGGTCCCTTCTTAGATGGAGGGATTTGGGAAATACAAAAATAACTTACCATCCATTATATAAAAAAGCCAAATCTTGAAGTGTTATGGCCAATAAAGTGCTTTGGAATGAATGCAAGTATTTACATTAAATTACAAAAAGTTGGCTTATCACTTTTATTTAGTATTTTAAATGATATCAAGATTGTGTCATAAACTGAACATTTTACCATGCTGATAATAACTATCAACTTTCTTCTGAATAAAGCAAAAAATGTATGTTATAGGCAAGGGAGTAAAACCTTTCAATGGAATTTCTGATAACAGCTTTCAGGTTCCAAAATGTTAAGGCTTTATTATTACAAAACCTTTGAATAGAATGTGACAATTGATTATACTAACTGAATTTTTAGATAATAGCAAGCACAGGGATAATATATTTATATCTAGTCTGGATAAAATGAGTTTAGAAAATGAGCTACAGTTAGCTGCTGTAAATGTGTTTTATTCATATTAGAAGTTTATCTCATGGTAGCTGTAGAAATTTGTATTTGGATAAGCTGTCATTTTACAAATATATTACTTTGTGTTTAAAATCATATCTAGATGGGTTTTTAGGTTAAATGAGGACATTATCTATAAAAAATCATATAATCCCGCACCACCTTCAATCTGAATGAAATTGCTGTGCCCGACCCAGAAGAATCTTAAAGCAATGCATAAGCTGCAGATAATACTAATTCAAGAAGTGGTTCCAGTACCCACAAAATTCAACCTGAGTCAGCACACAAAAAGTCAATCAATCAATCTGCATAATCAAATCATTATCCTGATTTATTTAATGAATTAAAAAACATATATATTCACAATACACCATTCAATACATGACATACAAACAGACCATATTTAAAAACTATACAGCGGTCCTGTCCCCTTTAAATGTGCAAACCCTACAAACAATCCATTTGAAGTAACTCTAAAACATACATGTTCTTCTCTAAACGCTTTGTGCAAATAAGTATAAAGTGAACCTAGTGCTAAAGTGTTTTTGCATAAGATAATAAATGATTTATAATCCAAGAAAAAAGAGAAATCAAAAAACGACCAATTAAGGCCAATAGGCCGTGCACAGTTTGAAACTAATAATAAAAAACAATATCACCCTTTATCAGGAGACCGTGCCGCTGCACCAACCAGACCTCTTATCCCCCACGCGTTACGTGGCGAACCACTTTTTCAAGGTGCATGGACATTACATACTCCTCATTCAATATACTATAATGAAGTATTGACTCATTTTTAAAAATCCTCTCACATTTTAAGATGATTACCAAAATGTAAAAATAAAAACAATTTATATTTTTCATGGAGATTCTTTCATTCATTTAAATAAATTGTGTAAAATTTGACAAATACTGTATAAAAAAAACATGATTTTTTAATGAAAGGCAGGTTCAACAGTTTTTCATGTTCCTAGCACATAGAAGACTTCGAATATCCCCTTAGTGTTCTAAAATGCTTAATAGCTTGGATGTTCTTTTGATGGATGCCTACTTTGCTTTTATATATGGAGTTAGAAAGCACATCCTAAGTTAAAGCCTAACTCCAGCACCGAGGATCTCTACCCAGAAGAACAAAACATTTAATCAACGCGTGAGATGGTAAAAAACAAACTTGAAGTTTGAAGAAATCTGAGCTCAGATGTCAATGAAGTCTACTCAGATGTGTAAGTACCTTTAATTAGATTCCCTGAAAACTCAAAGCTCATAAAGCTTTAGGTGCATTGACAGCCCCCACTTTCCAATTTTACACTTTGCTAAATCAATCAGTTTCTGTTTTTGTCTGGTTTAACGGGGAGGCCGATTCATCAATAGCGCCAGGTAGCGACAGATGAGCGACTGAAGTATGGCGCTATGAGCGCCGCTAGCGTCAGCCGCGGGTGTTAGCGATTCGCTATAGCAGGCCTCCTCAGTCGCTACCTGGCGTTGTTGCGAACAACGCCTACATTGCTGAATATGATGTTGGCCCTCAGCTTTGTTGGCGCTGTCAGTCAGTGTGACCACGCTATTCTACACAGCGCCTGTTAGCTTTGCTGTGTCCTGGCCATCCAGTACCTTCTGAATAAAACACATTGCCACATTTGTTTTGAAATGTAAAAATTTTTTTATTTTGTGTAAAAGGAAATTAAATTCTACCAGATCTTCGAATATAAATGGAAAATAAAACATAATTAAACACATAGCCACAATTTTTTTTTTTTTTTATTTGTTACCTAAAAAGGAAATACAATTAAATCACCAATGAGAAAGAAAAGGAAAATAAAAACAGAACAGAGAAAGAAAAGGAAAATAGAAAAGGAAAATAAAAACAGAACAGAGAAAGAAAAGGAAAATAAAAACAGAACAGAGAAAGAAAAGGAAAATAAAAACAGAACAGAGAAAGAAAAGGAAAATAGAAAAGGAAAATAAAAACAGAACAGAGAAAGAAAAGGAAAATAAAAACAGAACAGAGAAAGAAAAGGAAAATAAAAACAGAACAGAGAAAGAAAAGGAAAATAAAAACAGGACAGAGAAAGAAAAGGAAAATGAAAATAGGAATTAGAATGAAAAGGAAACTTACAACAGAATTAAACACATAGCCACATGTATATATCTATTTTTTTTTTAATTTTTTCTCTAACAAAAAATTAATAATAAAACATAAATGAAATAGAAAATGAAAAGTCCAGCAGAAATGCAAAAGAAAAGTAAAGTCCAGGAAAGGGTTGTAAAAGGAATGTCGAGATCATGGTGCATCTCTTTGTGCCTGAAAAATTAAGAAAAGTGCAGTTAGTATATATCTTTATAGTTATTTTGTGTTTTCTTTTAAAAAAATGCATAACTTGATAACCAACATTGGCGTCTTACACCCCCCTTAGAGTGGTTTGGGTCATCTTACACCCCCCTTAGAGTGGTTTGGGTCATCTTACACCCCCCCTTAGAGTGGTTTGGGTCATCTTACACCCCCCCTTAGAGTGGTTTGGGTCATCTTACACCCCCCTTAGAGTGGTTTGGGTCATCTTACACCCCCCCTTAGAGTGGTTTGGGTCATCTTACACCCCCCCTTAGAGTGGTTTGGGTCATCTTACACCCCCCTTAGAGTGGTTTGGGTCATCTTACACCCCCCCTTAGAGTGGTTTGGGTCATCTTACACCCCCCCTTAGAGTGGTTTGGGTCATCTTACACCCCCCCTTAGAGTGGTTTGGGTCATCTTACACCCCCCCTTAGAGTGGTTTGGGTCATCTTACACCCCCCTTAGAGTGGTTTGGGTCATCTTACACCCCCCCTTAGAGTGGTTTGGGTCATCTTACACCCCCCTTAGAGTGGTTTGGGTCATCTTACACCCCCCCTTAGAGTGGTTTGGGTCATCTTACACCCCCCCTTAGAGTGGTTTGGGTCATCTTACACCCCCCTTAGAGTGGTTTGGGTCATCTTACACCCCCCCTTAGAGTGGTTTGGGTCATCTTACACCCCCCCTTAGAGTGGTTTGGGTCATCTTACACCCCCCCTTAGAGTGGTTTGGGTCATCTTACACCCCCCTTAGAGTGGTTTGGGTCATCTTACACCCCCCTTAGAGTGGTTTGGGTCATCTTACACCCCCCCTTAGTGCGTTTGTTTGCTCTTTTGGATGGGAGGTCAAAGACATTTAAACAGGAGTGCAGTACTTGCATTAGAGTGAAGGGTAGTTAGCTTACCGCAAAATAAGAAGTGATCAGCCTTTCCCTTAGCTCATCGCCAGTCTGGGTGTCCTCACTTCTATCTGCGGGCAGGTTGGGGATTTCTGGCACCAGTGCTGTCTCCTCGGGGGCTTGGATTCGGTGACATATACAGATATTGTGTAACACACAGCAGGCAAGGATGATTTTGGAAACCTTCTGTGGGCTGTAGAGCATCTCTCCTCCTGGCCGTGCCAAACAGAGAAAGCGTGCTTTCAGCAGGCCGATGGTTCTTTCCACAATGCTTCTGGTCTTGCGATGCGCTGCATTGTAGCGTTCATGGGCAGAGGTCCGTGGGTTCCTGACCGGAGTCATGACCCACGTTCTCTGCCCATATCCCTTGTCCGCTGTAGAAAAAACACAAGGAGAGAGACAGCAATTAGTACTAGTACATGTTTTTGGGTGGTAGTTTGTTTAAAATTGCCTTACTAGGCCACATATTAGCAAAATACATAGACATGGTTAATTTATTACCCAGTAGCCAGCCAGCTGGCATTTCGTTGTTATCAAACTTCCGGCACAGGACTGTCCGCTGCAAGACGTAAGAATCGTGGCATGAGCCGGGGAACCCCGATCTCACCGCCCGCAGCTTCATCTCATGGTCACAGACCACCATGATATTAAATGAATGGAACTGCTTCCTGTTTCTGTAGGACAGCTCCTGTGCACGGGGAGGGCGGAAAGGGATATGTGTACCATCAACGCACCCTAGCACATTCGGGATCCCTCCCATCAGATAGAAAGCATGTTTTATTTTGGCAACCTCTTCCTCATCCTCAGGAAACTTGATGTAAATTGGGATTAAATCACAAATTGCCAGAACTACCTGGATTAGGATGCGGCTCATAGTAGCCTGGCTTATCCCGCTGAGGAGGGCTGAGGTTGCCTGGAAGGTCCCTCGTGCCAACACATTAAGAGTGGCACACAGGCGTACTATGCCTGGAATGGAGTGAGTGCGTTTGGTGGATGGCTCGATTTTGGTCTTAATCTGATCATATAGGGACTGTAGTGCAGCACGATTCAGACGGAAGCGGCTCCTGATCTGCTCGTCACTTAAGTCCCATACTGAAAGGCGGATTGCAAAGGAGCGGGGTGCCCTAAGCCTCACAACACCCCGCTCCCTTTCCTCCTGCTCTTTCAGCATACACATACATCCATCCACCCAGACACCATACATCACCCTCTTATCCATCACACACACTAAAGATATATACAAAAACAAAAATAAACAAAAAAAAACACTAACACACAACACACACACAAACAATCACACTACACACACACCCGCTACAATGCAGCTCACCACAAAACCAGAACTATAGTGGTCCAAACCACCAGCCTGCTGAAAACCAGCTTTCTAAGTTAAGCACAACCAAGAGGGGAGTTGCTGCACAGCCCACAAAAGGCCCCAAAATCAAGCCTCACTTGCTGTATGCTACACAATATTTGCAGATGCCACCCAAACCAAGCTCCTAAAGAAACAGCACTGATGTCAGAAATCACCCAACAAGCCACAGAGAGTGAGGACAGAAACCAGACAGAGGCTCAAATGAGCTAAGGGAAGCGAGCACAGCACCACACCACAGCCTTTGCCACAGTGTAAGAATAGCAGAACCTAGTTCATTCCTTCCTTTTATACTTCATTTTCAAAAGTGACAGGTCCGCTTTGCCGCCTTTTGCGTCGCTCTGCTATTTCCGGGCGCCAATTAGCCGACCCAGGTGTGCGTAAAACAGAGTGCGCACGCGCACGCTAGTAGCGCTACTAGCGTACTTGAGCCGTAACGTGCGTGCATTAACGGACATGGGCCAAAAATCAGGTGGGGACCAATGAAAGTGAAGCTGTTGTTTTTTTATATAGCCGTTAGGCTAAGCACATGTCACAAGGGTTGCAGATACATCAGTCCATTGTTGGATTTGGGTGTGTGTTGTTTGTTTAATGAGGTCTGTAATGAGTTAATTGGCTAACACACATGCTTCTGTCAGTGCAGTGGAGGTGTGCCTAGAAGGAACTGGGCTGTATGTGTGAATCAATTAAGTGGGCTGCTTTTGGATTGGCTGTTAGAGCACATAAAACCTGCCCAAGCCTAAGAGATTGCGATGCCATTCTGTAGTGTGCATGCGTGCTTGTGGGGTGTTGATTTGTGTGTGTGTGCAGCTACAGGATGGAGCCAAATACAGGACATCTGCCGGCCACAGCAGGCCCGAGTAGGAGTTTGGTGGGTGCTGTGCGCAGACCTCCCTTACGGAAAAGGGCACAGCCTGAAGGTGGGGCAGCACCCCAGGCTAAGCGCCCAGGTGCCAAGAGGGAGCCTGAATTTAATTTGGCTGAGAATAATCATCTTGTGCGCCTGACACTTGCGAAATGGGAGCTGCTATTTGGCTCCCAAAGCAAGTCCATAGGCAAACAAGAAAGAAGCAAACTGTGGGATGCCATTGGTGTGGAGCTTAGTAGCACAGCTCAACACCCACGTAGTGGCCCATCCTGCAGGAAACGCTTCTACACTTTGAGAGGGGCCCTTATGAAAAAGATGAATCACGATCTTGATGTGGACAGTGGGTTCATCCAGGCTCCAAAGAGTACCTACAGGCCGTATGAGGAGATGCTGAAGGCCAAAATCCCACTGGCTCGGCTGCAGGGTGTGGATCCTGGGGATGACACCACCGGTTGGGCTGAAGGTACATATTTTCTGGCTTTTACAATAACCTAATGTTAATGTCTGTGATTAGCATTTTTACATTCTGACCAACTAACTGTAGGACCTGTGAAGTATTACATTATAGCTAAAACATTTGTAACTTTTCTGTCTGTTGCTTTATGCATAGGTGCACATGCTGCTGTCCGGGATGTGGCTCCGGACACCCAAGCTCCTGCCCTTCCAGCAACCTCAAGGCTACCCCAGTCTGCCATTGAAGGTATTTACCCATTATTTGTTTGCTGGTTTTTTTCTAAACAAATGGGTGTGGGAGCAGCTCAAGCAAGAAAGGTTTGCCCTGTTGACTATTAATAATATGTGCGTGCGCCCTAATTGCACGCCCACTGTAACACTCACAGGCAGTAACTAACAAGGCCCTAACATGTGTAGATATGTAGGATGCCAGAGATGTGTAGCCATATATCGGCATATCAATGTGTGAGCCACACTTGGCTTGATTAGTCAATATTAGTGAAAGAGCTGCTCACACACCTTAATGCATGTTGTATTTTGGCACGCACATTAGCTATGGCTCAATGTTGGTTTTATTTTGGCCTAGCTCCCATGCCCTTGGCCCCAGCATCTCCTCCGGATCCCACCTACTCTTTGGATGTCGGTAAGTGCATGTGTTCACCTTGCTTGATCCACTTTGACTCAAGTGCATGTGTCTCATTTGTCTTTTTTCTTGGTAGGCCAAGTGACTGGTTCATCTTTGGACCCCACTTCCGATGTTGCCGGTCAACAGGACCCTGTTGGTGTGTAGAGCAATACATAATGTATCCTTTCTGCTGTTTAGGTTACACTGGTTCAATTTTGTTAGTCTACTAAGCTACATGTTTGCTTGGTAAACTTGAAGATGCCTCTTGGGAGTGCTGGTTGCCTCCCCAGGGTCAGTCTCTTAGTTATTTTAGTGATAGCAATGTATATTTGCGGACATATTTTTAGCCAAACATTCCCTGTAGTAGTTTGCTGATTATTTAGACACATTTTTAATTTGTTTTAGTTGACCCCAATATCGGAAGTGGCTGTCCAGAAAGGGCCCCTCAAGTTCCAGCTGCCAGAGATGAGGGTAAGTGGTTTTGCCTTGCTCTAGTCTGTATATTGGCTCTAATGTTGTGCCACTTGCTTCTGGCAACTTGTGTGTCCACATCTATTTTCAAGGTCCAATCTCGAGTGAGGACCCCACTCCAGACATCTGGGATATTGCGGGTATGTTTAATTTAAGCAATGTTTATGATGAGATTTGCAGAAATTAGTGCGTCTTAGTCCTGTAACATACATGTTAACAATCTGAGTTTAACCGAGACCTTTGGTCTAGTGTGTATTTTTAAACTTTTTAGAGGTATGGCCTCGATAGCCTAACCAGGTTACATTAGAGTTTGGCCCACAGACCTACTAACCTGATTTTCCTGTTTAGCATATGCCAACTTGCCCGACATCTCTGATGTTGATTCGCGACTCTCTGGCAGCGATACCTCGAGCCTACCTGGGCCGGAGGACACGCAGGTAACATGGCTGATGTAGACGACCTCTAAACCCATTGGCATATTCGTGGGTAGTGGAAGAAGCAACATGTAACATTTCCTTTCATTGTTGTTTTGGCAGGAGGCGGAACCAGAACCCCAAGCTGGGACCTCTTCCCAAGTCCCATGTGGCCAAGCTTCAGAGGCTCAGACAAGGGTAAGTTGTCTAGTGAGTGTTTATGGTAACTTTTGGGAGGGGCATAACTGCATTTGTTCCGTTTCACTAAAATGTGGTTTACTATTTGTTTAGCCTCCAACCACAGCAAGAGGAGGTGTGGCACCAACCAGTGCCGATTTCTACCAACTAGGGGTCCGGATGCTGGAGGACTACAGTCGCCAACAGCCGCGTGATGGAACTAATGAGCGCATTGCGGCGTTGGAAAATCAGGTGCTGATGTGTCAGCAACAAAATGAGGGCCTGCAGCGCCAGGTGGACCAGTTAAGGCAAAACCTACAACAGAACCAGGACCTTGGTCGCCTTGCCAATGTTATCGAGCAATCTGTACAGCGCCAGGAAGAAGCAATACAGCGCCAGGCAGAGGCAATACAGCGGCAGGACCAAACTTTGTTGTTGCTACAACAGCTCATACAACAGCAGTCTATATTTTTTACTGCACTGTTGTCCCCCAACACCGCCCCTAGCAATGACTCCCAACCTCCCCGGCCACCCAGCCAAGAATATTAATTTTGTATCTTTTTGGTTATGTAAATATATTTGCTTCACCCACCTCTAAATTGTGTGTTTCCTAAGACCTCGCTAATAACACAGTCAGGGATGAGTATCTGGATCTACATATGTCAATGTATTGGTCAATGTAGCCCACACATTGGAGCCCATAGCTTACTATGGTTAACACCTGAAATGGCTCAAAAGGTATGGCTACATTGACCCACAAATGTTTTGGGAGACAGCTAAACTAGGCTTTGCAATGCAACACACTGTAATGATGTGAATCAAAAATTTTTTAATATAAACAATGGCCAACACGGCCAACCTTGGCCAACAACGGCCATCAAGAGACCAGCCTTCCCCCCCACCCTAACGACGCCGTCGGCGCCTCTTCCTGGCCAGCAGCATCAGCTTCAGGAGCCGGATCTCCCGCCACAGTCTGCGATGCTGGTTTTCACAAGCTGTAGAAATGTAGAAACAACAATTTATTAATAATTTGGCAGTGACCTCAACAGACACAGATGTAGCAATGTAATGTCATTGTGTCCAATTAGGTGACACTCACATTAACATTGTTGACCACTGTGTGCTTATTGGTTAACATTATATGAGTACTATTGACTGGCAGGAATGTGAACAACACATCCCAAGCATACATTTTAGCTTAAAGTGTACCAACACCCACGGGTGATTGGCCCGGGAATCTATCAGATTCCCTGCCCCATCACCTCCCTCCCCGCGGGACATCCAAGATCGGGATGTCCCTGGGTGTGAAACACCCCCCAAACCCCAAAATACCTACCTCAGTTTCTGTGTGGCAGTGCCGCTGGGCCCTCCCTGGTGCCCCTCTAGACGTGTGCGTGCCTGCGCCGGCCGTCTGTGAATTGCCGGCGCAGGCACGCCCCCGTAAAA
Source organism: Gastrophryne carolinensis (assembly GCA_027917425.1). Taxonomy (NCBI): domain Eukaryota; kingdom Metazoa; phylum Chordata; class Amphibia; order Anura; family Microhylidae; genus Gastrophryne; species Gastrophryne carolinensis. Next base: position 134,463,960 of record CM051239.1, read on the forward strand.
AGGGGCGCGGGGGAGGCGGAGGAGGAGGCAATTTGCAATGGCTTGTACATTTTTGGGAGTCAACGTGAGTTCAGGGGGTTGTCACACAGCGGTGCCGATCAGGGGTGCCCCACCGTAGTGGAACAACACCCAGGAAAGTCAAAATCCTAGTTGTTGTTCCAGTTTAACTCTTGGGAAGCAAAGAAGGTCTAATTCCCTGTGTGTCCATTTTTGTGTTTAGTAACAGCCAAACATCAGGGCCTAAGTCCGAACGAGTCCACGAGTTTACCCTATAATGTTACAGGTCCAGACCTAATCGGGCCCATTTGGTTGTGTCTAACGCAAAAATAGTCTCTATGGGGCCTAATGAAGGATGTGAGCCAACAATCAAGCATGCAAACAGGCATGTTGGATTATTGTGCCAACACATTGAATAGAGATGTGTGTGAAATTAACACATAGGTAAATTTAACTTGGCTGCTGATGTGACTAGAAGACATAGGTTTCACAAGTCTTTAGGCATATGAAGTGGGATGTACTCACCATCGCAGCTGTGGCGGGGGCCCATGCTGCTGGCCGTCCCTGGAGCTGGGGTGGGGAGGAGGGTCTCTGGCTCCGTCTGCGTCGCAACATCTGTCAACATAAAGCAAAAGGCAAAAACACAATTAGTGGGCAAATGACACATGACTATTTGACATCCATCTGGTTATTGAGTCTGAAAATGCAAAGGCTTGCATGGTTACATACAGGTTGACCTAAATTAGCATATTTCCTGGACCATGAGTTAATGTCAATTTGTAAGGCTTCACACATGTATCCCTAAAGATAATGTGCAAATAACATAGACAGTGCTATTTAAAGGAATCATTTGCAGATGTTTGGCTAATGTTAATAGTGGGCCACATGTTGGAGCGGGAACAACTTAACCCAAGAAAAGAAATGCAAACACCCATCATGGTGTTGCCAGAAACATAGGGGTGGTTGACAGTTGGCTAGCACTGTAGTGGGGTTTGTGATGTTAATGTACATTAGCAAACCAGCTGACACAATGGACCAGGAAACGTGTCTGATAAAAGTGGTCCAAGACCCAGGATTGTTAATATTCAGTGTGTTAGTCTACTTTGGCAGAGCAACAAAATTTTAAGCTTCAACCACCCCTGCCTTCCGCACATCACTCCTCCAGTGTGTGCGCACGCGCATGCCAGTATGAAACATAGCGCAGGCGCACACACATCTAGAGTGCCACACAGGAGGCAGGGACGATGGCTTCTGGCAACCCCAAAGACTTAAGTAGTTTGTGGTTTTTGGTTTGGGGGTGGTCCAGGGTGAGGGATGTGATTGGGCAGGGAAGGCGGGAGAATCCAAGCAATCTCATCAATGTTTGTTGGTCCACTTTAAAGAATGACATAAATTCCAAATTGAGATGGCTAACAACATACACTTACCACGACTATGCCCGAGGAGAATGCTTCGCCAAAACTCCATGGAGGTGCCGCCTATATGATGCCCTGCAAATTAGAGAGGAATGGCAAGGGCTAAGCAAAATTGGTCAGATGAAACCTGTCACAGACTAACAATTAAAACATGTGCACTCACCAGGGGATGAAGCGCCACTTGAATCCCAGGGAGGGCTCTGAGGAGGAGGCGGGGAGCCTCGGCTCCTCACACTCTGCTCCGAAGATCCACCAGGCAAAGGACCACCCTCCTCCCTCTCACTCCCTGCTTGAGAGGGGGCCCTTGCCTGGTGAGAGTCCTCAGACGCAGAGTGTGAGGAGCTGAGGCTTGATCCAGCCTGCCCCCCAGCAGCACACTCCTCTGGGGCGTCATCCCCTTCCTCCCCTGGGTCCTCTAAATAGGACCCGCGGGAGGGACCCTCCCCCGATGACTCCCCCGAGTCCGCCTGCCTGGTTCGGGGGAGGAATCCCTTCCCACGTTTCCCCAGGGGAGGACGCTTATCTGTGTGGAGGAGGTGAAAGGAAATAATTAATCTAAAGAGCAAAAAAGGACACAGCTTAGCAGATGATTATGCACAAAGGCAAAAAAGAACTTAAGCTTTAACTTACCTGATGCGTAGGCATCATATAGGCGGTACACGCCTTCTGGGTCCCGGCGCTTGAAATCTGACCATTTTTGCTGAATAGCCCGGATGGTCAGGTCGGTATGGAAGCGCCGGGACACAGTGGCCTTCACCTCCATGGCAAGGCGTTTCTTAGCTCCTCGGGCATAGTCGTATTCTGACTTGCAGAAGTCCTATGAAAAAAAAAAAAAAAACAAAAAAGGAAAATTAATACATGACATCAGAACAATGTCATAAACAGTTAAACAGAGAAAAGATCTAAGTGGACCCACACCCAGGATTAACATTAATCTGGGTTTGGGTGCACTTTGGTGTGCCACAAATATTGTGGGTGGACCACTGTCTGCAACCCCCTTGGAAGGCCACAAATACACCGCTGAGGACAGTCCCACGTCACTCCGCCAGCCAAACACAGTGCTCCAAGCCGGTGTTGTATGCGCATCCAAGGCCGTTGGGAGGTGCATACAAGCTCAGCTGTGTCTGCACGGCAAAGTACGCATGTGGCGTTTGACTCTAACAGGGAGTGCGCCTGCACACAAAATGCAAATATGTCTGGCGCCGGGGTACACCCTGCTAGAGGTAAACGCAATAGGCATGCGCAGCTCACGCATGCACAGATGTGACGGGGCAGAGGTAATTTTTAGGCCCCTCCAGGGGGGGGGCATCCCAGCAGGACATCCAAAATGGGGATGCCCCACGGGGATTGTTAAAATTTGGTCTGACAACAAATAAATTTCAGACCCTATCCCCCCTGTGTGTTCAGCAACTTTAAACATAAAAAAAAAAAAAAAAAATACTCACTTTGACCACCTGGCCATTTACGCGGCTATCCACCCTTGTGCGCCTTTTCTTACTGGGCCCCGGAGGGGAAGGGGTGGGAGGGGGGCTATTTGGGGAAGGTGAGGTAGGTGGGGGAGGTGGGGGAGGGGTGGTGGGGCCGGAATCAGAGGAGGAGTTGGGGAGGCGCATCAGTCTTCGCTTTGGAGCCATATTGGAAACGCTAAGGAGGAAACAGGAACCGGAAATGACGCTAGCGACATTAGACCAAAAAAAAAAATTAAAAAAAAAAATACGCTCCGCGCCCCAGCAACAAGCTATTCTCAGCTATGTGCAAGCTAAGTGGCGGAAAAACTAAAATTACTATTTAAAACAAGCTATTGGCCTAAGCGCGAGACAGTTTTACCTTAAGGTGGCGTTGAAACGCAAAGGAGGATCCCGGAACCGGATATGACGCTAGCAAATGTGCTTCTAAATTCGAACACAAACATGCGCGCAACAGGGACAAGCTAATATAAGCTCTAGGCACGCTAAGTGGCGGACAAAACAAAAATATACGCTGCTAAACAAGCTATTGGCCTAAGCGCTAGACAGTTTTACCTTAAGGTGGCGTTGACACGCAAAGGAGGATCCCGGAACCGGATATGACGCTAGCAAATGTGCTTCTAAATTCGAACACAAACATGCGCGCAACAGGGACAAGCTAATATCAGCTCTAGGCACGCTAAGTGGCGGACAAAACAAAAAAATACGCTGCAAAACAAGCTAGGGCCAAAGGCGCAACGATTTATTAGCTGCATTTAGCAGGGAAATCTACATACTGTAATGCATAGGTCCTTCTAAAGCATACACCGTTGTGCTTAAATATAAAAATCTAATTCCTTCAAAAATTCAACACACAATCAAACTAGACTAATACCTGAAAATGTAGCACACATGAGAATGCATAACGGGTTGTTATGAGCTGGTACGACTGAATGTAAATTCTGCTATATGTGGCCAGGCACGCTCACAACTACAGTGTATTCATTAACAACGACTGGGGTCGCGGAAAGTGAATTCCTTGAAACTGGCAGAAGGACACATGTATGAACAGCACAGCGACGCACAACGCAGCGCAGCGAGGCACAGCGACGCTCGCGCCGCCAGATAGCGAATTAAAACAGCGACTGCACAAACACCGACCAACACAGATTCATCAATGACAGGGCTGCCGAATAGCTTGGGCGCTGACACTTTCTAAGAGCGAACGTGACCGACCAACCTGACAGGCTACAAAATAGCTTTACAAGGCCCGTTTGTGTGTAAAACCAGGGAATTTGATGCCAATGAGTTTGGGTGGAGGAGACGCAATTCCCATGTCACTCACAACATTACATTGTGAAAAAAAAAAAAAAAAAAAAAAATTAACAATAACCAGCCACATTCATAAAACATATCAATATAAACATGTGTGGAATTTTGTCCCAACAAAAACAACCCAAAAACAACTAAAATCAATCATTGCAGCGTCTGCCATTGAAATGTATGGGAGAGCGGCAGGTAGCGCCAGGTAATACGTGTCGCTGTGAAGGAATTTGCTGCGGCGCTGTTCGTTCCAGGCGGCTTCATGATGAATCCCGCGCTTGCTGTCGCTCTCGCCGGCGCTAGCCTCATTTTGCGTGATAAATGCGTCATTGTGACCGCCGCCGGGCGTACTGGAGTCGGTAGTCGCCGTTAGCTGCCGCTACCTGGCGCTCTGCAGACACTACCTGGCGCTATCGCTTGATGAATAAGGGCATAAGAGCCTTATTTATCAAGTGTCAGTGGCAGTCCATGGCACTCAGCGCCAGTGCTCGATTTAACAAAACCAAAACAGTCAGCGCCAATGTCTCCACCAATCTGCATCTCATTTTCGTGGTGCGTGGTAGGTTTAGACCCCTGGGCAGAACTGCTTGCAGAAGTGCTTGCTTAAATATAATGTGAAACACAATTATTTATACAGAACTTGCTTTGGTGACTTGTCAATAAAGTAAAATAAAGTGAACACAGGAGGAGATGTCACCAAAATGTCAGTTTATTATTTTTTTGTAAAATAGATTTGTTTGATTATTATTCTGATTTTTATTTTTGGCTTATTCTTCTTACCAATGTTTCCATCAACTAAAACGCAGCCTTAAAGCGGAGCAAAACCCATTTCTGGGTGCTCCACTCATTTTGCTGGTCCCACCCCTAGCCCAAGCAGTGCATTCGGCCCTGCTTAGATAGTCGATTGGCTGATCTGAAGGAGCCGGGGTATGCTGCATGAGGTGCTGCATTTAGAAAGACTGGGTGCTGGTGCTGTGCACAGCTACAGGAAAGCTGGGGATGCGGTGGCCAGTGATCGTGGGAGCCTCTGGTAAAGGTGAGTATAGCGACTCTGGGAGTTTTACACAGTGGGGCATCCTGCTATAAGATGCCCCAGGGGAGGCTAGCGGCCTCCAGAAGATTCCAGGGCCATGGTTTATGGGTTTTGATCTGCTTTAACGCACTGTAGATTTAGTGCTGTTTGTTCACAGCAATGACATCCTGTAACTGTAACTGTAATGCTGACCAACGCCAGTTAAATGCAGCGCCAATCTTTTCAGTGTGCCAAAAATGAACAAATATGCTGTGCAGCGCCTAAAAGTTAGGATAAGATAATCGACATCAGGTCCCACAGGCGTTGACACGGGCAGGTCAATACCTAGTGCATCAATCCAAACTAATCATTTTAAATTGGGCATTCTGACTTGCAGAGCCATTCTGTACAAATAACAGCGCCAAAATATAAATGGATGCTGATGCCTTAATATCAGGAATACTGATACTTACAGTTTCTGCAATCCCACATTTACATGTATATTATTAGAGATAATTAGTGGTTATGTTTTTCATTTCAAAAATAGGTAATCTTAAATGGGGATTTACTACTTGTAAATTATGGTTACCATTTAATATACATATGCAATGTTTTACTACATTTAATATGCAAATGTAAAGTCTATAGCCTATAGTAGATATTTCCACTCACTTCCTGTCTTGATGACCACTTATGTCTGAAAGAACAATTTTAGGCCAAAGCTGAAGCAAACGGTATTTTCCAAACTCTTTGTTTCAAAAATCCTGAAATATCAGTTCCTTTTTGTTCTAAACCATATTCTAAAACACACACAAAAATAAACATTCTAAGTGTCACCTCCTACCGTTCTACATCTTCTGTCCCCTGCCAGACGGCATCCATCACCAGTCTGGCAGTATCTTCAAGGCCCTTTGCCTGTCTCAGCTTCATCTTCTGGGGTCTTCAGGGCTCCTTAAATGTCCTCAGAAGCCACCACCAGCATCAAAAGATAACACCACTGCTGCCATCTGGAAAATGGGGGGCAAAGATACTCCCCTTCCTCTTTCCCTGGCACTGGAGGGGTGGGGTATGGGGGGTTTAACAGGGGAATTTGCCTTTATACTACTCCCTTCTATTTATGTGTTGGTCACATGTGGGACCTGGCATCATTTTAAAAGATGCAGCATGGGACAGATGCCAGGAAAAGGTAATTGTAGTTGATGAATTATAATTTGGTGGGAATTTATTTTGGTGGTATGTTTTTTTACTTTTATTACTTTTGAACAGGTGAAGGGGTCCAAAAAACCTTTATACCAGTAATCCTAGAACATAGGGGCCGTACTGCCCCCCCCCTATTTTTTACAGAATTTAAGCCCATTCTGTGGGGCACCAGGCTTTACTGCACCCCACTGCCCACTGGAGGTGCGGATAATGTGGGGTCAGCAAGCCACCCACCAGAATGTTGGGCCCCGGCCCTTTGTAAAGTACATTAATTTGCAGGAGTTGGATTGAGGAAAGCGCAATTAGATAATTTGAGCAGCTCCTACTTGAGGGAAAAACCTGTATTCCTTGGGAGAAATGTAGATGGGTTAAATCTGTTCTAACTTAGATGTGGACCTAGGTGGAGAAGAGATTAGTGTAGGTGCGCTGTGGATAAAAAGGCAGGTTAAAAGGGAGCGTAAATAAAGGGTTAATGTTCTCCGCAATCCTGTGAGGAAAAATGGTTTAGTATATATACATAAAAGTATGAATAAACAAATGCAATAGTATTACCAAAGTGAAGTTTTGTTTGAGGGGGTGTTTCCACCTTTTAATTAAATCAGAAACAACTAGGTATCATTTCCTCTGACTAATTAGGCCTCAAAAATTGTTGCCATTTTTAATCTTGCTGTCTGAGGGATTTCTCCAGATTGGTCAGTGTTGCTTACACTATTGAGTTCTTTGAGCTGGTTTGTGGTGTATGATTCCTTGTTCAGGGTGAGTTGAGTTTCTAGCGGGTTGGAGCAATGTGGTTGGTGGAACCTAGATTGTTTAGAGGTTGTGGGTTGGCGCTGAAATGAAATAAGCGGTGTTCCTGAGGTCCAGGTAGGCGGTGTGAGTTGAGGTAGATGATTGTTTTGGATGGATGGAGATGATTATGTCATTAGAAAGGGTTCTGGTGGTTAGTGCAAATTAATTAGTTGAGGTCTGCTTTAATGTTTTGATTTTAGATGTGTTTTGAGGCTTGTAACCGTTGTGGGGGAAATGTGAAAACTTGTAATTAAAGGTAAAACGAATATAAGGAGATTGTATGATTTACAGTCTGGATGGGCTGTGGTATTAGTTGTAGTGCAGAGGGTGCAGGTGAAAAAACGGAAAAGCAGGTTATTGCAGAGGGGGCAGGCAGGAGCAGTGCTGAGGTTTCCTCTGGGCTGGAGAAGTGTAGGGGACGTTGGTCTGGCTGCCTTGGGTAGTCAGATCTGAGCTGGCGACTGTAGGTAAGGTGGCGGGCGGGCAGGCGGAGAGGAGAGCCGGTTCACGGCTGGGTTTAAAATTGAAGCCGCAAAGGCGGCTGGAAAGTAGCAAAGTTCTTGCCTGATTTAAGTCTTTGAAAAGCTTTTGTGAAATCAATAGAAAATCAGTTCACCTGTACATTAATTAATCACATCATAAAAAATTACTTTTGCATTCTTAATTAAACTATACTTAATCAATACTTAAACATTCCAAATCAATCAAACTATACTATACATTATCTGTCTAGCACCAGATAAGTCGAAATTAGCCATCAGAGCATCTACAGAGAAGACAAGAGTCTTTACTATCCCACAGTGTGATGCGATCACATTGCACTGTAAGCTTTCTACATTCCATTAATAGGCTCATGACTGCTTTGCAGAAATCTGATTACAAAAGAAACAATTAAGGTAAATGAATTGCTACTTGGTTTAAATATTATAACGTAATGGGCCCCTCAGCAGGGAGCTGGCAAGATAGTCCCAGCAGAAGGGGGAGATAGCCCATCTCAAGGTTTTACCTCCCCTCCCAAGGTTTTACCTACCGTCCCAATATATGGCTCTCTGAGCTTTGTTACCTCTGTAATAGATGTCCCACCAGCAAATAGAGGGGGCACAGGTGGGAAAAGATTTTACACTAGACTGGTAGAGCCTCCCCTCAAGTGAACTACATGTCACTGTAAGGTATCGAGGGGGTTTTCCTCAGGATCCTGAAAACCCCATTGGACTGAAGGAGAATCCTGCCCAAGGAGGGACAGAGAATCCTCTGACTGGTAAGTAGTGAAATGTAGAGTAATACGTTATTTTTGTGGTGTCTTTTTTAAATCTACTGATCAGGAGGAGCCAGGTGAAGCAGTGCACTGCTCCCTCTATTTTATTAAGGGGTGGAGCAGCACATCCTGGGGGCAACATACTATAGTTCGCACTGGGGGCATGGAAGAGTCTGGCACCCATCTACATGTGTTAGATGTTCTACCAGGGGGGGCATAGGGGTTGCTAAACCATCAAGGTTAGCGGATGGCAAGTCACACCCTGAGCCCTGGGTTACCAGCCCCTGTGCCTGATGCCCAGTGGCTTGGGAGGGGTATGTCATTTTAGGGATGAGCGAACCGGTTCGGACGAACCGGAATTCGCTCCGAATTTCAGGGAAAATTCGATTCGGCACAAACCCGAATTTTTTTTGGTTCGTGCCGATCGAATTTTCCCTGAAATAAAAAAAAAAATGCCAGCATGGTGGGAGCGGGCAGGCCGGCTACGCTGTCAGCGGGCGGCGGAAGCCGGCCCGCTGACAGCGCAGCCGGCCTGCCCGCTCCCACCATACCGGCATTTGTTTAAAAAGCAAACACTTACCTGCATGGTCGGAGCGTGGAGGCCGGCGCCGCTCTCAGGCGCCCTCTGATGACGCGTCCTCTGATGACAGCTGAGAGCGGCGCCGGCCTTGCGCCGCCCGCTGACAGCGTAGCCGGCCTGCCCGCTCCCACCATGCCGGCATTTTTGCTTAAAAAAAAAATACCGGCATGGTGGGAGTGGGCAGGCCGGCTGCGCTGTCAGCGGGCCGCCGGCGGCCCGCTAACAGCGTAGCTGGCCTGCCCGCTGCCACCATGCCGGCATTTTTCTTTTCAGATGAGCGATTCGTGAAAGTTCGATTCGGGCGAACCCGAATTTCTTGGGGAAATTCGGCGAATCGCCCGAATCGAACTTTCAAGAAGTTCGCTCATCTCTAGTCATTTTCATTGAAAAAACTGATTTGAAAGTCAAGTGAGAAACTGTCATGTGAGAAAGGAAACCCTCACAGAGCAGATCATTTTCGGACAGATGTGTCCCCTGAAACATTCAAGAGATTTTCTCTTGAGAGAAATGTTCAACCCTAAGGTCATGAAGGTGTTTCATCTAAAAGTAAACATATTGATATAACATGGACCAGAAGGGTTGTCACTGACATTGGAAACCCTGTTTTTTTTTGTCATTAAAGTTTAGTTTTAATGTTGCCCATATATTTGCTGTTAAAGGGAAATTCCACTTAGTTAGACTTTCCCCACATATCTGAGACCAGATCATGCCAAAGCACATGAGGCACTTATTTGACACTCACTCTATACCCTCAGCTGCAGCATGAGAAGCTGATCCAGTGGCTGGGCATGGCCTGCACACTCCCATTGTCTTCAGTGAGAGAGCTTTAATGGGCACCCTCATACACAGGAAATTTTCATATACAGAGGCACTCAATGGAATCAAGTCCTCTGTACTTAGGTATGAGTTGTGTCTCATGCCACCTGGCATGTTCTATTCTAAAGTCTGAAGGAAAGTTCATGAAAGTTTTCCTTTTACTCTTCGACACAATTATGTACCTCATCTGTCAAAATGCCCCAAGTGATTTTTTGGGGTAAAAGTAGAACAAAAAGATTTTTGTGGCACATTTTATGTGAGTTAAGTTTATAAAGCTCACTGAGATGCAGGTTGCATTTACACCCAAAAGCACAAAGTTAAAGTGGAAGGCCAGTCTAGAAAAAACAGCTTACCTCACCCAGATACAGTACAATACCTGCGGCAGCCGCACAGAATGGCAAGCCAGGCCAGGTAGGCATTTTATTTCAATTCTTTTTTCTTGTAACCCACTGCCTGCCCCCCCCCCCACATGCTTTACCAAATAATTACCCCCCCCCCCCCCATTATTTGGAAGCCACAACATGTAGTAATATGGGAGCCTACTTTGCCTTACTAGCAAGCACAGTAAGGTTACATCTTACAAATGGGGTCACAGACAGGATAAATCATATTTAATTCATTATAACCCTTACTCAGTTCAAACTAAAATAAACCTTGAAATGGAGCTTTAAAAAACAAAGTTTCCTTTTTAGTGGGCTGCAAAACGATTGTGAATCACTGCATGTACTACACTGATTATTCTAAGAAAGTAATTAATTCACTAATGACTACACTTGTATTTCCAATTATATTTGTTATGGTTGATTGACTATTGTAATAAATGTGTGATTTTTCTTTTGACTTTCTATCACCCTTAGTAAAGACTAGAAGGACACTCGTTTTATGGAGCAAATGGATAAATGATGCTGCGTGCACCTGCAACTCATGTGAGAAAATGATTCCTGTAAGCTAGAAACACCTCAGCAAGTAAGCAAGTGAGAAAAAATCATCAGATATTAGTTAGTGGCATCCAGTGTCGGACTGGGACCAAAATTACCCCAGAGTTTTGCCAGTTCATGGCTGGCCCAAGACATCCCTGATGAGCCCCCCCCCAACCATGCTGGGGTTATAGTATTGGGGGCTGGTGTTTCTTCTGAGGGTGTGGCTACAATGGAACTGGGTAGAGGGGGATGAGAGGTAGACTAAATGGGCAGGGATTGAATGTGGGTGTTAAAAGCAGCAGCCCAACTGGTTCCAAAGCAACGTGGCCAACCAGGAATTCTCCCCGGTCACCCTATGGTCAGTCCACCCCTGGTGGCATCACCTGCAATTCAAAAAATACTGAGGAGACAATCTTTACAGAGTCTTTTCCATCCCACAGCTTGATGCACACATCACATTGCACTGTAAGCTATCTATATTCCATTAATAGGCTCATCACAGCTGATTACAAATAAATGTCTTGAATAATGTAATACAATGGACCTTTCAGCAGCTTCTCATAATTACTCTTGTTTGTTATAGTTCCAGCAGGAGGGAGAGATAGCCCATCCCACAGTTTGACGTCTCATCCCAATATATGGTTCTCTGAGCTTTGTCACCTCTGAATCTTCTTTGAAACATAGAAACATAGCAGGTTGACGGCAGAAGGAGACCATACGGTCCATCTAGTCTGCCCTTATATGTATACAATATGTACTCTTTATCTTAGGATAGATGTGTTCTTATCCCAGGCATGTATAAATTCAGTGAGAGAAAATGTGATTGCTCTTTGTACACTATGAGTAGTGTGCTGGGAGCCAATCGGGTTTAGGTGCGCTTTAGGGGTGTAGTTTGAGCGTGATAGTTACAATAGGTATATGTGCCAGAGGTGACTGACCCACAGATATATTTTAATTCTTATATCAATGGTAAATGCATGACCTCTGATGTTTATTCTGAGCTGGTTAATGTGTGGCAACTTTATGCATTAAGCAGCTGTTATACTTATTTGGTGGTTACTGTAATCACATAGATTAACATAAATGAACCAGTGATATTAGTTAAGAGTATAAAACTCACCCCCGCTGCCTGGGGGTACGAAACCTGCCCAGGGCCCTTGAGGGTCTTCTGTTCCGCTTTCTCTCAATGAAATAGTTGCACTTAGAGTCCTTCTTCAATAATTCCCAGGTTATAGTGCACAGATTACCAGTAATCTTCTCAGTGGTTGATATATTTATTTTGTAAAACAAGAGGGAGGCTGATATTCACAGCAGTCTTTGGGTGGTTCGGTTAGAGAGAAGGGGAAGGGGAGAGGGAAGCTTCACACGCCTGGCGCGTCTGTTGCTGAGTGCCGGCAGGTTGAGTTGCACAGCGTTTTGTTGATTTCAATACGGTCTTTATATTTGGTCCTCTGCGCGCTGGTGGTGAAAAGTATCAAGACCGGGAGTGGGGGGAGAGAGGGGGGGCCAAGGAGTCCTTTAAAATCCGACGAGTATCTTCAAGCAGGGACGCACTGAGGCGGCTCTCCTGCTGTCTCTCTTCTTAATTTCACCGACGCGCGTTTCGGATGATGCCGTCTTCCGGGTGTTACTGAGTGTGCGCCCTGGCTTAATTCTTATATTCTGAATGACGTTGTTTTACCAGGGGATTGTGGGAAATGTAGTCTTACGTCTTCAGTTTTCAGTGTTTGCTTACGACTTCATTCACGCATGTTCGTAGCTGGTTATAGATGCACCTCTTTTTGCTGAGATCAGATGTTCATTGTAACCTTTTTCTGTGAATCTGTTTCCTAGAATTTTGGCTTGCTCCTGGAAGGTTTTCTCCTCAGTACAGTTTCTCCTTATGCTCATTAACTGTCCTTTGCCGCCCATTGCGACGCCCACTTTTTGCAGGTAGAAATCTCCTTTTGCAGGGAGATTTTGCAGGGAGATTTCTACCTGCAAAAAGTGGGAGTCGCAATGGGCGGCAAATTCGCCCCTAGTGTTGTGAATCTATTGATGGTGAAATGGGAACACGATATTTTAAAGACTATCACCCTGAAAGAATGAGTCTTCTACAAGCGTTACATCGATGATTGCATCTTTTTGTGGAATGGACCGGTTGAACAACTACAACTTTTTCTAATATCTTTAAATAATAATGATTGTAAGATAAAATTCACACACGAAATAAGTGAAACATCAATTAACTTCTTAAACATCACCGTATATAAGGATAACGACCACATAAAAACAAAAACATACTTCAAAGAAACAGACAGAAACAGCTATATACCAACGGACAGCTGCCACCACCCGAAATGGCTAAACAATATACCCAAAGGACAGTTAATGAGCATAAGGAGAAACTGTACTGAGGAGAAAACCTTCCAGGAGCAAGCCAAAATTCTAGGAAACAGATACACAGAAAAAGGTTACAATGAACATCTGATCAAAAAAACTATCAAAGAAGTGAACCAAATCACTACAAAAGTCAACCAAACCGCAATCACCTCTACAACCCACACATCTATGAAAAATGACCAGACATTAAGAATACCATTCATCACACAATTTAATAGGAACTACAAACAAGTTGAAACTATCATCAAGAAACATTGGGGTATTTTACAAACAAACTCAACCCTTCAGAAAATAATTACTCCTCAATCAAGCTTCATCTATACAAAGCCTCGAACACTATCACAACACTTAGTGAAAAGTTACATCAATCCTCCAAAGATCAAAGTAAAAATGGAAGGGAAGTTCAGCAAGTGCCGAGATTGCAAAGCCTGTAAAATATCCTTGAAACATACTACGTTCAACATTAACAGAACCACCTTCCCCAACCCAGCAACCAATCAGAATCATGTAAGTCTTTAACTTTTCAATCATCATAAATATATATTTTTCCCTTTTGCCTGAGCAAAAAGAGGTGCATCTATAACCAGCTATGAACATGCGGAATGAAGTCGTAAGCAAACACTGAAAACTGAAGACGTAAGACTACATTTCCCACAATCCCCTGGTAAAACAACGTCATTCAGAATATAAAAAGAAAGCCAGGGCGCACACTCAGTAACACCCGGAAGACGGCATCAGCCGAAACGCTCGTCGGTGAAATTAAGAAGAGAGACAACAGGAGAGCCGCCTCAGCGCGCCCCTGCTTCAAGCTACTCGTCGGATTTTAAAGGACTCCTTGGCCCCCCTCTTTCCCCCCACTCCCGGTCTTGATACTTTTCACCACCAGCGCGCAGAGGACCAAATATAAAGACTGCATTGAAATCAACAAAACGCTGTGCAACTCGACCTGCCGGCACTCAGCAACAAGGGCGCCTGGCGTGTGAAGCTTCCCTCTCCCCTTCCCCTCCTCCCTAACCTAACCACCCAAAGACTGCTGTGAATATCAGCTCCCTCTTGTTATACAAATAAATATATCAACCACTAAGAAGATTCCTGGTAATTTGTGCACTATAACCTGGGAATTTTTAAAGAAGGACTCTAAGTGCAACTATTTCATTGAGAGAAAGCGAAACAGAAGACCCTCAAGGGCCCTGGGCAGGTTTCATACCCCCGGGCCGCAGCGGTGAGTTTTCTACTCTTAACTAAAATCACTGGTTCATTTATGTTAATCTATGTGATTACAGTAACCACCAAATAAGTATAACAGCTGCTTAATGCATAAAGTTGCCACACATTAACCAGCTCAGAATAAACATCAGAGGTCATGCATTTACCATTGATATAAGATCTGTGGGTCAGTAACATCTGGCACATATACCTATTGTAACTATCACAATCAAACTACACCCCTAAAGCGCACCTAAACCCAATTGGCTCCCAGCACACTACTCATAGTGTACAAAGAGCAATCACCTTTTCTCTCATTTTCCAAAATCCTGGCAAGGAGTGGTCCCTTACCAATACGTGCAGCAAATCCCCATCCCTTCCAATTTTCTAACGCTCCACACCACACCCTTTTCTATAAATGTTTAAATTCAGTGACTGATGATTTTTCAACTTCCTCTGCTGGAAGTTTGTTGCAAGCATCTACTACTCTGTAAAATAATATTTTCTAACATTGCTCCTGATTTCCCCCCCCCCCCCGACTAGCTTCAGGTTGTGCCCCCTCATTCTATCATTAAGTTTCTTCTTAAAAACACTTCCCTCCTGAACCTTATTCAATCCTTTCACATATTTAAAGGTCTCGATCATGTCCCCCCTCTCCCTTCTTTCCTCTAGACTGTACAAATTAAGTTCTTTAAGTCTCTCCTGATTAAGTTAAGTTTAAGTTCTTCCACCTTTTTTGTTGACCGCCTTTGGACACGTTCTATTTGAATGATGTCTATTTGCAGGTAAGGTCTCCAGAACTGCACACAGTATTCTAGCTGTGGCCTTACCAGGGCTCTATACAGTGGCAGCACAACCTCCCTCTTCCTACTGGTGATGCCCCGAGCTATGCAGCCGAGCATCCTGCTTGCTTTTCCCACTGTCTGTCTACATTGTCCACTCATCTTGCAGCTATCAGTAATCAGTACCCCTAAATCTCTCTCCTCCAAGGTCCTGGCTAACACCACACTGCCCATACGGTACTCAGAGCAGGGATTCCTTCTACCCAAGTGCATGATTTTACATTTAGAGACATTAAACTCTAGTTTCCACAGTTTTGACCATCTATCCAGTAAAGCTAAATCATTTTCCATGTTGCAGACACCTCCAGGAATATCCACCCTATTACTAACCTTTGTATCATCAGCAAACAGGCAAACTTTTCCTATGTCATTTACAAATATATTAAAAAGAATGGGGTCCAGCCAACTGGAAATCCACTGAACTATCTAGGGATTGAGTCATACCTTCAATAACTTATCTATGAGCTCTTTATGTGGTACAGTGTCAAAGGCTTTGCTAAAGTCCAGATAGGCGATATCCACAGCACCACCTTCATCTAACACTTCAGTGACATTGTCAAAGAAATCAATAAGATTGGTCTGACATGATCGGCCCTCAGTAAAGCCGTGCTGTTTTGGGTCCAACAGGTCATTCATTTTTAGATGGTAAATTATCTGTTTTTTTAAGAGTGTTTCCATTAATTTGACCACTATAGATGTTAAACTAACTGGCCTGTAGTGGCTTTTTCTCTACTCCCCTTTTTATAGATTGGTCTGACATTGGCCATTCTCCAATCATATGGAACCTCACCAGTTGAATGGGAATGGTTAAGTAAATCAGTAAGAAGGGCTGCAATCATAAATATAAGTTCCCTTAGAACTCTGGGGTGGATTCCATCTGGACCCATCGCCTTACTTACCTTTAGATGTGCCAGCTTGGCTAAGACATCAGCCTCCAGAAACTCCGGAGCTGTGCGCTCCCAGCTCGATGCTGTGCTATGTCTATGCCTGCTACTATCTGAAAATACTGAACAAAAGTAGCTATTCAGATGGTCAGCCACAGCCTTATCTCCATCAATATAATTATTTTCCCTATT
The DNA here is from genome assembly GCA_027917425.1 of Gastrophryne carolinensis. Classification (NCBI taxonomy): domain Eukaryota; kingdom Metazoa; phylum Chordata; class Amphibia; order Anura; family Microhylidae; genus Gastrophryne; species Gastrophryne carolinensis. The sequence goes on from CM051239.1 coordinate 134,480,218, forward strand.
TCTAATTTTTGAGACTGCATTGTTTTTCTTCTTTCTGTCACCAATATATCGGAAAAAGGTTTTATCTCCCCTCTTCATAGATTTGGCCATTTCTTCCTCCTTTTGCCCTTTAGCAGTCCTTATAATCAGTTTTGCTTACCTCTGTTTAATTTTATACGCCTCTCTATCAGCTACACTTCCACGTACTTTATACTTTTTATAGGCAGACTTCTTTTCTTTTATGATAGTGATGACTTCCCTAGCAAACCATAGCGGTTTCTCTTTCCTTTTATTTTTGCTATCTTTGAGTAAGATACAAGCATTAACTCTGGGCTGTAGATAATTGTATTTCTTGGGAAGGTAGGAATCAACCCTCCCCAAAACCTAAAATATTTCCTTTAGCTGAATATAAGTAGTAGGCACCAAGTGACCAACAAATACAATATCTAGTTAAAAAGGACGTGCAAGCAGTGGCAATAATAATGCAGCAAAGAGCTCATCTAAAGCCTGTCTCATGTGCCCAACATGTCTTGCAGGGTACTGTAGATTTCCTTTTCCATTCCTCCATGATCACCTACAAATATGGATGCATGGCCACCCCAGTTTGCTCCCAGTATGAATGAGCCCAGCAAGCCACAGTGGTTGTAATTGCCAGGCTCACTTACGCTGGGAGCACTGAGGGACAGGGGTGGCTGTGTGGCCACAAGAGTTCATGGAGAAATAGAAAAAGAAGGAGGGGCAAATCTTGGAAACCTGCTACAGCATCTACAGTGCGCTGCATGAAATGGGGGAGAGGCAAATGGGACAGCTTCATGCGAGTTCCTTGCTGCTCTATTATTGCCATCACCTTATCCAGTAGCTAAATTACTAAGAAACAAAAGACAAGACCTAAAACGAAATCGACAGAAAGCAAAAAAGTTGCTGCTCCCCACCCAAATAATAATAATCAGAATGAAATACCTTTTAAAAGCAGTTCTAAACCCTTTCTGGCAACTATACTTAACAAAAATCTAAAACCACTAGAAACCTGGTTCAAGGGGATTCTTCCTTATCTTCTAAAATGCATGATTTTGAAGAAATCACTTTACATGTAATATGTATTACTATAATAGGGACCCTGTAATCCACCACATCACATTATTTAGACTTCTGCCCTTTTTTATGCATGTGAGTTTTGGGGGTTATCAAAAACAAACATAATGGGAACTCTCTAGAAATATGAAAAATTTGGTGCTGAGCAACCAAATCATCAATAACTTATGATATTTTGATTCTTATTGTCAGTTTTGGATCATATGAATTATACAATTGACTAATATGGTGGCTTATCAATAGAGAAAGCCTATAATGATTGTTTGCAATGTATTTTTACAAAAAGCTGTGGGTTCTCCTCCTACTAGGCAGCCATACCTGGCATAGAAGATTCTTAGGGCTAGAATGCTGAACAGCCGACCTCTGACCATGGCAGTATACCATCCTCTATGCTCTTCATGCTTTCCCAGGGGTGCCTTAACAATGGTTGCCTATAGCAGACTTACACTCTCCCTTGCAACTATGTGCGGGGTTGGATCCTGGTTCACAGGGACACTAAACTAACTTAACCTACCTACTCAGACCATAATGACTTTAACATAGCAGAGCTGCATCATCATAAAGTATTTAGGTCCTGGGGGGCGTGGCTTGGACGGTGGGCAAGATGGCAGCCTGAGACCGGAGCTCATGGTGGCGTTTTCCGAAAGCAGTGATTTACACGCTCCCTGTAGACCATGGACAAGAGTAACAGGTCGGGGACAACAGCTAAAACACCTAAGGCACCCCAGAACTCAAGCTCAAACAGCAGGAACCTGCCGGAAATGTTTAAGTCGCAGCGGCCGGAGGACGCAGGACAACAAGCACCTAAGATGGTGGCCTCGTTCTCACCTGAGAGCTCGCCGGACAGGTCCAGCTTGGCGGCCTCTGAGAGAGAGGAGCAGGACGTTGTGGCACAACTCAGCCGACTCCCCACCCGCTCGGAGCTTGCGAGATTTGCAGGGGATATCAAGTCCACCATTTGGAGGCAATAGCTGACCTCAAGGCTGACATGCGATCTCTGGCCCAGAGAATGTAAGGAGTGGAGAGAGAGGAGGTGATCACAAGGCGCAGACTGCGGGAGGTGAGCGAGGTCATTAACGCGCACAACAACTACATGCTTAACGTGCATAGGCACCTGGAAGACTTGGACAATAGAAATAGAAGGTGCAACATTAGAGGGAGAGGGGTCCCGGAGGCGGTGGCGCAGATCCGAGATGCCAAAGGGGTCTTACACCAGAAGGACAGAGACATAGCGGAGCAATTCAGAACCTATTACACTGCACTCTATAATCTGCCAAACCAGGGACAAAGGGAAGCCTATAGGAATTTGATGTTGTCGTACCTAAAGGATTCCCAGATGCCCAGCCTTTCCGAGGAGGTCATTGAGCAGTTGGAGGCTCTAGTCACTGTTACTGAATTGCAGGAGGCTATTTAGGGTTCAAAGCCCAGTAAAGCCCCTGGCCCAGATGGCTTTCCAAGCCAATACTATAAAGCATTTGCCCCTCAGCTACTCCCCCATATGGCCAAAGCCTTTGAAACAACTGCTGAAACAGGGACACTCTCATCCTCTTCTTTGGAAGCTCAGATAGTTGTCATCCATAAGTCCGGAAAGGACGCTATGGATTGTAAGAATTACATACCAATTGCCCTACTGAATGTTGACCTAAAAACTTTTGCAAAAGTTCTGGCGAGTAGACTCTCAAAACTTTTGCCGGGTTTGATCTCGCAGGACCAGGTGGGTTTTATTTCGTCCAGAGGGGCGAGAGGCAATGTCACTAAGGCCATAGATATCCATTGGTGGGCCACAAACCACAAATCCCAATCGATTATGCTTTCAACAGATGCCGAAAAGGCGTTCGATTGGGTCAGGTGGGATTGGGTAAAAGTGGTCCTAAATAATATTGGTTTAGGAGAGGCAGCTCTGAATAGGATCCTAGCTCTGTACTCTGATCCAGTAGCAAGGGTGAGGGTGAACAACGTTTCCTCTCCTACATTTGAGATCCGAAATGGTACGTGCCAAAGATGCCCCCTGTCCCCCTTGATCTTTGCGCTGACCCTGGAACCCTTCCTTAAAAGGGTCAATATAAATGAGGGGGTCAGAGGTCTCATGATAGGGGACAAGGAAAGGAAAGTTGCAGCTTACGCTGATGACATGCTTTTTTTTATAGACTCCCATCACTTCTAAAGGAATTTGAAACATTTGGTAAAATCTCACATTTGAAAATTAACTATAACAAATCATGCGCTCTCAATATCTCTCTCCCACCACAAGAGGCAGAAGCTCTGAAAGAGTGTTGAGTCAGTTGTTCCAACTAAACTTTGCTCCCCTAGGGGCCAAGTTGAAGAAAGATCTGGAGATTCGATGATGTGCTTTAGTGAGAGGCTGGGCCTGACCTTCTCCTCTCCCTCCCCCCCTTCCCCTCTATCCCTACTCCCTTTCCCCATCCCCTCTCCCCCCCCATCTCAACTTCTCTTTTCTTTTACCCCTTTCCCCTTCCTTCCTTCCTTCCCTCTCCTCTATTCCTTTTCTCTATTCCCTCGTGTGAGGATACCTCCTCTTTCTCTCCCCCACACTTATAGCTACACCTTTCCCCTCCTAACTATTTTTCCCTCATCAAAATTCTCCCTCTGTCTGACATGCTTTAGGGGCTACTTCTGGCATTCTTAACTCTACTCTTCTTATCTCTCCTTTTCTTCTCTCCCTTTATGTCTTTCCTCCTCTCCTCCCGGCATATTGGGCCTGCTGGGGTGGCGGCGGGGGGGCGAAAAGAGCTGTAGAGGGATACATGGGTCACCAGAGTTAACGTGATGGGACAAATTGTTACCCACGAGAGAACACATGGCAGGTCATAGATTTGGGTGGCAGCAGAAACCGAGCTATTAATAGGGGAGGTCCTTGCCCTCTCTAAAAAGATTCACAAAGCCTATAAGGTCGATAGGACTCTGGACTGGATTAGGTTGCCTCTCTTTATTAGAAATGTAATTGATACTGAATTTAAATAGCATTTTTGGACCCTGTTCTGTATAACCTAATTGACGCTTGTTTGGTGACATGTATGCATCTTGTATGTGACTGATGTATCCTTACCTCTCCCTCATTATGTAATTCTGTTATTATGTCAACTATTGAAAATCCAAATAAAAACAGTATGAACAAAAAAAAAAGTATTTAGGTCCTGATTTATCAAGCACTTCTGCCAAGTTACAGGACACAGGTACAAATTAGAGCAGTGCAAAATATAAGTTAGTTTTTTTCAGCATGTTGCTGCACCACTAATGTTTTTGCAAATGGGTTTTTGTAGCGCATGCCAGTGCAAAAAAACGTAATTATACTTTGCACCACTCTAATTTGCACAGATGTGGCTTGATAAATCAAGCTGCTAATGCCCAGTTATGGCTTTCTAAGAATCTTATATCTTATATAACTGTATATAACTGTAGAGGCATCGCCTAGGGGAGAGTGTTAATTAGGACATAAAGTAATTTTTGACCAAATTGATCGTGGCTGGAGACCAGGCTCCAAGATTTGAGGATCCCAGCCCCTATGTCTAGCACAACATGCAGAAAGTGAAATAGAAAACTAACTAGAAAAGTGCAATTTTTACTACAAAAAACACAACAGAATATGGACTTTTGCTGAATCAAGGCCTTGGTAAAACATATCACAACATAAACTGTGGAAGGTTAGTATTATGCCAATAACCATATGTTTTGTATTATTCTTTATTAATTGCTAGAGTCCTGAAGATAAACCACATGCCATATTGAATTTATTTTCATGTTTTCCTGTCTAAATGATTGTTTATGCCTGCACTGTAGGAGAAGCCAACCTGTAAAAATAAGGCAGGATTTTTTGGCTCAATAAATAACAAACCTCCTCAGTACAATAGTATAATGCTGAACACAACCAGTTCTAATGATGGTAAGATGTTGGAATCATCTTAATAGGAAAACTGCAGTTTTGTTTCTGCAGAGCCGGCTTCACTGCTGAGGCAAATAATTGTAAGTGTAAAAAAAGTAAACTTGTAAAAGTGCCCACAGAGTTGCATTATTCACCACCGGTAATTACTGCTCACTAGAAAGCTGAATAGTTTCCAAAGGAAGAACATTAACTAAAACATGTAGGCAGTAATATCTTGCTATATTGGCAATAAACTATGAAAGTGAATTAGTCCACGGTGTATTTTTTATAGGCCATTTTTGGGCCAAGTAGTTTTCAATACCAATTTTGCTGGTAAACTCTGCTTGATAGGTTAAATAAGGATTGTAAAATCAAATTGCCCTTCTGTAATACCTACATGGCTGTATTTTTTAGGAAAATAATATGATACAGTGGATTTAGAAAACACCTAAGATATAGATGATAAGGCACCTTTATTGTTAATGTAATCCTGGTTTTAATTTTTTTAAATGCTCTTTCTAAATGAAATATTTGCATTTTACATTTGAGTTTTTACAGTATTTGTATGGGCTTGCATATTTAGAGTGATTTCAGATAAATAGATTTAGGCATTTAATGTCCAGTGCTATCCAAATACCATTACCATTGTCTTAAAGTCAGAAAGTCAAATTACCATTTAATCTAATTTAATCTCTAGCTCAAGGTTATCCATCTCCCATACATGTACCTAGTGCACTTATAGTGCCCAACTTTCGAAAAAACACTTCTGACTTCAACTGCCTGAAGCTTGGTAAGATGTGCCATGGCAACATAAGGTTGGGTTTTCACCCATACTCTACATATAATATTTTGGGTCAAGAGGAGGCATCTGTTTCTGCCCTGCATATTAACATTTTGGTAAGGGGGTGGAATCTGACTGCATTCTAAATAGTATTGTGTTGTATCATGTTAGCCATTGCAAATAGTAGAAAAGTAAAGAAATAAGGCGATACCTTTTGTAGGCTAACTAGATATATTTTAAGGTGAGCTTTCGAGAATACCTAGTTCTCTTCTTCAGACATGATGTTATACATGGAACCACAAGCAGACATTTATATGCACAAAATCAGCACAAATGTGTAAAAAAAATAAATTTAAAAAAGCATTAGGCAATAAGAGGCTAATTTAGATCGAGTTATTTACAATCATCCAGCCCACAATAAACCAGGATGGTGTCTGTTCCTTGTCAGCAAAAAACAAGAAATGGTACTACACTAGTTCCTCAGATATAGTAGCAAACCGTATTGTGAAGAAATAAGGTGATACCCTCCGCAGGCCCACCAAGCAGAGCAAGTGCGATGTGGGGCAGGGGCAGGGCAGGGGTTATGTTTATTTTGAAGGAAGGGGCTGCAGTGGCCCTTTAAGGTCATGAATTGAATGTCCCCTTTTGGAAAAATGTTCAGCCACTGGCAAGTCTGTCCTGGCATTCATGATGCTGAATTGGTGGGAGTTCATGCACTGACTCTGCCCTGTCTTTTGCAGGAAAATCTTCTTGCACATTGTTTTAGGGTGTGGGGAAATCTGCTTATAAGGGTCATGCCCTATGTATTTGCACACACTTTTCAGGAGCAAAAATGGTTTACTCACGTTTTTTCCCCTTTCTACCCAATTCACGAGACACATTTTTGTGTGCCGATTTTTGTGCATTTACGAATTTGTGCATGGAGTGCGCAAATGTACTCCCAAGAGTATATTTGCTTTCAAATTATTTCATGCGCAATATTTCTCCAGCAAAGAGCAGGAGGAAAATGCCAACTTCACAAACTGACATGCCTATTTCATTCATTGAACACATGCCAGCAATAGCTGGCATGTTTTTTTATGACTGGAAGTGTCATCTGCAAGTTATTTTTCAGTATTTATACCTATTTTTTTACAATTGTCTTGTAAAATACAATTTGGAAATATAATATTGTTTTAAGCTTAAAAAACAAAAAAGGTGGACATTTGGCCACAAATGTTTTATCTAAAATAAAAAAAGAAACAATACATTAGTAGCTCAATTATTAAGCTCTACGCCATTAAACAAACAATGCAGTAAGGGAGGGATATAAAGAACATCAGAGAATCCAATACAGATTTAAGAATAGAGATTCACCCAATAGTACAGACCTGGAAAGACAAATTCACCACTGCTAAACAGTAAGGATGGGGGAGAAACATGGAGGTTATGGGGATCAGTGACCGCCTTAGCCTTCCACAATCCGCACAAAACTTGGCTATTTGCGCCAAAAATAAAGAATTACATGCACAATGCGCAAGCTTGAGCGTCAATTGAAAACTTAAGATTGAACTTCAAGCATGCCATTTGGTGTGATGTGCACGTGTGAAACTTGCCATGAATCGTGCACCAAAGTGCATGTTGCAACATGCTCATGGTTTTGTTGCTTTTGGTGCATGGGCATGAATTGACCATATAGTCACTGGGACAAAGATTGTGTAAAACCACAAGTATTATTTTATCATCATCATCATCTTAACATTGTATTTAGGGTTCAGTGCTGTGCCCTACTGAAACCCAAAAAGATATATACTGTTAACAACTAAAGAAGCAGTTCAGGTCTGTGTACTAAATTCCTGTCTTGAATGCAACATTTATTGCATGTAGTCCACCTGCCATGATTGCAAATCAAACCTTTAGTCAATACAGGAAATGTCTATAATTAGTGATTAGTGAGTTTGTAGGTCTCCGGCCATGGCCGTCTGTCCTTTGCTACAGGTCTGTTGTACTTTCAGGGGTGTCCAGATCATTGCTGATGGGCATTAGGCTCTTTGTACTCTCTCCTAGGCACCAAGTACTTGGGTAATGAGGTGAGAGTATTGGCAAGTCAACCACCACATTTATGGGGAGGTGACTTGGTGACCACCCTACCTACACTACCCTTTAAACGTGTTGCAGAAATTATAGGTGGGAATAAACTGATAAATACTTAATCCCTTGCTGGTCACTCTACTGATGAAAGAATTAGGACTAGAAGCCGGGTGACTAAAATGACCCCATTGTTCTCAATAACAGGCTTTTGTAGTCTCTTCCTCTCTGTCTTGAAAGTGCTAAAGAGTGTTAAAGTTGAATTCCAGTCTAGGTGTAGCACCCCCGCATTGCCCTGCCTCCCTTAGATGGCTGTGCCCAGAGCAGGAATTGCGGCGATGAGGACTGGGGACTGGGGCCAAAAATCATCCCGGGATTGTACCAGCACCTGGCCTGCCCATGACCAGCCAGTGGCATCTCTGCTGCTTCGTGACCAATCAACCAGTGTGCCCCAAGACTGAGGGTATATCATTAGGGTGAGCACATGGGCTGGGGTTGCTTGAGTGAGGGGGATGGAGTGTTGGGTTCGGATAAGAGTGTTAGTAAATAAAGCAGTCCAGATTGCCCCAAAGCTACTGTGCTACTTGTCTTTTGCACCCTTAGAAGAACACCAGGCCCATGGCCAAGGGGAACTGCAAGTTACAAGGCCTTATGCCGTTTGGTATGGGCTTGTGAGGACTTTTCATTAAGGAACTTTATATTTGGGGACTTTAAGTGTTTATTGCCTAAGTGTTATAGAGCTAAACTAAGAAGTTAAAAGACAAAGGTGCTGCAACTGTAAGCACTAAAATCGTAACTGGGATAAAGGCTAGCAACATTGAAGGTCTACATCAGTGAACAATTTGTCATATGTATACACCTCAGGAGCAGCAGTTCCAGGATGAATACCACTGTGATAAATGTGAGCATGTTGCAACCTTGGAAGCTCAGATTAGAGATCTGGTGGCGCAAAATGCAACGCTAAGGGAGATTGACAATATAGAAAAGGGCATTCTGCTCGCTTAGCTTGCATTAAGTGGGGTAGAAACAGAGGGTGGAGTAATGGGTCAGGAGGAGCAGATAAGTAACTGGGTAAATGTAGATAGAGGGAGAAGAGACCACAGAAAAGGAATGCCATACCTGTGTCTGTGCAACCTAGCAAAATTGTCAAGTTGGATAATGATGCAATAGTGTGACTAACAACCGGGAGGACAGCTCAGCTAGTGAGTGGGCGGTTATGACTGCAGGTAGGACTAGACAGTTAGTGGTAATAGGGGATACTATTATCAGGCAGACCTCATTAAGGCGGCCTCAACCGAATGGTTTGCTGCCTTCCTGGTGCCAGGGTTTGGCATGTGGTAGAAAAGGAAGGGGCTGGGGATGACCCAGCTGTCATGGTCCACGTGGGGACAAATGACAGAATTAGTAGGAAATGGAGTATCCTTAAGAATACCAAGTTGAAGAGATGAATCTCCAAGGTTGTATTCTGTAGAATACTGCCTGTGCCATGTGAAACACATGAACAACAGCTGGAGCTTAAAGAGTTAATTGCATGGCTCAAGTCTTGGTATAGGGTAGAAGGATTTGGGTTCCTAGAGCACTGGGCTGACTTTTCATTGGGGTACAAACTGTATTCTACAGATAATTTGCACCTTAATGGAAGGGGACTGCTGTGTAAGAGAATACTAGAAGGGGTAGAAGGGGTATTAAAACTAGACATTGGGGGGCAAGAAAGAAAACAAAGGGGAAGACAGGTAACTTAGAGGACAGAATATGATGTGAGTGGAAAATTAGAAGGTGGGAGGACTGCTATGATGGATAAAGAGATCCATGTGTTGCAAACCAGCAGTGAAAAATTAGGCGGATGCATTAGTGCATGAGCTAATTCTAAAGCTCAATGTGTCAAACTAGATAGGAACTTAGGCCCTTATTCATCAAGCGATAGCGCCAGGTAGTGTCTGACGAGCGCCAGGTAGCGGCAGCTAACGGCGACTACCGACTCAAGTACGCCCGGCGGCGGTCACAATGACGCATTTATCAAGCTAAATGAGGCTAGCGCCGGCGAGAGCGCCGGCTAGCGCGGCATTCATCATGAAGCCGGCTGGCCCGAACAGCGCCGCTGCAAATTCCTTCACAGCGACACGTATTACCTGGCGCTACCTGCCGCTCTCCCATACATTTCAATGGCAGACGCTGCAATGATTGTTTTTAGTGGTTTTGGGGTTTTTTTCTTTGGTACAAAATTCAACACATGTTTATATTGATATGTTTTATGAATCTGGCTGGTTATTTATATGTATTAGAATTTTTTTTTATTTTTCACAATGTAATGTTGTGAGTGACATGGGAATTGCATCTCCTCCACCCAAACTCATTGGCATCAAAATCGCTGGTTTTCCACACAAACGGGGCTTGTAAAGCTATTTTGTAGCCTGTCAGGTTGGGCGGTCACGTTCGCTCTTCGAAATTGTCAGCGCCCAAGCTATTCGGCAGCCCTGTCCTTGATGAATCTGTGTTGGTCAGTGTTTGTGCAGTCGCTGTTTTAATTCGCTATGTGGCGGCGCGAGCGGCGCTGTGCCTCGCTGCGCTGCGTTGTGCGGCGCTGTGCTGTTCATACATGTGCCCTTCTGCCATTTGCAAGGAATTCACTTCCCGCGACCCCAGTCGTTGTTAATGAATACACTGTAGTTGTGAGCGTGCCTGGCCACATATTGCAGGATTAACATTCAGTCGTACCAGCTCATAACAACCCGTTATGCATTCTCATGTGTGCCACATTTTCAGGTAGTTGTCTAGTTTGATTGTGTGATGACTTTGTGAAGGAATAAGATTTGTATATTTAAGCACAACGGTGTATGCTTTAGAAGGACCTATGCATTACAGTATGTAGAATCCCCTGCTAAATCAAGCTAATAATTTGTGGCGCCTTTGGCCCTAGCTTGTTTTGCAGCGTCATTTTAATGTTTTTCCGCCACTTAGCGTGCACATAGCTGATATTAGCTTGTCCCTGTTGCGCGCATGTTTGTTTTTGAATTTTGAAGCACAGTTGCTTGCGTCATATCCGGTTCCGGGATCCTCCTTTGCGTTTCAACGCCACCTTAAGGTAAAAATGTCTAGCGCTTATGCCAATAGCTTGTTTTGCAGCGTCATTTTAATGTTTTTCCGCCACTTAGCTTGCACATAGCTGATATTAGCTTGTCCCTGTTGCGCGCATGTTTGTGTTTGAATTTTGAAGCACAGTTGCTAGCGTCATATCCGGTTCCGGGATCCTCCTTTGCGTTTCAACGCCACCTTAAGGTAAAACTGTCTTGCGCTTATGCCACTAGCTTGTTTTCAAGCGTCATTTTAGTTTTTCCGCCACTTAGCTTGCACATAGCTGAGAATAGCTTGTTGCTGGTGCGCGTAGCGTTTTTTTTTTAAAAACTTTTTTCCAATGTCGCTTGGGTCATTTCCGGTTCCTGTTTCCTCCTTAGCGTTTCCACTATGCTGCCCAGACGGCGAGTTATGCGCCTCCCCAGCTCCTCCTCCGACTCTGACCCCACCACCCCTCCCCCACCTCCCCCACCTACCTCACCTTCCCCAAATAGCACCCCTTCCCCTCCTGGGCCTACTAAGAAAACGCGCACCCGGGTGGATAGCCGCGTAAATGGCCAGGTGGTCAAAGTGAGTTTTTTTTTTTTTGTATTTTTAGCTTAAAAGTTGCAGAACACACAGGGGGGATTGGGTCAGAAATGTGTTTGTTTTCAGACCAAATTTGATCACTCCCCGTGGGGCATCCCCATTGTGGATGTCCTGCTGGGATGCCCCCCCCCTGGAGGGCCCTAAAAATTACCTCAGCCCCGTCCCATCTGTGCATGCGTTAGCTGCGGATGCCTATTGCGCTTACCTCTAGCAGGGTGTACCCCTGCGCCAGACATATTTTAATTTTGTGTGCAGGCGCACTCCCTGTTAGAGTCAAACGCCACATGCGTACTTTGCCGTGCAGACCCAGCTGAGCTGGTATGCACGTCCCAACGGCCTTGTATGCGCATACCACAGCGGCGCGGAGCGCTGTGTTTGGCTTGCGGAGTGACGTGGGAGTGTCCTCAGTGGTGTATTTGTGGCCTTCCAAGGGGGTTGCAGACAGCGGACCACCCACAATTGGTGTGGCCCACCAAAGTGCACACAAACCCAGAATACTGATAATCCTGGGTGTGGGTCCACTTTGATCTGGTCTCTGTATAACTGTTTATGACATTGTTCTGATGTCATGTATTGATTTAAGTTTGTTTGTTCATTTTTCATAGGACTTCTGCGTGGCCGAATATGACTATGCCCGTGGAGGGAAAAAACGCATTGCCATGGAGGTGAAGGCCACAGTGTCCCGGCGCTTCCACACCGAGCTGACCATACGATCAATTCAGCAGAAGTGGTCAGATTTCAAGCGCCGGGACCCTGAAGGCGTGTACCGCCTATATGATGCCTACGCATCAGGTAAGTTAAAGCTTATGTTCTGTTTAGCCTTTGTGCAGAATCATCTGCTAAGCTGTGTCCATTTGTGCTCTTTAGATTAATTATTTTCTTTCACCCCCTCCACACAGATAAGCGTCCTCCCCTGGGGAAACGTGGGAAGGGATTCCTCCCCCGAACCAGGCAGGCGGACTCGGGGGAGTCATCGGGGGAGGGTCCCTCCCGCGGGTCCTATTTAGAGGACCCAGGGGAGGAAGGGGATGACGCCCCAGAGGAGTGTGCTGCTGGGGGGCTGGCTGGATCAAGCCTCAGCTCCTCACACTCTGAGTCTGAGGACTCTCACCAGGCAAGGGGCCACTCTCAAGCAGGGAGTGAGAGGGAGGAGGGTGGCCCTTTGCCTGGTGGATCTTCTGACCAGAGTGTGAGGAGCCGAGGCTCCCCGCCTCCTCCTCAGAGCCCTCCCTGGGCTTCAAGTGGCGCTTCATCCCCTGGTGAGTGTACATTTTTTAATTGTTAGTCTGTGACAGGTTTCATCTGGCAATTTGTACTTAGCCCTTGCCATTCCTCTCTAATTTGCAGGGCATCATATAGGTGGCACCTCCATGGCGTTTTGGCGAAGGATTCTCCACGGGCATAGTCATGGTAAGTGTTTGTGGTTATCCATCACATTCCCAATGTTATGACATTCATTAAAGTGTACCCCCAAACATTGATAGTGCTTGGATTCTCGAAGGTTCCATGACAAATCACATCCCTCACCCAGGGCCCCCCCCACAAAAAAAACCCCACAAACTCCTTACCTCTTTGGGGGTTGCCAAAGCCACCGTCCCAGCCTCCTGTGTGACACTCTAGATGTGTGTGCGCCTGCGCTCTGTTTCCAAATGGGCTGCGCGTGCGCACACACTCGAGGAGTGATGTGTGGAAGGCAGCGGGCGCGGAGTACGTTGTCTCACGCAAATTGTGTTGCTCTGCCAAAGCGGACCCAAACCCAGATTTGCTGCAATCCTGTGTATAGGCCCACTTGTAACAGACACATGTTTCCTGGTCCATTGTCACAGCTGGTTTGATAAGGTACCCTAACCTCACAAACCCCACTACAGTGCTAGCCAACTGTCAACCACCCCTATGTTTCTGCCCACACCATGATGGGTGTTCTAATTTTTTTTCTTGGGTTAAGTTGTTCCCGCTCAAACATGTGGCCCACTATTAACATTAGCCAAACAACTGCTAATGATTCCTTTACATAGCACTGTCTATGTTATTTGCACATTCTCTTTAGGGATACATGTGTCAACCCTAACTAATTGACATTAACTCATGGTCCAGGAAATATGCTAATTTAGGACAACCTGTATGTAACCATGCAAGCCTTTGCATTTTCAGACTCAATAACCAGATGGATGTCAAATAGTCAGGTGTCATTGGCCCACTAATTGTGTTTTTGTCTTTTGCTTTCTGTTGACAGATGTTGCTACGCAGACGGAGCCAGAGACCCTCCTCCCCACCCCAGCTCCAGGGACGGCCAGCAGCATGGGCCCCCGCCACAGCTGCGATGGTGAGTACATCCCACTTCATATGCCTAAAGACTTGTGAAACCTATGTCTTATAGTCACATCTGCAGACATTTAAAATTTACCTATGTGTTAATTTCACACACATCTAGATTCAATGTGTTTGTACAATAATCCAACATGCCTGTTTGCATGCTTGATTGTTGGCTCACATTCTTCATTTGGCCACATAGAGACTATTTTTGCCTTAGACACAACCAAATGGGCCCTATTAGGTCTGGACCTCTAACATTATAGGGCAAACTCGTGTACTCGTTAGGACTTAGGCCCTGATGTTTGGCTGTGACTAAACACAAAAATGGACACACTGGGACTTATACCTTCTTTGCTTCCCAAGAGTTAAACTGGAACAAAAACCAGGATTTTGACTTTCCTGGGTCTTGGTCCACTACGGTGGGGCACCCCTGATCGTCACCGCTGTGTGACAACCCCCTGAACTCACTTTGACTCCAGCAAACGTACAAGCCACGGCAAATTGGCTCCTCCTCCGCCTCCCCCGCGCCCCCTTTTTACGCGCGCGTGCCTGCGCCGGCCATTCACAGACGGCCGGCGCAGGCACGCACACGTCTAGAGGGGCGCCAGGGAGGGCCCGGCGGCCCTGCCCCACCGAAACTGAGGTAGGTATTTTGGGGTTTTGGGGGGGTTTCACCCCCAGGGACATCCCGATCTCGGATGTCCCGCGGGGAGGGAGGTGATCGGGCAGGGAATCTGATAGATTCCCGGGCCGATCACCGGTGGGTGTTGGTACACTTTAAGAGTAAATGTATGCTTGGGATGTGTTGTTCACATTCCTGCCAGTCAATAGTACTCATATCATGTTAACCAATAAGCACACAGTGGTCAACAATGTTAATGTGAGTGTCACCTAATTGGACACACTGACATTACATTGCTACATCTGTGTCTGTTGAGGTCACATCCAATTTATTAATAAATTGTTGTTTCTACATCTCTACAGCTTGTGAAAACCAGCATCGCAGACTGTGGCGGGAGATCAGGCTCCTGAAGCTGATGCTGCTGGCCAAGAAGAGGCGCCGGCGGCGTCGTTAGGGTGGGGGGAAGGCTGGCCTCTTGATGCCCTTTGTTGGGCAATGTTGGCCCTGTTGGCCATGTTTTTATAATAAATTGTTTGATTACCATCATTACAGTGTGGTGCATTGCAAAGCATAGTTTAACTGTCTCAAAACCCATTTGTGTGTCAATTTAGCCATACCTTTGGAGCCATTTCATGTGTTAACCATAGTAAGCTATGGTCTCAAATGTGTGGGCTAAATTGACCAATACATTGACATATCTAGATCAAGATACTCATCCCTGACTGTGTTATTAGCTAGGTCTTAGGAAAAACACAATTTAGAGGTGGGTGAAGCAAATATATTTACAAAAACCAAAACAAACAAAATTAATATTCTTGGCTGGGTGGCCGGGGAGGTTGGGAGTCATTGCTAGGGGCGGTGTTGGGGGACAACAGTGCAGTAAAAAATATAGACTGCTGTTGTATGAGCTGTTGTATCAACAACAAAGTTTGGTCCTGCCGCTGGAGACATTCTTCCTGGCGCTGTATCGATTCTTCCTGGCGCTGGAGAGATTGCTCCATTAGATTGGCCAGCCGACCAAGTTCCTGGTTCTGGTGTTGGTTTAGGAGCAACTGGTCGATCTGGCGCTGCTGGGCCTCATTTTTTTGCTGACACATCAGCACCTGATTTTCCAACGCCGCAATGCGCTCATTAGTTCCATCACGCGGCTGTTGGCGACTGTAGTCCTCCAGCATCCGGACCCCTAGCTCATAAAAATCAGCACTGGTTGGTGCCACACCTCCTCTTGCTGTGGTTTGAGCCTAACAAAATCGAAAACAACATTTTAGTCAAACAGAACCAATGCAGGTATGCCCCTCAAAATAATTACCCTAAACAGTCACTATACAACTTACCCTTGTCTGAGCCTCGGAAGCTTGGCCACATGGGACTTGGGAAGAGGTCCCAGCTTGGGGTTCTGGTTCCGCCTCCTGCAAAAACAACAATGAAAGGAAATGTGACATGTTGCTTCATCCACTACCCACGAACATGCCAATGTGGTTCTAGGTCGTCTACATCAGCCATGTTACCTGCGTGTCCTCCGGCACAGGTAGGCTCGAGGTTTCGCTGCCAGAGAGTGGCAATTCCACATCCGAGATGTCCGGCAAGTTGGCATATGCTAAACAGGAAAATCAGGTTAGTAGGTCTGTGGCCCAAACTCAAATGTAACCTGGCTAGGCTATCGAGGCCATACCTCTAAAAAGTGCCAAAATACACACTAGACCAAAGGTATCTGTTAAACTCAGATTGTTAACATGTATGTTACAGGACTAAGAGGCAATAATTTTTGCTAATCACATCAGAAACATTGCTTAAATTACACATACCCGCAATCTCCCAGATGTCTTGAGTGGGGTCCTCACTCGAGCTTGGACCTTGAAAATACATGTGGACACACAAGTTGCCAGAAGCAAGTGCAACAAAAGTAGAGCCAAAATACAGACTAGAGCAAGGCAAAACAACTTACCCTCATCTCTGGCAGCCTGAACTTGAGGGGCCCTTTCTGGACAGCCACTTCCGATATTCGGGTCAACTAAAAAACACAAGGAATGTCTCTAAATATTCATCAAACTACTACGGGGAATGTTTGGCAAAAAATATGTCCGCCCAAATACATTGCTATCACTCCAATAACTAATAGACTGACCCTGGGGAGGCAACAAGCACTCCCAAGAGGCATCTTCAAGTTTACCAAGCAAACATGTAGATTAGTAGACTAACCAAATTGAACCAGTGTAACATAAACAGCATAAAGGATACATTATGTATTGCTATACACACCAACAGGGTCCTGTTGACCTGCAACATCGGAAGTGGGGTCCAAAGATGAACCAGTCACTTGGCCTACCAAGAAAAAAGAGGAATGAGACACATGCACTTGGGTAAAAGTGGATAAAGCAAGGTGGACACATGCACTTACCGACATCCAAAGAGTAGCTTGGCTCCTGAGGAGATGCTGGGGCCAAGGGCATGGGAGCTAGGCAAAAATGAAGCCAACATTGAGCCATAGTTAATGTGCGTGCAAAAATACAACATGCATTAAGGTGTGTGTGAGCAGCTCTTTCACTAATATTCACTAATCAAGGCCAGTGTGGCTCCCACATTGATATGCCGATATATGGCTACACATCTCTGGCTTCAAACATATCTACACATGTTAGGGCCTTGTTAGTTAGTTGCTGTGAGTGTTACAGTGGGCGTGAAATTAGGCCGCAGGCCCATATTATGAATACTCAACAGTGCAACACTCGATTGTTTGAGCTGCTCCCACACCCATTTGTTCCCCAAACAACCAGCACCAAAATTAGGGGTAAATACCTTCAATGGCAGACTGGGGTAGCCTTGAGGTTGCTGGAAGGGCAGGAGCTTGGGTGTCGAAAGCAACAAAAGATGCAGAAAGCAACAGACAGAAAAGTAACAAATGTTTGAGCTCTAATGTAATACTTCACAGGTCCTACTGTTAGTTGGTCAGAATTAGTGATGAGCGAGTAGTATTCGACCGAGCCGGTATTCGATCGAATACTACGCTGTTCGTCATACTCGATTTCGATCGAGTACAGCGGCGATGGCGCACTCACAATTCGTTTCCCCTCCCACCTTCCCTGGCGCGTTTTTTACACCAATCACCATGCAGGGGGGGTGGGACAGGTCCTGGGAGGACGCTGGCATCGCGAAAACGGCGTCTACACGCATTGGCTGGAAAAACCATGTGACCTCGAATATACAAAACTCAGCACTTCCTCTTCGTCAGCATTAGCAGCTTGAACTTAGTGAGGGACAGACGCTCACAGCAGGGAAAGACAGGCTGTCGCTGGCAGGGCCCCAGAAGCTCGGAATATCGCTTTTACCACCATCTATACCAGCTACCAGAAGACAAGACAGTCCTTAATAGCCCTTATTAGGGCTGCTACGCTGAACAGTATATAGCTCATTTTCTATTTAGTCAGGCAGGGCCCCAGAAGCTCAGAATATACCTTTTACCACCATATATACCAGCTACCAGAAGACAAGACAGTCCTTAATAGCCCTTATTAGGGCTGCTACGCTGAACAGTATATAGCTCATTTTCTATTTAGTCAGGCAGGGCCCCAGAAGCTCAGAATATACCTTTTACCACCATATATACCAGCTACCAGAAGACAAGACAGTCCTTAATAGCCCTTATTAGGGCTGCTACGCTGAACAGTATATAGCTCATTTTCTATTTAGTCAGGCAGGGCCCCAGAAGCTCAGAATATACCTTTTACCACCATATATACCAGCTACCAGAAGACAAGACAGTCCTTAAGAGCCCTTATTAGGGCTGCTACGCTGAACAGTATATAGCTCATTTTCTATTTAGTCAGGCAGGGCCCCAGAAGCTCAGAATATACCTTTTACCACCATATATACCAGCTACCAGAAGACAAGACAGTCCTTAATAGCCCTTATTAGGGCTGCTACGCTGAACAGTATATAGCTCATTTTCTATTTAGTCAGGCAGGGCCCCAGAAGCTCAGAATATACCTTTTACCACCATATATACCAGCTACCAGAAGACAAGACAGTCCTTAATCCCTTATTAGTGCTGCTATGTTGAACAGTATATAGCTCATATTCTATGTAGTCAGGCAGGGCCCCAGAAGCTCAGAATATACCTTTTACCACCATATATACCAGCTACCAGAAGACAAGACAGTCCTTAATAGCCCTTATTAGGGCTGCTACGCTGAACAGTATATAGCTCATTTTCTATTTAGTCAGGCAGGGCCCCAGAAGCTCAGAATATACCTTTTACCACCATATATACCAGCTACCAGAAGACAAGACAGTCCTTAATAGCCCTTATTAGGGCTGCTACGCTGAACAGTATATAGCTCATTTTCTATTTAGTCAGGCAGGGCCCCAGAAGCTCAGAATATACCTTTTACCACCATCTATACCAGCTACCAGAAGACAAGACAGTCCTTAATAGCCCTTATTAGGGCTGCTACGCTGAACAGTATATAGCTCATTTTCTATTTAGTCAGGCAGGGCCCCAGAAGCTCAGAATATACCTTTTACCACCATATATACCAGCTACCAGAAGACAAGACAGTCCTTAATCCCTTATTAGTGCTGCTATGTTGAACAGTATATAGCTCATATTCTATGTAGTCAGGCAGGGCCCCAGAAGCTCAGAATATACCTTTTACCACCATATATACCAGCTACCAGAAGACAAGACAGTCCTTAAGAGCCCTTATTAGGGCTGCTACGCTGAACAGTATATAGCTCATTTTCTATTTAGTCAGGCAGGGCCCCAGAAGCTCAGAATATACCTTTTACCACCATATATACCAGCTACCAGAAGACAAGACAGTCCTTAAGAGCCCTTATTAGGGCTGCTACGCTGAACAGTATATAGCTCATTTTCTATTTAGTCAGGCAGGGCCCCAGAAGCTCAGAATATACCTTTTACCACCATATATACCAGCTACCAGAAGACAAGACAGTCCTTAATAGCCCTTATTAGGGCTGCTACGCTGAACAGTATATAGCTCATTTTCTATTTAGTCAGGCAGGGCCCCAGAAGCTCAGAATATACCTTTTACCACCATATATACCAGCTACCAGAAGACAAGACAGTCCTTAAGAGCCCTTATTAGGGCTGCTACGCTGAACAGTATATAGCTCATTTTCTATTTAGTCAGGCAGGGCCCCAGAAGCTCAGAATATACCTTTTACCACCATATATACCAGCTACCAGAAGACAAGACAGTCCTTAAGAGCCCTTATTAGGGCTGCTACGCTGAACAGTATATAGCTCATTTTCTATTTAGTCAGGCAGCGCCCCAGAAGCTCAGAATATACCTTTTACCACCATATATACCAGCTACCAGAAGACAAGACAGTCCTTAATAGCCCTTATTAGGGCTGCTACGCTGAACAGTATATAGCTCATTTTCTATTTAGTCAGGCAGGGCCCCAGAAGCTCAGAATATACCTTTTACCACCATATATACCAGCTACCAGAAGACAAGACAGTCCTTAATAGCCCTTATTAGGGCTGCTACGCTGAACAGTATATAGCTCATTTTCTATTTAGTCAGGCAGGGCCCCAGAAGCTCAGAATATACCTTTTACCACCATATATACCAGCTACCAGAAGACAAGACAGTCCTTAAGAGCCCTTATTAGGGCTGCTACGCTGAACAGTATATAGCTCATTTTCTATTTAGTCAGGCAGGGCCCCAGAAGCTCAGAATATACCTTTTACCACCATATATACCAGCTACCAGAAGACAAGACAGTCCTTAATAGCCCTTATTAGGGCTGCTACGCTGAACAGTATATAGCTCATTTTCTATTTAGTCAGGCAGGGCCCCAGAAGCTCAGAATATACCTTTTACCACCATATATACCAGCTACCAGAAGACAAGACAGTCCTTAATCCCTTATTAGTGCTGCTATGTTGAACAGTATATAGCTCATATTCTATGTAGTCAGGCAGGGCCCCAGAAGCTCAGAATATACCTTTTACCACCATATATACCAGCTACCAGAAGACAAGACAGTCCTTAATAGCCCTTATTAGGGCTGCTACGCTGAACAGTATATAGCTCATTTTCTATTTAGTCAGGCAGGGCCCCAGAAGCTCAGAATATACCTTTTACCACCATATATACCAGCTACCAGAAGACAAGACAGTCCTTAAGAGCCCTTATTAGGGCTGCTACGCTGAACAGTATATAGCTCATTTTCTATTTAGTCAGGCAGGGCCCCAGAAGCTCAGAATATACCTTTTACCACCATATATACCAGCTACCAGAAGACAAGACAGTCCTTAAGAGCCCTTATTAGGGCTGCTACGCTGAACAGTATATAGCTCATTTTCTATTTAGTCAGGCAGGGCCCCAGAAGCTCAGAATATACCTTTTACCACCATATATACCAGCTACCAGAAGACAAGACAGTCCTTAAGAGCCCTTATTAGGGCTGCTACGCTGAACAGTATATAGCTCATTTTCTATTTAGTCAGGCAGGGCCCCAGAAGCTCAGAATATACCTTTTACCACCATATATACCAGCTACCAGAAGACAAGACAGTCCTTAATAGCCCTTATTAGGGCTGCTACGCTGAACAGTATATAGCTCATTTTCTATTTAGTCAGGCAGGGCCCCAGAAGCTCAGAATATACCTTTTACCACCATATATACCAGCTACCAGAAGACAAGACAGTCCTTAATCCCTTATTAGTGCTGCTATGTTGAACAGTATATAGCTCATATTCTATGTAGTCAGGCAGGGCCCCAGAAGCTCAGAATATACCTTTTACCACCATATATACCAGCTACCAGAAGACAAGACAGTCCTTAATAGCCCTTATTAGGGCTGCTACGCTGAACAGTATATAGCTCATTTTCTATTTAGTCAGGCAGGGCCCCAGAAGCTCAGAATATACCTTTTACCACCATATATACCAGCTACCAGAAGACAAGACAGTCCTTAATCCCTTATTAGTGCTGCTATGTTGAACAGTATATAGCTCATATTCTATGTAGTCAGGCAGGGCCCCAGAAGCTCAGAATATACCTTTTACCACCATATATACCAGCTACCAGAAGACAAGACAGTCCTTAAGAGCCCTTATTAGGGCTGCTACGCTGAACAGTATATAGCTCATTTTCTATTTAGTCAGGCAGGGCCCCAGAAGCTCAGAATATACCTTTTACCACCATATATACCAGCTACCAGAAGACAAGACAGTCCTTAATAGCCCTTAATAGGGCTGCTACGCTGAACAGTATATAGCTCATTTTCTATTTAGTCAGGCAGGGCCCCAGAAGCTCAGAATATACCTTTTACCACCATATATACCAGCTACCAGAAGACAAGACAGTCCTTAAGAGCCCTTATTAGGGCTGCTACGCTGAACAGTATATAGCTCATTTTCTATTTAGTCAGGCAGGGCCCCAGAAGCTCAGAATATACCTTTTACCACCATATATACCAGCTACCAGAAGACAAGACAGTCCTTAAGAGCCCTTATTAGGGCTGCTACGCTGAACAGTATATAGCTCATTTTCTATTTAGTCAGGCAGGGCCCCAGAAGCTCAGAATATACCTTTTACCACCATATATACCAGCTACCAGAAGACAAGACAGTCCTTAATAGCCCTTATTAGGGCTGCTACGCTGAACAGTATATAGCTCATTTTCTATTTAGTCAGGCAGGGCCCCAGAAGCTCAGAATATACCTTTTACCACCATATATACCAGCTACCAGAAGACAAGACAGTCCTTAATAGCCCTTATTAGGGCTGCTACGCTGAACAGTATATAGCTCATTTTCTATTTAGTCAGGCAGGGCCCCAGAAGCTCAGAATATACCTTTTACCACCATATATACCAGCTACCAGAAGACAAGACAGTCCTTAAGAGCCCTTATTAGGGCTGCTACGCTGAACAGTATATAGCTCATTTTCTATTTAGTCAGGCAGGGCCCCAGAAGCTCAGAATATACCTTTTACCACCATATATACCAGCTACCAGAAGACAAGACAGTCCTTAATAGCCCTTATTAGGGCTGCTACGCTGAACAGTATATAGCTCATTTTCTATTTAGTCAGGCAGGGCCCCAGAAGCTCAGAATATACCTTTTACCACCATATATACCAGCTACCAGAAGACAAGACAGTCCTTAATCCCTTATTAGTGCTGCTATGTTGAACAGTATATAGCTCATATTCTATGTAGTCAGGCAGGGCCCCAGAAGCTCAGAATATACCTTTTACCACCATATATACCAGCTACCAGAAGACAAGACAGTCCTTAATAGCCCTTATTAGGGCTGCTACGCTGAACAGTATATAGCTCATTTTCTATTTAGTCAGGCAGGGCCCCAGAAGCTCAGAATATACCTTTTACCACCATATATACCAGCTACCAGAAGACAAGACAGTCCTTAATAGCCCTTATTAGGGCTGCTACGCTGAACAGTATATAGCTCATTTTCTATTTAGTCAGGCAGGGCCCCAGAAGCTCAGAATATCGCTTTTACCACCATATATACCAGCTACCAGAAGACAAGAGAGTCATTAAGAGCCCTTATTAGGGCTACTATGCTGAACAGTATATAGCTCATTCTAGCTATATACACACTGCACACAACGGCTGCTTTAGTGAGGGGTAGCTGCTGCTGCTGGAATAGGGACAGAAAGACTTCAGTGGTGTATTAGCACCTATATACAAAACTATATACACTCTGCTCAAAACGGCTGCTTTAGTGAGGGGTAGCTGCTGATGCTGGAATAGGGACAGAAAGACTTCAGTGGTGTATTAGCACCTATATACAAAACTATATTTTGCACTACTGTTTTGTGTCCTCTGTGCCAACAAAACCTTGTTATATACCCGGTGCGTATAGGCACCATTTCACCTTTTGGCAGTATACGGCTGTATAGCCAGGTGTTTTTCTTAAAAATATTTTTATATTTGGCACTACTGTTTTGTGTCCTCTTTACCAACAAAACCTTGTTATATACCCGGTGCGTATATAGGCACCATTTCACCTTCTGGCAGTATACGGCTGTATAGCCAGGTGTTTTTCTTAAAAATATTTTTATATTTGGCACTACTGTTTTGTGTCCTCTTTACCAACAAAACCTTGTTATATACCCGGTGCGTATATAGGCACCATTTCACCTTCTGGCAGTATACGGCTGTATAGCCAGGTGTTTTTCTTAAAAATATTTTTATATTTGGCACTACTGTTTTGTGTCCTCTTTACCAACAAAACCTTGTTATATACCCGGTGCGTATATAGGCACCATTTCACCTTCTGGCAGTATACGGCTGTATAGCCAGGTGTTTTTCTTAAAAATATTTTTATATTTGGCACTACTGTTTTGTGTCCTCTTTACCAACAAAACCTTGTTATATACCCGGTGCGTATATAGGCACCATTTCACCTTCTGGCAGTATACGGCTGTATAGCCAGGTGTTCTTAAAAATATATTTATATTTGGCACTACTGTTTTGTGTCCTCTGTGCCAACAAAACACTGTTTTATACACGGTGCGTATAGGCACCATTTCACCTTCTGGCAGTATACGGCTGTATAGCCAGGTGTTCTTCTTAAAAATATTTTTATATTTGGCATAACGCGTGGCCAAAAAAGTAAAACGTCTGAAATGCGGAGGGCTAGCGCAAAGGGACGTGGACGAGGACGGGGGCGCGGAAATGCTGGTGGGGGCACAAACCGCGTTGAAGCCAGTGGGGATACAATGCGTGCTGGTGAGGGGCAGCCAGCATTACGCTCATCCAGCTTCCCTGCCTTTATGGGACAGTTATGCGGGGGGCGGGGTACACCTCTGTTAAGGCCTGAGCAGCGTGAACAGGTGGTGCAATGGATGGCCGATAACGCTTCCAGTCACTTGTCCACCACCCAGTCATCCACACAGTCTCACTCTGACCCTCCTTCCTCCCAACCTGGCCAACAGAGTCAGCCCAACCTTGACCCCTCCCAGGACCTCTTTTCGGGTCCTTTTCCAGATGTGCTGCAAGAATCCCAGGAGCTAGCAGAGGAATTTGTTTGTAGTGATGCCCAAACACTTGAGTATCCGCCATCTGCTAGTGATGTGGACCCGGAACCAGCATCTGCTATCATGAGTAGGGATGAGCGAATCGATCCGGACGAACCCGGATTCGATCCGAATTTCAGGAAAAATTCGATTCGGATCGAATCCGAATTTCCCCGCGATTCGATCACTCGAAGTTTTCCTTTAACATCCATTCATTTACATTTACAGGCATTCTAAGATGGCGGACGGGACATGTCTGGACATGTATCCCGCGCCAGTGCAAGCTGGGGCAGTCACATGCAGCCTATCAGCAGCCAGCAAGCCCGGTGACGTCACACAGCGGTATTTAACAGCGGCCATCTTGCTTTTCCTCATTTCTCTATTGCATTCGTGACAGACAGACAGAACGCTGTGTAGCTGAGGCAGTTAGACAGGCTGGAGACAGGGACAGACAGGGACAGGCAGGAGACAGGCAGGAGACAGACAGGAGACAGACAGAAAGCCAGGGAAAGGTAGGAAAAACGGAGCTGGCTGACAGGGAGATTTTTTTTTTTCATCCAGCCTTTGTTAGCGTTTTCAGGCTGCTTATAGTAACTAACTGTGCATATATACTGAACTGATCTTAAGTCTGCTGTGAGGCATCCCATTCTGTGACTAAAGCAGCCTCTGTTTAAGACCATATAAGCATTTGCTCTTATCATATTTGAAATTAGGCCTGATAAAGACACTTTTGCTGGCCAAAGCACTACTGGACCCTGCCAGGTCCATTCCTGCCCAGGGCATCCCATTCTGTGACTACAGCAGCCTCTGTTTAAGACCATATAAGCATTTGCTCTTATCATATTTGAAATTAGCCTGATAAAGACACTTTTGCTGGCCAAAGCACTACTGGACCCTGCCAGGTCCATTCCTGCCCAGGGCATCCCATTCTGTGACTAAAGCAGCCTCTGTTTAAGACCATATAAGCATTTGCTCTTATCATATTTGAAATTAGGCCTGATAAAGACGCTTTTGCTGGCCAAAGCACTACTGGACCCTGCCAGGTCCATTCCTGCCCGGGGCATCCCATTCTGTGACTACAGCAGCCTCTGTTTAAGACCATATAAGCATTTGCTCTTATCATATTTGAAATTAGCCTGATAAAGACACTTTTGCTGGCCAAAGCACTACTGGACCCTGCCAGGTCCATTCCTGCCCAGGGCATCCCATTCTGTGACTAAAGCAGCCTCTGTTTAAGACCATATAAGCATTTGCTCTTATCATATTTGAAATTAGGCCTGATAAAGACACTTTTGCTGGCCAAAGCACTACTGGACCCTGCCAGGTCCATTCCTGCCCAGGGCATCCCATTCTGTGACTACAGCAGCCTCTGTTTAAGACCATATAAGCATTTGCTCTTATCATATTTGAAATTAGGCCTGATAAAGACACTTTTGCTGGCCAAAGCACTACTGGACCCTGCCAGGTCCATTCCTGCCCAGGGCATCCCATTCTGTGACTAAAGCAGCCTCTGTTTAAGACCATATAAGCATTTGCTCTTATCATATTTGAAATTAGGCCTGATAAAGACACTTTTGCTGGCCAAAGCACTACTGGACCCTGCCAGGTCGATTCCTGTTGGGGCATCCCATTCTGTGACTACAGCAGCCTCTGTTTAAGACCATATAAGCATTTGCTCTTATCATATTTGAAATTAGCCTGATAAAGACACTTTTGCTGGCCAAAGCACTACTGGACCCTGCCAGGTCCATTCCTGCCCAGGGCATCCCATTCTGTGACTACAGCAGCCTCTGTTTAAGACCATATAAGCATTTGCTCTTATCATATTTGAAATTAGGCCTGATAAAGACACTTTTGCTGGCCAAAGCACTACTGGACCCTGCCAGGTCCATTCCTGCCCAGGGCATCCCATTCTGTGACTACAGCAGCCTCTGTTTAAGACCATATAAGCATTTGCTCTTATCATATTTGAAATTAGCCTGATAAAGACACTTTTGCTGGCCAAAGCACTACTGGACCCTGCCAGGTCCATTCCTGCCCAGGGCATCCCATTCTGTGACTAAAGCAGCCTCTGTTTAAGACCATATAAGCATTTGCTCTTATCATATTTGAAATTAGGCCTGATAAAGACACTTTTGCTGGCCAAAGCACTACTGGACCCTGCCAGGTCCATTCCTGCCCAGGGCATCCCATTCTGTGACTACAGCAGCCTCTGTTTAAGACCATATAAGCATTTGCTCTTATCATATTTGAAATTAGGCCTGATAAAGACACTTTTGCTGGCCAAAGCACTACTGGACCCTGCCAGGTCCATTCCTGCCCGGGGCATCCCATTCTGTGACTACAGCAGCCTCTGTTTAAGACCATATAAGCATTTGCTCTTATCATATTTGAAATTAGGCCTGATAAAGACACTTTTGCTGGCCAAAGCACTACTGGACCCTGCCAGGTCCATTCCTGCCCAAGGCATCCCATTCTGTGACTACAGCAGCCTCTGTTTAAGACCATATAAGCATTTGCTCTTATCATATTTGAAATTAGGCCTGATAAAGACACTTTTGCTGGCCAAAGCACTACTGGACCCTGCCAGGTCGATTCCTGTTGGGGCATCCCATTCTGTGACTAAAGCAGCCTCTGTTTAAGACCATATAAGCATTTGCTCTTATCATATTTGAAATTAGGCCTGATAAAGACACTTTTGCTGGCCAAAGCACTACTGGACCCTGCCAGGTCGATTCCTGTTGGGGCATCCCATTCTGTGACTACAGCAGCCTCTGTTTAAGACCATATAAGCATTTGCTCTTATCATATTTGAAATTAGCCTGATAAAGACACTTTTGCTGGCCAAAGCACTACTGGACCCTGCCAGGTCCATTCCTGCCCAGGGCATCCCATTCTGTGACTAAAGCAGCCTCTGTTTAAGACCATATAAGCATTTGCTCTTATCATATTTGAAATTAGGCCTGATAAAGACACTTTTGCTGGCCAAAGCACTACTGGACCCTGCCAGGTCCATTCCTGCCCAGGGCATCCCATTCTGTGACTACAGCAGCCTCTGTTTAAGACCATATAAGCATTTGCTCTTATCATATTTGAAATTAGGCCTGATAAAGACACTTTTGCTGGCCAAAGCACTACTGGACCCTGCCAGGTCCATTCCTGCCCAGGGCATCCCATTCTGTGACTACAGCAGCCTCTGTTTAAGACCATATAAGCATTTGCTCTTATCATATTTGAAATTAGCCTGATAAAGACACTTTTGCTGGCCAAAGCACTACTGGACCCTGCCAGGTCCATTCCTGCCCAGGGCATCCCATTCTGTGACTAAAGCAGCCTCTGTTTAAGACCATATAAGCATTTGCTCTTATAATATTTGAAATTAGGCCTGATAAAGACACTTTTGCTGGCCAAAGCACTACTGGACCCTGCCAGGTCCATTCCTGCCCAGGGCATCCCATTCTGTGACTAAAGCAGCCTCTGTTTAAGACCATATAAGCATTTGCTCTTATCATATTTGAAATTAGCCTGATAAAGACACTTTTGCTGGCCAAAGCACTACTGGACCCTGCCAGGTCCATTCCTGCCCAGGGCATCCCATTCTGTGACTAAAGCAGCCTCTGTTTAAGACCATATAAGCATTTGCTCTTATCATATTTGAAATTAGGCCTGATAAAGACACTTTTGCTGGCCAAAGCACTACTGGACCCTGCCAGGTCCATTCCTGCCCAGGGCATCCCATTCTGTGACTAAAGCAGCCTCTGTTTAAGACCATATAAGCATTTGCTCTTATCATATTTGAAATTAGGCCTGATAAAGACACTTTTGCTGGCCAAAGCACTACTGGACCCTGCCAGGTCCATTCCTGCCCAGGGCATCCCATTCTGTGACTACAGCAGCCTCTGTTTAAGACCATATAAGCATTTGCTCTTATCATATTTGAAATTAGGCCTGATAAAGACACTTTTGCTGGCCAAAGCACTACTGGACCCTGCCAGGTCCATTCCTGCCCGGGGCATCCCATTCTGTGACTACAGCAGCCTCTGTTTAAGACCATATAAGCATTTGCTCTTATCATATTTGAAATTAGGCCTGATAAAGACACTTTTGCTGGCCAAAGCACTACTGGACCCTGCCAGGTCCATTCCTGCCCAGGGCATCCCATTCTGTGACTACAGCAGCCTCTGTTTAAGACCATATAAGCATTTGCTCTTATCATATTTGAAATTAGGCCTGATAAAGACACTTTTGCTGGCCAAAGCACTACTGGACCCTGCCAGGTCGATTCCTGTTGGGGCATCCCATTCTGTGACTAAAGCAGCCTCTGTTTAAGACCATATAAGCATTTGCTCTTATCATATTTGAAATTAGGCCTGATAAAGACACTTTTGCTGGCCAAAGCACTACTGGACCCTGCCAGGTCGATTCCTGTTGGGGCATCCCATTCTGTGACTACAGCAGCCTCTGTTTAAGACCATATAAGCATTTGCTCTTATCATATTTGAAATTAGCCTGATAAAGACACTTTTGCTGGCCAAAGCACTACTGGACCCTGCCAGGTCCATTCCTGCCCAGGGCATCCCATTCTGTGACTAAAGCAGCCTCTGTTTAAGACCATATAAGCATTTGCTCTTATCATATTTGAAATTAGGCCTGATAAAGACACTTTTGCTGGCCAAAGCACTACTGGACCCTGCCAGGTCCATTCCTGCCCAGGGCATCCCATTCTGTGACTACAGCAGCCTCTGTTTAAGACCATATAAGCATTTGCTCTTATCATATTTGAAATTAGGCCTGATAAAGACACTTTTGCTGGCCAAAGCACTACTGGACCCTGCCAGGTCCATTCCTGCCCAGGGCATCCCATTCTGTGACTAAAGCAGCCTCTGTTTAAGACCATATAAGCATTTGCTCTTATCATATTTGAAATTAGCCTGATAAAGACACTTTTGCTGGCCAAAGCACTACTGGACCCTGCCAGGTCCATTCCTGCCCAGGGCATCCCATTCTGTGACTAAAGCAGCCTCTGTTTAAGACCATATAAGCATTTGCTCTTATCATATTTGAAATTAGGCCTGATAAAGACACTTTTGCTGGCCAAAGCACTACTGGACCCTGCCAGGTCCATTCCTGCCCAGGGCATCCCATTCTGTGACTAAAGCAGCCTCTGTTTAAGACCATATAAGCATTTGCTCTTATCATATTTGAAATTAGCCTGATAAAGACACTTTTGCTGGCCAAAGCACTACTGGACCCTGCCAGGTCCATTCCTGCCCAGGGCATCCCATTCTGTGACTAAAGCAGCCTCTGTTTAAGACCATATAAGCATTTGCTCTTATCATATTTGAAATTAGGCCTGATAAAGACACTTTTGCTGGCCAAAGCACTACTGGACCCTGCCAGGTCGATTCCTGCCCGGGGCATCCCATTCTGTGACTACAGCAGCCTCTGTTTAAGACCATATAAGCATTTGCTCTTATCATATTTGAAATTAGGCCTGATAAAGACACTTTTGCTGGCCAAAGCACTACTGGACCCTGCCAGGTCGATTCCTGCCCGGGGCATCCCATTCTGTGACTACAGCAGCCTCTGTTTAAGACCATATAAGCATTTGCTCTTATCATATTTGAAATTTGCCTGATAAAGACACTTTTGCTGGCCAAAGCACTACTGGACCCTGCCAGGTCCATTCCTGCCCAGGGCATCCCATTCTGTGACTAAAGCAGCCTCTGTTTAAGACCATATAAGCATTTGCTCTTATCATATTTGAAATTAGGCCTGATAAAGACACTTTTGCTGGCCAAAGCACTACTGGACCCTGCCAGGTCCATTCCTGCCCAGGGCATCCCATTCTGTGACTACAGCAGCCTCTGTTTAAGACCATATAAGCATTTGCTCTTATCATATTTGAAATTAGGCCTGATAAAGACACTTTTGCTGGCCAAAGCACTACTGGACCCTGCCAGGTCCATTCCTGCCCGGGGCATCCCATTCTGTGACTACAGCAGCCTCTGTTTAAGACCATATAAGCATTTGCTCTTATCATATTTGAAATTAGGCCTGATAAAGACACTTTTGCTGGCCAAAGCACTACTGGACCCTGCCAGGTCCATTCCTGCCCAGGGCATCCCATTCTGTGACTACAGCAGCCTCTGTTTAAGACCATATAAGCATTTGCTCTTATCATATTTGAAATTAGGCCTGATAAAGACACTTTTGCTGGCCAAAGCACTACTGGACCCTGCCAGGTCGATTCCTGTTGGGGCATCCCATTCTGTGACTAAAGCAGCCTCTGTTTAAGACCATATAAGCATTTGCTCTTATCATATTTGAAATTAGGCCTGATAAAGACACTTTTGCTGGCCAAAGCACTACTGGACCCTGCCAGGTCGATTCCTGTTGGGGCATCCCATTCTGTGACTACAGCAGCCTCTGTTTAAGACCATATAAGCATTTGCTCTTATCATATTTGAAATTAGCCTGATAAAGACACTTTTGCTGGCCAAAGCACTACTGGACCCTGCCAGGTCCATTCCTGCCCAGGGCATCCCATTCTGTGACTAAAGCAGCCTCTGTTTAAGACCATATAAGCATTTGCTCTTATCATATTTGAAATTAGGCCTGATAAAGACACTTTTGCTGGCCAAAGCACTACTGGACCCTGCCAGGTCCATTCCTGCCCAGGGCATCCCATTCTGTGACTACAGCAGCCTCTGTTTAAGACCATATAAGCATTTGCTCTTATCATATTTGAAATTAGGCCTGATAAAGACACTTTTGCTGGCCAAAGCACTACTGGACCCTGCCAGGTCCATTCCTGCCCAGGGCATCCCATTCTGTGACTAAAGCAGCCTCTGTTTAAGACCATATAAGCATTTGCTCTTATCATATTTGAAATTAGCCTGATAAAGACACTTTTGCTGGCCAAAGCACTACTGGACCCTGCCAGGTCCATTCCTGCCCAGGGCATCCCATTCTGTGACTAAAGCAGCCTCTGTTTAAGACCATATAAGCATTTGCTCTTATCATATTTGAAATTAGGCCTGATAAAGACACTTTTGCTGGCCAAAGCACTACTGGACCCTGCCAGGTCCATTCCTGCCCAGGGCATCCCATTCTGTGACTAAAGCAGCCTCTGTTTAAGACCATATAAGCATTTGCTCTTATCATATTTGAAATTAGCCTGATAAAGACACTTTTGCTGGCCAAAGCACTACTGGACCCTGCCAGGTCCATTCCTGCCCAGGGCATCCCATTCTGTGACTAAAGCAGCCTCTGTTTAAGACCATATAAGCATTTGCTCTTATCATATTTGAAATTAGGCCTGATAAAGACACTTTTGCTGGCCAAAGCACTACTGGACCCTGCCAGGTCGATTCCTGCCCGGGGCATCCCATTCTGTGACTACAGCAGCCTCTGTTTAAGACCATATAAGCATTTGCTCTTATCATATTTGAAATTAGGCCTGATAAAGACACTTTTGCTGGCCAAAGCACTACTGGACCCTGCCAGGTCGATTCCTGCCCGGGGCATCCCATTCTGTGACTACAGCAGCCTCTGTTTAAGACCATATAAGCATTTGCTCTTATCATATTTGAAATTTGCCTGATAAAGACACTTTTGCTGGCCAAAGCACTACTGGACCCTGCCAGGTCCATTCCTGCCCAGGGCATCCCATTCTGTGACTAAAGCAGCCTCTGTTTAAGACCATATAAGCATTTGCTCTTATCATATTTGAAATTAGGCCTGATAAAGACACTTTTGCTGGCCAAAGCACTACTGGACCCTGCCAGGTCCATTCCTGCCCAGGGCATCCCATTCTGTGACTACAGCAGCCTCTGTTTAAGACCATATAAGCATTTGCTCTTATCATATTTGAAATTAGGCCTGATAAAGACACTTTTGCTGGCCAAAGCACTACTGGACCCTGCCAGGTCCATTCCTGCCCGGGGCATCCCATTCTGTGACTACAGCAGCCTCTGTTTAAGACCATATAAGCATTTGCTCTTATCATATTTGAAATTAGGCCTGATAAAGACACTTTTGCTGGCCAAAGCACTACTGGACCCTGCCAGGTCCATTCCTGCCCAGGGCATCCCATTCTGTGACTACAGCAGCCTCTGTTTAAGACCATATAAGCATTTGCTCTTATCATATTTGAAATTAGGCCTGATAAAGACACTTTTGCTGGCCAAAGCACTACTGGA
The DNA here is from genome assembly GCA_027917425.1 of Gastrophryne carolinensis. Taxonomy (NCBI): domain Eukaryota; kingdom Metazoa; phylum Chordata; class Amphibia; order Anura; family Microhylidae; genus Gastrophryne; species Gastrophryne carolinensis. Next base: position 134,512,839 of record CM051239.1, read on the forward strand.
CCCTGCCAGGTCGATTCCTGTTGGGGCATCCCATTCTGTGACTAAAGCAGCCTCTGTTTAAGACCATATAAGCATTTGCTCTTATCATATTTGAAATTAGGCCTGATAAAGACACTTTTGCTGGCCAAAGCACTACTGGACCCTGCCAGGTCGATTCCTGTTGGGGCATCCCATTCTGTGACTACAGCAGCCTCTGTTTAAGACCATATAAGCATTTGCTCTTATCATATTTGAAATTAGCCTGATAAAGACACTTTTGCTGGCCAAAGCACTACTGGACCCTGCCAGGTCCATTCCTGCCCAGGGCATCCCATTCTGTGACTAAAGCAGCCTCTGTTTAAGACCATATAAGCATTTGCTCTTATCATATTTGAAATTAGGCCTGATAAAGACACTTTTGCTGGCCAAAGCACTACTGGACCCTGCCAGGTCCATTCCTGCCCGGGGCATCCCATTCTGTGACTACAGCAGCCTCTGTTTAAGACCATATAAGCATTTGCTCTTATCATATTTGAAATTAGGCCTGATAAAGACACTTTTGCTGGCCAAAGCACTACTGGACCCTGCCAGGTCCATTCCTGCCCAGGGCATCCCATTCTGTGACTACAGCAGCCTCTGTTTAAGACCATATAAGCATTTGCTCTTATCATATTTGAAATTAGGCCTGATAAAGACACTTTTGCTGGCCAAAGCACTACTGGACCCTGCCAGGTCGATTCCTGTTGGGGCATCCCATTCTGTGACTAAAGCAGCCTCTGTTTAAGACCATATAAGCATTTGCTCTTATCATATTTGAAATTAGGCCTGATAAAGACACTTTTGCTGGCCAAAGCACTACTGGACCCTGCCAGGTCGATTCCTGTTGGGGCATCCCATTCTGTGACTACAGCAGCCTCTGTTTAAGACCATATAAGCATTTGCTCTTATCATATTTGAAATTAGCCTGATAAAGACACTTTTGCTGGCCAAAGCACTACTGGACCCTGCCAGGTCCATTCCTGCCCAGGGCATCCCATTCTGTGACTAAAGCAGCCTCTGTTTAAGACCATATAAGCATTTGCTCTTATCATATTTGAAATTAGGCCTGATAAAGACACTTTTGCTGGCCAAAGCACTACTGGACCCTGCCAGGTCCATTCCTGCCCAGGGCATCCCATTCTGTGACTACAGCAGCCTCTGTTTAAGACCATATAAGCATTTGCTCTTATCATATTTGAAATTAGGCCTGATAAAGACACTTTTGCTGGCCAAAGCACTACTGGACCCTGCCAGGTCCATTCCTGCCCAGGGCATCCCATTCTGTGACTAAAGCAGCCTCTGTTTAAGACCATATAAGCATTTGCTCTTATCATATTTGAAATTAGCCTGATAAAGACACTTTTGCTGGCCAAAGCACTACTGGACCCTGCCAGGTCCATTCCTGCCCAGGGCATCCCATTCTGTGACTAAAGCAGCCTCTGTTTAAGACCATATAAGCATTTGCTCTTATAATATTTGAAATTAGGCCTGATAAAGACACTTTTGCTGGCCAAAGCACTACTGGACCCTGCCAGGTCCATTCCTGCCCAGGGCATCCCATTCTGTGACTAAAGCAGCCTCTGTTTAAGACCATATAAGCATTTGCTCTTATCATATTTGAAATTAGCCTGATAAAGACACTTTTGCTGGCCAAAGCACTACTGGACCCTGCCAGGTCCATTCCTGCCCAGGGCATCCCATTCTGTGACTAAAGCAGCCTCTGTTTAAGACCATATAAGCATTTGCTCTTATCATATTTGAAATTAGGCCTGATAAAGACACTTTTGCTGGCCAAAGCACTACTGGACCCTGCCAGGTCCATTCCTGCCCAGGGCATCCCATTCTGTGACTAAAGCAGCCTCTGTTTAAGACCATATAAGCATTTGCTCTTATCATATTTGAAATTAGGCCTGATAAAGACACTTTTGCTGGCCAAAGCACTACTGGACCCTGCCAGGTCCATTCCTGCCCAGGGCATCCCATTCTGTGACTACAGCAGCCTCTGTTTAAGACCATATAAGCATTTGCTCTTATCATATTTGAAATTAGGCCTGATAAAGACACTTTTGCTGGCCAAAGCACTACTGGACCCTGCCAGGTCCATTCCTGCCCGGGGCATCCCATTCTGTGACTACAGCAGCCTCTGTTTAAGACCATATAAGCATTTGCTCTTATCATATTTGAAATTAGGCCTGATAAAGACACTTTTGCTGGCCAAAGCACTACTGGACCCTGCCAGGTCCATTCCTGCCCAGGGCATCCCATTCTGTGACTACAGCAGCCTCTGTTTAAGACCATATAAGCATTTGCTCTTATCATATTTGAAATTAGGCCTGATAAAGACACTTTTGCTGGCCAAAGCACTACTGGACCCTGCCAGGTCGATTCCTGTTGGGGCATCCCATTCTGTGACTAAAGCAGCCTCTGTTTAAGACCATATAAGCATTTGCTCTTATCATATTTGAAATTAGGCCTGATAAAGACACTTTTGCTGGCCAAAGCACTACTGGACCCTGCCAGGTCGATTCCTGTTGGGGCATCCCATTCTGTGACTACAGCAGCCTCTGTTTAAGACCATATAAGCATTTGCTCTTATCATATTTGAAATTAGCCTGATAAAGACACTTTTGCTGGCCAAAGCACTACTGGACCCTGCCAGGTCCATTCCTGCCCAGGGCATCCCATTCTGTGACTAAAGCAGCCTCTGTTTAAGACCATATAAGCATTTGCTCTTATCATATTTGAAATTAGGCCTGATAAAGACACTTTTGCTGGCCAAAGCACTACTGGACCCTGCCAGGTCCATTCCTGCCCAGGGCATCCCATTCTGTGACTACAGCAGCCTCTGTTTAAGACCATATAAGCATTTGCTCTTATCATATTTGAAATTAGGCCTGATAAAGACACTTTTGCTGGCCAAAGCACTACTGGACCCTGCCAGGTCCATTCCTGCCCAGGGCATCCCATTCTGTGACTAAAGCAGCCTCTGTTTAAGACCATATAAGCATTTGCTCTTATCATATTTGAAATTAGCCTGATAAAGACACTTTTGCTGGCCAAAGCACTACTGGACCCTGCCAGGTCCATTCCTGCCCAGGGCATCCCATTCTGTGACTAAAGCAGCCTCTGTTTAAGACCATATAAGCATTTGCTCTTATCATATTTGAAATTAGGCCTGATAAAGACACTTTTGCTGGCCAAAGCACTACTGGACCCTGCCAGGTCCATTCCTGCCCAGGGCATCCCATTCTGTGACTAAAGCAGCCTCTGTTTAAGACCATATAAGCATTTGCTCTTATCATATTTGAAATTAGGCCTGATAAAGACACTTTTGCTGGCCAAAGCACTACTGGACCCTGCCAGGTCCATTCCTGCCCAGGGCATCCCATTCTGTGACTAAAGCAGCCTCTGTTTAAGACCATATAAGCATTTGCTCTTATCATATTTGAAATTAGGCCTGATAAAGACACTTTTGCTGGCCAAAGCACTACTGGACCCTGCCAGGTCGATTCCTGCCCGGGGCATCCCATTCTGTGACTACAGCAGCCTCTGTTTAAGACCATATAAGCATTTGCTCTTATCATATTTGAAATTAGGCCTGATAAAGACACTTTTGCTGGCCAAAGCACTACTGGACCCTGCCAGGTCGATTCCTGCCCGGGGCATCCCATTCTGTGACTACAGCAGCCTCTGTTTAAGACCATATAAGCATTTGCTCTTATCATATTTGAAATTTGCCTGATAAAGACACTTTTGCTGGCCAAAGCACTACTGGACCCTGCCAGGTCCATTCCTGCCCAGGGCATCCCATTCTGTGACTAAAGCAGCCTCTGTTTAAGACCATATAAGCATTTGCTCTTATCATATTTGAAATTAGGCCTGATAAAGACACTTTTGCTGGCCAAAGCACTACTGGACCCTGCCAGGTCCATTCCTGCCCAGGGCATCCCATTCTGTGACTACAGCAGCCTCTGTTTAAGACCATATAAGCATTTGCTCTTATCATATTTGAAATTAGGCCTGATAAAGACACTTTTGCTGGCCAAAGCACTACTGGACCCTGCCAGGTCCATTCCTGCCCGGGGCATCCCATTCTGTGACTACAGCAGCCTCTGTTTAAGACCATATAAGCATTTGCTCTTATCATATTTGAAATTAGGCCTGATAAAGACACTTTTGCTGGCCAAAGCACTACTGGACCCTGCCAGGTCCATTCCTGCCCAGGGCATCCCATTCTGTGACTACAGCAGCCTCTGTTTAAGACCATATAAGCATTTGCTCTTATCATATTTGAAATTAGGCCTGATAAAGACACTTTTGCTGGCCAAAGCACTACTGGACCCTGCCAGGTCGATTCCTGTTGGGGCATCCCATTCTGTGACTAAAGCAGCCTCTGTTTAAGACCATATAAGCATTTGCTCTTATCATATTTGAAATTAGGCCTGATAAAGACACTTTTGCTGGCCAAAGCACTACTGGACCCTGCCAGGTCGATTCCTGTTGGGGCATCCCATTCTGTGACTACAGCAGCCTCTGTTTAAGACCATATAAGCATTTGCTCTTATCATATTTGAAATTAGCCTGATAAAGACACTTTTGCTGGCCAAAGCACTACTGGACCCTGCCAGGTCCATTCCTGCCCAGGGCATCCCATTCTGTGACTAAAGCAGCCTCTGTTTAAGACCATATAAGCATTTGCTCTTATCATATTTGAAATTAGGCCTGATAAAGACACTTTTGCTGGCCAAAGCACTACTGGACCCTGCCAGGTCCATTCCTGCCCAGGGCATCCCATTCTGTGACTACAGCAGCCTCTGTTTAAGACCATATAAGCATTTGCTCTTATCATATTTGAAATTAGGCCTGATAAAGACACTTTTGCTGGCCAAAGCACTACTGGACCCTGCCAGGTCCATTCCTGCCCGGGGCATCCCATTCTGTGACTACAGCAGCCTCTGTTTAAGACCATATAAGCATTTGCTCTTATCATATTTGAAATTAGCCTGATAAAGACACTTTTGCTGGCCAAAGCACTACTGGACCCTGCCAGGTCCATTCCTGCCCAGGGCATCCCATTCTGTGACTAAAGCAGCCTCTGTTTAAGACCATATAAGCATTTGCTCTTATCATATTTGAAATTAGGCCTGATAAAGACACTTTTGCTGGCCAAAGCACTACTGGACCCTGCCAGGTCCATTCCTGCCCAGGGCATCCCATTCTGTGACTACAGCAGCCTCTGTTTAAGACCATATAAGCATTTGCTCTTATCATATTTGAAATTAGGCCTGATAAAGACACTTTTGCTGGCCAAAGCACTACTGGACCCTGCCAGGTCCATTCCTGCCCGGGGCATCCCATTCTGTGACTACAGCAGCCTCTGTTTAAGACCATATAAGCATTTGCTCTTATCATATTTGAAATTAGGCCTGATAAAGACACTTTTGCTGGCCAAAGCACTACTGGACCCTGCCAGGTCCATTCCTGCCCAGGGCATCCCATTCTGTGACTAAAGCAGCCTCTGTTTAAGACCATATAAGCATTTGCTCTTATCATATTTGAAATTAGGCCTGATAAAGACACTTTTGCTGGCCAAAGCACTACTGGACCCTGCCAGGTCCATTCCTGCCCAGGGCATCCCATTCTGTGACTACAGCAGCCTCTGTTTAAGACCATATAAGCATTTGCTCTTATCATATTTGAAATTAGGCCTGATAAAGACACTTTTGCTGGCCAAAGCACTACTGGACCCTGCCAGGTCCATTCCTGCCCGGGGCATCCCATTCTGTGACTACAGCAGCCTCTGTTTAAGACCATATAAGCATTTGCTCTTATCATATTTGAAATTAGGCCTGATAAAGACACTTTTGCTGGCCAAAGCACTACTGGACCCTGCCAGGTCCATTCCTGCCCAGGGCATCCCATTCTGTGACTAAAGCAGCCTCTGTTTAAGACCATATAAGCATTTGCTCTTATCATATTTGAAATTAGGCCTGATAAAGACACTTTTGCTGGCCAAAGCACTACTGGACCCTGCCAGGTCCATTCCTGCCCAGGGCATCCCATTCTGTGACTACAGCAGCCTCTGTTTAAGACCATATAAGCATTTGCTCTTATCATATTTGAAATTAGGCCTGATAAAGACACTTTTGCTGGCCAAAGCACTACTGGACCCTGCCAGGTCCATTCCTGCCCAGGGCATCCCATTCTGTGACTAAAGCAGCCTCTGTTTAAGACCATATAAGCATTTGCTCTTATCATATTTGAAATTAGCCTGATAAAGACACTTTTGCTGGCCAAAGCACTACTGGACCCTGCCAGGTCCATTCCTGCCCAGGGCATCCCATTCTGTGACTAAAGCAGCCTCTGTTTAAGACCATATAAGCATTTGCTCTTATCATATTTGAAATTAGGCCTGATAAAGACACTTTTGCTGGCCAAAGCACTACTGGACCCTGCCAGGTCCATTCCTGCCCAGGGCATCCCATTCTGTGACTAAAGCAGCCTCTGTTTAAGACCATATAAGCATTTGCTCTTATCATATTTGAAATTAGGCCTGATAAAGACACTTTTGCTGGCCAAAGCACTACTGGACCCTGCCAGGTCCATTCCTGCCCAGGGCATCCCATTCTGTGACTAAAGCAGCCTCTGTTTAAGACCATATAAGCATTTGCTCTTATCATATTTGAAATTAGCCTGATAAAGACACTTTTGCTGGCCAAAGCACTACTGGACCCTGCCAGGTCCATTCCTGCCCAGGGCATCCCATTCTGTGACTAAAGCAGCCTCTGTTTAAGACCATATAAGCATTTGCTCTTATCATATTTGAAATTAGGCCTGATAAAGACACTTTTGCTGGCCAAAGCACTACTGGACCCTGCCAGGTCCATTCCTGCCCAGGGCATCCCATTCTGTGACTACAGCAGCCTCTGTTTAAGACCATATAAGCATTTGCTCTTATCATATTTGAAATTAGGCCTGATAAAGACACTTTTGCTGGCCAAAGCACTACTGGACCCTGCCAGGTCCATTCCTGCCCGGGGCATCCCATTCTGTGACTACAGCAGCCTCTGTTTAAGACCATATAAGCATTTGCTCTTATCATATTTGAAATTAGGCCTGATAAAGACACTTTTGCTGGCCAAAGCACTACTGGACCCTGCCAGGTCCATTCCTGCCCGGGGCATCCCATTCTGTGACTACAGCAGCCTCTGTTTAAGACCATATAAGCATTTGCTCTTATCATATTTGAAATTAGGCCTGATAAAGACACTTTTGCTGGCCAAAGCACTACTGGACCCTGCCAGGTCGATTCCTGCCCGGGGCATCCCATTCTGTGACTACAGCAGCCTCTGTTTAAGACCATATAAGCATTTGCTCTTATCATATTTGAAATTAGCCTGATAAAGACACTTTTGCTGGCCAAAGCACTACTGGACCCTGCCAGGTCCATTCCTGCCCAGGGCATCCCATTCTGTGACTACAGCAGCCTCTGTTTAAGACCATATAAGCATTTGCTCTTATTATATTTATATTATAAGACACTTTTGCTGGGCATAGGCTTACTGCTGCCTGCCAGGTGCACTTCTGTTGAGGCATCCCATTCTGTAACATAGCATACCCCTCTTTATTTACACTAAGCAGCTCTCTTATTTACACTAAGCAGGCCTGTTGGAGGCTGAGTGTTACTGCTCACTTTTGGTGTGCATTATATTCTGTTTCATATAGACCCACTGCTGCCCGGGGTTTTTTTAAATATCACCTACTACCACGCCAGTTAGACTATGTCGGGCAGACAAGTGCCTGGAAGTGAAAAGAGGAGTGGCAGAGGCCAAGATTCCGCAGGCAGAGCTCGCATCAGACTGGGGGCCAGTAGCAGCAGGAGTCACGCTGAGAGACCTAATCTGCCAGTATCTGCTAGCGGTCGGGTCTCCACCAGTAACGCATCTGCCGTGGTAGATTGGTTGACGCGCTCATCAACAACATCATCACAACTTACGTCTGAGACCCCCAGTCTAGGGTCGGTAGGTTCCTCTGACACAACCCTGAGTTGGCATGCCCCGAGAGCAGTCCCTGTCCTCCCATTGCCTCTGGCCTACGCCGTTCCCTCCCCCAGCGACGTATCCTATGCTTTGGGTTCAGCTCCACTCTTTAGTGAGGAGGACCATCAGATAGAGGACAGTCAGCAGCTACTGCCCAGCCAAGAAATGGAGGTGGCTTCTTTAGCTAGGCAGACAAATAGTGATGTGGACAGTGTCGTGGGTGCTGCGAGCGTTCCAGCTCCTGCGCCAGACACTGTTGACGAATCCACGAACATCAGTGATGTACAGCCACAACTCGGTGATGATGATGATGATGACGATGAAGCCGATCGCACTTGGGAGCCGGGTGATGAAGGGGCTTCATCGTCATCATCAGGAGAAGAGGGGTGCAGGTTGCCCCGGAGTCAGCAGCTGAGGCAGCAAGGTGGTAGCAGTCAGCATGGGGGCACAATTCCAAAGGCTGGAGCCGGCCGGGGCCGGGGCCGGGGTAGAGCACCTGCTGTGCGGCAGTCTACCTTATCGGGAGGTAGTGGAGCAGGGGTTCCTGGAGTTGGCAACAGCAGCAGTGAATCAGTGAGGCCAGGGGGTGGGAAAAGTAGCTACTCGGCAGTGTGGCAGTTTTTCCTGAGGCATCCGCAGGAGGGTAACATGGCCACATGCAAGATATGTAGGCAAAAGGTGAAGCGTGGCCAGGGTCCAAATGTTGGCACCACGGCCCTGCGTCAACATATGATGCGTCACCATAAAACGACCTGGGAGAACCGAGGCTCCCAAGGGGTGGTCCAGTCTGCTTCCTCACCAAGTGAGCTCCCAATTTCTGCCAGCCAAGGCTCCAGCACCTCAGCCGAAGGCAGCTGTGCGTCATACCCATCCTCTGTCGCTCCTGCTCCTCCTCCTCCAAGTCATGCATCCCGCCAGCAATCCATCAGCGAAGCCATGTCCAAGAGACAGCAGTATGCGCCCACTCATCCTACGGCGCAGAAGCTGAATGTGCTCCTGTCCAAGTTGCTGGTGCTGCAGTCGCTCCCTTTTCAGGTGGTGGAATCTGCACCTTTCAGAGAACTGATGGCTTGTGCCGAGCCGAGGTGGAGAGTCCCAAGCCGTCATTTCTTTGCCAAGAAGGCAGTACCAGCGCTGCACACTTTTGTTGAACAGAAGGTGGGCCAGTCCTTGAGCCTGTCGGTGTGTAGCAAAATACATGGCAGCGCCGACATCTGGAGCTGTAACTACGGTCAGGGGCAGTACATGTCGTTTACGGCCCACTGGGTGAATGTGGTCCCTTTGCAGCAGCAACTTGGACAGGTCACGCCGCTTCGGCCTCCGCGCTCTCTGCCCATTGGGCCTGTGACACCGTGCGACTCGGCCTCCTCATCCTCCGCCATCTCCTCACCCTCCACTGTAGGCTCAAGTCTCAGTGCCCCTCCAGTCTACCATGTGTGCAGGGCACGGAGGTGTCACGCAGTGCTTCACATGGTTTGTCTTGGCGAACGGAGTCACACAGGGGAGGAACTGCTTAAATGTATTCATCAGGAAATCCAAACATGGCTTACTCCGAGAAAACTTAAAATGGGAATCATGGTTACCGACAATGGGAAGAACATTTTGTCTGCGCTGCGCCAAGGAAGCCTGACCCATGCCCCCTGCATGGCTCACGTCTTCAATCTGGTTGTCAAGCGGTTTCTGAAGTGTTCCCCCCATCTGCAGGACATCCTAACAACTTCACGGAAACTTTGCATGCACTTCAGCCACTCCTACACCGCCAAACACACCCTTCTTGAGCTACAGCGTCAGAATGGTATCCCCCAACATAGTCTGATTTGCGATGTTTCCACCCGTTGGAATTCCACCCTTCACATGTTGGACCGATTATATGAACAGAGAAAAGCCATCACGGATTTCCTGATGATCCAAGCAGATAGGGGGACTCCCCTGTGTAACTTCAATGTCAACCAGTGGCAGCTCATACGTGACACCTGCCGTTTGCTCAGGCCCTTTGAGGAAGCCACTTTATTTGTCAGTCGGCAGGATTACGGGATGAACGACGTGATTCCACTGCTTCATGTACTACAGCACATGTTGGAAACCATGGCTGGTCAGGGCACTGGAGACATGGCGTTTACATCTTACGGCCACATGAACCCCGTTGGAGCTGAACTGGAGGAGGAGGAGGAGGAAGAGGAGGAGGAGGAGTTGCCCAGCGAAACACAGTTTAGGCTTGGCGAAATGGCTGGTTTATCTAGTCAGCGGACAGGAGAGGAGGAGCAGGAGCAGCCAGAGGAGCTAGAGGTTTTTGAGGAAGGAGAGACAGAGGACCCGGGCACACCGTGGCAGTATGCAGTGGAGATGGAGACAGGTAGTCCATCCGAGTCACTTGCGCAAATGGCACGAAGCATGCTCACATGCTTGCGTAGTGACCCCAGAATTGTTTCCATCTGTCGGCGGGATGACTTCTGGCTGTCCACCTTATTGGACCCTCGCTTCCGGCACAAAATGGGGGCATTTTTTAAACCCACCGAGAGGGAGGACAAACTCAACTACTACAAAGACATTCTACGTAGGCAGTTGGCCGATGCCTATCTGCGCCATGGTCCATACTCTCGCAGGTCTGACTCGAGGGGACCTCTGCGCTCACCTTCCACTGCCATGGCCGCTGGGGGGGTTGGCAGCAGCAGCAGCAGAAGCTCCATCAGCAGCAGCAGCCTCAGTCTTCAGTCGCTAATGAGTAGCTTTCTACACCCGCATAGTGAGGCTACTCATGAGCAGCAGGAAGACCTGGAGCAGGACCTGAACCAGCAGGTCATGTCATACTTTGACATGACCATGCCAACACACCTTGAGGATCCGCTGGACTTCTGGGCAGCCAAACTTGATTTGTGGCCGCAACTAGCAGAGTTTGCCCTGGAAAAGCTGTCCTGCCCGGCAAGTAGCGTGCCATCTGAGCGGGTGTTTAGTGCGGCGGGGGCCATAGTTACGGCGAGGAGAACTCGTCTGTCAACTAAAAATGTGGAGAGACTCACCTTTGTCAAAATGAATCAGGGATGGATCAGCCAGGATTTCCACCCACCAATGCCTGATGCATGCGACTAGATTCAGCATGGTGCCACGTTTTACACTTTCCAAATGGTGCAAAACATATTTATGTCTTTAGGCCATTTTTTGGGCTCCTGCTGCTGCTGCTGCCAACTCCTGCCAACTCCAGGGTGTGATTCATCCAATTTTTGGGCTCCTGAGGCCAACTCCAGTGTATATTTGGGCTCCTGCTGCTGCTGCTGCCAACTTCTGCCAACTCCAGGGTGTGATTCATCCAATTTTTGGGCTCCTGAGGCCAACTCCAGTGTATATTTGGGCTCCTGCTGCTGCTACTGTCAACTCCTGCCAACTCCAGGGTGTGATTCATCCAATTTTTGGGCTCCTGAGGCCAACTCCAGTGTATATTTGGGCTCCTGCTGCTGCTGCTGCCAACTTCTGCCAACTCCAGGGTGTGATTCATCCAATTTTTGGGCTCCTGAGGCCAACTCCAGTGTATATTTGGGCTCCTGCTGCTGCTACTGTCAACTCCTGCCAACTCCAGGGTGTGATTCATCCAATTTTTGGGCTCCTGAGGCCAACTCCAGTGTATATTTGGGCTCCTGCTGCTGCTGCTGCCAACTTCTGCCAACTCCAGGGTGTGATTCATCCAATTTTTGGGCTCCTGAGGCCAACTCCAGTGTATATTTGGGCTCCTGCTGCTGCTGCTGCCAACTTCTGCCAACTCCAGGGTGTGATTCATCCAATTTTTGGGCTCCTGAGGCCAACTCCAGTGTATATTTGGGCTCCTGCTGCTGCTACTGTCAACTCCTGCCAACTCCAGGGTGTGATTCATCCAATTTTTGGGCTCCTGAGGCCAACTCCAGTGTATATTTGGGCTCCTGCTGCTGCTGCTGCCAACTTCTGCCAACTCCAGGGTGTGATTCATCCAATTTTTGGGCTCCTGAGGCCAACTCCAGTGTATATTTGGGCTCCTGCTGCTGCTACTGTCAACTCCTGCCAACTCCAGGGTGTGATTCATCCAATTTTTGGGCTCCTGAGGCCAACTCCAGTGTATATTTGGGCTCCTGCTGCTGCTGCTGTCAACTCCTGCCAACTCCAGGGTGTGATTCATCCAATTTTTGGGCTCCTGAAGCCAACTCCAGTGTATATTTGGGCTCCTGCTGCTGCTACTGTCAACTCCTGCCAACTCCAGGGTGTGATTCATCCAATTTTTGGGCTCCTGAAGCCAACTCCAGTGTATATTTGGGCTCCTGCTGCTGCTGCTGCCAACTTCTGCCAACTCCAGGGTGTGATTCATCCAATTTTTGGGCTCCTGAGGCCAACTCCAGTGTATATTTGGGCTCCTGCTGCTGCTGCTGCCAACTTCTGCCAACTCCAGGGTGTGATTCATCCAATTTTTGGGCTCCTGAAGCCAACTCCAGTGTATATTTGGGCTCCTGCTGCTGCTGGTGTCAACTCCTGCCAACTCCAGGGTGTGATTCATCCAATTTTTGGGCTCCTGAAGCCAACTCCAGTGTATATTTGGGCTCCTGCTGCTGCTGCTGCCAACTTCTGCCAACTCCAGGGTGTGATTCATCCAATTTTTGGGCTCCTGAGGCCAACTCCAGTGTATATTTGGGCTCCTGCTGCTGCTGCTGCCAACTTCTGCCAACTCCAGGGTGTGATTCATCCAATTTTTGGGCTCCTGAAGCCAACTCCAGTGTATATTTGGGCTCCTGCTGCTGCTGGTGTCAACTCCTGCCAACTCCAGGGTGTGATGCATCCAATTTTTGGGCTCCTGAAGCCAACTCCAGTGTATATTTGGGCTCCTGCTGCTGCTACTGTCAACTCCTGCCAACTCCAGGGTGTGATTCATCCAATTTTTGGGCTCCTGAGGCCAACTCCAGTGTATATTTGGGCTCCTGCTGCTGCTGCTGCCAACTTCTGCCAACTCCAGGGTGTGATTCATCCAATTTTTGGGCTCCTGAGGCCAACTCCAGTGTATATTTGGGCTCCTGCTGCTGCTACTGTCAACTCCTGCCAACTCCAGGGTGTGATTCATCCAATTTTTGGGCTCCTGAGGCCAACTCCAGTGTATATTTGGGCTCCTGCTGCTGCTGCTGCCAACTTCTGCCAACTCCAGGGTGTGATTCATCCAATTTTTGGGCTCCTGAGGCCAACTCCAGTGTATATTTGGGCTCCTGCTGCTGCTGCTGCCAACTTCTGCCAACTCCAGGGTGTGATTCATCCAATTTTTGGGCTCCTGAGGCCAACTCCAGTGTATATTTGGGCTCCTGCTGCTGCTACTGTCAACTCCTGCCAACTCCAGGGTGTGATTCATCCAATTTTTGGGCTCCTGAGGCCAACTCCAGTGTATATTTGGGCTCCTGCTGCTGCTGCTGCCAACTTCTGCCAACTCCAGGGTGTGATTCATCCAATTTTTGGGCTCCTGAGGCCAACTCCAGTGTATATTTGGGCTCCTGCTGCTGCTGCTGCCAACTTCTGCCAACTCCAGGGTGTGATTCATCCAATTTTTGGGCTCCTGAAGCCAACTCCAGTGTATATTTGGGCTCCTGCTGCTGCTGGTGTCAACTCCTGCCAACTCCAGGGTGTGATTCATCCAATTTTTGGGCTCCTGAAGCCAACTCCAGTGTATATTTGGGCTCCTGCTGCTGCTGCTGCCAACTTCTGCCAACTCCAGGGTGTGATTCATCCAATTTTTGGGCTCCTGAGGCCAACTCCAGTGTATATTTGGGCTCCTGCTGCTGCTGCTGCCAACTTCTGCCAACTCCAGGGTGTGATTCATCCAATTTTTGGGCTCCTGAAGCCAACTCCAGTGTATATTTGGGCTCCTGCTGCTGCTGCTGTCAACTCCTGCCAACTCCAGGGTGTGATTCATCCAATTTTTGGGCTCCTGAAGCCAACTCCAGTGTATATTTGGGCTCCTGCTGCTGCTACTGTCAACTCCTGCCAACTCCAGGGTGTGATTCATCCAATTTTTGGGCTCCTGAGGCCAACTCCAGTGTATATTTGGGCTCCTGCTGCTGCTGCTGCCAACTTCTGCCAACTCCAGGGTGTGATTCATCCAATTTTTGGGCTCCTGAGGCCAACTCCAGTGTATATTTGGGCTCCTGCTGCTGCTACTGTCAACTCCTGCCAACTCCAGGGTGTGATTCATCCAATTTTTGGGCTCCTGAGGCCAACTCCAGTGTATATTTGGGCTCCTGCTGCTGCTGCTGCTGCCAACTTCTGCCAACTCCAGGGTGTGATTCATCCAATTTTTGGGCTCCTGAGGCCAACTCCAGTGTATATTTGGGCTCCTGCTGCTGCTGCTGCCAACTTCTGCCAACTCCAGGGTGTGATTCATCCAATTTTTGGGCTCCTGAGGCCAACTCCAGTGTATATTTGGGCTCCTGCTGCTGCTACTGTCAACTCCTGCCAACTCCAGGGTGTGATTCATCCAATTTTTGGGCTCCTGAGGCCAACTCCAGTGTATATTTGGGCTCCTGCTGCTGCTGCTGCCAACTTCTGCCAACTCCAGGGTGTGATTCATCCAATTTTTGGGCTCCTGAGGCCAACTCCAGTGTATATTTGGGCTCCTGCTGCTGCTGCTGCCAACTTCTGCCAACTCCAGGGTGTGATTCATCCAATTTTTGGGCTCCTGAAGCCAACTCCAGTGTATATTTGGGCTCCTGCTGCTGCTGGTGTCAACTCCTGCCAACTCCAGGGTGTGATTCATCCAATTTTTGGGCTCCTGAAGCCAAATCCAGTGTATATTTGGGCTCCTGCTGCTGCTACTGTCAACTCCTGCCAACTCCAGGGTGTGATTCATCCAATTTTTGGGCTCCTGAGGCCAACTCCAGTGTATATTTGGGCTCCTGCTGCTGCTGCTGCCAACTTCTGCCAACTCCAGGGTGTGATTCATCCAATTTTTGGGCTCCTGAGGCCAACTCCAGTGTATATTTGGGCTCCTGCTGCTGCTGCTGCCAACTTCTGCCAACTCCAGGGTGTGATTCATCCAATTTTTGGGCTCCTGAGGCCAACTCCAGTGTATATTTGGGCTCCTGCTGCTGCTACTGTCAACTCCTGCCAACTCCAGGGTGTGATTCATCCAATTTTTGGGCTCCTGAGGCCAACTCCAGTGTATATTTGGGCTCCTGCTGCTGCTGCTGCCAACTTCTGCCAACTCCAGGGTGTGATTCATCCAATTTTTGGGCTCCTGAGGCCAACTCCAGTGTATATTTGGGCTCCTGCTGCTGCTGCTGCCAACTTCTGCCAACTCCAGGGTGTGATTCATCCAATTTTTGGGCTCCTGAGGCCAACTCCAGTGTATATTTGGGCTCCTGCTGCTGCTACTGTCAACTCCTGCCAACTCCAGGGTGTGATTCATCCAATTTTTGGGCTCCTGAGGCCAACTCCAGTGTATATTTGGGCTCCTGCTGCTGCTACTGTCAACTCCTGCCAACTCCAGGGTGTGATTCATCCAATTTTTGGGCTCCTGAAGCCAACTCCAGTGTATATTTGGGCTCCTGCTGCTGCTGCTGCCAACTTCTGCCAACTCCAGGGTGTGATTCATCCAATTTTTGGGCTCCTGAGGCCAACTCCAGTGTATATTTGGGCTCCTGCTGCTGCTGCCAACTTCTGCCAACTCCAGGGTGTGATTCATCCAATTTTTGGGCTCCTGAAGCCAACTCCAGTGTATATTTGGGCTCCTGCTGCTGCTGGTGTCAACTCCTGCCAACTCCAGGGTGTGATTCATCCAATTTTTGGGCTCCTGAAGCCAACTCCAGTGTATATTTGGGCTCCTGCTGCTGCTGCTGCCAACTTCTGCCAACTCCAGGGTGTGATTCATCCAATTTTTGGGCTCCTGAGGCCAACTCCAGTGTATATTTAGGCTCCTGCTGCTGCTGCTGCCAACTTCTGCCAACTCCAGGGTGTGATTCATCCAATTTTTGGGCTCCTGAAGCCAACTCCAGTGTATATTTGGGCTCCTGCTGCTGCTGGTGTCAACTCCTGCCAACTCCAGGGTGTGATTCATCCAATTTTTGGGCTCCTGAAGCCAACTCCAGTGTATATTTGGGCTCCTGCTGCTGCTACTGTCAACTCCTGCCAACTCCAGGGTGTGATTCATCCAATTTTTGGGCTCCTGAGGCCAACTCCAGTGTATATTTGGGCTCCTGCTGCTGCTGCTGCCAACTTCTGCCAACTCCAGGGTGTGATTCATCCAATTTTTGGGCTCCTGAGGCCAACTCCAGTGTATATTTGGGCTCCTGCTGCTGCTACTGTCAACTCCTGCCAACTCCAGGGTGTGATTCATCCAATTTTTGGGCTCCTGAGGCCAACTCCAGTGTATATTTGGGCTCCTGCTGCTGCTGCTGCCAACTTCTGCCAACTCCAGGGTGTGATTCATCCAATTTTTGGGCTCCTGAGGCCAACTCCAGTGTATATTTGGGCTCCTGCTGCTGCCAACTTCTGCCAACTCCAGGGTGTGATTCATCCAATTTTTGGGCTCCTGAGGCCAACTCCAGTGTATATTTGGGCTCCTGCTGCTGCTACTGTCAACTCCTGCCAACTCCAGGGTGTGATTCATCCAATTTTTGGGCTCCTGAGGCCAACTCCAGTGTATATTTGGGCTCCTGCTGCTGCTGCTGCCAACTTCTGCCAACTCCAGGGTGTGATTCATCCAATTTTTGGGCTCCTGAGGCCAACTCCAGTGTATATTTGGGCTCCTGCTGCTGCTACTGTCAACTCCTGCCAACTCCAGGGTGTGATTCATCCAATTTTTGGGCTCCTGAGGCCAACTCCAGTGTATATTTGGGCTCCTGCTGCTGCTACTGTCAACTCCTGCCAACTCCAGGGTGTGATTCATCCAATTTTTGGGCTCCTGAGGCCAACTCCAGTGTATATTTGGGCTCCTGCTGCTGCTGCTGCCAACTTCTGCCAACTCCAGGGTGTGATTCATCCAATTTTTGGGCTCCTGAGGCCAACTCCAGTGTATATTTGGGCTCCTGCTGCTGCTACTGTCAACTCCTGCCAACTCCAGGGTGTGATTCATCCAATTTTTGGGCTCCTGAGGCCAACTCCAGTGTATATTTGGGCTCCTGCTGCTGCTGCTGCCAACTTCTGCCAACTCCAGGGTGTGATTCATCCAATTTTTGGGCTCCTGAGGCCAACTCCAGTGTATATTTGGGCTCCTGCTGCTGCTGCTGCCAACTTCTGCCAACTCCAGGGTGTGATTCATCCAATTTTTGGGCTCCTGAGGCCAACTCCAGTGTATATTTGGGCTCCTGCTGCTGCTACTGTCAACTCCTGCCAACTCCAGGGTGTGATTCATCCAATTTTTGGGCTCCTGAGGCCAACTCCAGTGTATATTTGGGCTCCTGCTGCTGCTGCTGCCAACTTCTGCCAACTCCAGGGTGTGATTCATCCAATTTTTGGGCTCCTGAGGCCAACTCCAGTGTATATTTGGGCTCCTGCTGCTGCTACTGTCAACTCCTGCCAACTCCAGGGTGTGATTCATCCAATTTTTGGGCTCCTGAGGCCAACTCCAGTGTATATTTGGGCTCCTGCTGCTGCTGCTGCCAACTTCTGCCAACTCCAGGGTGTGATTCATCCAATTTTTGGGCTCCTGAGGCCAACTCCAGTGTATATTTGGGCTCCTGCTGCTGCTACTGTCAACTCCTGCCAACTCCAGGGTGTGATTCATCCAATTTTTGGGCTCCTGAGGCCAACTCCAGTGTATATTTGGGCTCCTGCTGCTGCTGCTGCCAACTTCTGCCAACTCCAGGGTGTGATTCATCCAATTTTTGGGCTCCTGAGGCCAACTCCAGTGTATATTTGGGCTCCTGCTGCTGCTGCTGCCAACTTCTGCCAACTCCAGGGTGTGATTCATCCAATTTTTGGGCTCCTGAGGCCAACTCCAGTGTATATTTGGGCTCCTGCTGCTGCTACTGTCAACTCCTGCCAACTCCAGGGTGTGATTCATCCAATTTTTGGGCTCCTGAGGCCAACTCCAGTGTATATTTGGGCTCCTGCTGCTGCTGCTGCCAACTTCTGCCAACTCCAGGGTGTGATTCATCCAATTTTTGGGCTCCTGAGGCCAACTCCAGTGTATATTTGGGCTCCTGCTGCTGCTGCTGCCAACTTCTGCCAACTCCAGGGTGTGATTCATCCAATTTTTGGGCTCCTGAAGCCAACTCCAGTGTATATTTGGGCTCCTGCTGCTGCTGGTGTCAACTCCTGCCAACTCCAGGGTGTGATTCATCCAATTTTTGGGCTCCTGAAGCCAACTCCAGTGTATATTTGGGCTCCTGCTGCTGCTGCTGCCAACTTCTGCCAACTCCAGGGTGTGATTCATCCAATTTTTGGGCTCCTGAGGCCAACTCCAGTGTATATTTGGGCTCCTTCTGCCCCTCATAGTGATGCCACTTCAACTCTCTGCAATTGTGCCGCTCTGCGATTCTATTAGCGATGCCTCTGATCTGCATGTGATATTTCTTCAAAGTATGATTTAACTAACCCAGCACGCATCCTGTGCGTGTTACAGCAAGGCTGAATGGTTTACAACCCTATTGAGGCTGTAGGAGGCTCAGAAATAGCCGTTTTTAATAGCGATTCGTCGCGAATTTATTCGGGTCGAAACGATTTTTGTCGGAAAATTCGGCGAATCAGTCGAATCGAATTTTTCAAAAGTTCGCTCATCTCTAATCATGAGCGATGATGATGAGACGCAGTTGCCATCAAGGGAGGCTGTTGGAGTGTCCAGTGGGCAGGAGGAGGAGCAGAGAGAGGAAGTGGAAGAGGAGGTGGTGGACGACGAAATGACCGACCCCACTTGGACAGGGGTGATGTCCAGCGGGGAAAGCAGTGGAGATGCGGTCTGCGCATCACCGAATAAGGCAGCAAGAGGCAGAGGACAGTCCAGAGGCAGAGGACAGTCCAGACAGAGAAGGCAGGCCACAGCCAGCAGGGCCGAAGCTCTTCCCGGCAGCAGGCAGTCGCGCGAAGCTCCCCCATCGAGGCCTCGTACTTCTGTGGTGTGGAGATTTTTTAACGTTTGCGCGGATGACAAACTGAGCGCGGTTTGCGCAATCTGCCACTCAAAACTGAGTAGGGGCTCTGAGAAGAGCAATCTGACCACCTCAGGCATGCGCCGTCACTTGGAATTCAAGCACTGGGCTGAGTGGGAGAGAGCAAACGCAATACAACCTGCGCCCCATCTTGCTGCCACTGCCTCTTCCCCTTTGTTGTGTGCTGCCACTGCGGTCCAGACCTCCAGCCAGGACACCTCCACATCTGCCTCTGCCTCGGCTACTTTGGGGCCTTCTCCTTCAGCCCCACCTTCCCCCGCATCTTCGTCTGCACCTTCCATCTCTTCGTCCCATCAACTGTCCATCTCGCAGGCGTTCAACCGCAGGCAGAAGTACGCCTCCAGTCACCCCCAAGCCCAAGCCTTAACCTGCCTCATCTCCAAACTGCTGGCCCTGGAGATGTTGCCGTTTAGGCTTGTGGAGACGCAGGCCTTCCGCGACCTGATGGCGGCTGCCGCACCTCGCTATTCCGTCCCTAGCCGCCACTATTTTTCCCGGTGTGGCGTCCCCGCCCTGCACCAGCACGTGTCGCGTAACATCAGGCGGGCCCTGAGGTTACGCAGTCAGCGCAAAGGTCCACTTGACCACCGACTCGTGGACAAGCGCTTGCGGCCAAGGACGCTACATCTCTTTGACGGCACACTGGGTGAATGTTGTGGAAGCGGGGACGGGGTCGCAAACAGGGACGGCCTACATACCACCCCCGCCCAAGATTGCCAGCACGGGTTCTGATAGACCCCCCTCCTCTTCCTCCTCCTCCTCCTCCTCCTCCTCTGCCTTAACATCGCCCTCAGCCCCTAGCTGGAAGCGTTGCAGCACTGGCGCGGGGAGACGTCAGCAGGCGGTGCTTAAGCTCATCAGCTTGGGCGACAGGAAGCACAGTGCCGCAGAGGTGAGGCACGCCATATTGCAGCAGACAGAGATGTGGCTGTCGCCGCTGCAGCTAGGACCAGGCATGGTCGTGTGCGATAACGGCCGTAACCTGGTGGCGGCTCTGGAGCTTGCAGAACTCAATCACGTACCATGCCTGGCCCACGTATTTAATTTGGTAGTACAAAAGTTTCTAAAGACTTACCCCAACCTGGCAGAGCTACTGGTCAAAGTGCGGCGCTTGTGCGCTCACTTTCGGAAGTCAACTGTAGCTGCTGCTAGCTTAAAAAAAATCCAGCAACGCCTCCATTTGCCTCAACATCGGCTGTTGTGCGACCTGCCCACTCGCTGGAATTCCACCTATTGCATGTTGGCCAGGGTGTGTGAGCAGCAGAAAGCATTGATGGAGTACCAGATGATGCATCCACGCGTGCCTCCAACTCAGCTCCCTCAGTTTGCCAACCACGAGTGGCCATGGATGGCAGACATATGCGATGTATTGCGTATCTTTGAGGAGTCCACTAAGAAGGTCAGCAGCGAGGACGCTATAGTGAGCGTAACCATCCCGCTCCTATGCGTCCTTAAAGAATCGCTCATCGCAATAAGGGAGAACGCATTGCACACAGAGGAGACGGGGGTAGGAGGAGACGCAACGCAGGTAGACAGTCAGACCACACTTTTGTCTGCTGCTCGGTGGCAGTTGCAGGAGGAGGAGGATGAGGAGGAGGAGGACAACGTGGAGGTGGCTGTGGAAGAGGATGCTGGCGGCGAGGGTAGCAGTCAGGCTGTGTGCGTCCCATTGGTTCAGCGCGGATGGGGCGGAGAGGAGGAGGAAGAGGAGGAAATGGAAAATGATCCTTCTGGTGGGGGCAGTGAGGTCATGCCTACTCAGAGTCTGACACACTTGGCTGACTTCATGCTGGGCTGCTTTTCCCGGGACATACGTGTTGTCCGGATATTGGAGAACAAACTATACTGGGTCTTCGCACTCCTGGACCCCCGGTATAAAGATAACTTCTCCTCTTTTATTCCGGTAGAGGAGAGGACGAATCGATTACTGGAATACCAGAGGGAACTCTTGCAGAACATGATGCAGATTTTCCCACCCAGCATCGCTGGCGGCAGAGAGGAGAGTGTCTCCCAGAGTCTGACAACATTGATCAGGCCCACAGCCACCAGGGGAACACTCTCCAAGGTGTGGGACACGTTCATGTCACCCCCTCGTGCAACTTCCATCACTGCGGGGCCCGCTATCAGCAGGAGGGACAAGTATCGGCGGATGTTGCGGGACTACCTGGCAGACCACACCCCTGTCCTCCCCGATCCCTCGGCGACCTACACTTACTGGGTCTCCAAGTTGGACACGTGGCTGGAACTGTCCCTGTACGCCTTGGAGGTGCTTGCCTGCCCTGCCGCCAGCGTGCTATCAGAAAGGGTGTTCAGCGCAGCCGGGGGCATTATAACCGATAAGCGCAGCCGCCTGTCAACCGACAGTGCCGACAGGCTGACGCTAATCAAAATGAACAGCAAGTGGATTGACCCGGACTTTGCTTGTACAACAGTGGAAAGCAGCCAAGAGTGAAGTGCCATCTGTATGAAGTGCCATTTCCTCCTCCTCCTCCTCCTCCTCCTTAACCGCCGTAGAATTGTTGTATTAATAAAAAAAAATTATGGCTCACCTCTTGGGCTTAATACAATCAATTTTTAAGAGGTCTCAGCTCGTGGGACTCCACACAATTTTTAAGAGGTCTCAGCTCTTGGGACTCCACACAATGTTTGAGAGGTCTCAGCTCTTGGGCCTCCACACAATTTTTAAAAGGTCTCAGCTCTTGGGCCTCCACACAATTTTTAAAAGGTCTCAGCTCTTGGGCCTCCACACAATTTTTAAAAGGTCTCAGCTCTTGGGCCTCCACACAATTTTTAAAAGGTCTCAGCTCTTGGGCCTCCACACAATTTTTAAAAGGTCTCAGCTCTTGGGCCTCCACACAATTTTTAAAAGGTCTCAGCTCTTGGGCCTCCACACAATTTTTAAAAGGTCTCAGCTCTTGGGCCTCCCCTACTGCTGGGGTGACACACTGTAACAAACCTCCTCCTGTAAGCTTCCCCTACTGCTGGGGTGACACACTGTAACAAACCTCCTCCTGTAAGCTTCCCTGACTGCAGGGGTGCCACACTGTAACAAACCTCCTCCTGTAAGCTTCCCCTACTGCTGGGGTGACACACTGTAACAAACCTCCTCCTGTAAGCTTCCCTGACTGCTGGGGTGACACACTGTAACAAACCTCCTCCTGTAAGCTTCCCTGACTGCTGGGGTGACACACTGTAACAAACCTCCTCCTGTAAGCTTCCCCTACTGCTGGGGTGACACACTGTAACAAACCTCCTCCTGTAAGCTTCCCTGACTGCAGGGGTGCCACACTGTAACAAACCTCCTCCTGTAAGCTTCCCCTACTGCTGGGGTAACACACTGTAACAAACCTCCTCCTGTAAGCTTCCCTTACTGCTGGGGTGCCACACTGTAACAAACCTCCTCCTGTAAGCTTCCCTGACTGCTGGGGTGACACACTGTAACAAACCTCCTCCTGTAAGCTTCCCCTACTGCTGGGGTAACACACTGTAACAAACCTCCTCCTGTAAGCTTCCCTGACTGCAGGGGTGACACACTGTAACAAACCTCCTCCTGTAAGCTTTCCTGACTGCTGGGGTGCCACACTGTAACAAACCTCCTCCTGTAAGCTTCCCTGACTGCTGGGGTGACACACTGTAACAAACCTCCTCCTGTAAGCTTCCCTTACTGCTGGGGTGACACACTGTAACAAACCTCCTCCTGTAAGCTTCCCTGACTGCTGGGGTGCCACACTGTAACAAACCTCCTCCTGTAAGCTTCCCTGACTGCTGGGGTGACACACTGTAACAAACCTCCTCCTGTAAGCTTCCCTTACTGCTGGGGTGACACACTGTAACAAACCTCCTCCTGTAAGCTTCCCTGACTGCAGGGGTGCCACACTGTAACAAACATCCTCCTGTAAGCTTCCCCTACTGCTGGGGTGACACACTGTAACAAACCTCCTCCTGTAAGCTTCCCTGACTGCAGGGGTGACACACTGTAACAAACCTCCTCCTGTAAGCTTCCCTTACTGCTGGGGTGCCACACTGTAACAAACCTCCTCCTGTAAGCTTCCCTGACTGCAGGGGTGACACACTGTAACAAACCTCCTCCTGTAAGCTTCCCTTACTGCTGGGGTGCCACACTGTAACAAACCTCCTCCTGTAAGCTTCCCTGACTGCTGGGGTGACACAATGTAACAAACCTCCTCCTGTAAGCTTCCCTGACTGCTGGGGTGACACACTGTAACAAACCTCCTCCTGTAAGCTTCCCCTACTGCTGGGGTAACACACTGTAACAAACCTCCTACTTTAAGCTTCCCTTACTGCTGGGGTGACACAATGACACAAGAGGACATGTCTGACCACATCTCACACACACACACACACACAATGACAATTAGGGGTGGGGTATATTTATTTTCCCCCTTGCCTATGCCATCTGTGGTTGTCATTAGGCAACGTGATTTTAAGGGGTGCAGAATTTTGTTCTTCTTTTTTGTACAGTTTGGCTTGGGGTCCATGGCAATGTAGAGGAAAGAAGGTTTCCTTGTCTTGTCTCACTTTACGTAGAAGTAATATTGTGTTTGGAGTGTATTGTTGAGAGGCTGTGATAGTGGCGTAATAGTGCGACTTGGGCGCGTTATATGCACCCAGACATGCTTCCCCTGCTGTCCCAGTTGCATTCCAGCAGTGTTGGCATCATTTTCTGATGTTTCAGGGTGGACTTGGTGACCTCCAAGTGGTCGAATTGAGATTTCCAAGTGTCGAGCATTTTTTTCCCATAGACTATAATGGGATTCGATATTCGGTCGAGTAGTCGAGTAACGCGGTCTATTCGAATCGAAATTCGAAATTTCGAATATTTCACTACTCGCTCATCTCTAGTCAGAATGAAAAAATGCTAATCACATACATTAACATTAGGTTTGTAAAAAAGGCAGAAAATATGTACCTTCAGTCCAACCTGTGGTGTCATCCCCAGGATCCACACCCTGCAGCCGAGCCAGTGGGATTTTGGCCTTCAGCATCTCCTCATACGGCCTGTAGGTACTCTTTGGAGCCTGGATGGTCCCACTGTCCACATCAAGATCGTGATTCATCTTTTTCATAAGGGCCCCTCGCAAAGTGTAGAAGCGTTTCCTGCAGGATGGGCCACTAGGTCGGTGTTGAGCAGTGCTACTAAGCTCCACACCAATGGCATCCCACAGTTTGCTTCTTTCTTGTTTGCCTATGGACTTGCTTTGGGAGCCAAATATCAGCTCCCATTTAGCAAGTGTAAGGCGCACAAGATGATTATTCTCAGCCAAATTAAATTCAGGCTCCCTCTTGGCACCTGGGCGCTTAGCCTGGGGTGCTGCCCCACCTTCAGGCTGTGCCCTTTTCCGTAAGGGAGGTCTGCGCACAGCACCCACCAAACTCCTACTTGGGCCTGCTGTGGCCGGCAGATGTCCTGAATTTGGCTCCATCCTGTAGCTGCACACACACACAAATACACACCTAACAAGCACGCATGCAGACTACAGAATGGCATCGCAATCTCTTAGGGTTGGGCAGGTTTTATGTGCTCTAACAGCCAATCAAAAAGCAGGCCACTTAATTGATTCACACATACAGCCCAGTTCCTTCTAGCCACACCTCCACTGCACTGACTGAAGCATGTGTGTTAGCCAATTAACTCATTACAGACCTCATTAACAAAACAACACACACCCAAATACAACAATGGACTGATGTATCTCAAACCCTTGTGACATGTGGTTAGCCTAACGGCTATTTAAAAAAACAGCAGCTTACCTTTCATTGGGCCACCACTGATTTTTGGGCCATGTCCGTTAATGCACGCAAGTTTCGGCTCACGTACGCTAGTAGCGCTACTAGCGTGCGCGTGCGCACTCTGTTTTACGCACACCTGGGTCGGCTAATTGGCGCCCGGAAATAGCAGGGCGACGCAAAAGGCGGCAAAGCGGACCTGTCCCTTTTGAAAGAGAAGTATAAATGGAAGGAATTTTCAAGCTTCTGGTATTCTTACACTGTGGCAAAGGCTGTGGTGTGGTGCTGTGCTCGCTTCCCTTAGCTCATTTGAGCCTCTGTCTGGTTTCTGTCCTCACTCTCTGTGGCTTGTTGGGTGATTTCTGACATCAGTGCTGTTTCTTTAGGAGCTTGTTTTTGGTGGCATCTGCAAATATTGTGTAGCATACAGCAAGTGAGGCTTGATTTTGGGGCCTTTTGTGGGCTGTGCAGCAACTCCCCTCTTGGTTGTGCCTAACTTAGAAAGCTGGTTTTCAGCAGGCTGGTGGTTTGGACCACTATAGTTCTGGTTTTGTGGTGAGCTGCATTGTAGCGGGTGTGTGTGGAGTGTGATTGTTTGTGTGTGTGTTGTGTGTTTGTGGTTTTTTTTTTTTTTGTTTTTTTTGTATATATCTTGAGTGTGTGTGATGGATAAGAGGGTGATGTATGGTGTCTGGGTGGATGGATGTATGTGTATGCTGAAAGAGCAGGAGGAAAGGGAGCGGGGTGTTGTGAGGCTTAGGGCACCCCGCTCCTTTGCAATCCGCCTTTCAGTATGGGACTTAAGTGACGAGCAGATCAGGAGCCGCTTCCGTCTGAATCGTGCTGCACTACAGTCCCTATATGATCAGATTAAGCACAAAATCGAGCCATCCACCAAACGCACTCATTCCATTCCAGGCATAGTACGCCTGTGTGCCACTCTGAATATTTTGGCACGAGGGACCTTCCAGGCAACCTCCGCCCTCCTCAGCGGGATAAGCCAGGCTACTATGAGCCGCATACTAATCCAGGAAGTTCTGGCAATTTGTGATTTAATCCCAATTTACATCAAGTTTCCTGAGGATGAGGAAGAGGTTGCCAAAATAAAACATGCTTTCTATCTGATGGGAGGGATCCCGAATGTGCTAGGGTGCGTTGATGGTACACATATCCCTTTCCGCCCTCCCCGTGCACAGGAGCTGTCCTAAAGAAACCGGAAGCAGTTCCATTCGCTTAATATTATGGTGGTCTGTGACCCAGACATGAGGCTGCGGGCGGTGAGATCGGGGTTCCCCGGCTCATGCCACGATTCTTACGTCTTGCAGCGGACAGTCCTGTGCCGGAAGTTTGATAACAACGAAATGCCAGCTGGCTGGCTACTGGGTAATAAATTAACCATGTCAATGTATTTAGCAAATATGTGGCCTAGTAAGCCAAATTTAACAAAACACCCACAAAAAAACATGTACTAGTACTAATTGCTGTCTCTCTCCTTGTGTTTTTTCTACAGTGGACAAGGGATATGGGCAGAGAACGTGGGTCATGACTCCGGTCAGGAACCCACGGACCTCTGCCCATGAACGCTACAATGCAGCGCATCGCAAGACCAGAAGCATTGTGGAAAGAACCATCGGCCTGCTGAAAGCACGCTTTCTCTGTTTGGCACGGCCAGGAGGAGAGATGCTCTACAGCCCACAGAAGGTCTCCAAGATCATCCTTGCCTGCTGTGTGCTACACAATATTTGTATTTGCCACCGAATCCAAGCCCCCGAGGAGACAGCACTGGTGCCAGAAATCCCCAACATGCCCGCAGCAAGAAGTGAGGACACCCAGACTGGCGATGAGCTAAGGGAAAGGATGATCACTTCTTTTTTTGCGGTAAACTAACTACCCTTCACTATAATGCAAGTACTGCACTACTGGCTAAATGTATTTGAACTCCCATCAAAATGAGCCCAAAAAAACACTAAGGGGGGTGTAAGATGAGCCAAACCACTCTAAGGGGGGTGTAAGATGAGCCAAACCACTCTAAGGGGGGTGTAAGATGATCCAAACCACTCTAAGGGGGGTGTAAGATGACCCAAACCACTCTAAGGGGGGGTGTAAGATGAGCCAAACCACTCTAAGGGGGGTGTAAGATGATCCAAACCACTCTAAGGGGGGTGTAAGATGACCCAAACCACTCTAAGGGGGGGTGTAAGATGAGCCAAACCACTCTAAGGGGGGGTGTAAGATGATCCAAACCACTCTAAGGGGGGTGTAAGATGAGCCAAACCACTCTAAGGGGGGTGTAAGATGACCCAAACCACTCTAAGGGGGGTGTAAGATGAGCCAAACCACTCTAAGGGGGGTGTAAGATGATCCAAACCACTCTAAGGGGGGTGTAAGATGACCCAAACCACTCTAAGGGGGGGTGTAAGATGAGCCAAAACACTCTAAGGGGGGGTGTAAGATGATCCAAACCACTCTAAGGGGGGTGTAAGATGACCCAAACCACTCTAAGGGGGGTGTAAGATGATCCAAACCACTCTAAGGGGGGTGTAAGATGACCCAAACCACTCTAAGGGGGGGTGTAAGATGAGCCAAACCACTCTAAGGGGGGTGTAAGATGATCCAAACCACTCTAAGGGGGGTGTAAGATGACCCAAACCACTCTAAGGGGGGGTGTAAGATGAGCCAAACCACTCTAAGGGGGGGTGTAAGATGAGCCAAACCACTCTAAGGGGGGTGTAAGATGATCCAAACCACTCTAAGGGGGGTGTAAGATGACCCAAACCACTCTAAGGGGGGGTGTAAGATGAGCCAAACCACTCTAAGGGGGGGTGTAAGATGATCCAAACCACTCTAAGGGGGGTGTAAGATGAGCCAAACCACTCTAAGGGGGGGTGTAAGATGACCCAAACCACTCTAAGGGGGGGTGTAAGATGATCCCAACCACTCTAAGGGGGGTGTAAGATGACCCAAACCACTCTAAGGGGGGTGTAAGATGATCCAAACCACTCTAAGGGGGGTGTAAGATGACCCAAACCACTCTAAGGGGGGGTGTAAGATGAGCCAAACCACTCTAAGGGGGGGTGTAAGATGATCCAAACCACTCTAAGGGGGGTGTAAGATGACCCAAACCACTCTAAGGGGGAGTGTAAGATGATCCAAACCACTCTAAGGGGGGTGTAAGACGCCAATGTTGGTTATCAAGTAATGCATTTTTTTATTTGCAACAACAATACTACTTTAAAGATCTATACTAACTGCACTTTTCTTATTTTTTCAGGCACCAAGAGATGCACCTTGAACCCTATTTGGAACTTTAAAAACTTTCATTCCCTTTACTTTGCTTTTTCCTTTCTGTTTGACTTTTGAATTTCATTTTCTCTTCTGTTACTTTTTTATTTTTTTATTATTGTAAAAATAAAATCTACTATATATAGATACATGTGGCTATGTGTTTAATTCTGTTGTAAGTTTCCTTTGCATTCTACTTCCTATTTTAATTTTCATTTTCTTTCTGAGTTCTGTTTTTATTTTCCTTTTCTATTTTCCTTTTCTTTCTCTGTTCTGTTTTTATTTTCATTTTCTATTTTCCTTTTCTTTATCATTTATGTTTTTATTTTCCTTTTCTATTTTCCTTTTCTTTCTCATTTATGTTTTTATTTTCCTTTTCTATTTTCCTTTTCTTTCTCTGTTCTGTTTTTATTTTCCTTTTCTATTTTCCTTTTCTTTCTCTGTTCTGTTTTTATTTTCCTTTTCTATTTTCCTTTTCTTTCTCTGTTCTGTTTTTATTTTCATTTTCTATTTTCCTTTTCTTTATCATTTATGTTTTTATTTTCCTTTTCTATTTTCCTTTTCTTTCTCTGTTCTGTTTTTATTTTCATTTTCTTTCTCATTGGTGGTTTAATTGTATTTCCTTTTTCTTTAAAAAATAAATAAAATAAATTAAAATGTGGCTATGTGTTTAATTATGTTTTATTTTGCATTTATATTCTAATATCTGGTTTAATTTAATTTCCTTTTCAACACAAAATAAAAACTCAAAAAAGTAAAGAAACATGTTGCAATGTGTTTTATTCTGAAGGTACTGGATGCCCAGGCCACAGCAAAGCTAAGCGCAGGCGCTGTGTAGAATAGCGTGGTCACACTGACTGACAGCGCCTACAAAGCTGAGGGCCAACATCATATTCAGCAATGTAGGCGTTGTTCCCAACAACGCCAGGTAGCGACTGAGGAGGCCTGCTATAGCGAATCGCTACCGCCCGCGGCTGACGCTAGCGGCGCTCATAGCGCCATACTTCAGTCGCTCATCTGTCGCTACCTGGCGCTATTGATGAATCGGCCTCCCCGTATAATCTATAGAACTCCAAATACTACTGAGGAAATAGAGGGTCCGCTGCATAAACAGAGCGGGCGTCACAGGCTGGGACAGTGGTGGTGATGGGGCACTTCAACTACCCAGGAATCGACTGGAGACACGGTTCTGCTTCTTCTACAAGGGGAATAGCATTCCTCAGCTTGCTACATGATAACTATATGAATCAGTTTGTGGAGGCACCTAATTGGGGTGATGCTCTTTTGGATCTAATATCAAATGATGATGACCTGATAGGGATGGTAATAGTTTGTGAAATTCTTGATAACAGTGACCACAATATATTTGTATTCAACATAAACTGTAAGAAAGATTTTCTGTCTTGGAGGGCAAATACACTGAATTTTAGGAAGGCCAACGTCCCCAGGCTCAGAGCTACACTCCAGGACATAAACTGGGAGCGTCTGTTGAGGAATAAGGATACAGATCCCAAATCCTAGTTCTTTAAATCAGTTGTGAGTACTACTCAATTGCAAAATTTATTCCTATGACTAGCAAATATAAGTGGCTAAAATTAAACCCCTCATGGCTGAAACTTGTGGTTAAAAGGGCAATAAAGAACAATAAATGGTCATTTAAAAATTACAAGGCTGAGCTCTCAGCTGTAACCCTTGAAAAGTATAAATCAGTAAATAAAGTGTGTAAGAAAGAATAAGAAACAAATAAATGGCAAAAGCACAACATAAAAGAGATGTGTTCAAAGAAAGTAAAACAAACCCTAAAAGTTTTTTTTTAATATATACATTTAAAGAAAACTAAATCACAACAGGTATGTGCCTAATAAATGATGATGGGGAAATGGTCACTGGGGATGAAGAGAAGGCAAAGCTGTTAAATTGATTATTTAGTTCTGTGTACACCAGAGAGGAACAAAGAGCCAACACAGGAGATGCCACTGATAGCAATAGCCCAAGTATAATACTTAAACATGGATATCATCCAAGAAAGACGGGGAGGCCGATTCATTAATAGCGCCAGGTAGCGCCAGATGAGCGACTGTAGCGTGATTTTTTTCAGCGCCAGCCAGTATTCGCTGTGCTTGGCCGGCGTTAGCTTGATGACAGCGACTCAGTCGGTGTGCGGTAATGTTGAATACGGGCTTAGGGGTCGCTGTTTCACAGGTTCAGCGTTGTATGTGAGCGCCTGACAACGAATGGCCAGAGCGAACGGCTAGCTTCATATTCATTAACAAATCACGCTCCGAATGTGCTGTCGCTGTCCATTCCTTGTTTAAACCCCAGAGCGCTGGCGGCGATGGGTGTTAACTAGTTTTTAACCCCTAAACAACCATATTTTTTGAATGTAACATTATACATGTTTATAGAATCATTTTGTAATATGAATACATTAATATCAGACCTGTTAGATCAATTCTGCACAAATTATTTTTAAAATTTATTTTGACTTAAAAATAAATCCTAACATTGCAGAAGTGGTCTCCGAATTTTTGACATTAAAAAAAAAAAAAAAAAAAATTAATACCAATTAATTATGATTAATTATAGATTGCTCCATTGAAATGCACTGGACATCGCCAGGGAGCGACAGCTCATACCTGGCGCTGTGAGGGAATTTGCAGCGGCGCTGTTCGGTCCAGGCGGCTTCATGATGAATGCCGCGCTAGCCGTCGCTCTCGCCGGCGCTAGCCTCATTTTGCTTGATAAATGCGTCATTGTGACCGCCGCCGGGCGTACTTGAGTCGGTAGTCGCCGTTAGCTGCCGCTACCTGGCGCTCGTCAGACACTACCTGGCGCTAGCCCGTGATAAATAAGGGCCTAAGTCATTTAAATGTGAATAAGACTTCAGTGCCAGATGGACTTCACCCAAGAATTCAGCTCAGTTATCTCATCA
Organism: Gastrophryne carolinensis; assembly: GCA_027917425.1. Classification (NCBI taxonomy): domain Eukaryota; kingdom Metazoa; phylum Chordata; class Amphibia; order Anura; family Microhylidae; genus Gastrophryne; species Gastrophryne carolinensis. The sequence goes on from CM051239.1 coordinate 134,543,957, forward strand.
CCCTTGTTCTTGATCTTTAAGGACAATTACTATAGTGCCAAAGGATTGGGGTAAGTGTGGCACCCATTTTTAAAAAGGGCTCTAGGTCTTTTCCGGGTAGTTATAGACCTGTACGTTTTACACCCATTGTGGGAAAATTGCTTGAGGGGCTACTAAGGGACTACATGCACAAATATGTAACTATGTATAATATTATAAGTGACAACTCACACGGTTTTACTAAGGACAGAAGCTGTCAGATGAACCTGATTGACTTCTATGAGGAGGCAAGTACAAGCCTGCAAAGAGGGGTGGCTGTAAATTTTTTATATTTTGCAAAATATGTTTGCAAGATATTTTTTGAATTTTGCAAAAGCATTTGACTCTATCCTCCATAGACACTTAATGGGGAAATTGAGGTCTTCAGGATTAGAATGCAATGTCCCAGTACAGCATTTGCAATACTGTTCTATATGTGTCCCCTCGACCTTCGGCTGTCCCTGTGACTTTGGGGTCTGTAATATTGCATAGCTAATATGGCATAATATATCTGTGCTCATACAGTATAGATATATATATATATATATATATATATATATATATATATATATATATACCCTGTTCCTGTATAATAACCTTTTATATCCTGTTTTCATGTAATGACATGTTTCCTATGTGAATTTATGTAGTTTGCATTCAAAGAGTTAATGTTTTCACATTGTGCAGCTTCACAAACTTAATAACTCCCTAATGCTGTTACTAACTTACTAGGGAAGGGTCACGTGACAAGTGGTGAGCCTATCAGGACTGCTGAGCCTCTAAGCCTGGGCTCTCCTCCATTTTCTAGTCAGAATAGCTGGGACATCTGAAAGGAGCAGATCGGTGCTTGTGTTGCTGGCTGTTCTCATGCGGCTAGTGTGGAAAAAGAATCCAAAACAGCACCTGGACAAAGAAGTAATGCTTTTCAGGTCTGCTGATGAATCTACTGTATCATCTCTCATATTCCAGGTCACAGAGCCTGTCCTGAATTCAGCTCTAATCTCCAAGGCTGCAGAATCTTCAATCTTGCAAGTAAGCTATTCAGCCTAAAAGGCACTATAAGTCTCAGCAAGTCCTCTAGTCTCCCACACCACAGGATCGCTCCTGATCTGTACTGTTACTGTACCATCTAGACTGCCAGTAAAAGTTCCATTGATCCTAATCTGGCCTCTGCCTGTTATTGCTACCCAGCACCTAGCAAGGGATCTTCTGGGACCCCTGGTTGGTAGGGTAACCGGTGCCACCAAACCCTCCTGGCGTCACGACACAGGGCCCTCATACCATCTGGGCCTACAGACTTTACTACCTGTCCGGAACCTAGGCTTCGGCCTGCCACCCTAAAAGCCGGTGACCCACAGCTGCCTCCCAGCTTCCCTAACCTGGTCACCACAAGAAAATTAGAAAAGTTTTTTAACTGGTGTGAAAACTGTCTGAAGGATTGTGTGGTTAATGATGTCTACTCTGGTTACCAATTGTAAGGGGTGTACCCCAGAAATTCAGTGCTGGGACCACTATTATTCAACTTGTTTATAAACAAGATAGAAGACGAAATTAAATGCACTGTCTCTATTTTTGCAGATGACACAAAGCTATGTAGCACAGTGCAGTCTACTAGACATGTCCACAAGCTTCAAGCTGTTTGGCCACTTTGCATGTCTGGACATCCACTTGGCAAATGAAGTTCAGTGTGGAGAAATGTAAAGTTATGCACTTGGGGTCTAATAACCTGAAGGCCACATTTGTCCTTGAGGGGGTAAAACTGGGAGAATTACGTGTTAAAAAGGATCTGGGGGTACTGGTAGACCCCAGGCTATCCCCATAGGTTGATTAGAACTAGTGATGAGCGAGTAGTATTCGACCGAGCCGGTATTCGATCGAATACTACGCTGTTCGTCATACTCGATTTCGATCGAGTACAGCGGCGATGGCGCACTCACAATTCGTTTCCCCTCCCACCTTCCCTGGCACGTTTTTTACACCAATCACCATGCAGGGGGGGTGGGACAGGTCCTGGGAGGACGCTGGCATCGCGAAAACGGCGTCTACACGCATTGGCTGGAAAAACCATGTGACCTCGAATATACAAAACTCAGCACTTCCTCTTCGTCAGCATTAGCAGCTTGAACTTAGTGAGGGACAGACGCTCACAGCAGGGAAAGACAGGCTGTCGCTGGCAGGGCCCCAGAAGCTCGGAATATCGCTTTTACCACCATCTATACCAGCTACCAGAAGACAAGACAGTCCTTAATAGCCCTTATTAGGGCTGCTACGCTGAACAGTATATAGCTCATTTTCTATTTAGTCAGGCAGGGCCCCAGAAGCTCAGAATATACCTTTTACCACCATATATACCAGCTACCAGAAGACAAGACAGTCCTTAATAGCCCTTATTAGGGCTGCTACGCTGAACAGTATATAGCTCATTTTCTATTTAGTCAGGCAGGGCCCCAGAAGCTCAGAATATACCTTTTACCACCATATATACCAGCTACCAGAAGACAAGACAGTCCTTAATAGCCCTTATTAGGGCTGCTACGCTGAACAGTATATAGCTCATTTTCTATTTAGTCAGGCAGGGCCCCAGAAGCTCAGAATATACCTTTTACCACCATATATACCAGCTACCAGAAGACAAGACAGTCCTTAATCCCTTATTAGTGCTGCTATGTTGAACAGTATATAGCTCATATTCTATGTAGTCAGGCAGGGCCCCAGAAGCTCAGAATATACCTTTTACCACCATATATACCAGCTACCAGAAGACAAGACAGTCCTTAATAGCCCTTATTAGGGCTGCTACGCTGAACAGTATATAGCTCATTTTCTATTTAGTCAGGCAGGGCCCCAGAAGCTCAGAATATACCTTTTACCACCATATATATCAGCTACCAGAAGACAAGACAGTCCTTAATAGCCCTTATTAGGGCTGCTACGCTGAACAGTATATAGCTCATTTTCTATTTAGTCAGGCAGGGCCCCAGAAGCTCAGAATATACCTTTTACCACCATATATACCAGCTACCAGAAGACAAGACAGCCCTTAATAGCCCTTATTAGGGCTGCTACGCTGAACAGTATATAGCTCATTTTCTATTTAGTCAGGCAGGGCCCCAGAAGCTCAGAATATACCTTTTACCACCATATATACCAGCTACCAGAAGACAAGACAGTCCTTAATCCCTTATTAGTGCTGCTATGTTGAACAGTATATAGCTCATATTCTATGTAGTCAGGCAGGGCCCCAGAAGCTCAGAATATACCTTTTACCACCATATATACCAGCTACCAGAAGACAAGACAGTCCTTAAGAGCCCTTATTAGGGCTGCTACGCTGAACAGTATATAGCTCATTTTCTATTTAGTCAGGCAGGGCCCCAGAAGCTCAGAATATACCTTTTACCACCATATATACCAGCTACCAGAAGACAAGACAGTCCTTAATAGCCCTTATTAGGGCTGCTACGCTGAACAGTATATAGCTCATTTTCTATTTAGTCAGGCAGGGCCCCAGAAGCTCAGAATATACCTTTTACCACCATATATACCAGCTACCAGAAGACAAGACAGTCCTTAATAGCCCTTATTAGGGCTGCTACGCTGAACAGTATATAGCTCATTTTCTATTTAGTCAGGCAGGGCCCCAGAAGCTCAGAATATACCTTTTACCACCATATATACCAGCTACCAGAAGACAAGACAGTCCTTAATAGTCCTTATTAGGGCTGCTACGCTGAACAGTATATAGCTCATTTTCTATTTAGTCAGGCAGGGCCCCAGAAGCTCAGAATATACCTTTTACCACCATATATACCAGCTACCAGAAGACAAGACAGTCCTTAATAGCCCTTATTAGGGCTGCTACGCTGAACAGTATATAGCTCATTTTCTATTTAGTCAGGCAGGGCCCCAGAAGCTCAGAATATACCTTTTACCACCATATATACCAGCTACCAGAAGACAAGACAGTCCTTAATCCCTTATTAGTGCTGCTATGTTGAACAGTATATAGCTCATATTCTATGTAGTCAGGCAGGGCCCCAGAAGCTCAGAATATACCTTTTACCACCATATATACCAGCTACCAGAAGACAAGACAGTCCTTAATAGCCCTTATTAGGGCTGCTACGCTGAACAGTATATAGCTCATTTTCTATTTAGTCAGGCAGGGCCCCAGAAGCTCAGAATATACCTTTTACCACCATATATACCAGCTACCAGAAGACAAGACAGTCCTTAATCCCTTATTAGTGCTGCTATGTTGAACAGTATATAGCTCATATTCTATGTAGTCAGGTAGGGCCCCAGAAGCTCAGAATATACCTTTTACCACCATATATACCAGCTACCAGAAGACAAGACAGTCCTTAAGAGCCCTTATTAGGGCTGCTACGCTGAACAGTATATAGCTCATTTTCTATTTAGTCAGGCAGGGCCCCAGAAGCTCAGAATATACCTTTTACCACCATATATACCAGCTACCAGAAGACAAGACAGTCCTTAATAGCCCTTATTAGGGCTGCTACGCTGAACAGTATATAGCTCATTTTCTATTTAGTCAGGCAGGGCCCCAGAAGCTCAGAATATACCTTTTACCACCATATATACCAGCTACCAGAAGACAAGACAGTCCTTAATAGCCCTTATTAGGGCTGCTACGCTGAACAATATATAGCTCATTTTCTATTTAGTCAGGCAGGGCCCCAGAAGCTCAGAATATACCTTTTACCATCATATATACCAGCTACCAGAAGACAAGACAGTCCTTAATCCCTTATTAGTGCTGCTATGTTGAACAGTATATAGCTCATATTCTATGTAGTCAGGCAGGGCCCCAGAAGCTCAGAATATACCTTTTACCACCATATATACCAGCTACCAGAAGACAAGACAGTCCTTAAGAGCCCTTATTAGGGCTGCTACGCTGAACAGTATATAGCTCATTTTCTATTTAGTCAGGCAGGGCCCCAGAAGCTCAGAATATACCTTTTACCACCATATATACCAGCTACCAGAAGACAAGACAGTCCTTAATAGCCCTTATTAGGGCTGCTACGCTGAACAGTATATAGCTCATTTTCTATTTAGTCAGGCAGGGCCCCAGAAGCTCAGAATATACCTTTTACCACCATATATACCAGCTACCAGAAGACAAGACAGTCCCTAATAGCCCTTATTAGGGCTGCTACGCTGAACAGTATATAGCTCATTTTCTATTTAGTCAGGCAGGGCCCCAGAAGCTCAGAATATACCTTTTACCACCATATATACCAGCTACCAGAAGACAAGACAGTCCTTAAGAGCCCTTATTAGGGCTGCTACGCTGAACAGTATATAGCTCATTTTCTATTTAGTCAGGCAGGGCCCCAGAAGCTCAGAATATACCTTTTACCACCATATATACCAGCTACCAGAAGACAAGACAGTCCTTAAGAGCCCTTATTAGGGCTGCTACGCTGAACAGTATATAGCTCATTTTCTATAAAAGGTCTCAGCTCTTGGGCCTCCACACAATTTTTAAAAGGTCTCAGCTCTTGGGCCTCCACACAATTTTTAAAAGGTCTCAGCTCTTGGGCCTCCACACAATTTTTAAAAGGTCTCAGCTCTTGGGCCTCCACACAATTTTTAAAAGGTCTCAGCTCTTGGGCCTCCACACAATTTTTAAAAGGTCTCAGCTCTTGGGCCTCCATACAATTTTTAAAAGGTCTCAGCTCTTGGGCCTCCACACAATTTTTAAAAGGTCTCAGCTCTTGGGCCTCCCCTACTGCTGGGGTGACACACTGTAACAAACCTCCTCCTGTAAGCTTCCCCTACTGCTGGGGTGACACACTGTAACAAACCTCCTCCTGTAAGCTTCCCTGACTGCAGGGGTGCCACACTGTAACAAACCTCCTCCTGTAAGCTTCCCCTACTGCTGGGGTGACACACTGTAACAAACCTCCTCCTGTAAGCTTCCCTGACTGCTGGGGTGACACACTGTAACAAACCTCCTCCTGTAAGCTTCCCTGACTGCTGGGGTGACACACTGTAACAAACCTCCTCCTGTAAGCTTCCCCTACTGCTGGGGTGACACACTGTAACAAACCTCCTCCTGTAAGCTTCCCTGACTGCAGGGGTGCCACACTGTAACAAACCTCCTCCTGTAAGCTTCCCCTACTGCTGGGGTAACACACTGTAACAAACCTCCTCCTGTAAGCTTCCCTTACTGCTGGGGTGCCACACTGTAACAAACCTCCTCCTGTAAGCTTCCCTGACTGCTGGGGTGACACACTGTAACAAACCTCCTCCTGTAAGCTTCCCCTACTGCTGGGGTAACACACTGTAACAAACCTCCTCCTGTAAGCTTCCCTGACTGCAGGGGTGACACACTGTAACAAACCTCCTCCTGTAAGCTTTCCTGACTGCTGGGGTGCCACACTGTAACAAACCTCCTCCTGTAAGCTTCCCTGACTGCTGGGGTGACACACTGTAACAAACCTCCTCCTGTAAGCTTCCCTTACTGCTGGGGTGACACACTGTAACAAACCTCCTCCTGTAAGCTTCCCTGACTGCTGGGGCGCCACACTGTAACAAACCTCCTCCTGTAAGCTTCCCTGACTGCTGGGGTGACACACTGTAACAAACCTCCTCCTGTAAGCTTCCCTTACTGCTGGGGTGACACACTGTAACAAACCTCCTCCTGTAAGCTTCCCTGACTGCAGGGGTGCCACACTGTAACAAACATCCTCCTGTAAGCTCCCCCTACTGCTGGGGTGACACACTGTAACAAACCTCCTCCTGTAAGCTTCCCTGACTGCAGGGGTGACACACTGTAACAAACCTCCTCCTGTAAGCTTCCCTTACTGCTGGGGTGCCACACTGTAACAAACCTCCTCCTGTAAGCTTCCCTGACTGCAGGGGTGACACACTGTAACAAACCTCCTCCTGTAAGCTTCCCTTACTGCTGGGGTGCCACACTGTAACAAACCTCCTCCTGTAAGCTTCCCTGACTGCTGGGGTGACACAATGTAACAAACCTCCTCCTGTAAGCTTCCCTGACTGCTGGGGTGACACACTGTAACAAACCTCCTCCTGTAAGCTTCCCCTACTGCTGGGGTAACACACTGTAACAAACCTCCTCCTTTAAGCTTCCCTTACTGCTGGGGTGACACAATGACACAAGAGGACATGTCTGACCACATCTCACACACACACACACACACAATGACAATTAGGGGTGGGGTATATTTATTTTCCCCCTTGCCTATGCCATCTGTGGTTGTCATTAGGCAACGTGATTTTAAGGGGTGCAGAATTTTGTTCTTCTTTTTTGTACAGTTTGGCTTGGGGTCCATGGCAATGTAGAGGAAAGAAGGTTTCCTTGTCTTGTCTCACTTTACGTAGAAGTAATATTGTGTTTGGAGTGTATTGTTGAGAGGCTGTGATAGTGGCGTAATAGTGCGACTTGGGCGCGTTATATGCACCCAGACATGCTTCCCCTGCTGTCCCAGTTGCATTCCAGCAGTGTTGGCATCATTTTCTGATGTTTCAGGGTGGACTTGGTGACCTCCAAGTGGTCGAATTGAGATTTCCAAGTGTCGAGCATTTTTTTCCCATAGACTATAATGGGATTCGATATTCGGTCGAGTAGTCGAGTAACGCGGTCTATTCGAATCGAAATTCGAAATTTCGAATATTTCACTACTCGCTCATCTCTAATTAGAACATAAAGGCTCAAGGCAGCCCTGCGGAGCAGGATGGAATTATTAGGTAGTAATTTGAGATATAGCTATAACCCTTTCAGTGCCAAGCACGTCGATTCTACGTGCTTGCTTCCACTCCACTTAAGTTCTCCCCCTGCTAGTAAAAAAAATAAAAATCAAAAATACTCACCTGACCCCTTGTTGGATCGGGCCGGGTCTCCTCTTTAATTTGGTGCCATCCGATCCCCCGTGGGGGATCGAATGGCTCCGGGAGAGCCCCTGGAATAGCCCCCCCCCCCTGCTTCGGCAGCAGCAGCTGCTAACTGTAAAAAAAAAAAAAATGACATTTACTTACCTGAGGCCGCGCTGTCTCCCGATGGGTGTCCTTTTCACTGGGGGGGGGGGCCTCCGATCGCCCCCCCCAGCCTCTTCCGTGGCGAGGAGAGGGCAGAAATTGCCCTACCCCCCACTTCCTGGAATGGGTCTGCTAGCCCCGCCCCCTTGTGATGTCACCAGCAGCCCTCTTAATGCCGGCACCCGAGACAGAGAATCAGTCTGCTCGGGTGCCTGGAGGAGGGCAGATGGGGAGGAGGAGAGGGCTCCCCAGGCTCTCTCCTTCAAACACACGAGCAGACTGACAGCTGTCATCGCAGATCGCAGGGGGGCACAGGATCGGAGGTGAGTAAAGTAAAAAAAAAATATATATATATATAAAGATCATTTTTTTTTCTTATGTGTCTGTGTCTTTTTATTTAGCATTTAACCCCTTGTGAACTGGTAAGGGGTTCATGAGATTCACAAGGCTTAGGGGGGAGGCTGGGGGATGGCAAGTCACCCGCTTGCCGCAGTGGGTGACTTGCCATTAACCCCCGGCACCCCCAATTACCTGCCTCCCCAAAGCCCAGGGGGGGGCAGAAGAGCCCGGGCCCACACAGGCTATGTGGGCTCGTAGGCTGCAGGGTGGAGGGGCCACAAAAGCTGGCCCCCCCACTCTGTTCCTACAAGCCCCCATAGCTGGTCCCGGGCTGGTAATGCTGGGTAAGAGGGACCCCATTTCATTTTTTGGGGGATTTTTAATGGTTTTTAATCCTTAAAATTCCAAAAAAAAAGCCCCCTTGGAGGGGGGACCCTATGGCATTTTTTTTTAAATTAACCCCTTATGTTCTGTCGCCTAGCAGCTATAAAAGGCTTCCAGCTGCAGCAGGAGAGCAGGAAGCCAGATTGATCAGCGTGGGACACAGGGATGGATGGGAGGTAAGTATTAAAAAGTAAAAAAAAATAATAATAAAATATTTTTTCTTATGTGTCAGTGTCTTTTTTTTACACTTAACACCTTGTGAACTGGTAAGGGGTCCATGAGACCCCTTATACCAGTTCACAAGGCTGGGGGCTGGCAAGTCACCTGCCGCTAGCAGGTGACTTGCCGTTAACCCCTGCACCCCCAATTACCTGCCTCCCCAAAGCCCGGGGGGGGCAGAAGAGCCCGGGCCCACATAGGCTATGTGGGCTTGTAGGCTGCAGGGTGGGGGGCCACAAAAGCTGGCCCCTCCACTCTGTTCCTACAAGCCCCCATAGCTGGTGCCGGGCTGGTAATGCTGGGTAAGGGGGACCCCATTTCAACTTTTGGGGGATCTTTAAGGGTTTTTCCCCAAAAATGCCCCCCCCCCTTATGTCATTTTTTTTAAATTAACCCCTTATGTTTATAGTGTGGATAGTAGTAGTATTTTATTTGTAAATGTTATAAAGTGCTATTTTCAGTTTGGGGGGTCTCCTGGGCAAGAATGGGGGGGCTACCGATACATATGTGGTACCGTTGCAATCGGGAGAAATTGGGCTTTGACACGCAATATGTTTTTCTCTAATAAAGTAAATGTTTTATTTAAAATAAAGGAGACAATTGTCTAAAAAATATTTATTTATTTATTTTTACACAAAAATATTAAAAAAAACAGTAGAAAAATTACAAACAAGACATTTCATGTCCAAGCTTAAACTCTGCTGCAAAATATATATCTATAATTTTCCTGAAAATTCCGGCAAAAATCACGGTTAAATATGGCACAGAATGGGGAAAAATGACCTGTCAACAGAGGGTGACAAAAATTCAAGTAGGTTGGCAATTAAAAGGGTTAATAGTACCTATGCATGTTGGGTATTGTTCTGCTCGGGGGACCTTGCTCTTTCAGATTTAGCTTGTTTTTTCTTGTTTGCATATTTATATTTTAGGAAAACATGTTATTTATTCAGTTTTTTTATTCATTTTTTTAGGGAAACCCTGTGCAACCTAAGAATTCTTTGAGGGATTACTTCCAGAAAGGTGAGCCTACTACAACAAGCTGGGTACTTTTAGAAAGCTTAACATGTGTACTTTCAGGGAATATATGGTTTATAGGGGATATTCCAAATGTAAAGGGTTGTTTTGGTTGAAAAATTGCAAGGTGCGCATTTTGTCTGCAGAGCTGAAATTTTCAAATAAAATTACCGTTAGGCGCATGCTTTACTTTGGGGTGTTTGCCAACTCTTCCCTTGACAGTACCTATGCATGTTGGGTATCGTTCTGTTCGGGGGATGTTGCTTTTTTAGATTTTACTTATTTTTTCTTGTTTGCATATAGTTTTTTTTTAGGAAAATGTGGCTTGACTCTTCCTTTTTATTCTTTTTTAGGGAAACTTTGTGCAACCAAAGAATACATTGAGGGATTACTTCCAGAAAACTAAGCCCACATAAACAAACTTGGTACGCCTAGAAAGCTGAAGGTGTGTACTTACAGAGAATATATAGTTTGTGGGGGGTATTTTAAATGTAAATCGTTGTTTTTCTGGAAAAACTGCAAGGTGCGCATAGCGCATAGCGCAGTTGTATTTTATCTGAAAATCTCCTAAAGCTCTGTTTCAGTTTTGGGGAGTCTCCTGGGCAGGAAAGGCTGTCTATCAATACATATGTGGTACCGCTGTGACTGGGAGAAATTAGGGTTTAGCACGCAATAAAATTTTATTGACAAACATATTTTTTATTGCAAAAAAACACTACAAATTGCAAAAAATAGATTTTTTTTTTTCACATATTTCACCAAAAAGTATTGAGAATACACCTAAAAAATGACAAACAAGAGATTTCATGTTGAAGCCCAGACTCTCTTGAAAAAAACAATATATCATTTTCCTGGGAAATCCCTGGGAATCCATTCAAAAATCACAGCTGAACATGTGTAGCGCAAAATAGTGAAACATGGTCTGGCGACAGAGGGCGACAAAAGCTGCAGGTAGGCTGGCAGCGAAAGGGATAAACGACAAGAAAGTAAAAATGGTGAATTAGCACGCCTTATTACGCAGTTCGGATCATAGTTAACCAGAGACAGAAAGGTGGTAATGGAGGCGCCAATGTGTGCACACAGTGCATAGTGTACTGTAGATACAGTCTGAAAGGAAACAACCAAATATCATGTTAAAACACACACATAGGAGGATGTAACTGAAGGGAAAAAATGTTGTATAAAAAATGTTCCTAATTAACCAGTGGAATCATGCTTAATATTTAGTAAAGCAAGTTTAAATCTGGTTGCCCATTTAGGTTTGTCACTGACAGCTTTTTAAATTTTACACCCAAACATTGAATTAAAAATGTTGTTCGCATTTTTACAGGTGAGGTAAGAATATGTTTTTGATAACAGCACCCTACGGGGAATGCTAAAGAATGTGTTATTTGTTTCTACATAACCCATGGGGTGCCTTGGGTTCAAAACTTAACTGATCCAAAATGATTCTTACCTTATTAGAAAAATGATGTATTCTGTATATTTAACATGACCTCCATTATCCCCATATCCCCCTATTAACCTACTAAGCAATTAATGACTTTTGCATATTTCTTCTACCATTATATACACTATACAAGTATGTAATTACTGACAATATATATAAAGCAACATATAAAAGCTATTTAAACCATTTTGTTTTGTACCAGTAATCCCCAGTAGCCAAATATTATACATTTATATTATTAACTAGTCATTCTTCAAAAAATCTTTCTCATGCCATTGAATTCACAGATCTGCCATGTAATATATTATTTATTTTCCTTTTGACAATTAGGTTGTCTCTACACTTATTGTTTTAGGTACTGGGTAATAAATAAGGCAAAATGATGCCCTCCACCTCTACCCTAAAGAGCAGCATCCAGCCCTGTATAGATTAATCAATTTCTTTCTACAGTCTTTCTGTACTTTTTTGTTCTCTGAGGTATAGTCAGTCTAAAGGGTACTTGAAAAAGATAACTTCTGAATTTATACAGAATGTAAGAACATGTTAAATATTTAAACACGCTGAGCATTAAATATTTGACTGCATATAAATGTTAAATAGTACAGTAACCTTGAGTAATAATATACAGATTTCAGTTTCTGGTTAAGTTAAAAGTAAGCCTAAAACATGTATCTTGAACATCAATCATTTATTATTTTAAGGTTTTATTTTACATTCTGGAAGAACTAAACTATCACTCAGAGCCAAACGCGATCACAAATTAAATTAATACCTGCTACATTATACTGAGATATCCATTCATTAAACAGGTTCCAACTTTCAGTTTGGTAGATTGGTTGTCGTCTCCAGCAAATCATATCAATAAAATTATTTTTTTAAACAGTGATTTCTTCTAAAGTTATGCCGTGCCTCTCCTATTACTTTTTACAGCTTATCATGTTGTAAGTGGGTTAATCTATTACACAGTAAAGGTTCAGGCATCACAAAGCACTCTCTAGATAACTACAGTTTAATTATAAATGCATGCAACTCAAATTACAATGAAATTTAATGGTGGTGAATTACAATTTGAATACATACTATATGACTATACAAGGACAGAGAATAGACACTACCTAGTCATCTAAATATGTTGAGCCAGCTTTTATCCACTGCAATTGAACAAGCAATGTTTGCAACAGACATGTCCCTTGCTAATATTTAACTGTCACTATTTTATTATTTGGGCCTTTCCAAAATCCTGAATCTGTATATTTCACTACGTATTCATATACATGCATACAAAGAGTTTGTTTTGCGTGCAGACTAATAGAGTTTTAATAACAAAGATCAACAGATGTGGAGGCTGATTCACTACTAGTGCCACGTATTGCCAGATGAGCGCCTGTATAGCGGAGCTTAGAGCGACCGCTAGTAGACGCTGTAAGCGGGTATTGGGCGCTGTAAGCTAGTGTAGTGGTCGCTGTAGTAACCTGGCCAGCATTGATGCATGTGATGTGTGTTGGGCGCTCTAACAACAGTATAATGCTGCAGCGAGCGGGAGGTAGCGCCAGCTCAGTGCATCCGGCACTTGCCGCTCAACACCATACTAAACAAAAAAACTACACACACAGCGTCGGCGCTCTAAAGCTGGGCACTCTAGCATAGCGTGCCAGACTGTGTGATTAAAGTCTGTTTTTGAACACACATATACACCTGTAACAAAGCGAAAACACATGGAATGATAATGTTTTAACACTGGGACAATAACAATAGTGCCAGACCTGTTTGTTTGCAGCAAGGAGAGGTCACACAATGATTTGAGCAAAAAAAGAGAATGTTTAAATTGCCAAACATGCTATTTAAACACAAACAATTGAAAAACCATTGAAATGTATGGGAGAGCGACACTGAGCGAAAGGTAATACGTGGCACTCTTTAACCTAGAGCGCCGGCGCTATACGCTGAGCTGCCTCTAGTGATATATGTGACGCTTTATGAAGCTGTTAGAGGCGCTCACCAGATTCACTTTCTTAAATGTGGTTTCCGGTACAGCGCTCAGCGTTCACCATGTGCTACTTGCCGCTATGAAGCACTACCTGACGCTATCCTTTATTAAATAACCCCCATAATATACTTCAGGCTTAGATTAGATATGGTGGATTCCCCTGGAAAATAAAATCTAGTGGAGGCCCCAGAATTAATTGTAGATTAATTGTTGCACTTGTTAACATGCATTGGAGGCCTCCAAATTAAGTATTTAATAATAGTACTTTGGGTCAAAAGAACAAAGAAAAGAATATAGATCTAGCACATGGTGTGCTGGGACACAAACAAAGTGGGTTTGGGCTTGCTGCACTCTGAGCATGATTATAGGAACATAGAATTGAAATTCTATTTAATTCACTACACTCAAGGGGCAGAAAATAATTTTCTGCATCTCATAACAGGGGTAATTGTTCTGTTTAGTGACTTATCACAAGTTCTATCAGCATAGGGACTCATTTTATTTGCTGTACACCAAAATGTAAGTCATTTTACTTTCCTAAAGGGGACATTGCCCTATTTTATTACTTGTAACAGCTTTAACTTTTCACAAGCAGAAATTACTGCATTTAAGGGGCACTGGACAAAAAATGTAAATAACTGTACAGAGACTGTAATGACTAAGAGGCTGATTCATCATTAGCGGCAGGTAGCGACAGATGAGCGACTGTAGCGGCATTTTCAGAGCGCCCGCTAGTAGTCGCAGTGCTCGGCCGTGGGTCGCTACTTTATGGCGACTCAGTCGCTGTTCAGTAATGTTGAATACATTGTGAGGAGTCGCTATTTGACCAGTGCAGCGCTGTATGGGAGCGCATGTTAGCGACTGCTCATAGCGACCGACTCACACCATATTCAGCAAAAAAACAGCCTCACAAATCTCTGGCGCTGAAAAATACTTGTTTGAAGCCCAGAGCGCAGGAGGCGGTGTGTTTAAAGTCTGTTTTCAAGCATCTACCAACTAGTAACAAAGCGAAAACATATCGAATTACATTGTAACAACATTGTAACATGAACACTTTAATGCCAGACCTGTAATGTCATTTCTGAGGAAATATATAAAAAATGAATAAATTATGAAAAAACTGCTATTTCAATGCCAGAAGAGGTCACAGAATTATTTGTGATTTTTTGGGAAAAAAAAAAAACCCGTTTAAAGAGAAGAAAAGGATCGTCCATTGAAATGTATGGGAGAGCGACAGGTAGCAAGAGGTCACATCTGGCGCTGTGCAAGGCTGAACGCTGGCGCTGTTCGCTGAGGCTGTGAAAATGATGAATCAGACGCTACATGGCGCTATTCCAGTCGCTAAACAGATTCTGCTTGATAAATGTGTAATTGCGTGCCGTGTCCGGCGTTCACCAGTCGCTACCTGTCGCTACCTCTCATTAACCAGCCACTACCTGACGCTATCCCTTCTTAAATAAGGGCCTAAGACAGTAATTCTTATGCCTATCATGGGATGCTCACCACCAGTGCCTGTCAAATACAACATTGTCCAACCAGGAGCTGATGGTATTAGCAAGCCTAGACTTTTGCACATTAAGCTTGACTTCAAATTCACCAATTACAAAAAGTAGGTTTATGCAACCACTGGCAAAATATGGTTAATTTTTAATTGCCGGATCTGATTTTTTTAAAGCCTTTGCTAACACACATGTCAGAAGGACATCATTCAAACAAGACACAGTTACAGAAGATATATTGTGGTGGAGTTTTAATGGGCACTTTTTGATTTTGAGGCTGATGCACTACTAGCACCATGTATTGCCAGGTGAGGGTCTGTATAGCGGAGCTTAGAGCGACCTCTAGTAGACGCTGTAAGCAGGATTCGGACGCTGTAACCTAGGGTAGCGGTCGCGTGTAGTATCCTGGCCGGCATTGATGGATTTGATGTGTGGTGGGCACTGTAGAAGCGCTGTCCCTGATTCACTGCAGAGCCAATGAAGAACGCTAGATGGTGTCCTAAGGTCAAAGCGCCCAAGACTACACCACATCTAACAAGAGGACAACGCTGCAGCGAGTGATAGGTAGAGCCAGCTCAGTGTGTCCGGTACTCGGTGCTCCACACCATATTTAACAAAAAACTACACACACATAGCATCGTCGCTTTAAATCTGGTCGCTATAGAGCGCCAGATGCTGTGTGATCAAGGTCTGTTTTTAAACACATATACACCAGTAACAAAGAAAAAACACATGGATTGAAATTGTTTTGACACTGTGACATTCCGGGGACACTTTAGTGCCAGGCCTGCACATACAATTCTGCATAAAAATATATTTTAAAAAATGTATAGAAGTGTTTATTTGGCCAGAAGAGATCACACAATGATTTGAGCAAAAAAAATTACATTTTAATTGCCCAACACGCCATTTAAACACAACCTAATGAAGCCCCATTGAAATGTATGGCAGAGCGTCAAAAGGTAATATGTGGCGCTGCTGAACCTAGAGCACTGGCGCTATACACTGATCTGCCTCTAGTAATACATGTGGTGATACATGGCACTGTTAGAGGCGCTCACCAGATTCACTTTCTTAAATGTGGTCTCACATACAGCTCCCAGCGTTCACCAGACGCTACGTGCCGCTAACCATTACTTTTATTACTTTTATTACCATAAATAACCCCCTTAGTTGCACTGTTTGTCACTTTGTATGCCTTCCATTTGATAATAAACTCAAGGTCATGAGGAAAGGCGAACAGCGAAGCCCTGTGTTGATTACTTGTTACAGCCAGAACTTCCTAGCATTTGTAAAACATACATACATCATACTGCAAAAGGAATAAGAAAAAGGCAGCAGAGGTAGGCTTGGGACTAATAGGGGGAATGTAAACTTTGCAGTCAACTTCAGCACATTCAAGGAATAATAGGGCCTCCCCAAAAGTAGCTTAACTGTCATTTCCTAAACATAAGGGTCGATTCAAAGAAACATGTCAAAGCTTTGATTTTGTTGCCGATCATGGTATTATTTCCGAACGATCGAGCATTCGTATGAACTTGCGAGTGATTCTATAACCTAATGAGTTTCCTATTGTAAAATTCCCGTCTGTTCGTATGTTATCTCCCGACCTTGGGCCAGTCATTTCCAAACGTAAATTTTCGGTTGAGTGATCTTTTGTTGAGACGGCAGCATGTTATTTTTCCCTTCTTCCATCGTCCACCTCTTCGTATTTCTTGCGTTTCCCGATGGTTTTTCCTGCTTTTTAACCTCTAACACTCGTGCGCTCGTAAATGTGGAAGATCTTGCGCATGCGCAATACAAGCTACACTCAACTAATGTGGCCCATATCGTACACTACCTAGCTCAACCAAACTACTTTGCGACATTCTTACACGTACCTTTATTAACCCTAAAACTGACCCAAACCCCTTGGCGGTTGGATTTTTCTTCATTTCCCGGACCCTAAAACTGACCCAAACCCCTTGGCGGTTGGATTTTTCTTCATTTCCCGGACCCTAAAACTTACCCAAACCCCTTGGCGGTTGGATTTTTCTTGTTTTGGATGACCCTAAAACTTACCCAAACCCCTTGGCGGTTGGATTTTTCTTGTTTTGGATGACCCTAAAACTTACCCAAACCCCTTGGCGGTTGGATTTTTCTTCATTTCCAGGACCCTAAAACTTACCCAAACCCCTTGGCGGTTGGATTTTTCTTGTTTTGGATGACCCTAAAACTTACCCAAACCCCTTGGCGGTTGTTTTTTTCTTGTTTTTGATGACCCTAAAACTTACCCAAACCCCTTGGCGGTTGGATTTTTCTTCATTTCCAGGACCCTAAAACTTACCCAAACCCCTTGGCGGTAGGATTTTTCTTCATTTCCAGGACCCTAAAACTTACCCAAACCCCTTGGCGGTTGGATTTTTCTTGTTTTGGATGACCCTAAAACTTACCCAAACCCCTTGGCGGTTGTTTTTTTCTTGTTTTTGATGACCCTAAAACTTACCCAAACCCCTTGGCGGTTGGATTTTTCTTGTTTTGGATGACCCTAAAACTTACCCAAACCCCTTGGCTGTTGGATTTTTCTTCATTTCCAGGACCCTAAAACTTACCCAAACCCCTTGGCGGTTGGATTTTTCTTGTTTTTGATGACCCTAAAACTTACCCAAACCCCTTGGCAGTTGTTTTTTTCTTGTTTTTGATGACCCAAAAACTGACCCAAACCCCTTGGCGGTTCCATTCTTCTTATTTGTGTGGTTCATAAATATTACCAAAACCACTTAAAGTACATCTGTATTGATTTATTAAAACATGCCTTTTCGTGTTTAGCAAAATGTAATGTATGTTAGAAATAGAAATGAGTCATTTTAGAATGTTAAAATTTTTATTTTTTTAACAATATATATTTATTTTAAAATTTTTTGGCCTAATAAAAATATTTAAAATGTATAAAAATTTTAAAAAACTATTTACAATATGGAGCCAGGACCAAGGGCACTAATCATCTTCTTCAGTTGGCCCCAACGTCGCCTGTATGGCCTGCAGCTCGGCCACCAACTCAAGGATCCTTTTTTTCTTTTCTTCCACTGTTTGCGGTGGGATCCCTGTAACCAATAGAGAAATAAACATAAATAGTACTACCAGACCGGTTTGTAGTCTGCGGATTGATTGTTTGTTAGTCAAATCCAGCGGAATCCATCACATATGTCATTCTTCATAGTAATTAAGGTAAGGAATTTAGCACAGGTAACTATTCTAAGTGCTTAACCCAGACCTTCAACATGATTTTATTTAAAGCAACAACTATTTCCCAATGATTTGCCCCCATATCATATTTTTAATAGTTACATTTTTATAACATAAATTATTATTCTTTCCACCACTGTGCTGCAACTCTCTTCCTGAATTTGGGATACGTACGCCGCCATTTGGACTCAGAAGCCTAACACTTACTGAGGAGAGGAGAGTGGGATAAGGTCCAGGGCAGCAGCTTATAGTTGTGCTTTGCTAATACCGACCAGAGCTGGGGTCAGGGAAAGGTCAGCAGTCCCAGAATGAAGGGCAGCACATTCATAAGGCACTTCCGGTTTGCATGATGCCTGGAAAGATGGCGCCTTCCCTAAGCCGCCATCTTTGATTTTTAATGGCTCATAACATGCAGTAGATGCAGGTCGGATTATTGTGTATGTGAGAAATCAATATGTCCAGGTTGTGGGAAACATATAAGCTAGGCTCTTATTCAGAGTGAAGGTCCGCTTTAAGCTAAGGAAGTGCCCACAGGAAAGTGTTAACTACCCATTGGCTACGCCTTTATTTATGTGTGTGTTATTGGCAACTAACACAGAAGTCACAATAATGGCATGCCTACTTACTTGGTTGGTGGCCGACAGATGGCTGGTTGGGGCCAACAGGATGTCCTTGGTCCTGGCTCTGGTGTGAAGAAGACCCTTGAGAAACATGGGAAATAGGGTTAGTTTTATGGTCTGAGTCACTATTCCCCAAATATCTGGGTCCCACTCTGGCTGACATCACTCACCTTCGCCAGGGTCATCTTCAAGCATATCTGCTGCCTCCTCTCCCACTACCTCACCCGCTCCCGAAGCATCTAGAAATACAGAATTAAGGACTAATTATTGTCTGATCTTGCATGTATATATTTGTGCATATACATGAAGAGTGACATACCAGAGGCTTCCGCATGCATGGCAGGGTATGACTCCGTGCCCACGCGGTTCCGCCCCTCCTCTGTTGTAAGGTCCAGGGGCTGGTCTGATGAACCAACAGAGGAGGGGTAGGTCCGTCGCCCTGGAGACCCACCACCTTCACTTCCAGCTGCAGATTCATGCAGCACTGGTCGGCCTCTGCGCCTCCGGGTGCGGCGAATGCGGGAATCCATTTCCAACACTAAGGCAGAAATGTCATTATAAATAAAGGCCTAACTTCTGACTTTTTAACATATACCATGCAATCGCTATGTACTTACTTGGGAAATGGATCCCGCAAAACCTCCGCACCCGGCCCATGTGCAGCCGTTTGAGGTCCGACCAATGCTGCATAATCTGCGTGTGGGTGAAGGTGGTGCTGGTGACCCGCTGGATTTCGTTGATGATCTCCAGGGCGATGGCGCGTTTTTCAACATAATTGGGCACGAAGTCATACCTGCGCGCAAGCATGGTCTGAAAAACATAATTTAAACACAGCATTTAGTTTAACACACCTAGGCATATGTGTTAAAGCAGAATTTGCAAAGTTAAGGGCATTAACACACACATTTAGAGTCCAAGTCAAGATTTGCTTTGGCCTTAAGAGTTGTTTGGCACGTGTGTGGCGTGCCTTTGCTTTAGAATGTATTTGGGAAACATTAAGATCCTCCAAACTTGGTCCAAGCGCATCCTTAACATGTAGTCCATCATTTAGTATTTGCTTAAAAGGCAGAGAAAGGCACTTACCAGCATGATGATCTCTTCTTGTTGACGGGTGAAGATAGTGGGCGCCATGTTTATGCTTCTTCAAGGCAGCAGATAAGTCAAACCCCAGCGGTTTCCTGGTTCCGCACGAACGTACGTCCGTAAGATCGCGTAGGCGAGCGCATAGGCGTCAGACGCTGTGCGCCTTATTTAAAGGTCCCTGCACCCCAACCTAATTTCTCTTTGTCTTTTGAACGAAAATGGCTCCCAAAAAGATCCCTGCAAAACGCTCCAAGGCAAGCCAGGCGGCTGAGGGACCCAAAACCAGGTCCCAACAAGGAGCAAAGAAGGGTCGGCCAAGCAAGGTAATTAGCAGCTCGGCACCACCAAGGGACACTGTACCCGCAAGCTCCAAAAAAAGGGCCACAAAGGCATGTGCCCCTGCGGCACCCAAAACAACTAAAAGGAGCCGCAGCCCATCCAGGCGCCGAACCCCAGCACGGCCAAGCCCCAGGGCCCGCAGCCCAGCCAGCCGCAGAGCACCAGCACAGGCAAGCCCAAGAAGCCCCAGCCCATCCAGGCGCCGAACCCCAGCGCGGGAAAGCACCAGGGCCCATAGCCCAGCCAGCCGCAGAGCGCCAGCACAGGCAAGCTCAAGAAGCCCCAGCCCATCCAGGCGCCGAACCCCAGCACGGGCAAGCACCAGGGCCCGCAGCCCAGCCAGCCGCAGAGCGCCAGCACAGGCAAGCCCAAGAAGCCCCAGCCCATCCAGGCGCCGAACCCCTGCATGGGCAAGCACCAGGGCCCGCAGCCCAGCCAGCCGCAGAACGCCAGCACGGGCAAGCCCAAGAAGCCCCAGCCCATCCAGGCGCCGAACCCCTGCACGGGCAAGCACCAGGGCCCGCAGCCCAGCCAGGCGCCGAACGCCAGCACGGGCCAGCACCAGGGCCCGCAGCCCTTCCTGGGACAGAAGTCCACGCCCAGGGCCAAGCAGGGCACTTAGCCCCCCAAGAGGGCCAAGAAAGGCCATCTTGCAACCGCATTTGGTTGCAACATCTACACCTGGAAGTTCTGTGGCCAGCCACGCAAGAACACCCAGCCCCTTGCCCAGTCCAGCCCAGTCATTGGTAAGCCAACAATCTAGGCATTCCCCAACCCACCACGAGTCCATAATGTCCCCACATGTGTCTGCACACATGGAGGAGCCCCAAACCCAAACAGCTGGCCGCACATTGCGTCGCGGACAGTTGTGTGGCCGTTTCTCCCATAGCCAAAATATGGCATTGGCTAGTGGCCTAACATTAGTCTATGATGAGCTATATGGGAGCAAATCCAAATTCACAACCAAGCAGCGAAAAATGGAAATGTTGGAAGAACTCAAACGCCAAGTAAATGCAGCAGGGGAAGAGAAGAAAGATGTGGGCCAAATCCAACGGAAAATCTCGGATCTTAAATATGCTGTACGCCAAAAAGAAATCAAAAGGCATAATTATAGGTAAATAAATGATCAAGGAAAATGTCAGTGTTAGAATGTATGCTAATTTACAATTTGTAATATCCTACTTTTACTTTACAGCATGAAAACTGGAGGGGGCTATCCCACAAAATTGGAGTTCACACCTGCTGAGGAAATGGTGCTGGGCCTTCTCCATCCATTCGCGGTCGGTGGCCATGCAGCCCTAAGGGACACAGACTCACCGACCCGTACAGAAGGTGAGTAACCTTCATATGCATGTTTCCCTTGTGGGTTGCTTAATTAACTTTATAAAGGTAACAGTTGACGCTATGCCCCTCTGCTGTGGCTTGTTTTGGGTAGCGCTAATGTGCATGGTTGGGTCATATTTGTGTACATTTTGGCCAAACAGATTTGGGCCGATACATTAGTTTAATTCTTCATGAGCAAAAATTTTGCTTGTAAGCAGGATTTAAATTAAGCCAAGTCATAAATGTAGACTCAAACACAAAACACACATCAATAGGGATGTGTGGGACATTGGGTGTGTGAGTTGTGTTTGACGCCAAAGATAGAAATAAGAGGCCAAAACAGATCTGAACTAAAGAATGTTAGGGCAACTCGATTTGTGGCCAATGCTAGTTGGATGCTGACTGTGTCCACTTCCTAACTTGGAACTGAGGTCACTTAGCAGTTAAACCAATCCATTGCACAGATCTCCAACTGAGGGTAATGCAATAATTTTGCACGTTGCTGTAGAAATAATTAATATTAGCCAATGTATTTGTTTTACTTTGCTAAAGCAAACATTGCTTACGTGTGTGTTAACCTGGTTTCCCTTGTCTCTTCTTTAGCCCAGCATCAGACCACAGCAAGTGTGGACTCCCCCCCCAGTTTGAATATGCCTTTGACTTCTGTACAGCATCGGAGTCCAGATCCGAGTTTTCTGGTAAGTTTCTTGTGTTTATTAACTGAAACAAAGTGAAGAAGCATGTTTTAAAATGTTTTGGATTAAATGAAGAACCCAAACTTATTTGTTGTTCTTTTTCTGCCCCTATAGACCCACACAATCATGGAAGAGATCCAGGACATGGAGGAAGATGGAACCATGCTGGGCCCATCCGAAGACCTCCCCCTGGGTCAGAATCTGCAAATGTCCCAAAATGTATCTCTGTCAATTCCGCAGCAGCAGAGTGAACCCGCATCCATTGAGCATGCAGATGGGGCACAGCATGCTGAGACTGAGGCTACAGTCCCCAGGCTTCCCTCTGCTGTTGAGGAATTGCAAGGTATGCCTGTTGCTGGTGAGGGCCCAAGACCACGAGGCAGGGCCCACCCAAGAGCCAGGGTAATTGTGCGGCGCACTCCCTTGCGCCGCACAATTACCCTGGGGAGGCAGAATGCCCTGGTTGATTTATGGCACGAGGAGAGGAGAGCATTTGAGGCACGCCATCAACATCTGCATGAGGCAAGGCATGCCCAGATGGACACCCTCAATGCTACCTTACAGGCCATGCTGAGTGAGCTTCGGACCCACAACAGCAACATGGTCAATGCAACTAATGCAAGCCAGGCATCCATGGGTGAATTGCTCAATATGCAGAGAAACATTTTGGAGCAGTTGCAGATTACCAATGCAACCCTCGCCCAGGGTAGCTCACAGCCACATGGCCCTCCACCCGGGTTTTTTGGGTATCCACCTTATTAAGGCAACCTCTCCTTGATTGTGTGCCACATCTTTTAGATTTCCCCCCACTGTATTTACTTGGCGTTTGAGTTTTGCCAACATACTATTTGGGTTTGAGCTGCAGGTTGTGTTAAGGATTTGCTCACATATAGCTCATTATATTTGGGAGTTAGGCCAGTAGCCAATGCCATATTGGAATGGTGAGTGTAGGTGGCCTTTAACATGGGCCACTTATGGCTTTACATTTATTTGGGGTTTTGGGACTCCTCCGGTTTGCAGACATGTTTGGGTGACATTATGGCCAGGCCAAATTAGCCATGGCCACAGGCACTATTAATGACTGGACTGGGATGGGCATGAGACTGGCTGTCCTTGTTTTGGTGTGCCACAGAGTTCCATGTGTAGATGTTTTTATTTTTTTATGGATACAAACCCGGTCTTGATTTGTTTATAACCACAATTGAATGCTGACTGTGTAATTTGTTGTTAAACATTTTGATATGCTTTTTGTGGTCAGACTAAAAGAAATATTTTCAAACATTCTAAAAACTTGTTTGGTTTGATTACAATTAACATTGTACCTCACCTTTGACTAAAACAAACACAGTATACGTTAACATGGTTTACAAGGGGAATTAAAAGCAAAGGAAACATTAGGAACCACAGTAGAACTATTTCAAGGCATACAAATGAACATTTAATGGCACACAATTGACAACAAAGGCAAACAAAAAACAAAAAGGCAACCAACAAATAATGTTATTTAGGAAAAATGCTGCACAATCAAATTGGCATGCACAGATTGTCCAGATTCACTGGTTGTGCCCACATAATTCTCTGCTTCCTCTTCAATGGGTGTAGAGGGCAGAACATCAACATATCGGGGGACACGTTCTTGGAGGGCAAAATTATGCAGAACTGCACACGCCATTATAATGTCAATAACCTTCTTAGTGTCATATTGAAGGGCGCCCCCGGTATGGTCCAAACACCTAAAACGGGTCTTCAAAAGGCCAAAGGCCCTCTCGACCACAGCCCTGGTTTTGCGGTGCGCACGGTTGTAGGCTTCTTGAGCAGCATCCTGGGTCCGCAAAACAGGCGTCATGAGCCAAGGAAGCAGAGGGTAACCTGAGTCCCCTTAAGAAGAGAAAGAGAAAAGACAATTAAGCAATGAAAGTCAGAAAACTAAGCTAATTTAATTTCAAACAAAAATCCATTAAAAGCCAAAATAACAGGGCACATTATCCAAATAATTAGGGGAAGAGATGTGGTTAAAAGAAACATAATATGCTTAAAGTCAACAAAGACTGGTAACACATCTGCTAGGTCAAGGGTGCTATTAAATATGGGTATATTTAAGGGCTCCGAAATGTGTCAATTATGATGCTGCTGAGGGGACACCCACAAATAACAATAAACACGAGTATGTCAGTTACAGAATAATATTCCAAATGGAGCCGAAACTGGGATAAACTTTGGCACAATCTGGTAGAGCAGAGATTTGGAAACATGGGAGTTACACACATCGCCAAAAAAGATACAACTACAAAGTCAGGAAACCGCTTGTTTGTTTGGGCAAGAATAATGAAAGATGTTGCAACAGTTGCCAAATGTGGGGTCATATCTCAAGCAAACGTTCAAGAGAAAAAACAAATATTATTAAAGTGGACCGTCAGCCAGTTTGGATGGGCCCGGGAATCTATAATATTCCCTGACGATCACCTCCCTCACCGCGGGACATCCGAGATCGAGATGTCCCGCGATGAGGGCCCCCCCCAAAAACCACAAAAAAAACACATCATCAGCGGGCGCCGCCACCTCCCGCGTGCACCTCTAGGCGTGCGCGCGGCCGCGACGGCCGTGTGTGAAGGGCCGGCGCGTGCACGCGCACTGTCAGAGGGGCGCGCGGGAGGCGGCGGAGGACGCGCTGTGTTGTCCGCCGCTGTCACCCGCTTGTGTCAAGGAAAAGTCAAAGAAAAGAGCAAGTGCCAAAAATGAAACCCACTTACCAAGCAGCCATGCACCAGAAAATTCACCAGCCTCAAATCGCCGATACAAACCAGATCGCCTAAGAATATAGGAATCGTGCGAAGAGCCAGGGTAGCCGGCAAGGACACTCAAAAAACACATGTCAGGCCCAACCACTGCCTGGACATTAAGGGAGTGTCCCATTTTCCGATTCCTAAAGAGAAAACATAAAAAAAAGGGTCAACACATAAGGGCACAACACATTTGGCATCAAAAACTGGCCTGCACACAAATGACAGATCTAAATTGTACGGCCAAACAAACCACAAAAATAAAGAGGAATGAAACACTATTGTCATCAGTAATAGGAGGCAAACTTGAACCGAGGATAAAAACTATAAGGGGATCAATCCACATAGGGATTAGTATGAGAAGGGAAGATTGCACAGAGGGATATGTAAGCTAATGGAATAAGAAACATATGGATGAATAATCAGAGGGGATAATACACATTGGAATCAATAATAGGATGGTTTATGCTAAACAACTGTTAAACTAAAAAAGCGCCCCAAATATCTACCTGTATATGTACTCGTCGGCTGCACGAGGAACGAGGGCCACATGTGTACAATCAATTGCACCAATTACATTGGGCATGTCGGCAATATTAAAAAAACCAAGCTTAATGGCGTTTCTGGCTACCATATCATCAGGGAAATAAATATATTTCTGAGTTATGGCAGCCATGCCTTCCAAAAATTTGGATAGTGCGCGGCTCAGCGTAGGCTGGGAAAACCCCACAGAGAGGGCACCCAGCCTCTGGAACGAGCCGTTCGCCAAAAATTGCAGGCAGCCAAGCATCTTGGTCATACCTGAAATTGCTTGCCCCTTCCTTGTGGTGCGGGCTAACCATGTCCGCAGCTCACTATATAATTTATGGAGGGAAGCGCGATTAAGCCTGGTCAGCTCGAACAGCTCAATGTCATTCATGCCATCGATGTGCATGCGACGACGCAGAGGCAATCTGCCCTCAGACATCCGGATCAAATCGATGCCAAAAAGCATTAGAGCTTGATGTTTCTCGAACTCACTCCTATCCATGCTACCCCCGAGGCCAAAAAGCTGCCGGATAAGAGTTCGGGAATCAACCCTTAAATGTGCCTAGAAACACTTGGCAATCAGCTCTCTGAATTGATCACAAGCCCATGTCATTAACGGGAAAATTAGGACTGATCGCAAAAAATACGATTTGGACGGGAAATATACAATAACTAACGGAAATAATACAATTGACGGCCGAAGATCGAAAGAGCATATACGTCTAGGCCCGAACGTTCGTGCGAATACGAAATGACCAAAAAAAAAGGGAAAAAATGACTAACACCCACCCAAACTTCCGATTCCCGATCCGAAATTAATTAACTTTTGCATTTAGAATCGACCCTATAGTGTTGCTTGACCCTCACAATCACATCACACAAAAGGTTTAGTAGATGATCATTAAGGTTCATCTTAGACACCACATTCCCTTTCTTCATCAGAGGAAAAAATAGCTTTAGGTGAAGAAAACATACAGTATAAGTGTTCTGGTTACACCTGTTGCTGAATCACCCTCAATGTATAACATGAAAATGAACCCTTTCAGTGCCAAGCACGTAACACCTACGTAGTCGCATGTCCGTGCCTTAAGTGCCAAGCCCGTAGGTGTTATGTGCTTGATTTTCCCCCCCTGCTAGTTAAAAAATAAAAAATAAAAATACTCACCTGACCCCTCGTTGGATCCGTCCGGTTCTCCTCTTTAATTTGGTGCCATCTGATCCCCCGTGGGGGGTCGGATGGCTCCAGGAGAGCCCCTGGAATAGGCCCCCCCGCTTCGCCAGCAGCAGCTGCTAACTGTAAAGAAAAATAAATAAATAAAAATGACATTTACTTACCTGCGGTCGCGCTGCCTTCCACCAGGTCTCCTCTTCACTGGGGGGGCCTCCGATCGCCCCCCCCCAGCCTCTTCCGTGGTGAGGAGAGGGCAGAAATCGCCCTCTCCCCCCACTTCCTAGATCGCGACTGCTAGCCCCGCCCCCTGGGGGCGGGGGCGGGTGACATCACTGTGAGGGGCTGTGTGTAAACATACTGGAGGTGCCCATCATCATCATCATCATAAGCTCTTGACATACCCCTTGTGAGAGCTCCCCCATCACTACTACAACTGCATATTAAGGTAACTGCTTATTTCTTCTCTGTGTAACGCACTCTATCCTGTAACCGTCAAAGAATAGCATATTTGTATCACCTGTATCATTTCATATTACCTCATAGTTAAATGTTTGTTATTACTGCCTAGTGTACTTATAGCATTAAAACTTATATTTAATCTGAGTGATTTGTTTTGCCTTAACCCTTTAACCGCCAGCCTACCTTGAGATTTTGTCACCCTTTGTTGCCAGACCATTTTGCACTATTTTGCACTCCCCTTATTCAACTGTGATTTTTGAAGGGAATTCCAGGGATTTCCCAGGAAAGTGATATATTGTTTTTTTCAGCAGAGTCTGGGCTTTAACATGAAATGTCTTGTTTGTCATTTTTTAGGTGTATTCTCAATATTTTTGGATGGAATATGTGCAAAAAACCCCCCAAAAACTATTTTTTACAATTTGTAGTGTTTTTTGTAATAAAAAATGTAAGTTTGTCAATAAAATCTTATTGCGCGTGAAACCCCAATTTCTCCCGGTTACAGCGGTACCACATGTGTATTGGTAGACACCCTTTCCTGCCCAGGAGACTCCCCCAAACTGAAACAACGCTTTTAAGCGCACCTTGCAGTTTTTCAAGAAAAACAACCCTTTACATTTGAAATACCCCTGACAAACTAAATATTCTCGGGAAGTACACACCTCAGGCTTTCTAGGCGTACCAGGCTTGTTGACATGGGTGCAGTTTTCTGGAAGTAATCACTCAATATATTCTTTGGTTGCACAGGGTTTCCCTAAAAAAAGAATAAAAAAGCAGAATCAAAACCACATTTTCCTAAAAAAAACTATATGCAAACAAGAAAATCTGAAAAAGCAACATGCCCTGAACAGAACACTACCCAGCATGCATAGCTACTGTCAAGGGAAGAGTTGCCAAACACACCAAAGTAAAGCATGTGCGTAACGGCAATTTTACTTCAAAATTTCAGCTCTGCAGACAAAGTGCGCACCTTGTGCTTTTTCTACCAAAACAAGCCTTTATATTTGGAACATCCCCCATAAACCATATATTCCCTGAAAGTACACATTTTAAGATTTCTAAGCTTACCCAGCTTGTTGTTGTGGGCTTATCTTTCTGGAAGTAATCCCTTGAAGAATTCTTAGGTTGCACAGGGTTTCACAAAAAAATGTATAAAAAAGCAGAATAAAAAACACCTTTTCCTAAAATATCAATATGCAAATAAGAAAAAACAAGCTAAAACTGAAAGCGCAAGGTCTCCCGAGCAGAACAATACCCAACATGCATAGGTACTATTAACCCTTTTAATTGCCAGCCTACTTGAACTTTTGTCACCCTCTGTTGGTCATTTTTCCCCATTTTGCGCCATGTTTAACCGTGATTTTTGTCAGAATTTCCTGGAAAATATATATATATTTTTTTGCATCAGAGTTTAGGCTTTAACATTAAATGTCTTGTTTGTAATTTTTCTACTGTTTTTTAAATATTTTTGCGTAAAAAAAAAACAAAAAAATAAATAAAATAATATTTTTTAAAGATTGTCTCCCTTATTTTAAATAAAACATTTTTTTAATAATAAAAACCATATTGCATGTGATAGCCCCATTTCTTCCGATTACAACGGTACCACATATGTATCAATAGCCCCCCCATTCTTGCCCAGGAGACCCCCCAAACTGAAAAGAACACTTTATAACATTTACAAATAAAATACTACTACTATCCACACTATAAACATAAGGGGTTAATCTAAAAAGAAAATAACATAGGGACCCCCCTCCCAGGGGGGGGACCCCATTTTTTTTGGCATATTAAGGGTTAGGGTTAGGCTAACCCTAACCCTTAAAATTGAAAAAAAAATGACATAGGATCCCCCCTCCCAGAGGGTGGGGGGACCCCATTTTTTGGGGGGAATTTTAAGGGTTAGGGTTAGGATAACCCTTAAAGTGGACCAACACCCAGGGTTTTCACTATCCTGGGTTTTGATCCACTTCCGCGGGGGTGCCCCGTTGCGTAAAACCCCCGAGAAAGGTATAAAAAACTCACCTCAGCCCGCTCCTACGGCGCATGCGCGAGCGCACGTCCAATCAGAGCGCTCAGAGCCGCTGTGGCATGCACGGACAAGGGACGGACAACCACAGCGGCTCTGAGCATGCTGGCGGCCGCATCTCGCGCCTCCCTCTAACAGACACAAACAACCGGCGCGTGTGCACGCTCTGCTAGAGAGAAGCGCGAGATGCGGCCCGCGCATGCACCGTTGGAACGGGGATAAGGTAAGGCGAATGGGGGGTTTCACACAGCGGGGCATCCCGATTTCGGATGCCCCGTGGGGAGGGATCTGATCCGGGCCGATCAGCCTGGGTGTTGGTCCACTTAAAAAAAAAAAACTGAGGGGGGGGGCCTCATTTTTTTTTTAATTTTAAGGGTTAGGGTTAGGCTAACCCTAACCCTAACCCTTAAAATTAAAAAAAAAAAAATGACGTAGGGTCCCCCCTCCCAGGAAGGGGGGGGGGGGACCTAATTTTTTTTTTAATTTTAAGGGTTAGGGTTAGGCTAACCCTAACCCTTAAAATAAAAAATAAAAAATTACGTAGGGTCCCCCCTACCCGTCATTACCAGCCCGGAACCAGCTATGGGGGCTTGTAGGAACAGAGTGGGGGGGCCAGCTTTTGTGGCCCCCCACCCTGCCGCCTACTAGCCCACATAGCCTATGTGGGCTCGGGCTCTTCTGCCCCCCCCCTGGGCTTTTGGGTGGCAGGTAATTGGGGGTGCAGGGGTTAATGGCAAGTCACCCGCTAGGGCAGGTGACTTGCCAGCCCGCAGCCTTGTGAGCTCGTATAAGGGGTCTCATGGACCCCTTACCAGTTCACAAAGGTTAACAGTTAAATAAAACACACACAGTAAAAATTATTTTATTAAAAAAAAAAACTTTTTTTCTTTACTCACCTCCGATCGTCAGCTCCTGTGTCCCTCGCTGATCTGCTGTCAGATGCCGGTGATCGGCAGCCAGAGGAGGAGGGGAGGCAAGAGATCAGAGGATCTCCTGTCCCCTCCTTCTCTCACCACCGATCACCGGCATCTGACAGCTGAGAGGCCTGGAGCTGTCAAGACGCCGGCCAAGTGACATCATAAGCCCCACCCCAAAAGGGGTGGGGCTTAGCGGCAAAATGGTGGCGCCCGTCGGAGGAAGAGGGGAGAGAGCCTGACAAAAGATAGAGAGCCCTGGGGGGGGGGGATCGGAGGCCCCCCGGGTGAAGAGGAGGGCTGGCGAGATCGAGCGCACATGGAGGTGACTAAATGTCATCCAGGAGCAGCCAGCTCCTGGATGTCGCCCACTGGCCTATAGACCGTTGCCGTCAAATTTTGTAGTCTCTCCTGAGGCCATATCTAATTATGCTAATGTAATAGGCTAGGGATTTTTAATACCTGTTAATGAAGCTTTGTTAGAGAAAATCAAATAACTAGACTACAAACTTACTTGGCTGGTGGATGACCTGGTCTTGGGGGACCAGCCTCCTCTCTGGGGCCTGCCAATGCTCCGGGTCTGAATCTTGAGAAAGGACAAATATGGTTTCTTCTAATGTCAGATTTGGGAAACAAGACATTTTTTTCATAATGTGTGTGTGACATCAGCCGCCTTCTCCATGCACCTCAGTGGCTGGGTCATCTGGCCTCTGCAATCCCCGCTCTGCACCAGCTACATCCTCATCTAAAAGAATAAAAGCAGGAAATGAGTGTGTGTTTACAGTGCATGTACCTGTGTGTGCTTTAGTCTGACAAACATACCGCCATCTGGGCAGACTCCCTGGCGAGCCGCTGATGCCCCTCCTCTGTAGAGAGGTCCAGTGGCTGGTTGTCGCCACCTACAGAGGAAGGGGAGGACCTTGGCACTGGAGATGCACCACCTTCACTTGGCCCAGATCAATCCCGCACTGGCTGTACTCGTCGCCTCCAGGTGGGTCTAATTCTATAATCCCATTCACTCACTAGAAGAGAATAGCATTCATAAACAGAGGCCTGGCTAAGGGCTTTTGTAGATCGAACATGTAAAGGTAATGTACTTACTTGGGAAATACTGTGCAAAGAATTGCCTCACCCGGGGCCTCTTCTTTCGCTTCAGGTCCGACCAGTGTTGGATGATCTGGGTGAACGTAAAGGTGGTGTCTGTGTCTGCTGCTATTTTGGCCACTATCTCCAGTGCCAAAGTCCTCTTTTGGTAGTCGCTCGCCAGGTAGTCATACCTGTTCTCCATCATCATCTAAAAGATAAAAGAAAAATAGATTTGCTTAATTCCAACATCAGGCTCGATTCAGAGGCACATTCGTCTGGACTTTCGTAGCTGTCTGTGAAAGTTTTTGTGTGTGTTTGTAATTTTCTTTGTTTTTTTCGTTTATTTTTCATTCGTACGAACATTTTCATTTTCCAATCAAAATCTGATATTTTTCGTTCGTTCAGATAAATTACGTTATTGCTATGGGTTTGCGTCTCATTCAGAGAGCTGATTGCTCCCTATAAACCCGTTTCATTTGCGATCCCCTTACGGGACCATTTTGAACTCAGAAACAGCAGATATGAACCAGTCTAGTGCCTTTGTGGAGCATGAGAAACTCCAGCTAATGGGCATGGAAATTGTCCGGAGTGCCGAGACCAGATTGCAGCGGCGACGCATGCACATCGATGGCATGCATGGCGCTGAGCTGTTCGAGCTCACCAGACGTAATCAGCTTAAGCTGGCATTATATAACATCGTCGACATGCCCAACGTCATGGGTGCCATCAATTTCACCCACGTTGCCCTGGTGCCTCCGGCAGCCGACGAGTACATCTATAGGCAAGTACAATCTGTCTTAATATGGTTTACCTAAATGTTATTTTAAATATCTCTTAATCTCTCCTTGTAAATAGTCCATGTGCAATAGCATACAATGTATCTCTGGTAATCCCTCCTTGTAAATAGTCCCTGTGAAATAGCATACAATGTATTTCTGGTAATCCCTCCTTGTAAATAGCCCCTGTGAAATAGCATACAATGTATCTCTGGTAATCCCTCCTTGTAAATAGTCCCTGTGAAATAGCATACAATGTATCTCTGGTAATCCCTCCTTGTAAATGGTCCCCTGTGAAATAGCATACAATGTATCTCTGGTAATCCCTCCTTGTAAATAGTCCCTGTGAAACATTGTCCCGTATTTAGCTTATACAGTGTTTTTCCTGTGAGCCAAAGGAAAATATTTTCATGTGGACCTTAACTAGGCAGATTAAAGTTAATCTTTACTTGATCCAACATACCTATCCTTTTTTTGGGCAAAAAATACTTATGTACTTAGTTAGTGTTATTTGTATTGGCCAACATGTTTTTTGGAGGGTGTTAGGAGTTAGTGTTTGAGTAGTTTTACTTGCCTTGTTAATTTTGTTTCTTTTTTCTTTTATCCCAGGAACCGCAAAATTGTCCACTCGCTGAATGTCCAAGCAGTGGTGGCCCCGGACATGCAGTTCCTTAGTATGATCGCCGGGTTTTCAGGCTCATCCCATGACGCGACGATCTGGATTGTACCATCGGTTTGAGTCTGGAGAAAGGCCCTCTCCCTGTCCTCCTCGACGGGCGCCGCCATCTTGCCGCGGGGCGGGGCTTATGACGTCACGCCTCGGGTGTCGTCCTTTTTTTCACTTGTCATCGCTGGCCACAGCCACAGTAGGAGGAAGACAGGTGATGATCTGATCGCCTGCCTCCCTCCTCCACTGGCCAGCGATGACAACAACTGTCATCAGAGCTGCAAGGGACACAGGAGCTGAGGATAAGAGGTGAGTAAAGTAAAAAAAAAGTTTTTATTTTTTAATAAAGTCATTTTTTATTCTGTGTGTGTGTGGTTTTCTTTTACTGTTAACTCCTTGTGAACTGGTAAGGGGTCCACGAGACCCCTTATACCAGTTCACAAGGCTCGGGGTCTGGCAAGTCACCTGCGGCTAGCGGGTGACTTGCCATTAACCCCCGGCACCCCCATTACCTGCCTCCCCAAAGCCCGGGGGGGGGCAGAAGAGCCCATGGCCATTTAACCCTTAAAAATCCAAAAAAATGCCCCCCGGGAGGGGGTACCCTATGTTGTTTTTTTTTTATTAACCCTTTATGTTCTGTCACCCAGCAGCTATAAAAGGCTTCCAGCAGGTGAGCAGAAGCCAGTGATTGCCGAGGGACACAGTGCTCCAGGATGAATAGGAGGTAAGTATTAAAAAAAAAAAAATAATAATAATAAAATATTTTTTTTCTGTGTGTGTGTGGTGTTTTTTTTTACACTTAACCACTTGTGAACTGGTAAGGGGTCCAAGAGATCCCTATACCAGTTCACAAGGCTGGGGGCTGGCAAGTCACCTGCGGCTAGCAGGTGACTTGCCATTAACCCCCCGGCACCCCCAATTACCTGCCTCCCCAAAGCCCAGGGGGGGCAGAAGAGCACGTGGCCATGGGCTATGCGGGCTTGTAGCCTGCAGGGCCAGGGGCCACAAAAGCTGGCCCCTGCGCCCTGTTTCTACAAGCCCTGCATAGCTGGTCCCGGGCTGGTTACTTCGGGTAAGGGGGACCCCATGTCATTTTTTATTGTATTTTTAAAGGTTTTTAACTCTTAAAAAAAAAAAAAAATGCCCCCCCCTATGTCATTTTTTTTTAAATCAACCACTTATGTTCTGTCACCCAGCAGCTATAAAAGGCTTCCAGCAGGTGAGCAGAAGCCAGTGATTGCCGAGGGACACAGTGCTCCAGGATGGATGGGAGGTAAGTATTAAAAAAAATAATAATAACATTTTTTTTCTCTGTGTGTGTGGTGTTTTTTTAACCCCCCGGCACCCCCAATTACCTGCCTCCCCAAAGCCCAGGGGGGGCAGAAGAGCCCGTGGCCATGGGCTATGCGGGCTTGTAGCCTGCAGGGCCAGGGGTCACAAAAGCTGGCCCCTGCACCCTGTTTCTACAAGCCCTGCATAGCTGGTCCCGGGCTGGTTACTTCGGGTTTTAACCCTTAAAAATCCCCCCCAAAAAATGCCCCCTTCCCCCCCCCCCCCCCCCCCCCGGGAGGGAGGGCTCTATGTCATTTTTTTTCTCGATTTAACCCTTTGTAGTGTGGATGGTAGTTGTATTTTATTTGTAAATGTTCTAAAGTACTTGTTTCAGTTTGGGGGGGTCTCCTGGGCAGGAACAGGGGGCTACCGATAAATATGTGGTACCGTTATAATCGGTAGAAATGGGGCTTTCTCATGCAATATGGTTTTCTTTAATAAAATACATTTTTTATTTAAAATAAAGGAGGCAATTTTCTAAAAAAAAAAATATTTATTTATTTATTTTTACTTAATAATAATATTGTAAAAAACAGAATAACATTTACAAACATTACATTTCATGTTAAAGCTTAAACTTTAATTTTTTTTAACTAAATATATATATAATTTTCCAGAAAATTCCAGCAAAAATGGCGCAAAATGGGGAAAAATGACCTGGCAACAGAGGGTGACAAAATCTCAAGTAGGCTGGCAATTAAAAGGGTTAAAAGTAGCTATGCATGTTGGGTATTGTTCTGTTCGGGGGACCTTGCACTTTCAGACTTTGCTTGTTTTTTTTGGTTTGCATATTTATATTTTAGGAAAAGGTGCTTTTTATTCAGCATTTTTATACATTTTTTAGGGAAACCCTGCGCAACCAAAGAATTCTTTGAGGCATTAATTCCAGAAAGATGAGCCCACTACAACAAGCTGGGTACGCTCAGAAAGCCTAACATGTGTACTTTAAGAGAATATATGGTTTATGGGGGATATTTCAAATGTAAAGGGTTGTTTTGGTTGAAAAATTGCAAGGTGCGCACTTTGTCTGCAGAGCTGAAATTTTCAAGTAAAATTACCGTTACGCACATGCTTTACTTTGAGGTGTTTGGCAACTCTTCCCTTGACAGTAGCTATCGTTCTGTTCGGGGGATGTTGCTTTTTCAGATTAAACTTGTTTTTTCTTGTTTGTATATAGTTTTTTTTAGGAAAATATGGCTTTGATTCTGCTTTTTATCCTTTTTTTAGGGAAACTCTTTGCAACCAAAGATTACATTGAGGGATTACTTCCAGAAAATTGTGACCACATCAACAAGCCTGGTACACCTAGAAAGCTTGAGATGTGTACTCCCAGAGAATATATAGTTTGTTGGGGGCATTTCAAATGTAACGGGTTGTTTTTCTGGAAAAACTGCAAGGTGCACATAGCGCATAGCATAGTTGTATTTTATATGAAAATCCCCTAAAGCGCTGTTTCAGTTTGGGGGAGTCTCCTGAGCAGGAAAGGGTGTCTACCTATACATATGTGGTATCGCTGTAACCCGGGAGAAATTGGGATTTCACACGCAATAAGATTTTTTTGACAAACGTACATTTTTTATTACAAAGACACACTACAAATAGTAAAAAATAGATTTTTTTTTTTTTCACATATTTCACCCAAAAATATTGAGAATACACCTGAAAAAGCCCAGACTATGCTGAAAAAAACAATATATCATTTTCCTGGGAAATCCCTTCAAAAACATGGGGAGCGCAAAATAGTGCAAAATGGTCTGGCAACAAAGGGTGAAAAAACTCCAGGTAGGCTGGCAGCGAAAGGGTTATAATTTGCAAACCACAAACCCTTTACAGATGTTGGACCAGCATTTCCAAAGAAGGATTTGCCCTCATCCGCCATCTTGGAGGTTTTAATGGTCCGAACATGCTTAACATGGTGTTAGGCTGTTTTTAGCAGAGCAATCTGTATGTTCAGGGTGTGGCTCAAATGTTACATCTTCATGGTGAAGGAC
The DNA here is from genome assembly GCA_027917425.1 of Gastrophryne carolinensis. Lineage (NCBI taxonomy): Eukaryota > Metazoa > Chordata > Amphibia > Anura > Microhylidae > Gastrophryne > Gastrophryne carolinensis. The sequence goes on from CM051239.1 coordinate 134,579,916, forward strand.
CGCTTTTTTTTTTAATTTAGGGAGTAATGTGTAATTAATGTTATTTTTGTCTAATGTTTTCAGGGGATTACGGCTATCCACTGCTTCCCTGGCTGCTGACGCCCGTCCTTTGGGCACAGAATGCGCTACAGGACGCCTACAATCTGGCCCACAGGAAGACCAGGGCCGTTGTTGAGAGGGTTTACGGGCTGTTAAAAACCCGCTTCCGTTGCTTGCACCATACCGGGGGGGCACTACAGTATGACCTCAAGAAGGTCATAGATATAATTCTTGCGTGTGCTGTGTTACATAACTATGCCATCATGCAGCGTGTCCCCCGATATTCGGATCTGCCCCCCTCTCCACCCAGCTAGGATCCCGAAGACCACTACCGTGACACACCTAGTGCCTCTGGCCAAGCAGTTCGGGCCAATTTGATTTGTACCCATTTTTCTTCATTTGTTGTGCCTATGTTTGTTTTGTGCCTTTTTTTTAAATTCTTAATCTAATTTTGCTTTGTTTTTTATTTATGTTTTGTACTGTGACAACTAGTTTAGTAATTTAATTACTAAAAATGCACACATGATCTGAGACTCATGCCTATTTTTGCCCCAGTGTGTTTGGCCAAACCTTAAGCAAAAAACACCTAAACATTAAGGCATCAACTTAGTCAACAACAGGTCACATTCATTTTATTTAAATTGTAAAAGTAAAAATTGGAGTGGATGGTCACTCCCATACGTCATGTCATGTACATACATGGTAAAACAACCAATTCAATTAGTGACAAATCGTGGCACCTAGCAATTGGCCACAGGCAGGAGTTTGAAAGTAATGCACTCCAGGCCGAAGTTTATATCCCAAAGAAAATACACACACATATGGAGCAAGCATTGGCATGTCAATATTTTTGGTCAAAGAAATAGGGACACATACACACCCTCTCCTGCTTGGCCACATTTGCCACAGGCACAGGTGGAAAGCAGCCATACCTATGTCACATCTATGCCTGTAAGTCAGTGGGCCACCCAAACAAGAAGCCCCAGTCCAAATCCAAGTCCAGTCCAATCTCTGCCAGGGTTCAAGGTAGTAGTTTGCCAGGGCAGAATGTCCCCCAATCATGCCTACAAACAGGAGGAGCCAGAACCAATGTAATTAGGCCCAAGCCAGCAGCGCAACAGCTTGAGTGGCAGGTTCAGTGAGGCTTGAGCTCAGGCATTGGCTAGTGGGCTATCTCAGCACTCTAATGAGCTATATGGGCGCAAATACAAAGCATACAAGCAAAGCCATACCAAAAGGGTATATCGGTAGGGCCCCTCAGACAGGTCAATACAGTGGGAATGTAGAGCAAAGATGTGGAGCAGATACAGGCCAGATAGGGGTTAAAAGCTTTGATGCCCATAAAACCCTGGTGGTGGGCCTTGGAGGTGGCCCATCACCTGGGCATGTGTGGCATTCCTAATCTGCAACTGTTCCAACATGTTTCTATTGGTTGTTCGAACTTCCTCAAGCATGGCACTGAAATTAGTACTTAAGGCGGCCTTGTGGGTGTTGCTAGTTCGAACTTCCTCAAGCATGGCTGTGAAATTTGTGGATATGGTGGCCATGTGGCTGTTGGTTGACCTAAATTCTGTCAGCATGGAGTTTAAGGTATTTTTTAAGGTCTCTAATTGTGTTTGATGCTGCTCGTTGTTTCTTTGATTTTGTTGACGAAATAAACGCCTCTCATGGTGCCATGCTGACTCCATGATCGGCATGCACCTCCCCTGGGAAACTGGGCGACGTAGCTGACTACGCCTCCCAATTCCCCGGGTTGGGGTACGTGCAGATGATGGTCCTCTAGTTCGACCAACAGCCACAGATGTGCTTGCCAAATCCTCTGCAGCAGACCTACCACTGGGGACTGTAGGCTCTGCATGTTGCCCACGATGGGCTGGCAGCATGCGGCCAGATTCAGTCTGCTGCAGAGGATTTGGTGTAGAAACATGTTAGGACAGTTGCATATTATGTTCCAGGGGGGGGCTGTAGTGAAGGTCCCATCAAGGTGGCATCCTCCTCCAGCTCCTGGATTTCCTCCATCAGTGTGTGGGTCTGTTGGGACATGTTAAAAAAAAGGTTCAGTTTGGGCACTAAATATTTTTGTACTGCAAATTATTCATGTTAATTCACATGCATCAGCAGATTCTGAAAAATACACTTACCGTATATATCGGATCCTGGCTCCTAGGCAGCACGGAAGTTGACGGCGTGGTCCAACTGGATGAGGCTTCTACACTAGCTGAGGGATGATGCTGGGCTGCATTGTTTAAAAAAAGGCATGTAAACACACAACTATGCATTAGTGATCTGTATTACTACATATGCGTCACTAAAACATGTGGGCAAGCAGGAATGGCAACTCCCCCAATGGTCCAAGTTGTCCTTCACTATGAATGTCCTTATCTGTTAGATGTAATAATCAACATGTACATACACATTGGTCACCTTAAATAAAACAAACATGAATGTAGTGGGTGTTATGAGGCTTCACACATCCATCAAAGGGCCATTAGGGACCCACACTCAGCTTGCAAATAGCATTTGGCTTAAGAATATGCTGGTTGCCATTCTTCCTATGTAGACCTTTCCCTGACCCCAGATCAAGTATTTGAGACCAAAGCACAGCTCCAACCCAAGTGGCCTAAAGATAAAGATGGAAGTGTTGGATCTGATTGATTATATTCACATAACAGGCAGTCCTTTGCTAATATAAATACTTTAATAGTGTCCATAAATACTCTCAAATGTGGGGGCATATATGCCTTTGAGCCTCATTTTACACGTTCCAAACATTTCACATACACACTAACATTACTAACCTGTAGGAATAGTAGGGAGTGTCCCTCTAAGGCCACGGGATGTATCAGTCCCAGAACCATCTCCTCAGCTTGGGTAAATTGAAGTTTAGTGGGGAAGCCTCCGCCAGTTTGTAAGCTGAAAAAGATAGTTTGGCAAATGTAGCAAAATGTTGACAATACAAGAAGCAGAAAAATACACAAAGTAGATATGTACCAGTAATTTCGCCGTTCTTTCTTCCATGCTGCATACTTCAGGTCCCTTATTTTGCGTTGAATCTGCTCCACATCTTTGAGCTCATCCCCTGCTGCATTGACCTGGTGAGCTCCTCTAAAATTTCTGCTTTCCGCATTTTGCTGGTTGCTTTGGATCTGCGCCCATAAAGTTCATCATAATGTAAAGTGAGCCCACTAGCCAATGCCAGAGTTTGGGCCTCCCCAAACCTGCCACTCAAGTGGCCTCAGCGCAGTGTGCACCCTGTTGCTTGAGGTTCTGTCTCCTCATTGTTTGGAGGCAAATCAGGGGACATTCTGGCCTGGCTGTGTTGGGATGAAATGTATGACAGCTGGCTGGCTTCAGATTGGACAGGACTTGGATAGAGACTGGGTGTTCGTGGCTGGGTGGCCACTGAACTAGCAGGCGTAGATGTGGCATATGGAGAGTGCCTTGCCACCTGTGCCGGTGGCAAATGTGGCTGAGGAGGAGAGGGTGTGCTGGATTAAGTAGGGCTTCTTGGCCTGTGCCTCTGTGGCCCCTTCAGAGTTGCATGCCCCTGGGAGGTTGTGGGACGTGCCTAGGGTGATGGCGACCTTGGGCTTCTTGGGCTTCTTGCCCGATGGCTTAGCCTCTTGCCATTGGATTTTTCACCATGTGGGGGTGGTGATGGCGACCTTGAGCTTCTTGGGCTTCTTGCCCGATGGTTTAGCCTCTTGCAATGGGTTTTTTCACCATGTTGGGGTGTTGATGGCGACCTTGGGCTTCTTGGGCTTCTTGTCCGGTGTCTTGGCCTCTTGCCGTGGGAGGTTTGGCCACGTGGGTGTGGTGATGGCGACCTTGGGCTGCTGGGGCTTCTTGCCTGGTGGGTTCTCCTCTTGGCATGGGAGCTTTTCCCACCTGGGTGGGGTGATGGTGACCTTGGGGGGCTGGGGCTTTGCACCCTCTTGGTTGTTTTTTTAGCGGCTGTAGATGTGTTTTTGCTGGCTTGGGGCTTCCTCTTTGCCGCTGCCTCCTTTTCTTTGGTGGTTGTTGGTGTCTTGGCCTGAGCACTGTGTGTTGCCCGCACCTTACCTTTAGGCATTTGTGAGCGAGTGGTGGGGCCTGCAGAATCCTCCTCATGCTTCTGTGGGTGTTTGCTGCTGCTGCCCTCCTTTGCTGCGGCTTTTTTCACACTCGCAAACAGAATGAGCTGTGTGTCCAGGACCCTTTAAATGCTAATGCCTGGGTATGACACTTACGCGTTCGCGTACATGTGCGTACAGCCGTTCGTCCGGCTGTGTGGAACCCGGAAACCGCTGGGGCATTACTTATCTGCTGCAGACAAGAAGAAAGATGGTACCCACAATCTTCACCCGCCAACAAGAAGAGATCCTTATGCTTGTAAGTGTATTTTCATGCCTTTTATTTGCCATCAAAATGCATGCCTAGCACTTAAGGAAGCGCAGGAAGAAACGGTTTGTTTGAAAAGTGTCTAAAATTCCGTGCCAAACCGAAGTTAAGGCCCACATGTACGAACCAAGTCTATTACATCTAGAAGGATATTTTTAGCCTAGAAATGTGTCTGGTAATGTCATTTAGTCAAATGATCGATTTGTGGCCGATATTTGTATGCAGTTTGATCTAAATCCTATGTTTCTTTTGTGTTTTGAAGACGATGCTGAAGCGCAGGTACGACTACCTGCCCAACTCATTTGAGAAGAGGACCGTCGCCCTGGAGATCATTTCCAGGATTCAACACCAGACGGACACCACCTTCACCCACACGCAGATCATGCAGCATTGGTCGGACCTGAACGGCTGCACATGCTTCGGGTGCGGCGCTTTTTTGGACTCCATTTCCCAATTAAGTACATAGCGATTGCATGCTAGATGTAAGTAATACAGAAGGTAGGCCTTTATTTAGAAATGCTTCTCTTTTCTAGTGTTGGAAATGGAGTACCAAATCCGACGCACCCGGAGGTGCACAGGCCGACCAGTGCTGCATGAATCTGCAGCTGTAAGTGAAGGTGGTGGATCTCCAGGGTGACGGTCCTAACCCTCCTCTGTAGGGTTCTCCGACCAGCCCCTGGACCTTTCGACAGAGGAGGGGCGGCATGGCGTGGGCAGGCAGCGACGCAGCCAGTAGCCTCTGGTATGTGACTCTTCATGTAACCGCACACACATACATGCTATTTCAAAAAAGCTGATTCCCTTAATCTCTTTTTCTAGATTTTGATGTAGCGGGTGAAGAATCTGTGGAGTCTGCAGCAGATCAGGCCCAGGAGGCACATGGAGAAGGTGGGTGATGTGACACACACATTGAAATTGACATTTTCATACTGTTGACTAAGACATTATAAGTGACCCTATTTGCCATGTCTCTACAGCCTTAACTTCACAGCAGTGGCAGGGCCCAGAGTTGGCAGCAGCAGGAGCCCAAAAATTGGCCTAAAGACACACTGGAGTTGGCAGCAGCAGCAGCAGGAGCCCAAACATTGGCTGAAGGAGACACTGGAGTTGGCAGCAGCAGCAGCATGAGCCCGAACATTGCTTGAAAGAGACACTGGAGTTGGCAGCAGCAGCAGCAGGGGCCCAAAATTGGCCTAAAGACACAATGGAGTTGGCAGCAGCAGCAGCAGGAGCCCAAACATTGGCTGAAGGAGACACTGGAGTTGGCAGCAGCAGCAGCATGAGCCCGAACATTGCTTGAAAGAGACACTGGAGTTGGCAGCAGGAGCCCAAAAATTGGCCTAAAGACACACTGGAGTTGGCAGCAGCAACAGCAGTAGCCCAAACATTGGCTGAAAGAGACACTGAAGTTGGCAGCAGGAGCCCAAACATTGGCCTAAAGACACTGGAGTTTCCAGCAGCAGCAGCAGCAGGAGCCCAAACATTGCTTGAAAGAGACACTGGAGTTGGCAGCAGCAGCAGGAGCCCAACCATTGCTTGAAAAAGACACTGGAATTGGCAGCAGGAGCCCAAAAATTGGACTAAAGTCACACCCTGGAGTTGGCAGCAGCAGGAGCCCAAACATTGCTTGAAAGAGACACTGGAGTTGGCAACAGGAGCCCAAACATTGGCTGAAAGACACACTGGAGTTGGCAGCAGCAGCAGCAGGGGCCCAAAATTGGCCTAAAGACACAATGGAGTTGGCAGCAGCAGCAGCAGGAGCCCAAGCATTGGCTGAAAGAGACACTGGAGTTGGCAGCAGCAGGAGCTCAAACATTGCTTGAAAGGCACACCCTGGAGTTGGCAGCAGCAGCAGCAGGAGCCCAAAAATTGGCCTAAAGACACACCCTGGAGTTGGCAGCAGCAGGAGCCCAAAAATTGGCCTAAAGACACACTGGAGTTGCCAGCAGCAGCAGGAGCCCAGACATTGCTTGAAAGAGACACTGGAGTTGGCAGCAGGAGCCCAAATATTGGCCTAAAGACACACTGGAGTTAGCAGCATCAGCAGGAGTCCAAACATTGCTTGAAAGAGACACTGGAGTTGGCAGCAGGAGCCTAAACATTGGCTAAAAGAGACACAGGAGTTGTCAGCAGGAGCCCAAAAATTGGTCTATAGACACACTGGAGTTGGCAGCAGCAGGAACCCAAACATTGGCTGAAAGAGACACTGGAGTTGGCAGCAGGAGCCCAAAAATTGTCCTAAAGACACACCCTAAATTTGGCAGCAGCAGCAGGAGGAGCCCAAAAATTGGCCGAAAGACACACCCTGGAGTTGGCAGCAGCAGCAGGAGCCCAAACTTGGCCTAAAGACACACTGGAGTTGGCAGCAGCAGCAGTAGGACCCAAACATTGCTTGAAAGAGACACTGGAGTTGGCAGCAGGAGCCCAGAAATTGGCCAAAAGACACACTGGAGTTGGCAGCAGCATAGGGAGCTCATATATTGCCTGAAAGACACACCCAGGAGTTGGCAGCAGCAGCAGAAGGAGCCCATATATTGCCTGAAAACCACATTGGAGTTGGCAGCAGCATTAGGAGCCCATATATTGCCTGAAAGACACACCCTGGAGTTTGCAGCAGCATGAAGAGAACATATACAGATTTTCGGCATTTCTTATCCGAATATAATCTTATCCGAATATTAATAAAATGTAAGACTAATGTAAAGCATTTTCTCAATAATTACTTGTGGTCTGATGCGGAGAAATGTCTGTAACTGGAGAGCAGCGCCTTAAATCTGTTTTGCACTATCCATATTTCTTTAGTGTTGGTCTGGCCCCATGATCAATCTACTCTAATGCATCAGGCATTGGTGGGTGGAAATCTTGGCTGATCCATGCCCAATTCATTTCCACGCAGGCCAGTCTCTCAAAAAAACATTTTTCAAGCGTACTGGAGCACATTGAATTGCTCTCATCAGAGCATCACATACGCACATCTAAGAGTTTCATCACTTTGTTCCTGTTAAAATCTTCAGGGCCTAGTTACTACTTAGTGAAAGGCCATAGATAGTTACACACCTGCTGCTGTTATCGTCAAATCCTGCTTTAAGTGTAGCGTAGCGTTTTGTCCTCCCCTCATATACGCACTAAGTATGTCAGGCAGAGAAGTGCCAGGATGGGCACAGAGAAGTTGCAGAGGCCTAAATTCATCAAGCAGAGGTTGCAGCAGACTAGGGGTGAGTGGCAGCAGGAGTCTCAGCGAGAGGCCTGATCTCCCTGTATCAGCTAGCGGTCGTGTCTTGACCAGCAACCCATCTGCCATCATCCATTGGTTAACACGGTCATCCACTGCATCACAAGTGACATCTGACAGTCAACTGTCGGTTATATCTTATGCTTTGGGTTCAGCTCCACTATTCAGTGAGGACGATCTGATGATCAGCAGCTACTGCCCAGCCAAGAAGTGGAGGAGACACTCACCGCTTCTTCCACTAGGTGGGCAAGTAGTGATGAGGAGAGTGGTGCGGGAGGTGGTGTTTCAAGCGTTTTGGCTTCTTAAGCAGACACTGTTGAGGAAGCTGAGGAGGACATCAGTGAGTTTTGAGGGCACTTTAAAAGGCTTGGAGTGATGGAGAGTGACAGATTAGTAACATATTAGTAACATATTAGTAACATAGTAACATATTAGTAACATATTAGTAACATAGTAACACATTAGTAACATAGTAACACATAAGTAACATAGTAACACATTAGTAACATAGTAACATATTAGTAACATAGTAACATATTAGTAACATATTTGTAATTAGTAACATATTTATAATTAGTAACATAGTAACATATTAGTAATATAGTAACATAGTAGGCCTCAATTCATCAAGCAGAGGTCTCAGCAGACTAGGGGTGAGTGGAAGCAGGAGTCTCAGTGAGAGGCCTGATCTCCCGGTATCAGTTAGTGGTCGTGTCTTGACCAGCAACCCATCTGCCGTCATCCATTGGTTAACACATTCATCCACTTAACATGGCTATATGAAAGATGTGTAGGCAGAAGGCGAAGTGTGGCCAGGGTCCCAATGTTGGACCCCCAGCCCTGCATCAACATTTTCAGCGTCACCATAAAGCGGAGAGTTGGCTCCAAAGTGGTGGTCCAGCCTGCTGCATTACCCAATGGCACTCCGCTCTCTTTTCCAGCCAGCCAAGGCTCCACCACCTCCTGTGTGTCATACCCATCCTCTGTCGCTCCAGATGCTCCTCCTCCTCTTAATCTGAGTCAGTCATTCCGCCAGCAATCCATTGGCCAAGCCATGTCCAAGAGACAACAGTATGTGCCCACTCATCCAACGTGCAGAAGCTAAATGTGCTCCTATATAAGTTGCTGGTGCTGCAGTCCCTCCATTTTGAGGTGGTGGACCTTTCAGAGAACTAATGGCTTGTGCCGAGCCGAGGTGGAGAGTCCCATGCTGTCATTTCTTTGCGAAGAAGGCAGTACCAGCCCTGTACAATTTTGTTGAACAGAAGGTGGGCCAGTCCTTTAGCCTGTCAGTGTGTACCAAAGTGCACGGCAGTGCCTACGTCTGGAGCTGTAACTACGGTCAGGGACAATACATATCCTTTAATCCCCACTGGGTGATTGTGGTTCCTGCACAACCACAACAGCAACTTGGACAGGTCCCTCCGCTGTGGCCTCCACGCTCCTAGGCCGTTGTGCCTGTGACAGTGCACTTGCACTTAGCAATGGTGTCACAGAAAAAAGTGCCTAATTGACAATTACATATTAATTGTTAACATTTGTCTTATTTGAACACATTTATAATAATAACATATAATAACAAATAACATAATAACAATAACATATAACATAATAACATATAAAATGTATCCAATTTTTTTTTAGGTTAATTTTGTATTTTTTTCTTTTCTTCTTCATTTTCTATTTTTTTTAATATTTTGTATTTTTTAAAAATATATATTTTTTGATTTTTTTTTGTATTTTTTTCATATCTTTTCCATTGTCTTTTTAAAATATTTTTTAAATGTTTTTCCAATTTTTTTTGTTAATTTTTTATTTTATTTTTTTGTATTTTGTTTTTTCTAAATATTTTTTTTTATGTTTTTTTTTTTTTTTCAGTGCCCTTCCAGCCTACCATGTGTGCAGGACTCGGCGGTTTCACGCTGTTCTTCACATGAGCCACGGAGTCACGCATGGGAGGAACTGCTAAAAATCATAAATCTCCACCCAAACTGCAAATGGGAACCATGGTGACTGACAATGGGAAGAACATCTTGCCTGTGCTGCGACAAGGAAGCCTGAGCCATGCCACACGTGTTCATCCTAGTTGTCAAGCATTTTCTAAAGTCTTCCCCCCAGCTGCAAGACATGCTAACAACGGGAAGGAAACTTTGCATGCACTTCAGCCACTCCTACACCACCAAGCACACCCTTCTTGAGCTACAGCGACAGAATGGTATCCCCCCACATAGTCTGATTTGTGATGTGTCCACCCTCCATATGTTGGATCGTCTATACGAACTGAGAAAAGCCATCACTGTTTTCTTGATGGTCCAAGCGGATAGGGGGACTCCCCTGTGTAACTTAAATGTTAACCAGTGGCAGCTCATACGTGACACCTGTCGTTTGCTCAGGCCCTTTGAGGAAGCCAATTATTAGTCAGTTGCCAGGACTATGGGATGAACAATGTGATTCCACTGCTTCATGTACTACACATGTACTACACATGTTGGAAACCATGGCTGGTCAGGGCACTGGAGACATGGCGCCTACATTTCACGGCCACATGAAGCCTGTGGGGGCTGAAGTGGAGGAGGAGGGGGTGGAGCACAGCGAAGCACAGTTTAGGTTTGACAAAATGGCCATTTTATCTAGTCATCTGACAGGAGAGGAGAAGCAGGAGCAGCCAGAGGAGCTAGAGGGTTGTGAGGAAGGCGAGACAGAGGACCCAGACACACCGTGGCAGTATGCTCCCTCCGAGTCAATTGCAGAAATGGCACGATGCATGCTCACGTGCTTGCGTAGTGACCACAGAATTGTCTCCATTTGTCAGCGGGATGACTTCTGGCTCTCCACCTTATTGGACCCTCGCTACCGGCACAAAATGGGGGCATTTTTTTACATCCACTGAGAGGGAGGACAAACTGACCTACTACAGAGACATTCTACGTAGTCAGTTGGCCGATGCCTATCTGCATGGCCGATGCCATGGTCCATACTGTGATGCCCAGGGGGACACCAGCCTTCTGTAAGCAGGCAACCATCGGTGAAGGCCGATGAACCACGAGGGTATCCCGAAGCCGAGGTCCTTCACAGGTAGTCAATCCGGAGGGTGCGTCAGAGTACAGGGATGAGACAGGTGCATAGTCAGGAGTAGCCAAGGGGTCAAGCCGGGAGGTCAGAGATCGCGGGGTATCCAGAGGGGCAGGCAAGTTCATGGTCAGACAAAGCAGAGGTCGGTACAGGCAGCAGACAGGAATGGTCGATCATGCCGGGTCGAAATCAGATAACAACTTACAGAATCACACCCTAATCACAAGCGACCCGCATAGTGAGGCTAATCATGAGCAGCAGAAAGACCTGGAGCAGGCCCTAAACCAGCAGGTAGTGTCATACCTTGACATGACCATGCCAATGCACCTTGAGGACCCGCTGGACTTCTGGGCAGCCAAACTTGACTTGTGGCCGCAACTGGCAGAGTTTGCCCTGGGAAAGCTGTCCTGCCCAGTGAGTAGTGTGCCATCTGAGTGGGTGTTTAGTGCGGCGGGGGCCATAGTCATTCCAAGGAGAACTCGTCTGTCCACGAAAAATGTGGAGAGACTCACCTTTGTGAAGATGTATCAGGCATGGTTCAGCCAGGATTTCCAGCCACCAATGGCTGATCCATGGTAGTAGCTGATGCATGGTAGCTCCTTATGCTGCTGCCAACTCCTGGGTGTGTCTTTCAGGCAATATATGGGCTCCCTATGCTGCTGCCAAGTCCTGGGTGTGTCTTTCAGGCAATATATGGGCTCCCTATGCTGCTGCTGCCAGCTCATATGTGTGTCTTTCAGGCAATATATGGGCTACTAAAGCTGCTGCTGCCAACTCCAATGTGAGCACTCTTAAAAGACACATGCTAGCATAGTTGGGATGCCCCCCGATTAAAGGCAATGGCTGCTAGCAATTTGACAACGTGACTTTCTTTACAAAATGCAACCAGTTAATAGACAGGTACTCTTGAAATATTAATGCTAGTGTTTGGGATGCCCCTTCCTCACATAGAGAGGTTGGCTCCTTTGATAGTGTAAAAGTGACATTGATTACAAAATCCAACCAGCTAATAGACAGGTAGTCTTGAAATATTTATGCTAGTGTTTGGGATGCCCCCTGCTCACATACAGAGGGGGCCTCCCTTGATTGTGGAAAAGTGACGTTAATGATAAAATGCAAGCAGTTATTAAACAGGTAGTCTTGAAATATTTATGCTAGTGTTTGGGATGGGCAGGGGTTTTTACAGCAGACACAAAAACAATTAAAACTGTGCTCCAGTTAGATGAAATCCCCTTTAAGAGCTGCTTGTGTGTAACAGATAGGGTTAAATGTGCAAACATGGCATGCCCAGTGGGCAGGGGTTTTTAGAGCAGACACAAAAATAATTAAAGTTGTACTCTAGTTAGATGAAATCCCCTTTAAGAGCTGCTTGTGTGTAACAGGTAGGGTTAAATGTGCTAATATGGGATGCCCAGTGGGCAGGGGTTTTTACAGCAGACACAAAAACAATTAAAACTGTGCTCTATTTAGATGAAATCCCCCAATAGCTGCTTGTGTGTAACTGATAGGGTTAAATGTGCAAACATGGCATGACCAGTGGGCAGGGGTTTTTACAGCAGACACAAAAACAATTAAAACTGTGCTCTAGTTAGATGAAATCCCCTTTAAGAGCTGCTTGTGTGTAACAGATAGGGTTAAATGTGCAAACATGGCATGCCCAGTGGGCAGGGGTTTTTAGAGCAGACACAAAAATAATTAAAGTTGTACTCTAGTTAGATGAAATCCCCTTTAAGAGCTGCTTGTGTGTAACAGGTAGGGTTAAATGTGCTAATATGGGATGCCCAGTGGGCAGGGGTTTTTACAGCAGACACAAAAACAATTAAAACTGTGCTCTATTTAGATCAAATCCCCCAATAGCTGCTTGTGTGTAACTGATAGGGTTAAATGTGCAAACATGGCATGACCAGTGGGCAGGGGTTTTTACAGCAGACACAAAAACAATTAAAACTGTGCTCTAGTTAGATGAAATCCCCTTTAAAAGCTGCTTGTGTGTAACAGATAGGGTTAAATGTGCAAACATGGCATGCCCAGTGGGCAGGGGCTTTTACAGCAGACACAAAAACAATTAAAACTGTGCTCTAGTTAGATGAAATCCGCTTTCAGAGCTGCTTGTGTGTAACAGATAGGGTCAAATGTGCTGATATGGGATGCCCAGTGGCCTGGGGTTTTTACAGCAGACACAAAAACAATTCAAACTGTGCTCTAGTTAGAAGAAATCCGCTTTAACACCTGCTTGTGTGTAACAGATAGGGTCAAATGTGCTAATATGGGATGCCCTGTGGGCAGGGGTTTTAACAGCAGATACAAAAACAATTAAGACTGTAATCTAGTTAGAAGAAATCCGCTTTAACAGCTGATTGTGTGTAACAGATAGGGTCAAATGTGCTAATATGGGATGCCCATTGGCCTGGGTTTTTTACAGCAGACACAAAAACAATTCAAACTGTAATCTAGTTAGAAGAAATCCCCTTTAACAGCTGCTTGTGTGTAACAGATAGGGTCAAATGTGCTAATATGGGATGCCCATTGGCCTGGGGTTTTTACAGCAGACACAAAAACAATTAAAATTGTGCTCTAGTTAGAAGAAATCCGCTTTAACAGCTGCTTGTGTGTAACAGATAGGGTCAAATGTGATAATATGGGATGCCCATTGGCCTGGGGTTTTTACAGCAGACACAAAAACTATTTAAACTGTACTCTAGTTAGAAGAAATCCCCTTTAACAGCTGCTTGTGTGTAACAGATAGGGTCAAATGTGCTAATATGGGATGCCCTGTGGGCAGGGGTTTATACAGCAGACACAAAAACAATTAAAACTGTAATCTAGTTAGAAGAAATCCCCTTTAACAGCTGCTTGTGTGTAACAGATAGGGTCAAATATGCTAATATGGGATGCCCATTGGCCTGGGGTTTTTACAGCAGACACAAAAACTATTTAAACTGTAATCTAGTTAGAAGAAATCCCCTTTAACAGCTGATTGTGTGTAACAGATAGGGTCAAATGTGCTAATATGGGATGCCCTGTGGGCAGGGGTTTTTACAGCAGACACAAAAACAATTCAAACTGTAATCTAGTTAGAAGAAATCCCCTTTAACGGCTGCCTGTGTGTAACAGATAGGGTCAAATGTGCTAATATGGGATGCCCTGTGGGCAGGGGTTTTTACAGCAGACACAAAACAATTAAAACTAATCTAGTTAGAAGAAATCCCCTTTAACAGCTGCTTGTGTGTAACAGATAGGGTTAAATGTGCCACTGCCAACATGGGATGCACAGTGGCCAGGGGTTTTTACAGCAGAAAAAAAAGCAATTTAAAACTGTGATCTGGCTATTAAATGAAATGAAAATAAAAAATTGCTTTCCCTGTAACTTTCTCTGCTGTCCCGGCCTCGATCCTTCCCGATCTTTCCCTATCTTTCCCTGGTTCTGTCTGGTACTCTGTGGGTCTCCCTGGCTCTCCCTGGCTCTCTGTTAGTCTCTCCCTGGCACTAAACAGCTCCATTCTGGCCACAATACAACGCTGAAATGTGCACAAGCAAGATGGCCGCCGTTTATATAGCACTGTGAAGTCACCGGGGTTCCTGGCTGCTGATAGGCTGCATGTGACCTTCCCATGATACCTTGCCCCAGGGGATATGTCCAGACATGTGCATCCACCATTTTACAATGCCTGTAATTGAAGTAAATGGAGTTTAAAGGAAAAATTCGATTGATCGAATCGCGGGGAAATTCGGATTTGTTCAGAATCGATTTCCTGAAATTCGGAACGAATTCGGGCTCATCCGGATCGATTTGCTCATCTCTAACCGCGAAGTGGTTTGGGTAAGTTTTAGGGGTCTAAAATGGAAGAAGAACCTAACCGCGAAGTGGTTTGGGTAAGTTTTAGGGTTCTAAAATGAAAGAAGAACCTAACCGCAAAGTGGTTTGGGTGAGTTTTAGGGGTCTAAAATGGAAGAAGAACCTAACCGCGAAGTGGTTTGGGTGAGTTTTAGGGATCTAAAATGGAAGAAGAACCTATCCGCGAAGTGGTTTGGGTAAGTTTTAGGGGTCTGAAATGGAAGAAAAACCTAACCGCGAAGTGGTTTGGGTAAGTTTTAGGGGTCTGAAATGGAAGAAAAACCTAACCGCGAAGTGGTTTGGGTAAGTTTTAGGGGTCTAAAATGGAAGAAGAATCTAACCGCAAAGTGGTTTGGGTAAGTTTTAGGGGTCAAACATGGAAGATGTAGGAAAGCGCAAAGGGGTTTGGGTCAGTTTTAGGGGTCAAACATGGAAGATGTAGGAATGCGCAAAGTGGTTTGGGTCAGTTTTAGGGGTCAAACATGGAAGATGTAGGAATGCGCAAAGTGGTTTGGGTCAGTTTTAGGGGTCAAACATGGAAGATGTAGGAAAGCGCAAAGTAGTTTGGGTAAGTTTTAGGGGTCTAAAATGGAAGAACCTAACCGCGAAATGGTTTGGGTGAGTTTTAGGGGTCTAAAATGGAAGAAGAACCTGACCGCGAAGTGGTTTGGGTGAGTTTTAGGGGTCTAAATTGGAAGAAACTAACCGTGAAGTGGTTTGGGTAAGTTTTAGGGGTCTAAAATGGAAGAAGAACCTAACCGCGAAGTGGTTTGGGTGAGTTTTTGGGGTCTAAAATGGAAGAAGAACCTAACCGCGAAGTGGTTTGGGTAAGTTTTAGGGGTCTAAAATGGAAGAAGAACCTAACCGCGTAGTGCTTTGGGTAAGTTTTAGGGGTCTAAAATGGAAGAAGAACCTAACCGCGAAGTGGTTTGGGTGAGTTTTAGGGGTCTAAAATGGAAGAACCTAACCGCGAAGTGGTTTGGGTAAGTTTTAGGGGTCTAAAATGGAAGAAGAACCTACCCGCGAAGTGGTTTGGGTCAGTTTTAGGGGTCTAAAATGGAAGAAGAACCTAACCGCAAAGTGGTTTGGGTAAGTTTTAGGGGTCAAACATGGAAGATGTAGGAAAGCGCAAAGGGGTTTGGGTCAGTTTTAGGGGTCAAACATGGAAGATGTAGGAATGTGCAAAGTGGTTTGGGTCAGTTTTAGGGGTCAAACATGGAAGATGTAGGAAAGCGCAAAGTGGTTTGGGTCAGTTTTAGGGGTCAAACATGGAAGATGTAGGAAAGCGCAAAGTAGTTTGGGTCAGTTTTAGGGGTCAAACATGGAAGATGTAGGAAAGCGCAAAGTGATTTAGCTAAGCATTGTAGTAGAAGTGAGTGAAGCAAATATGTAGGCGAGCACTTTAATGAGTTAAGTTTGTAGTGTGCAGGCGCAAGATCGTAAGGATTTATGTCCGGACGATTATTTATTGAAAAAGGGAAACAGAATTTGACAAGGACATCCACTCGCCACATAAAGGATCCATTGACCCACGCTCAGCCCCATCCAAATCTGGGACATCACGGAAGGCGAAGGAGATTTCCTCCAGCAAGAATGCTCCCCGGCCCACAATATCCAAAACCCAAGTACCCACTACTAGTAAGGGCAAGGGTAAGACTAGGCCTAGAAGCCCTAGCCCCCCCCCCCCCCCCCCCACAACACCCTCTCCTGCTCGTTCCCAATTTCACGATTCCAGCGTCAAGAGCCCTGAGTCACCGGGCAGCTCAACGGCAGCCAGCCTATGACACCCAGCCCCCATGCAAGTCCAATCCTTTGTGAGCGAAAGGTCTGGCTATTCATCGGCTGGAAGTCAGCCAAGGTCACCAAATATTCCACCCACCCAGAAAGAGGCAGCCAGGACAACATTAGCCAGAAACTTGCGGTGTGAGAGCTTGAGCGGGCGCTTTACTGAGCCCCAAACTATGGCATTGGCAAGTGGGGTATCTGACCACTATCAGGAGCTGTATGGGAAAAATTCTAAAGCCATCAGCAAAGTGCGCAAGACACAAATCTGGGAGGACATCACCAGACAGGTGAATTGTGCTGGGACTGAGAGGAAAGATGTCGAGCAGATGCAGAGAAAAATCTCGGACCTAAAATATGCCGTCCGCAAGTAGAGAAATAAACGCAGGCAGCATGGGTACAGATGGGAGTTGGGCAGGTTGTGGTTGAGCATGACCTTCTAAGTAATCTTTTTTCGTTTTATTGCAAACAGGAGGTGGATTTCCAACCAAACTCCAGTACAGTGCAGCAGAGGAGCTTGTTCTGGGCCCAATACACCCGTCTGCACTACAGGGCTTGTCCGGGCTAGACACTGACAGAAATGTCATGCCAGAAGTTTACAATCCTAGGTACACTCAGGACCCTAGCTAGGGGGGAAGAGGGGGGGGACAACACTCCACCGGTGCAGCAGTTCAGGGGGGCGCCAAAGGTGGTCGTGAAAATGGGGGGAGTCCATTTTGAAACTTTGCCCTGGGTGCCCTAAAGGCTAGCAACTGCTATGGGTACACAAGGTATGTTTATGTGTTAAATTGCCTTTCCTTTTAAGTTCCAACAACTCAAAATACTCAAGCTGCTGTGCAACCCTCCCACTCTTTGCCCACTGACACCATGTCCCGCCAGCCATTAACAACATATCCTACACAGGAACAGCTGGATCTGGCAAGTGTACTGTGCACTAACTGGTGATGCATGTGAAGGAAGATGACTACTTGCCCCAACATATATTTGAGCAACTATTTTTTTTCCTGTCCCTACAGACACCACCCATAATGGAGGCAATACGCCATATGGAGGAGGAGGAGAACATTACCATGCCCCCACAAATGGCAAGCCAGCATCAGCATCTGCCACTGCCCCAGCAGCAGCCGCCAACAAATCCTATGCAGCAGAGTCAATCACGCCCTCTGCTGGCAGACCAGCATGGCCAGCAGCAAGAGACACAACCAACTGTCCCATGTGCTAGCTCTGCTGCAGAGAATTTGCCTACTACATCTGCTCCTGTTGCTAGGCCTAGACCTCCATCATCTGCACGCGCCCAAACCCGGGGAAGTGGAGGACACCCTCAGCCAAATAGCCATGTAATCCAGGTGAGGCGTGTGCAGATCCTGGAGACAGCATGGAGAAATGACAGCCGTTACATTATGGAAGTAAACCAAAGATTAAATGAGCAGCTGTCAGCACACTTCCAAAACTTCAATAACAACTTGAACACCCTGCTGGAAGAAATTTGGACTAGCAACAGGCAGATGCTGGGGTAGTGTGTCAGAGAACCAGGACTGTTCCCTCTGTAGTCCAGCAGAGGGTGCCTGTTCGCTTATGTCGGAGAAACAGGACTGTTCCTCCTGTTGACCAGCAGAGGCCGCCTGTGAGTCCTCTCTACTGAGCATGTGCAGGGGCCTATAAAAACAGACAAGGCCTGTCCTCAATAGCCAGTTGGTCTTTTTCCTGCATGCTCCTGAGTTCCTGTGATTCCTTCCTGTGTACCGACCCGGCTTGCTTCTGACTACGATCCTGCTTTCCTGGCGACTTCGGCTTTGTTTTGTGACCACGATCCTGTTCTGCCGGCCCACGACCTCTGCTTATTTCTCGACTTTTATCCAGATCTGCCAGCCCACGACTTCAGCCTGCCTCACACTCCCAGATCAGCTCTGGTCTGTCTCCTACCCGGAATTCTGCAAAACCCACTCCTAGGTTGCCTGACCTGGGGCCTTCCGCAGCTCAGCCTATCCTCACCATTAGAGGCTCTAGTGAATACCAGGTTGGTCCTTAGACTCCAGGCTTCCCGGTCGTGAGGTGAGCAGAGTTGCAGTCTCCGCTATCAGGGTTCACACCCGGTGTTCTGACACAGTGACAGATGATGAATGCCACCCATGCACAGGTGTTGGGCATCCTACAAGGCCACCACCAGCCTTATTACAGGAATCCACCATATTAAGAATTAGCGTTGTATTTGCTCCACATGTTTCCTCTCCATCCCAACACTATTCACTGTCTGGTGATCTGCACCCATATTTGTGAATTTGTGCCTTTGCTGGTGGCTTTAGAATTTCTAAAATACAGCTCATGATAGTGGTCAGAAACCCCACTTGGCAATGCCATAGTTTGGGGCTCAGTAAAGTGCCCGCTCAAGCTCCCACGCAGCAGGTTTAGCCTAATGAAATCCTGGCTGCCTCATCCTGGGTGGGTGGAATAGTTGGTGAAAAGATGAGTGTTGTTAAAGGAAATATTTGACAATAAAAATACATTACGCTCAAATCTGTGCCAAAGATTTTTGTATTAGTTTGTGCAGATAAGCAAATAAAAGTATAAATCATAGAAATGTGTTACATCTCAAGCAAATAATAGATATCCTGACACCAACAATTAAGGCAAATGAATATATTTTATGAAAAAAAATAGCTAATAAGATGGGCCCAGACAGACTGTACAGAAGACCTGCTGCATTATCGTAAAATTATGTAGGACACAGCAGGCTATTATTATCTTTATAACCTTGTTGGGGTCATACTGCGGCCCCCCCCCCCCCCCTGTATGATCCAGGCATCTAAATCTGCTTTTCAGCAGGCCGAAGGCCCTCTTCACCGCAGCCTGGGTCTTTCTATGGGCCTGGTTATAGCCCTCCTGGGCCTGAGTCTGAGGCCGCAGGACTGGTGTCATCAGCCATGGCAGTAGTGGATAACCCGAATCCCCTGAAAGTAATAAAACACCAAGTTAGTGTCTACTTCTTAGTTACATTGTATATCATGTCACCAGAGGGAAAGAACATCCATATGTTGAGACAGAGTTATCCAAACAGATTCATAGTCATACAGTGAAAGGCTAATGAAATTATTGCTCAAAACTTACCCAGTAGCCACCCACCAGACAAGTTTCCTGATTCAAAACGACCATAAAGGCTCGAATTCCTCAGGATATACGCGTCGTGGGTGGATCCGGGAAACCCTGCCATCACACTTAGGAATCGAAGGTCTGGGCCAACCACAGCTTGCACGTTTATGGAGTGGCCCATCTTCCGGTTCCTGTAAGAGCAGAAATATAGGTATTTAGTACATAAAAGCAATCAAGCAAATAACCAAGTTAACGTCACCAAAATAATAGATCCTTATTGTTAATTTTTTTTTTTTTTTTTAAAGTACTAAAACCAATAAGTAATAGTTGGTCACTCGGACACTCGGATTTAATTAAGGTCTACATGATAAGGATTAATTAAGGGCAACATGAAAATGATTACTTATGGTCTGCATGAACATGATTAATTAAGGTCTACATGATAAGGAATAATTAAGGGCAACATGAAAATGATTACTTATGATCTGCATGAAAATGATTAATTAAGGTCTACATGATAAGGAATAATTGAGGGCAACATGAAAATGATTACTTATGGTCTGCATGAAAATGATTAATTAAGGTCTACATTATAAGGAATAATTTAGGGCAACATGAAAATGATTGATTTAGATATACATTAAAACATACTGTAATTCAATGAGTTAATACAAGTCATAATGTTGACCTAAACCACATATCAAAATAGATATTCATCAGTTGCTGGAGGCACCAACGCAACATGCGTACAATCAATGGCACCCATGACGTTGGGCATGTCGGCTAGATAAAAAAAAAACAACTTAAGAGCATTCCAGGCTACCATGTTGTCTGGAAAATAAATGTATTTTGGACACAGGGTAGCCATGCCATCCAAAAACTTGTTGAGTGTGCGGCTCAGCGTAGGCTGGGACATCCCCATGGAGAGGGCACCCAGCCTCTGGAATGAGTCGTTCGACAAAAATTGCAGGCAGCCAAGCATCTTGGTTATACCTGAAATTGCATGCCCCTTCCTTGTGGTGCGGGCTAACCATGGCCCAGCTCACTATTCAAGTTATGGAGGGAAACGCGGTTAAGGCGAGTCAGCTCGAACAGCTCAACGCCATGCATGCGATCGATGTCCATGCGTGCGCGGCGCAATCTGGATTCGGCCATGCTGATGCACACCATGCCGTTTAGCTGCAAGCGCTCGTACTCCTCCACGTGCTCAGCAAACATCTTGAAAGCTACCTTTCTCCTACAAAATGACCCCGTAAGTTGAGCAGAAACAAAGCCATTTTATTGGGCAGGTTGTCATTGGCAATCAAGGCTCTGAATCATGCACAAGCCCAAACCAATAATGTAAGTTGCATGACATAACGGAAAATTGACTATAAACATACGATCATCGAAAATGCGTATTCGCGTTAGCGTAAATGCATATACGCATGAGAACAGTAATGAAAAATCAGAAAAAGCATGCAAAAGCTCACAAAACTTACACAGACATATGCGAAAGTGCATGTGGAAGAGGGTTTGAATCAGCCCTGGTATGCAGAATCCCCCCATTACAGGTAGTGTGCAGAACCCCACTCCATAAAAGGCAATGTACAGAATCTCCCCCCACAATCACACTGTTACAAGCAGTGTGCACAACCCCCCCATTACTGGCAGTGTGCAGAATTCCCCATTACAAGCAGTGTGTAGCTCCCCCCCCACACAATTTCCCTATAACAGGCAGTGTGACAGAACCCCCTACCCCCATCACAGGCAGTGTAGTGTAATCCCTCCCAATACCCCTCCATTACAGGCAGTGCAGAAGAACCCTCCACCTCAATTCCTCTATTTCACGCAGTATGACAAAATCCCCCCATTACAAGCAGTATAGCAGAATCTACACCCAATCAACATTTACAGGAAGTGTGTCATGCTTGGGTGACAGCTGTGGATTACAGGAGGGGTAAAGGCTCACAGGTGATAAGGGACATCCACCTATTTTCTCCTTGTATCTTTTCCAGGTGTTGCTGTTGTCTTTAACTTCCAGATCTAGAAGTATACTTAACCCAGCATTTGGGAGTCAGAACAGTCCATTGGTGGACAAAGTTGAAATCAACTGGTTGTTCCTATAGTTCAATATTTAAAGAGTTAATTAAAGAAAAATAACTCAAGTAAAATTTCTTCCTGTAATCATAAACAAACACATACATGTTTCCAATCTGTGCAATTAAGGATCTTTTTTCCAGCTAATATTCTATTTTCAAAAACCATGAAATTAATTAATTACAATACAGTTTAGCAGAAATAATTTCTCCTAAATAAGGAGAAAAAAGATACAGTTTTGACAATGTTCTAGGTAATCAGAGATCTTTTAATTTCTTTAACATTTTCCCATTCCATTGAGAATGCTATAAGAGTTTCACAATCCACGGTTCTTCTGTAATAAAGGTGCATTTCAATAGGCTTTCATTTGGCAGACACATCAGTATAGTAACTTCCAATTGCTAGTGCTACACAGAAAGTAATATAACGTAACCCCAAGATATCTAACCAAAGTATTAAAATATCTGAAGTGGGTTTGTTATAGTGAAGAGAAAATAACGAAATTTGCATAAAAATAAATCTTATCTAAATACTGCAGCTTTGAGAGAATAGGTTTGAGCTTGCAAGATGCGACAAAGAAAGTCACAGTATACCAGTAGGCTTTTCATTCAATAATGTACCTTTTTCCCACTGAGGTTACAGTATGGAAAATTTGCCTTCAAACCTTGATGCAGGCATACCATGTGTCACATTCTAAAGAAAGCCAGACTAATTTAATCTTCACAATGCATATGCAGTTTTGCCTATTGGGATGTCATGTTGTGTTGTTAGTGTAATTGCATAGTTTCTTGGGCTTTACATAATGGTGCTATTAAAATGATGGGGAAAATATAGAATGAAATATAAACCATAAAAATTCAAATAATGATCAATCATTATGAATCTAAGATGCATTAGAAAAATGATCAAGGTTAGAAGATGTCTCTATATTCAGTATTTGGTCACACTTTTTTGTTCATATAAGCTAGCTAAGCTTCAAGTACAGTAAACTACCTTAAGTTGAAGTCCAGTCACCCAGTAACTCCCCCCTCCCTGCCCTGCCACCTTCCCCTACTGGGTGCAGGGTGGGGGGTACAATAAAAAAAATCCTTAGCTCGTCTGGGATCCTGCACCAGTCTGCAGCACAGAACTGCTTCTCTAGGCTCTATTTTCAGCCCACCCACACATTAGGCTCGATTCAGAGGCACATTCGTCTGGACTTTCGTAGCTGTCTTTGAAAGTTTTTGTGTGTGTTTCTCATTTTTTTGTTTTTTTCGTTCATTTTTCATTCGTACGAGCGTTCAGGCAAATGCGTATATGCGCTTTCGATGGACGAATATAAATCTGATCATTTGCGTAAGTTCGGCTCATTTTCAGATCTAAATCTGATAATTTGCGTTACTTCAGATAACTTACGTTATTGGGATGGGTTTCCATGTGATTCAGAGACCTGATTGCCGATGGACCTCTGCCCTATAAAACGGATTCTTTTCCGCTTCACTTACGGGTCCTTTGAGGACTCGGATTGCTATTGTTGCACATGTTTTGCGGCTATGGGGAGGAGTTTGAGCACCTTCAGCTCCAAGGCATTGCATGTATCAGCATGGCCAAGGTCATAAATTGTATAGCAATGCATACCTGAATCAATACATTTCAT
This sequence comes from Gastrophryne carolinensis, assembly GCA_027917425.1. Lineage (NCBI taxonomy): Eukaryota > Metazoa > Chordata > Amphibia > Anura > Microhylidae > Gastrophryne > Gastrophryne carolinensis. The sequence goes on from CM051239.1 coordinate 134,603,058, forward strand.
GTATGCCTTGTAAAAGCATTTTAATGCTGACCTTAGTCCTTAGTCCTTAGCATGTAAACCTTTATTTTCCCACACATCCATATAATTGTTATATTTTTTTAGACTTATGTCCTTTGTTATTTATATTTGGATTGTTGAACTTGAATCTTAATTTGTTGTTTGAGTTATTGTTTTTGGTGGTTACCTTTGCTTTGCATAATTATTTTAGATTTGGTTGCAGGAACCGCAAGATGTGCCACTCGCACAACATACAAGCAGTGTTTGGTCCGGACATGCGACTCCTCAGTGTTCTTGCAGGGCATCCAGGGTCGTCCCATGATGCTTATATATTGCGGAGCTCCGGCTAATTTCGTCAGTTTGAGTCAGGAGAATTATCTGGTGGATGGGTTCTGGGTAAGTTTGCTCACATTCCATCAATCCATTTTCACTGTACAGCAATGAATATAGTTGATGACCCATGTCTTAACCTATGGCTGTTTTTAGCCCTTGATGACATGTCAAACAATATTGTTGCTTAGAATGTGTATTTTATGTTAGTATTTTTAAATTCTTTCAGGGGATTCTGGATATCCGCTCCTGCCCTTGCTCCTGACGCTTTTTAGGTGTTTGTACCATACAGGAAGGGGGGGGGGCACTGCAGTATGACCCCAACAAGGTTATACCAATAATTTATTGTATGTTTTTTAACAGCAACCACACGTGCCAGGGTGGCACAACTGAGTACCAGGGTCCTTCAGTTGGTGGGCGAGATGCAGGAGCTGCACGACTCGTTGGGGACCACAGATGAAGAATAATGTTCTGTGGCCTGCCATTGCTATGTATATATTTTATTACGTTTTATATGTTATTTTAACAATTTAAAATATGTTAAAGGTTTTATATTTTTTAAACTAAAAAAAAATAAAAGTTGTAAATTTATTGAAACAATTTTACTTAAAAAAAACCCTGAAAAATGCCATTTAAGGTTATTTAAAAAAAAAAATTGTCTCAGTGTCATTTCCTTTTCTAAATACATTCATTAAGGGTTGGTTACCACAAAACGAATGCAAAACACTAAATTTAGATATGAAGATTCGCCAGACCGCGAAGTAATTTAGGTAAGCTTTAGGTGTGAGAAATGGAAGAAGAATGAGACCACGAAGGGATTTGCGTCAGTTTTAGGTGTGGGAAATGGAATAATATACTGAGCGCGATGTGATTTAGCTAAGCATTGTAGCAGAAGTGAGTGAACCAAATATGTAGGCGAGCACATTAATGAGTTAGGTTTGTACAGCGCAGGCGTAAGGTTGTAAAGATTTTCGTCTGGACGATAATTTATAGAAAAAGGAATTCAGAATCTAACGGGAAATGTAAATTACTCGCTCGAGGAGACGATGGAAAAAGGGCAAAAACGAAAGCCTACGTTGTAACATGAGTAACATAAACGGAAAACGAAAGCTTGAAAATGACATTCTCGTTGGCATACGAACGAACGGGTACTTTACTGAAGGCTTGCGATGCATGCTTTGAATCACTCGTACACTCATACGCGAGCGGGAACAAAACAAAAAAAATACAGATCAGCACAAAAACTAAAGTCTTTTTTTGTCTCTCTGAATCAACCCTATTCTTTTGAAGGGGCAGATTTAAAGAGCAGGGGAAAACGCTTTGTGGTTCGTGTAGTCCCAGAGGTCTTGAGGACTTTGCTGGATTTTGGACGATGAAATGTTTTTCATGAATTCCACTTTATTGTGCTCATAAAATTATATCAATACTGTATTTTACCCTCCTTGAACCCTATCACCATGAAAACAAATTTTACTCTTTATTTTTCTGCTATTTTTCAATACTTTCTGTAGAGGGGAAATCCCCCCACTAGCATGGGTATAAACAATCAACATGATTAAAAAGTGAGGATAACCTCTTATGGACCTTGATTAGCGGAGAAATCCTACAAACTTTATCTTATTATTACAATGACTTTACATATACTTTCATACGTTTCCATTTGTTTATGCATGCAAAAGTTTCTATGTATCAATAAGTATTTTTTTCAGCGGAGCTGACAGCAGAGGGTGACAGAATCTCTAGGTAGCCTGGGTTAATTTAAAGGGTTAAATGCCCTGTCCAGGCAGACACTAACTTGCTCCTACCTTATGCCCCCTTGGAACAGTGTAAAATGAGCCATTTCTAAGCAACTCAAAAGCTCAGATTGTATGTAAAAACCTTATGTATTGTTAGTAATGCCGCTTTTTGGCTTCAATTTCTGGGCTTGCCTGGGTTGGGAAAATCTCAAAGAGATATAGTGTCAACTTTTTTGTGTGGTCCTGGAGGAATGAAATTGAAAGGAGGGTAGAAGTCCTACTACTATAGCTTCGACCCTGTGCTGAAGGAAATGGAAGAGAAATGGGAAAGAAGGTGAGCTGCCTGCTGCCTTATTATTGCCATTTATGTCTCTTAAAGGGGCATTTTTTCAATATCTCAAACATGTAAAAAAGCTTGATAGCAGGAGGAGGGGTTACTAATATAAGAAAAATTAATCCAAGCTTGTTGTTTGCTTTATTTGAAGAACAAAGAAACAGAGGTGACAGATTTTGGAACCTACCATTCCACTTTTGCAGTGAATGAATGCGTGCCCCCTGATCCAGCCTTCTGGAAACCGTATTAAAAAAAACATCACCACACAGGAACACTCCTCAGCTGCAGGGATGCAGTTGCAAGCCTGCGCAAGGGAAATTGGGATGCTGCAGGGGCACTTAGTTTGCCAGTCCTGGAGTAATTTAGAGTCCAGGGCCAACTTTTGAGGAGATAGGTCCACCTTAAGCCCTTGTGGTCTGGGTTCAATGCAGAATGGGGCCACAAGTCTAAACACCGAAAAACCCAAACAGGTGAATAAGCATAAAGGAAAAAAACAGAACTTTTTTGGTGAAAAGGTTAAAAACTATTAAAACCACAAATACACCTTGTGTAGCAGAATATATAGTACACTGTGGGTGTACAAATATGTACAGTTATTTGTGTTTTAGTAATATACATTCTTTATACTACATTTATCTGGTGTTTGGGTCTGCAGCCTTTCTTAAACAGTAGATATAACCACTCTTATTTCTTTACCACTTTCATGCTTGGCAGGCATTGTTCTTCTATTCTTGATAATGCTTACTTTTACCACTTTCATGCTTGGCGTGCATTATTCTTCTATTCTCCCTAATGCTTACCTTTACCACTTTCTTCTCTCCAGTGAAGCTCATTCTCCTTGATATTTCTATATTTGGGATGCCACATGTATATAATGTAAACATAACTATGGTTGCAAATTATTTTAAATGAAAGACAAAACAATGTTATTTAATTACTAATTAAAAATATGTTATTTTGATTTATTCTTTTTGTTCTTTTTTTATTTCTTAATTATTTTTTTCTAAAATGTGTAAAATGTAATTTTTTAATAAAAACAAAATATTTACAAACATTTTTATAAAAGATATACGTAATGTTGGAGTGGGGGGCGCTGCTGTGTATCTTCTTTGTGGACTTTAAAAGACAAAAATCAAACTATTAGTGTCTAGCCTCTGCTTCCTTGAAACCTGTTGAATAAGGCATGTTAGTAGATAGTCACATGTTTATAAACTTACTAGGTTGGTGGGGGAGTCGAGTTTGGGGAGCCACCCTTCTCACTTGGACCTTGGTCCGAGTCTGTAGAAGAAAACAAAAACAGTTGTTAGTGTAGGTTTTAGAGGTGTGAATTGTTTGTGTTGTTTTTCTTCTTGCTCGGGCATACCAACCTCTTCCTTGCTGTTCACCTATGTGGCCCTCTTGCTGATCTAGAATAAAATATCCCCAAAAACAACATTATAACACATATGGGTGATTGTTTAGTCTGTGTGTTCCTGTGAGTGTGTGTGATGCACATAGCTGACTCATCATGGCCACGGACATGGGCCTCCTTCTCTGCAGGTTGGTCCAGGTGAGCTTGTGACTCATCTGCAGAGGAGGGTGACGACGATGTTGGAGCTTGACCCACACCACCTACATGTCCATCAGATCTTCCCAGCATTGGTCAAACTCATCACCTCAGGGTGGTCCGCACTCTTTGGTGGCACTCTGACGCTAAAAGAGAATAGCATTGTTTTAAACACAGGCCTGTTTAATGTGATCATAATTGTGAATGTTTAGGCAAGAACTGTCACTTACTTGGGAATCGTTTTCTGAAAAACTTCCTCACTCTGGGATTCTTCCTCCTTTTCAGGTCCAACCAATGCTGGATGATCTGTGTGTAAGTGTAGGTGGTGTCGCTCTCCTCCTCCAGCGTTGCTACTATATCAAGTGCCAACGCCCTCTTGGCATATATTTTGGTCAGGAAGTCATAGCGTACGTTATCATCATCTAAAATGTAGAGCAAATACATATTAAAAACAAAACATAATAATATACATACTAAAAAAACTAGCAGGTTGTTACCAGGCAACACCCCTTCAACACTTCAGTTCTGCATTAATGTATTTTGGCATCCTTGCTTTACAGATCTTATAGGGTTGTGTTATTAAGAATTGGGCTGCCCCCCTGGTACCACATCCAGCTGTGCACCAAGAGATCCACTTTGTCCCTACATGGCGCCCATGTGCGCACTACTTTTCGCCTGTGTTATTCTGCAACTGGCATTGTTCTTTCCACCCTGCCCTCGTAGACACTTGGATTGCTATGCACGAATTGCTATTCCCGATCAGCCTGACTGCCTATACACTTGTGACCCTGATTAACGAAACCTATGTCTAATAGCATGCAAATGCAGGCATTTGGTGTACTTACTTGCATGATCGTCTCCTGTTGGTTGTGGGTGAACAATGAGGGTGCAATTTTTGCCCGACAGCTAAACCAAGCCATGCCCTGCTGGATGATCGGCAAGGACCACAGCGCCACTTTCCTCCTTCAAGCACACGCCAGCACAAACTTAGGCAAAGCCAGCACCACCAGCGCCAGTCAGAGCACTGGCAGGCAAAGTGCTAGGGTAAGCCAGGCAAAGTAATAGGGCAAGACATAGCAGCCCACAACAACTCCCTATGGAGCTTGCACACCTACTTCTTAACGTGTCAGGTGCAGCAGGGGGCTAGGGCAGCAGCAGGACAGCTCCAATCTAAAGATCCTCATCATGGCCAACTCCAGGCCAGGCACCCAGCCCCCCAGCCAGTCCTCTCCAGTCACCAGCCAGTGACCAATCTACCTCCTCAGTATCTTCCTCAAGACCCATAGTGCAAATGTCCCCTATTCCACCAGGAACACAGGGCGATGATGGCCAATCCTATGTTGGGCAAAACCTGTGGCGGGTTTAATAATGTCCAATATATAGCTTTATCAACTGGTGTGTCTGACCATTTTGATCAGCTGTATGGGCGCAGTTCAAGAGCTACGCCAAAATCTGTCAAGTACCACCTGTGAGTGGCAGGCTGGTAAATAGTGCCAGACCAGAGCAAAAGGATGTGGATCTGGTGCAAAGGAAGTTTGCTGGCATCAAATATGCTGTAAGGCAAAAAAATTAACAAGCGAAAACAACAAGGGTAATGGGCATGACAACATCCTTGGTGCATTTGTTGGAGATGGAATACCACACAAACTGCAATTCGAAGCAACAGAAGAAATGGTGAATGGCCTGTTGAGCCCAGCTATACTCCAGGACTTCCCAGGGTCCATCGACTCAGACATCTGCTGCTGCTGCTGCTGCTGCTGTAGTGGGTAAGTTGTTCAATATTTTGGGTTGATTAGTTTTTTCAATTGCCTAGTTAATTATGCCATCAAGGCCTAAGTGTTGTTGCTGGAACCTGAAAGGCCAAAATATAAAAAAATTACATATGCCACTTTACGACTAACTAATCATCTTTTTATACACATGTCTTTGCCACACCTTCATGACTTGTAAAACATAGAAGCAGATGGGTTAGCCATTGCTTAGGCACACAAAGTATGTGGCATAACCTTAACCCTTCTATTGCCAGCCACGTAAATTTTACGTGGCTGCCTCTCCAACCGTTAAACGCCAGCCACGTAAAATTTACGTGCCTGGTTTGCCCCCTGCTAGCGCCTGCAAAATTAAAAAAAAAAACACTTACCTGACCCCTCATTCGAACCGGCCGGGTCTCCTCTTCACCCTGGGGGGCTCCGATCCCCCGTCGGGGCTCCTCCGGAGGAAGGGGAGAGCCCGGAGTAGCCCCCCCCCGTCTTTGCGGCCGCTGGCTTTTCCTGTAAAAATAAAAAATAAATAAAAATGACATTTACTCACCTCCATGTGCGCTCGATCTCGCCGGCCCTCCTCTTCACCCGGGGGGCCTCCGATCCCCCCCCCCAGGGCTCTCTATCTTCAGGAGAGAGCCTGCCTGTCAGGCTCTCTCCCCTCTTCCTCCGACGGGCGCCGCCATCTTGCCGCGAAGCCCCGTCCCTTTGGGGGCGGGGCTGATGACGTCACTCAGCCAGCATCATGACAGCTCCAGGCCTCTCAGCTGTCAGATGCCGGTGATCGGTGGTGAGAGAAGGAGGGGACAGGAGATCCTCTGATCTCCTGCCTCCCCTCCTCCTCTGGCTGCCGATCACCGGCATCTGTCATCAGATCAGCGAGGGACAGAGGAGCTGACTGGTAAGGGGTCCATGAGACCCCTGTACCAGTTCACAAGGTTGGGGGCTGGCAAGTCACCTGCAACTAGCGGGTGACTTGCCATTAACCCCCGCACCCCCAATTACCTGCCTCCCCAAAGCCCGGGGGGGGGCAGAAGAGCCCGGGCCCACATAGGCTATGTGGGCTTGTAGGCTGCAGGGTGGGGGGGCCACCAGAGCTGGCCCCTCCACTCTGTTCCTACAAGCCCCCATAGCTGGTCCCGGGCTGGTTATGACGGGTAGGGGGGACCCTACATCATTTTTTTTTTAATTTTAAGGAATAGGGTTAGGGTTAGCCTAACCCTAACCCTTAAAATTCCAAAAAAAAATGGGGTCCCCCCCCCCGGGAGAGGGGACCCTACGTAATTTTTTTTTACATTTTAAGGGTTAGGGTTAGCCTAACCCTAACCCTTAAAAAAAAAAAATAGGGTCCCCCCCCCCGTCATTTTTGTTTTAAATTTTAAAGTGGACCAACACCCAGGATTTTCACTATCCTGAGTGTTTTTCCACTTCCGCTGTGTGAAACCCCCCAGAAAGCCCCTAAAATCTTACCTTATCTGCGACGGACAAGCGCCGGATAAGCCGCCGCCGCCTCTCACGCGTCCCTCTTACAGGGCGCGCCCGCGCTGGCCATTCACAAACGGCCGGTGCGGGTGTGCGCTCTGCTAGAGGGACGCGCGGGAGGCGGCGGCGGCTTATCCGGCGCTTGTCCGTCGCCGATAAGGTAAGATTTTAGGGGCTTTCTGGGGGATTTCACACAGCAGGGCATCCCGATTTTGGCTGCCCAGCGGGGAGGGAGCTGATCGGCCCGGGAATCTTATAGATTCCCGGGCCAATCAGGGGTGGGTGTTGGTCCACTTTAAGGGTTAGGGTTAGCCTAACCCTTAAAATTCCCCCCAAAAATAGGGGGGGGGGGGACCCTACGTCATTTTTTAAAAAAATGTTAAGGGTTAGTTAGGGTTAGCCTAACCCTAACCCTTAAAATTCCCCCCAAAAAATAGGGGGGACCCTACGTAATTTTTTAAAAAAATGTTAAGGGTTAGGGTTAGCCTAACCCTAACCCTTAAAATTCCAAAAAAAAAATGGGGACCCTATGTCATTTTCTTTTTAAATTAACCCCTTATGTTTATAGTGTGGATAGTAGTATTTTATTTGTAAATGTTATAAAGTGCTCTTTTCAGTTTGGGGGGTCTCCTGGGCACGAATGGGGGGGCTATCGATACATATGTGGTACCGTTGTAATCAGGAGAAATGAGGCTTTCACATGCAATATGGTTTTCATTAATAAAACAAATGTTTTATTTAAAATAAAGGAGACAATTGTCTAAAAAAATATTATTTTATTTATTTTTTTATTTTTTTACACAAAAATATTTAAAAAAAACTGTAGAAAAATTACAAACAAGACATTTCATGTTAAAGCCTAAACTCTGCTGCAAAAAAAATATATATATATTTTCCTGGAATTTCCAGCAAAAATCACGGTTAAACATGGAGCAAAATGGGGAAAATGACCTGTCAACAGAGGGTGACAAAATTTCAAGTAGGCTGGCAATTAAAAGGGTTAATAGTACCTATGCATGTTGGGTATTGATCTGCTCGGGGGACCTTGCACTTTCAGATTTAGCTTGTTTTTTTCTTATTTGCTTGTTGATATTTTAGGAAAAGGTGTTTTTTATTCTGCTTTTTTATACATTTTTTTGTGAAACCCTGTGCCACCTAAGAATTCTTCCAGGGATTACGCCCAGAAAGATGAGCCCACTACAACAAGCTGGGCATGAATAGAAAGCTTAAAATGTGTACTTTCAGGGAATATATGGTTTATGGGGGATATTCCAAATGTAAAGGCTTGTTTTGGTAGAAAAAGCACAAGGTGTGCACTTTGTCTGCAGAGCTGAAATTTTGAAGTAAAATTAACGTTACGCACATGTTTTACTATGGTGTGTTTGGCAACTCTTCCCTTGACAGTAGTTATGCATGCTGGGTATTGTTCTGTTCGGGGGATGTTGCTTTTTCAGATGTTCAGCTTTTTCTTGTTTGTATATAGTTTTTTTTTATGAAAATGTGGTTTTGATTCTGCTTTTTTATTCTTTTTTTAGGGAAACCCTGTGCAACCAAAGAATACATTGAGGGATTACTTCCAGAAAACTGCACCCATGTCAACAAGCCTGGAACGCCTATAAAGCCTGAGGTGTATACTTCCAGAGAATATATAGTTTGTTGGGGGTATTTAAAATGTAAAGGGTTGTTTTTCTTGAAAAACTGCAAGGTGCGCATATTGCATAGCATAGTTGTATTTTATCTGAAAATCCCCTAAAGCGCTGTTTCAGTTTGGAGGAGTCTTCTGGGCAGAAAAGGATGTCTACCAATACATATATGGTACCGCTGTAACCGGGAGAAATTCGGGTTTCACACGACATAAGATTTTATTGACAAACTTACATTTTTTTATTACAAAAAAACACTACAAATTGTAAAAAATAGTTTTTTTTTTTTGCACATATTTCATCCACAAATATTGAGAATACACCTAAAAAATGACAAACAAGACATTTCATGTTAAAGCCCAGACTCTACTGAAAAAAACTTTCCTGGGAAATCCCTGGAAATCCCTTCAAAAATCACAGTTGAACATGGGGAGCACAAAATAGTGCAAAATGGTCTGGCAACAAAGGGTGACAAAATCTCCAGGTAGACTAGTTAAAGGGTTAAGTCCCATTCACATTTCTGGAACTAAACAGCAAATACACATACCCAACCAAGCACACCAACAAACATTTACTGGTGCAACTTCATCAATGACTGCATATTCAAGGACTGCACCAAATGAAGAATTAGATCTGGTAAGTGTAATGTGGCTAACGTGGTTACCCCTGGAATACCATACAGCTCTATTTTTGTTTTACTTTGTGTATATCTATATCTATATATTTGTCTGGCCCTAAAGACACCCCTGCTACAGGCTGTCTTACAGGATCTGGAGGAGGATGAGTCACTGCAGCAGCATCTACCACAACAGCAGCATCAACACCCTCTGCTGCACCAGTTGCTTCCCCAGCACCCTTAGACACGCCATCTGCCTTAACAGCTGCCACTGCCCCAGCAGCAGCATCCCCCACTCCCTCTGCACCAGCAGCAGCCACCCCATTCCCTCTGCACCAGCAGCAGCTGCCTCCCCCTCTCCCTCTGCACCAACAGCAAAAGCCTCCCCCACTCCCTCTGCACCAGCAGCCTCCCCCACTCCATTTGCACCAGCCGCAGCAACCTCCCCCACTCCCTCTGCACCAGCAGCCTCCCCTATTCCCTTTACTGCCAAAGCTGGATCCACAGCTCCAGCATGCCCACCAGTTGGCACATGAGGAGCAGCTGCATCCATCACCTCCATGGGCCAGCTCTGCTGCAGAGGATTTGCCTCCACCCACATCAAGCACAACACATGTGGAAAGGCGAGCAACAAGTGTCCCTACCCAGGGAAGAGGACGACGGGCTCATTAAAATCACCATCCTCCCCTGGGGAGGCGGGTGCAGTTGATGGAGGCAGATTGGCGAGCAGATAGTCAAGCCTTCAGGCAAAACAGTGCTCGGTTCCGCCAAACCATGGGGAGAAATATAAGGCAGATCCAAATACATATAAACATATAAACACAGAGACAACACAAAAATGACACCGGGGACCAAAAAAATAGACACAAATGAACTAAAACAAGTCGAGACAAGGTGAATCTGGACAGACTGACCAGAGGCAATCTGTGTGCCCCGATTAACATTTTCTGAAATATCCAAAATTGCAGGGAGCATCCTGATATTGGGGTACATTCTACAGGAGGGCAAATTTATGTAGTACCATGCTGTGTGGCTGGAACTGGATGGCACCCCCTGTATGATCCAAGCAATGGAACCGGGTCTTCAGTAAGCCAAACACTCGCTCTACAACAGCCCTGGTGTTCCTAAAAAGCCAGATTGTAGGCGGCGTGTGGCTGAGTGTGAGGGCACTGAATTGGGGTCATGAGCCAAGGAAGCAGGCAGTAGCCTGAATCACGTACAAAAAAATAGAATTTGAGCCCCATACATCACACAAACATTATCATCTGAAAATAAAATTAAAAAATGTTAAAAATGGAATGGGGAGACAAGGGATGCACCCACAAATACAAGTTATACATGAGCCACAATGAAATGTCACTGATGGACATTGATGGAATACCCCGTCTTACGGTTCATGCACAAAAGACACAAAGCACCCTGGTCAAGAGCAAAGCAACATTCAAGCACACCTACACTGACGGAACAGATGCTAAGCAGAAAGGGACAACCACTGGTAAGAGTGCCTTCTTTGGCTGAATAAAAAAAAGGATGATTGTGTAAGGTGGAGCAGCTACAGGAAACTAGTTGAAATGGGAGATTGAGGTCCACTTTACAGGAGCTAATACAATGCAAGGGCCAAAGCATACTAAATATGGGGAAGCTAGACTCAAACAAAAAGTAACACATTGTATAGAATGAAGGAGGAAAAGGGAAAACAAAGACAAACCTGTAGAGATACTCCTCTGCGACTAGAATCACCAGCACCACATGCATGCAACCGATCGCACCCATGACATTAGACATAGCGGCCAGCTTATAAAATCCCAACTTAACAGCATTCCAGGCTACCATGGCCTCAGGAAAAAATATTTGTCCACCAAGGTAGCCATGCCATTGAAAAGCTTTTTAAGTGTTCGGCTGAGCATAGGCTGGGACATGCCCACAGAGAGGGCATCCAGCCTCTGGAGTTGTCCGCAAGAAATTGAAGGCAGCCAACCAATTTGGTCATACCCCCAACTGCATGCCCCTTCCTTGTTGTGGGGGCCAGCCATGGCTGCAACTCACTATACAGTTTCTTGAGAGAAACATAATTACGTTGGATCAGCTGGAATAGCTCAACATCATGCATGCAATCAACATCCACACATGGCCGATGCAATCTAGTCTGGCACAGAATGCAGCAACGCTGCAGATGCTCATACTCTGCAAGGCATTCCTTGGAGGATTCCATTACACTTTCCCACACACCTCGACAACACACTCCCGCCAGGAAATAGAGCCCATAAGTGGAGCCAAATCATGCCTAATCAAGGCTCTGAATCATACTCAAGCCCATACTAATCATGTATTATACGCATGTATTATACACATGAAAACACGTCACAAAGCACATACACAATAGATATGGGAACGAAAACGCACTTATGCAAATGCTAATACTTCCAAAAGAACACACCAGAAGCTCAAAAATGGACCAATAAATACACAAAAAATATACATACACACTCTTTTTTATGTATAAGTGCAGTTAAAAGATGCTGTGAAAGACCTTAATGTTGGAATGTTAGCTTCAAATCATGTTGCTCAATTTTATTATTACACTTCAAATTTAAAATACCTTAGCAAATAAACCAGGTTTAAGAAGTTTATTCAGTTAATGATAATCCGCCTAAATACAATAGGTGCTAATGGATTAAACCTGCCTTGCATCAATATGCTGCCATTTAAAAAGTCTATTAGAACCACATTAACGCCATTTGGAATTTAAGTAAATAGGGCTTTGAAGTGGCCTAAGGGGGCATTTTAATGAAAACTAGCTCTAGTTGTTCCAAGGCAGATATATCAATATGACCTGCTTCTCCTCAAATTGGTTTTGCAGATTCATACATTACACTTAATTGATGCAGAAAAAGGAAACTAGTATGGACAACCCTGTTCTCTTATTCTTACATTTAGAAAGACCTAGCAAACCATGTAAATTAATTAGACATTACACTGAGACAAGTGTTTTTTTGTTTTGGCAAATGCTTTATGCAATAGAACCTAATTCATTAAAATCTTTAAAAATTAAAATGAGGTTTTAGGGGGGCGTGGCTAGCCGATGGCCAGATAAGCTGTTTTCCACAGGAGCTCTGCACCTTACCTCCGTGGACCCACTCTGGAGGCGACATTTGGATCATCTGAACTAATGCCCAGGCGTAAGAAGGCACCCGAAGTGGAGAAGAAGCGCAGGCCGGCTTCCATCTCCACCTTCTTTGAAACTGTAGGGAGAGAAATAGAAGAGCCTGCGAGAGGCAAGAGGCAAGGGCCGCGCTGCGGGAAAGTCCAGGACCATGGTCGGTGCCCGTGAGTACGCGTGGTGAGGAGCGGGAGGCACAGGAAACCGCTGACCGCGGCCACGCTGGGACTAAGCGGGAGGTGGCGGCAGCAATGACAGCGGAGGAGGTGAGGGGGGAAGGAGGAGGGGGCCGGCGTGGCGGCCGCCCCCGGGAGCGCAACCACGCAGAAGAGATCAACCCTGTCACCGCTGACAGAGCCCCCTGACAGGCTCAGATCTGGCACAGGGGAGAGCCCAGGGCAGGGTGAATGCACAGGTCTCCGGACCCCAGCCCTAGTGCAAACAGAGAAGGGCACATCCTGGCAGCAGGGGGGTCACTGTGCATCAGAGCCCCAACAAGCAGCATCCTGGGTTCAATCCCGTGGGGCAGAGACAGACTGGGGGAAATGAAGATGACAGATGGACTGCCCACCATCCTGGATCCCATACTGACGGCCTTGGCAGAAGTTGTCAGATCAAATATAGCCGACGCTATACAAACCCTCCCCTCCCCCTTTGACTTCGATGGATACGTCTCCCAGATGGAGAGCACCCTCCGTAGAGAACTCAGCACGCTTCAGAACTCAATTGCGGAAATCTCTCACAGAGTCAATACGGTGGAGCAGAATCAATCAGCGTTGGCCCAGAGAGTGGCGGCATTGGAGCAGTCGCGGCAAGAGGAGAAACGTCACCTTTCTTCCCTCTGTCTCAGCCTAGACGATGTTGAAAACTGAGACAGGCACAATATCCTAAGACTGAGAGGACTTCCGGAAACGATCGACCAATCAGACCTGGAACGCACAGCCAAAATGATCTTCAATACAATCTTGGGGGCTCCCCCTACGAATGATGTCGCCATAGACCGGATTCATTGCACCTTGACGGCGGTCTTGGTGGTGCAGAACCTTTGGGCGGGGCCCCTTTGGGCCACCGGGCCCGCCTTGGGCTCCTCGGGGGGTGCCCTTGGGGGGCTGCAGGGGGAACTAGTAGTCTGGTGGGGGCGCCAGGGGGCGGCACTTTGGGGGGGGCCTGGCCCACGATGGTTGATGGTCCGAAATGTGTCATATGGATGCTGGCCCAGTGGCCCGCTCATTTTCCCGCTTGATGTTTGAACGTTGCCCGGTTGCGGTGGGGCCCGCGTGATGGCGTCCTCTCTCCCGGGGGGGGTGCTGGGGCCCCTGAACTCACTGGGTGGGGGCCTGCTGGAGCCACCTTGTCCGGCTCTCCCCCTAGCCCTGGCGTGGGGATGGGGGTGCCTTTCCTCCCCCCTTCCCGTGACTCATGTTTAACTCATTATAACATGTAATTCCTGTTCGATGTTGATTTGTTACTGTGGACATCGGGATGGTGGCGCTTACCCCCCCCCCCCCCCCCGTGGGGGTGCTGGGGGCCTTGGTCTTTGACGACCGACACGGAACCTGGTTCGGCGTGTCTGGCCCTCCCCTGCCCCCCTCATGTGCCTTTCCCTGCGGCGGGAGTCGCTTGACGGGTTCCAGCCGTGGGGATCCTCCTAGGCACCACTTTCATTTATGTACCCATGCTCATGGTTGAATATCTCCTTGAAGTTGTTAAAATGGTTGTGCCTTAAATTCTTAATCTGTTTACAATGTGTCATTTCTGTTCAATGTGTGCATCTCCTACACCTTTGCCTGCTCTCGACTTACACTCCCCCAACTTTGGTATCCCTGAAGGGATCCTGCCCTGGGCATTTCAGTGCCGGCCCGATTAGGGAGAAGAGGGAGCGTGCGGTGTGACAACAACGCAGGTGCCCCTTGTTTAGAGTTTGCTGCGGGCTTGCCTAACCCCAGCAACCCGCTATTTTGCATTTGATTTTTCCCCTTTAACCCTGTTTCCTTTGATTCACAAACCCCTCCCCTTGTTTGTCCAGCTGCTTCCCTTCCATTCCCTCCCTCCCTTCCTTTTGGCCTGAACTCTCTTCTTCGTCTACCTCTCCCCTGTCTCTTCATCCTTACCTCTGGTCCCTAAACGTTAGCCCCAGGAGGACCCGGCCGCGCTTGGGGCGCTGTCCGCTGCCTGCCTCGGGGGGAAACTTGGATGCTTACCTGGGCTCCCGCCTCCTTCGCACGAAAGGGCCAGGCTGATGTTCTGCTCCTTGAATATCAAGGGATTTAACATCCCGGAGAAGCACTCGAAAGTATTGTACGACCTCCACAAGCAAACGGTGGACAATGTCATGCTTCAGGAGACTCATTTCCAGGAGGGTAAGGTGCCTGTCCTGTGCAGCAGGTACTTCCCCACTTGGTTTCATAGCACTAACCCAACCGGTAAGTCGCGGGGAGCGTCAATAGCGATCCATAAGTCAATGCCGCACACGGTAGTTAAGCATATGTTGGACCCTGAAGGGCGGTTCGTCTTTCTTAAGGTTGAAATCCACCAACGAAAGTGCAGGCTGGCAAACTTGTACCTACCAAACCACGACCAGGTGGCGATGATTCTAAGATACCTCAGACAACTGGAAGACTTCGCGGAGGGGATCGTCATGCTGGGAGGGGACTTCAACCTGGCGCTGAATCCCCCCCTGGACACATTGACAGGCAGGTCCTCGGTGCCCCTCGGAAAACTGCAGTCCCTACGAAAGGCTCAGCACAACTTGCAACTAATGGATGTCTGGAGACTGGAACATGGACAGGCGATACTACACATACTTCTCATCGATGCATGGCTCATACAGTCACATTGACGCCCTGCAGTGGCACCCTAAGACCAGCATAGGACCTTTTCTGTGGTCTGACCACGCACCGGTCTTCATGTCTTTTGTCCTACCCGGCGCTGCTTCAAAACAATGGAGCTGGCGCCTGAATGACAACCTTCTCAGGGACGTGGCCTGCATGAACAAGATCAGAGAAGCGATTACCAACTTTGCTTCGGATCACGAACGAGACACTTGCCCCCCGACGATCAAATGGAAAGCGCTCAAATGTGTGTTGCGGGGAATTTTCATCCAGGAAGGATCGAGGCTGAAGAGGGAGAGGTAATCATTAATTGCTAAAACGCTGCAAACAATATAGGAGCTGGAGTCAAAACACAAGTCTGACCCATCACCGACCCTACTATCAGAGCTTTCGCTCAACTCCTAAAGCTGTATGACCAGGCCCATCTCAGATATAGAGACAGAGTGAGCGCCTCGATGTACGAACATGCAAACAAATGTGGAAGACCCCTAGCCAGGTCCCTACGGGACAAAACTGTAACAACATTTATCCCGTGTGTGAAGTCGGGGGGAGGGGAGATGGTTGTGGACCCGGTAAAGATGCCAGAAGTGTTTAAAAGCTTCTACAGTGACCTCTATAATCTCCAGCCGAGGTTGCCCCCAGGCCCAGCGGAGGAACTAGAGATGGAGATACGGGAATATGTGAATGAAACTCCCCTCCCTGTGCTCTCGGAAGAGTCCGTGTTGAAGCTGGAAGCCCCCTTTATGGTGCTGGAGGTTTGAAAGCCATTAAAAAGGTGCCTTCTGGGATAAGCCCAGGCCCTGATGGCTTCTCCCCAAATGTTTTAATGCCTTAGCGGCCCAACTCGCTTCCTTCATAGCGAGAGCTTTCAATCACGTGGGGGGGGCATAACCCCTTTCCGGGGCAGGCACTGGAGGCCACGATAGCAGTGATACCGAAGCCGGGCAAAGACCCATCAACATGCGGCAGCTATAGGCCCATTTCCTTGCTCAATGTGGATATAAAGCTCTTAGCTAAAATCATAGCCACCAGACTCCAACAGCAGATACCCCACCTGATACACCTAGATCAAGTAGGCTTTGTCCCAGGCCACGAGGCCAGAGACAACACAAACAAACTGATTGACTTGATCGCATTCATCCGAGACAAGGGTATTCCGGCATGCCTGCTCTCCTGTGATGCTGAGAAAGCGTTTGACAGGGTGAACTGGAGCTTCCTCCGAGCTACGCTTGCTCAGATTGGCCTTGGACCCAACATAGCTTCCAAGATCATGGCTCTATACCAGAGCCCAACGGCACTTGTCAGAGCCAACGGTATATTGTCGGAACCCTTTACAATTACAAATGGCACCCTCCAAGGATGCCCCCTCTCACCTATAAAGGGCATAGAATGCGCGGGCGGGGAGTACAAAAGTTCAATTTTTGCGGACGACCTTCTCCTCCATCTGACATCACCAGCTGTATCCTTTCCCACAGCACTCAAAGAGTTGACGGGTGTCGAACTTCCGCATTAACTGCAAGAAGTCGGAAGCGCTGAACCTGACCTTGCCCCAACACCTGGCGGATAGCCTCAAGAGCAGCTTTCCCTTTAAGTGGCAACCCGCAGCAATAAAGTACCTGTGAATACGCATCCCGTCGAATCTGAACGACCTGTTCGAACTCAACTTCCAAGACCTTAAATCTAGGACTGCTCAGAGCCTCTCAAAGTATGACAGGGGGAGCTACTCAGGGTTCAGGAGGATCAGCATCCTGAAAATGGAGGTCCTCCCATGATTCTTGTGCCTGTTTCAGACAGTCCCCATCTTCCTCCCAAGATACTACCTCAAATCTATTCAATCAATGTTCCTGAAGTTCATATGGGGCACACGGAATCCGCGCATCCGGTTTGACGGGCTGGTTAGGCCCAAGAGTGCGGGGGGGACGGGTGCGCCGGACCTAAGGCTCTACCACAACGCTGCGGTTTTGATGAGATTGACAGACTGGACATATAGGAGAGGGGACAAGCTCTGGGTCCCTGGAGAGGGACATGCTGGGTCTCAACCCAAGAGTACTCCCATAGGTGTCTGTCTCAGAAGAGAGGGACATTCCCTATCTCACCCGGCACTTTTTTGCCAGCTGGAAAAGGATCCAGAGACAGGGGGCCCTGGTGAACAAACTGGTCCATCTCACCCCCTTGTTTAACAACCCAGAATTCCCCCCGGGCCAGCGGACCCCTCGGTACTTGATTTGGAGGGAGGAGGATGATGTCAGGTTGAGGGACGTTCTGGTGGAGGGGAGACTGCCTTCAATGAACGACTTCAAAGCACAAAACCAAGGGCGTCGGGGCTCCTACATCGCCAGCTAGTGGCATATCTCTCATCGGAAGGATGACTGGAGAGAGCCCTTCTCCCTTTGACCTCCCTAGAAGAGCTCCTCACACAGTCCCAACTTCCAGAACATGTGGTGTCAGGGCTTTATGCCATACTGGTGGCTTCCAGACACACTTCCGAGCTGGGATTCCTCCTCAAGTGTGAGAGAGATTTTGGAATCCCCCATCACAAGGGAGATGGCCAGCAAGATTTTTGCATTGACACACGGACTTTTGGGCGCTAGCGCGGCACAGGATAAAAGTTACAAAGTCCTCACGAGGTGGTACCGATGCCCGGCGGACATTGCAGAAATCTCGCCAGAAGAATCAGGAGCCTGCTGGAGGTGCGGGGCGGCCCATGGGGGCATCCTTCACATTTGGTAGGAGTGTCCCGAGATCATGAAGCTTTTGGAGACCATATTCTGGATACATGCAGAAGTGGAGGGTCAAGAAGTACCAAACAGGCCGGGGACGGCCCTATTATACCTGATTCCCGGGCCCGCTTTCCAAAGGAAAGAAGGGTATCCTCAGACACTTTTGACGGCAGCAAGGACAATTATCCCCCGGCGCTGGAAAACTCCAAACCCCCCAACTGTGGTGGAGTGGTTTACTGAAATGGACCACATACGAAGGATGGAGGACCTAGTTTCGGAAACTAGAGAGAACCTGGAGGCGTATCTGTTGACCTGGACGAGCTGGATCAGTTTCAGAGAGTCTGACGCAGCAAAGGCCTTTTTAGCACTGGATGCTGGCTGAAGGTAATGTGGTCCCCCATGGGGGGGGGGTCCGGTGGAGCGCCAGTAATGAGCAGGCTGGCTGGGGCACAGGGGAGGAGAGGCTTTCTCCTTCCCCCCATGGTCCTCTGATCTTCCCCTCATCCCCCCTTGGTGTTCTCTTTCTTTCTTGTCTTCTATCTCTTATCTCCCCTCTTATCCTCCTTTCCTTTCGTTTCCTTCCTGCTTCCCTTCCTTATCTTTCTCCCTCCCTATCCTTCCCCTACCCGACCTCCCCTCTTTCGCTCCCTCTCCCGCGCCCCGCTGCCCTGCCCCCCCTCCTCTCACCTCAGGGTGGAGAGGTGCAGTATCCCCCTCTCACCCTCATTTCGCCCCGCTGGATCATCTGAAGTCTCTGGCGCTGGTCCACAGAGAGAAGCTTGGCTCATTGATAGCTTTAACAAATTAGAGGAGATTGAGACGCCTTACGGGAGCTGCACGCCGGATATGGTGCTACGTCATGGGAGGCCCTATGTATCTTCTTCTGTGTTTGGGTGCCGTTATCGGCGGCATACCCTGATATGCGCACTTTAGAGTTGTGGGGCCTGTAATCAACCGGCCACCGGGAGATGACCGGCGTGGGTATGGGATGCAGACATTACCGCTGGTTGCTCTGTACCACCTTTTCACCGGCGCGGGCGGCGGTGTCGCCTGGTTTGGCGGGTGGGGCTGGGGCGACTTGGGGGTGGGATCGTTTCCCTTGTGTTCGAGCTAACCTACATTTTTGTTCTTCCCCTGTATTGTGTATTGTGTATTTGTTTCTATGCACTGTACAAAATCTCAATAAAGACAAATTAAACTAAAATTAAGTTTTAATGTGTTACAAATATATGTTTTTGTATATATTTTCTTTCAATCCTAGCTTCTCTGTTGCAGTCATTGTAATTAATTTAGCATTGACTGAATTGACTGGATTGATTGACTGGAACGCAGCATTGCATTGGAGTTATTTTATAAAAGGAAATAACCTTCTGCTGCTACTAACTAGCATGATTTGTAACAAAAGGGCAGTTCTAGCAAAAGGGCATCATTTTCATTTGAAGTCTAGAAATGATCCTGTACAAAGAATTTTATTTTACCACCGAAGAACAATTATGTTTTTTGGCAAATATATTATATTATAAGGAAATTAGCACAAGAAAGACCCGTTGACTCGGAATTTTGATACCAATCAAAAACTTTTTTTTTAATTTGGATAAAGTTGGGAATAGTTGCAGCAACTTAAATTAGTTTTTATGGTAGCTGCCTATTGTAGAGGTTAGATAGGTTTAGTCATAACAGACAGATAGCAATGACCCCAGAAATTCATTATTAAAATGAAAACCCAAAGATGAACTTTCTGTTTCTGTCTGGTCATAAGAACTCTGAAATCTAAGTTTCCCTAAATGTATGCTCTGAAAGCCAGGTCTGCTGCATCCTCCACACACATGGTGTATAGCATACAGGGGCAACAGATCTCATAGTGGTATATATTGCATTGGGAGTTTAAAATATCAGGTTGCATTACTTCCCCCTCCTGCCGTGACTATAAACAAAATTTTCTTCTGAGAAAATGTTCTTTCCTTCTGAAAAGTCGTCCAGCTTCCAGATGAGCTACATTCGGTCACATTGTTATATCTAGGCTGAAGCTGGTGTATCAGAATTATTTCAATTGTAATCAGCTGTTATATGTTGTAAAGCAGTCATGAGAGCCATTAAAATGTAAATAGCTCACAGCTTTCTGTGCATTATGTTCCTGTGATCATGAGAAGATACCGTGAAGATTGTCTCCCCTTTTAAGTGTATAATGTGGCACAGCAGTATCAGCTTAAATGGTATAATCTGCACACAAAACATAACGTCAGCCTTGGTATAATAGTACTAGACTCAAAAGGAAACTCTCTGACTCTATTGGCAGAAAAAACCAGTGCAGTCCACCGCCAGCAGACAATTACGAGACGGGCACTACACAGTGGATCAGGTAAGATTATCTTGAGCTGGCGGCAGTGAATGCATTACACTGTTTTACACTGTATTACACTTACTTTACAGTGCAATACATTTGTAAAATAGGTGTTGGTCTGCTTTAAGGCCACATTGTAACATTTTATATCTTTGTATTTGCATTATAATTTATTTCTCTCCTTCTTTTAAAGCTCTCTTTTAGAACTATGATCTTAAATCCTCGACTGGGTGGTCCTACTGTTATAGATATTAAATTGGAGAAAGTTTATGAACAAATTAGGTCTTTGTTTCTCCTCAATGGAGGCAAAAAACTACTGTGCTCAGCTAACACACTTGAGGCAGTGGATGGGCCACACTATTCATGGTCATCTGATGCTTAGTGTATTTTGCCTTGATGATTGCAGATCTGACTTCCAAAATCATAGTGCATTTTTTTGCATTTTTACACAAAAAACACATTTCTATGTTGCATAGTGATAAGCAAACCCCCAAATTTCAGGTCCGGCAAGTTCGGCAGAACTTTGAATAAATGTTCAATTTAATGTTCAGCCCCTCATAAACTCTACACCATCATATTTTTGTCTCAGGATGCCTAGCTCCTCAGATTATGCGCTCAGTAATACCCCTAATCTCTTGGTCAGACCTCATGTCCATTGTATGTAATAGTCTGATCACTAAGACGGTCCTCCCTATGGATCCTCAACAATTCACTGTTGTCTGATGGAGCTCTGCTCACAAAGATGAAAAATTTAGAAAATCAATAACTCCCCTGTAGCGATGAGTGAACCCAACAAAGTCCGGCAAGTTCGGCTGAACTTTAAATAAACGGTCCCCAGGGAAATCAGTGTAGACCTGAACTTTGGGAAGTGGATGTGGCAGTGGTGCAAAGCAGGAGGGCCCCGCAATCCTTTTGTTGGTAAGCGGATGTGGCATTTGAAATCTGCCCCCCCCCCATGAGTAAGGACACTTCTAGAGCCATCAGGCAGTCATGAGAAAATGGCCCCCCCTATCGATATGCACAGTGATTCAATACATGGCCACCTTCTGAGATGCTCAGCAGGGTGGGAATCAAAGTGTAGGGAACCATACTTTCTAACAAGACAGGTAGTGTTTCACAATGCAGGGCTGCTTGTGCTGGAATGTGATTGAGGTTGCGTAAGTATATCTGTTTTTAAATACCCTGGCAAACCATTTAATTCATGAGATTCAGTATGCAGTTGTCCCAGACTGAGATTTCAGAGGTAGAATGCCTGTTCTCGATGCATGTGATAAATATTGATTCAAATCTTTTTAACCCTTATAATTCCCCTACAAAAAAGGGGCCCACACTATTTTTTTTAAGCTTTCATAATGTGGATAGTAGCTGTATCTTATTTATACATTTTATAAAGTGCTCTTTTCAGTTTGGGGGATCTCCTGGGTAGGAGGCTGATGACAGTTAAAAGGGTTAAAAGTACCTATGCATGTTGGGTATTGTTCTGCCCTGGGGACCTTGCACCTTCACATTTAGCTTGTTTTTTCTTGTTTGCATATTGATATTTTATATAAAAAAAATGTTTAATTCTGCTTTTTGTACATTTTTTAGGGAAACCCTGTGCAACCAAAGCACTCTTCAAGGCATTACTTCCAGAAAGATGAACCCACTACAACAAGCTGGGTGCACCCAGATAGCTTAACATGTGTACTTTCGGGAAATCAAATTTAGGATTGTTTTGCCAATTGAATCAGGCAGAACCGGAACCGGAAATAGCCGGACAGGATATGACGTTCCCAATTGGTAAGGGACCTGCTAGCCAGGACCCCTGTTCGGATTCCCGCGAAGCACTGCAACTCCAAAATGTGGTAAAATATAACTTTAATAATGGCAAAGATATAATGACAGCTTAAAGCACATATATAGCACAACACTTATATAAAACCAAAGAACATGAAAACACTTAATCATAACTTTAATCAACACTGCTTAATGGTACCTTCTCATCTATTCCAAATTGTATCCTATATCCTTCAGATACATCTAAACACAATCAACAACTATTCCATGGAATGTTTAGCTTACCTACCCAGCATGCATATGGTTAATCATGAGTCCTGGTCGCCGAGGAGCTCCACGGCCGATGCGGCACAGCAAGATCAGGATGAGCTTGGGAGGTTAGTGGGTTAACAGTCCCACCGATCACCGTCCATGACGGGCGTCCCTCGTCAATGGCTCCTGATTCCATAGTGGAATACTCCTCATATTTATAGCGCTGTCACCCCAAAAAGCTGGCCAAACTCCAAGGGGTGAAAGCAACCTGTTTCTTGATAAGAGTTTATCTAATCTTCCATACCTATCTCACCCTAGATTTGGCCAAATTCCCAGGTAAGATAAGTAAGGAACATATGTCACAAATCCATATGCTATACTGATAAGCCCCCCACTCCACGTCACAGCTGTACATTTTAAAAAACATGTTTTTGACTTAAAACTCTGGTAAACATGTTTTTCAACCTTATCCTCAGAAAACACATCTTAAACTCACTTTTGAAAAACATGTTTTTGACTTAAAACTCTGGTAAACATGTTTTTCACTTAAATTTGCTATATCATAGTTTTTCACATTCTGGACATGTCAGGGCATAATCCTGGCTTACATTTGCTATGCTATAACACTATGATCACAAAATGTCTGCCAGTGGCATCCATCTTAGAACACAAAATGGTGGATGGTAATAACATTTACATAAGATGGCGGACAAAACCTAGACAAAATGGCGGACAAGATGGCGGCCAGATTGCCATTCCACCTATTATTATCACAAGGATCAAATGTAGCTTTCATTCTGCTTTTTATTCTTTTTTTTAGGGAAACCCTGTGCAACCAAAGAGCTATTGAGTGATTACTTTCAGAAAACTGCACCACATCAACAAGCCTGGTATGCCTAGAAAGCTTAAGGTGTGTACTTCCAGTAAATACATAGTTTGTGGGGGTATTTCCAATGTAAAGGGTTGTTTTCATGAAAAACTGCATGGTGTACATAGCAGTTGTATTTTATCTGAAAATCTCCTAGAGCGCCGTTTCAGATTGGGGGAGTCTCCTGGGCAGGAAATGGTGTCTACCAATACATATGTGGTACGGTTTTAACCGTGAGAAATTGGGATTTCCCACACAATAAGATTTTATTGACAAACTTAGTTTTTTATTACAAAAAACACTACAAATTGTAAATAAATTGTAAAGAATCGTTCTTTTATTTTATTTGCACATATTTCACCCCAAAATATTGAGAATACACTTAATGACAAACAAGACATTTCATGTTAAAGTCCAGACTCTTCAGAAAAAAAACAATATATAATTTTCCTGGGAAATCCCTTCAAAAATCACAGTTAAACAAATTGGCGTGGAAGAATTTTCCCTTTGCTTTATGGTACAACAATTGCATATATAGAATACAAATGTATCAGTAAATGTTACATTTTATCTTTAAGTGTTAGAATAGCATTAACAAAGAAGCCTTTGGTGATTGAATTAGGTCACAGTTACTTTTTCAAGCTAAAAAATAGTTTGCGAATTGCTATTTTTCATTTTTTTTAATGAGGAAGTCAAGTCAAAAAACAACCCCCCCCCCCTACCCCTGACCCATCCACACTCTCCTGGGGAGGGGATACAAAGAAAAAAAAAAAATAACTCCACAGTACTGCACCGTTCCCCAGGGCCTGGATGGCAGCCACACACAAAAACACAAATCATCACCCCCCCACCCCCAGCTCCATGCATGTACCCGGCGCCTGGACGGAAAGCGCATTCATGGAGCAGGATGGATGCCTCCTTGTGTCTTTCTGTGTGACTGGGGGCCAGAGTGGTCGCACTGAAGTAAGGCTTTTTTTTTGTAACCCCCCCATCCTGCCCCAGCTTCAGGAGAAGGTGGTAGGGAGGGGGGTGTGACTGGAATTCTGCTTTAAGGGGAGGTCTATCTTTATATACAGATGTTATTTTAAAGGAAATGTCTTGCTTTTCATACAAATGTTTTAAAGGTGTTAAAGGGATATTATTTTTCCCACCTAAAAACATTACCATTACTTATTGCTGACCTCTGATGTTTTATGACCCCTTATTTTGTGGTCTTCCCATAATGCAACAAGAGGACAATTGCTTTATTTGCTTTCCAGAAACCCCAAATTCGGGTGATGAAAATCCAGAAAATTGCACACTATTTAGATGAACTGCACCAGAACAGGGGCAGATTTGACTTATTACTATCTGTGACTTTTCCAAAAAGGAAAGTTAAAATCTAAAGTACTTGGACAGTATTGCATGGGAAAGAGGAGGGGTGCGCAGATGGAACAAAGAGGCAACACATTAGCCCATACTTATCATTAATGGATGTGTAACATTAGCAACCTTAACCAGAAACAAGGTATTGGTCTACTAGTAATGTGCAAAGACAGCCATGGAGGCCATTGGGTGCCCATTTTTCCTGCCTATTGTTAATAGGCTTCTGATCAAATCTGTTTGACCTAATACAACTCTAAAAAAAACTTTCAGAGCGAAGGGCATTGGGCAGCACTAGCGGGACACATACTCTCTTTTGTTACTGATCTCCTCACCCACATCTTAGTGAACGCAGGAGAAAAGGATTGATTCCGACAAAGGATGTGTTCTCTCAGCTTTATCCTTGGATGGATTTGTAAGAGCTTTTTATAGAACTATAATTGTGAGTGCATACACTTGATTAAAAATGTATAAACTTTTTAAACAGTATTACGCTATGCCCACTTTAAGATGATGGATAGATAACTGTGACAGTACAAGTTAGTGGTGGATGCTATAACAGCCCTAAGAGAACAAACCAGCTATAACTTCAGTGCCAGTCAGTAAGCACAATCGAGGTGGAGGCCACACGATTGGTGGAGCAGTTTCAGTGCACTTAATCACATGTTGTTGCCAATATATTAAGAAGATCAGAAACTTTGGAGGATAAATAATATTACCACTCTAATATGACTTTTTTTAATGTTATGCCCTATACATTTATGATCTATTGTTTTGGATGCAGGGGCTGTGCCAAGACCTAACAATGAATGGGGAGGACGTGATAGCACTCCTGTGACTGATGGTAGTCGAGGAGGTGTGAACTCAACATGGAAATGCCAATGACTGGAGTTGGACCTGGCTGGTGTGGGATTTGATCTAGTGATCGGGTAAGGGGACCAATCAGCTGGGGGGAAGAAATAAGAAAGAGTATCTTTTTTTCATTTGGGTGTTTAAATACTTTCATTTAATAAAGGGAACCTACAATCCCCTTTTCCCCTTTTCTCAGATTACTGGGCTAGACATTGCCCCCTCAGTGTTAGGTTAAAGTTGTCTTGTTAGACAACAGCATTAAATTAAGACTTCCAGACAAATTGCAATCCTTTGATGTTTTTATTTTTACATGGACCAGGGGACTATAAGCCCCTTAAAGGAGCAGTATCGCGAACATTTGCATTCAAAAAGATAAATAATTAAATAGCCACACAATAGCTTCTAACACGTGTATAAATAATGTGGCGATAGAAAAGAAAAAACATGTATGCCTTACTTTTAAATTGTAAAATGAAAATGGCTCAGTCCATTTGCTGAATGGGGGGATCTGCTGTTTTTTATTCAGTGAGGTGATTGAGAGCTGCCACTGGTCTCCTAGCAACAGGCACAGTAAACTTGCTCCAGCATTCTTCCCAGGGCAGCAATGTACACGGCAGTAACAGCTCTGTGTGTGTGTGAGGTGCGGCTTCTGTGATGAGACCACCAGGTGACACTATATATATATATATATATATATATATATATATATATATATATATATATATATAACATTCCTACTAAATAAATGACTAAAAAAATCTACTTTGATTGCACAATCATTATATATATATATATATATATATATATATATATATATATATATATATATAAAAAGGTATTAAAGTGGACCAAAATCCACCCTAGATTATATGAACCTCCAGGGCAGGCATACTTGCTCCAGATTCGGGATGCCCCACTGTGTCAAATCCCCAAGGTCACCTGAAAACTCACCTTCTTTCCCGGTCCAACAGCACATGCGAGAGCCGTGGCTGCATCCTCGCTATACTCTTAGCAGGGCGCGTGCCCGCGCCAGGCATTTGTGAATGTTCAGCACAGGCAACCATGTTAAAGGGTAGCAGGGGATGCGGCAGACAGCGTGCTCGGATCCGCACGCCTTAGACGAAGGGGCGGCAGTGAATCCAAGTGCGCTGACAGCTGCGCATGTGCTGTAGGACCGTGAAAGGGTGAGATCGGGCAACACAGTGGGGCATTCCTATCAGGGTGCCCGGGGGGTAAGGAACAAAACCCAGGACAGGCAAAATCCTGGGTTTTGATCCACTTTAAAGTGGAACAAAACCCTGAGTGGCCAACCCTGGAGTCTAAAACCTAAAAGAATTCCCTTGGCGCATCGCAATACGGGATGCCCCAGTGTGTGAAACACTGCCCGGGTCGCCGCAATACTCACCTTTTCCCTGGCTCCCAGCCGCATCCTCAGCATCTCCGGGATGAGGCACGCTCCCATGGATAGCCATTCAGAGAGGCTGGGTGCCCAGGGATGCTGCCGCTCCAGGTTCTCGTTGCCAAACTCTGTGTGCGATTGGATGACAGCCTGTGCATGCCCAATGGGACAGGGAAAGGTATATTTTGACAGCTGAACTGGTGGGGGGTCACTTAGTTGGGATGCCCCTGGGGCAAGAAAAAGACTGGGGCTAGTGAATGGTTTTGTTCTGCTTGAAACACACAAAGCTGTAAAAAAGAGAAAATGGGAATCGGAAAGATACTGCAGACAGCAGCAAAGGTAAAAAGAAAGAAAAATTGACATAATAAATAATCTGTAGAGCAACATAAAAATAGAAAAATCCAATTGGAAAAAAAGTAAAAAAAAATACAGTTCTTAGCTGGGCTCAAACCTTAGGCCCTCTGCACCATATCTAAATGCTCTACCTGATGAGCCATTCACCCAGCTGATAAGGAAATACACTTTATAAGGTGACATATCTGAAACAATGTTGCATAATGCAGTCACTATCTCTCTCGTCCTGCAGTCTCTCTTCTCTAGTCCCAGCCGGACAGTAAAGACACACACACCAGCTACCTTCTGGCCGGCACCATGCAAACACACACACACACAGCAGCCATCTCCTGGCCGGCCAGCAAAGACACACACAGCCATCTCCCAGCCAGCAAAGACACACACACACAGCAGCCATCTCCCAGCCAGCACACACACAGCGTCCGCAACGCTGCGCTCCTTACATAGAAGTGGCAGGGAGCCGTTCTCCCCCCGCACAGCACTTGGTATAGCCTGAAGTGACGGAGCCCGTCAGTGAGACACATTTTAAAACAGCTGCCATTCTGCAGCAGCACAATCTACAACTTTTTTGGAAACACATATTCATACCCCCCAACTGTCCCGATTTGGGCGGGACAATCCCGCTTTGGGGCCCTTGTCCCATTGCCCCGCAGGGCCCCAACATGTCCCGGAATCCTGTAAACTCACCGGCGAGTATGGCGGCGGCCGGGACACCGGGCAGGAGCTGGAAGGAAGAGAAAGGGGCGGTGCCGGGGCAGCTGCAGGGGGTTGGGGGCGGAGTTAGATCGGGCAGTGAGGCTGTTTGCTGGCTCGCTGAACTGTTAACGGGGGTGGGTGGGCAGGCGCACGGGGGTGGGGGGGCGGGCGGTATGCTGGTTTGGGGATACGTACGCATGCAGGGGTGAAGGCAGCCGACATTGCTGGAGCTGGAGAGCGTGGCCGGGGCGTGACGGGGGCGTGGCCGGGGTGTGACGGGGGCGTGGCCGGGGCGTGACGGGGGTGTGGCCGGGGCGTGACGGGGTGTGTGGCCGGGGCGTGACGGGGGGGGTGGCCGGGGGCATGGCTTGTCCCGCTTTCACGTTTTCAGAAGTTGGGAGGTATGACATATTGCCTTCTGATTACTATATGTACTCACATGGAAAGTACATTTTAAATCTGTGTTCCAAGATAAATTTCGTGATACTGCTCCTTTAATAAAAGGTTTTAGATGCAGCTTAGATGAAAAGTTTGGGAAAATAGAATTAATCAAGTAAGTAGCCTAAATAATCCCAGGAGGTATTGTTGATTAGTTCCTTAATTGCTGTTTTTATGTAAGGCTTCTCATTTATTAAAGACATATTATCTACATCAATACCTCAAACCAACTGAACTTGGTGTAGTGTTGTGTTCCTCTAGTCACCTGACTGGCTTTTTTTAAATTGTATATTGAGAAAGCAAGTAAGATGAATATTGAAATGTCCTCAAGAAATGTCCAGTTGCCTTGATTCATTATTAAATAAATAACTGATAGGTAAATCAATTTTGCAAAACTCTGAAAATGTTGGAATTTTTGTCTTCTGCCAGTCTAACATGTAACTACATAGGCTGCTAAGTTGAATAATAATATATTCATATTGAATTAAATGTTCTAAATAATTAGTGAAGATTATTCATGTTTTAAGAAGAATGAACAGAAAAAGGAACAAAACAAAAACGACACAGAAATTACATGAAATTCTCTGAATCCTTCTCAGCTGAATCAAAAGTTGAAGGTTAAACCAATTCAGAGCAATATACCATTCCAGAGTAGAAAATGCATACAGAGCATTTCTAAATGTGATCATTTAAATGCTGTAAAAACATGCAGGTGTAGTTGGCTTTTTGAAAACTGCTCTCATTTGCAGCTGTAGAGTGGAATAGGATACATTGTAGTCATAAAAGAACGAATATGATCACAATGCACAAATAAAGCAATGAAGTATGTTAACCATTCTCAAAATAGTGCTTTCTTCAGTTTTGTGTAGGTAGGACAAACATGTTTTTTTTACTCGGTCACTGTAGTATCTTATCTTGAGATTTTTTCTTTGCCAAAGAAAAGCACCTCTGTCTACATACTAAAGCGGTTGCTCACAAAAATGTAGAGAGTAGTGATGAGTGAGCCAATTCTAACAAATCAAAATCTGCTCCGAACATCAGAAAAAAATCAATTTGGCATAAATATGAATTTCTTGCCAATCTAATTTTCCTTGAAATTCTTCAAAAAAATGCAGCAAACTAACTGTCACTTACCTGCACGTCGGCTCTTCCATTGCTCAGGTCCAAAGGTGGGAGGCACTACTACTTATGTGCGGATGCACTCATGCACCTATGCATAGCCTTGCTGTGACTGTACGATGTATAGCAAAGCACGAAGGGAGCAGGAGAAGCCAGAAGGGCTATCAGCTGCACAATTGGCCTTTTGGCACTGCTGAGACAGCAGCCACCAGCAGCCACCGCATTCGAGTGATGAGGGAGTAAGTGACTGACTGCCCACTTGCAATCCTTGGCATGGCTGTCCCATGCTTTTCTGCAGAGTGGTGAAGGACAAAGACTCTTCGCCCCTCTGGATCGCCCACCAGCTGAGGAGAGCCCAGTGCAGAATGGAGAATCTTTTCGCTCTCCAGAGTTTTTATGATTGATGGCAGTCCATAAAAAAATAAATAAATAATCAAGCCAGCCAAAGGTCGTGCCCGTGTAGTCAAGGGACTGAGCAGGCTGACAGTGGTTCTCAGATTCAGATGGTACAGCAGCACACAGAAGAAGAGGTGTGGTCAGATGTAGCCAAGTGCAAGGAGTGAAGAAGGTTAAAGCCAAAGGTCGATGCCTACAGCAATCCAAGGTCAAGGAATAAGGTGGAAAACAAGCGAGGTCCAAAGAGCAAGCAAAGGTCGACACAAAGTCATCCAAGACAAAAGTATCCAATGATTTAGAGACAAAGCAGCAGTGGCACAGGAGATTGAATAGAATGCCTTCCTTATAAAGGGCCCCAAGCATCAACTCATTAACTCATGTACAAGTTGATTATTTCACACATGGTCAGTTGGTACACACCAATTAGACCCTGCAAAAGATGGTTAAAGATGGCTTGTCATCACTAAATGGATATTAGTGAGCACAGTGAGTAAGAAGTTGCGCATTTATACACAACGTGCTACTTTGCATGGGCTTTCAGTGATGTGCAGTTGTGAAGAATGTAAGTGGAAAGTAAGCTGTTGTCTGTAGCTGACTAAAACCATTTCCACATGCAGAGGCGGAGTGGGGTTAAACAACAGTCCAGGACTTTTTTGGTCACACCTGCTCTTCTGCAGTTTGTTTGACTTGGTATCCCCGCTCCCCATAACAGGCTGTGTGGAAACTCCCCCCGTCACTCCATGTGTGGCAGAATCCTCCTTTACCCATAACAGGCTGTGTTGCAGAAACCCCCATAACCTATAACAGGCTGTGTGGCAGACCCCCCCTCCCAAGAACCCTGTAACAGGCTGTGTGGCAGAATCCTCCCTATAACCACATAACAGGCAGGCTGACAGAACCCATCCCCCCATAACCCACAGGGCAGCCTGGCAGCCCCAACTGAAGCACTCTCAAAGCATTCTGGGTCGGACACCCCTCATTTGAGCACCCTCGAAGCATCCTGGGCCAGACCCCCCCCCCTCATCTAAGTGCCTTTCTCGCACCTGGGGCTGGACATTCCTCACTTAAACACCCTCAAAGCATCTGGGCTCTGGTAGCTCTACTTGAATGCACCCTAGACCGGTCTCCCCTCATTTAAGTGCCCTCAAACTTCCTGGACCGGACACCCCTTATCTAAGTGCTTATTTCGCAGCCGGGGCCGGTCATTCGTCGCCTATGCGCCCACAAAGCTCCCCAGGCCTGACAACCCCCACTGAAGTGTTCTTAAGCACCCTGGGATTGATAACGCTCAGTTGGGCACCATCAAAGCATCCTGGAGCTGATAGCCCTCTTAGAAGCGCCCTCAAAGCACCTTCATCCGGGCACCGCTCAGTTAAACGCCTGTAAAAGCTCCCTGACCCGGGCGCCCTGCATTTAAGTGCCCTCGAAGCAACCTGGGCTGGACACCCCTCATTTAGGCGCTTTCAAAGCTTCCCGGACCAGGCTCCCCCATAAGAAGTCCGGAAATAGGAGGTGGCAGCAAACCTAAGGATAACAGGGGTCAGGCAAGATGCTCGGGGGCAGCTACTCAAGGCGATCTAAACCATTACATATCCAAACCTACGGAGACCGATTGAGGGCGATTGGGGGAGTCCGACCTATGCCGACTAAGGAAGATCTCACCATGATCACCTGTTTAATCAGCGAGAAGCTATCTGCTTAAGATCTCCCAGATCTTAAGCAGCTGGACTCTTGGCTTGCTGGGGTTGAGCAGCGGAGCAGGGAAGACAGATCCACCATTCAACAACTCACGTGCCGCTTGCTGGCGCAAGAATCAGCGACTGCTACTCTGGCTCTTCATCTGGAGGACTTAGAGAACCGTAATTGGCGGAATAACATACACATACGGGGGCTACCGGAGGCGACACCTACCTTGCAGGGGATATTTTCTACATTGTTGGGGGAACCGTCGGGTGGTGAAGAAAAAGAATCAATTATGGCAGCTGCTAGAAGGAAAGGTCCGCTGGACTTTGACGGGGCAATCCTGCACTTCTATTCAGATCTCTCAAGGTCCACCTTGGCGAGGCGGGGGGTCCTTTGGCCGCTGCTGGAGACTCTCAAGCAGAACAATGTCACATACAGATGGGTGTATCCCTTTGCCCTAACTGCCTCCAAGCAGGGGAAAACCTTCTCACTCCGCAGGCATGAAGATCTGCCTGGCCTATTTAACCAGTTTGGCCTGCGCCCCATTCGGGTTCCGGACTGGCTCTCATACTCCCCGGACCCTTACCCTTCGCAATCGAGAAGAGGGACAGACCCCCAGCCTACCGACCTGTAGTACAATGCGATTAAACGCGAGAGGGTCCTACCGCTGACCTGACTGTGGGCTTCTTCTAAACCCACGTCCTTGGACACTTCTGATCAGGTCGCATGATTCGGACGCTGCTATTCACTATGATACTTTTGTAACATATGAAGCTGATTGACTTGGCCTGTGCCGCCTGCACGATCATGGCCCTGAGCCACTGGTCCCGGCCTGTGGTCGGGCAATGGGCTTGGGGGCTTGGCTCCCCCTTATAGAGGAGAGTTCCCCGAACTCCGCCGCCCTTGGCGTTGCTAAGTTGATGCGGACTTCCTGGTCGGACGGGCGGCAAGGTGGAGCTTTAACTTGTTTTATGGAGAACTTGGGCTCTCAGGTTTAACAGTTTGAATTGTTTTAGAGTTTACACTCTGCACTTCTGATTGGTGGACTACCGGGGGGCAGACGCTCACCTCGCGCTGGTGGATTGAGTGACTGCTATGCAGGCTGCAGATGCCGCTGGTGTGTGGCCTCATGGTCCCCACATTTTAGGTGCGCGGGGGTGTCGCAGATCGGGGGTCGGTGCCCCGTTGGTGGTCCTGGCTCGCCGACCGGGCCCCCAGTGCCTACCCCGGTGCGGGTGTTGCCCGCCTCGGTGACTAACAACCAGTTTTAACAGGTTTGAAGTTTAGAGGTAATAAGTTGGACATTACTATCTTTTCTCTCTTTACTTTTTAGTTTCCTTTCTCTTTTCACCCGCTGCCTAGTCCCCCCCTTTCCTTTCTTGTCTCCTGAACCTCCCCCCTTGGTCCCCCCATCCCTTGATTGTCCTCCCTTAACCAGAGGAGGCTCCAGCCTTAAATTAGTAGCATGTCTAGGATTGGGGATGGTGCGCAGGACGCCCGTGCGGCCGGTGCCCCTGCTCCTCCTTTCACACAAAAGCTGAAGTTGATATCGCTGAATGCCAGGGGCTTGAATACCCCTTTGAAGAGATTTAAACTATTCCAGGAATTGACCAGGCACAAGGGAAATATTGCAGTTATACAGGAGACGCACTTTAACCCTTTTGTTGCCAAGCACGTAACACCTACGTGCTGGCTTGGCTGGGCCTTAAGTGCCAAGCACGTAGGTGTTACGTGCTTGACTTTCCTCGCTTGTAGTTTAAAAAGTAAAAACAACAAATACTCACCTGACCCCTTGTTGGATCCGGCCGGGTCTCCTCTTTAATTTGGTGCCATCCGATCCCCCGTGGAGGGTCGGATGGCTCCAGGAGAGCCCCCGGAATAGGCCGCCCCCCCCCCGCTTCTGCAGCAGCAGCTTCTAACTGTAAAAAAAAAAAAAAAAAAAAATGACATTCACTTACCTGTGTGTGCGCTGGCTCCCGCTGTCCCTCCTCTTCACCTGGGGGGCCTCCGATCCCCCCCCAGGACTTACCGATCTTCAGGAGAGAGCCTGGGAGGCTCTCTCCTCTCTTCTGCATGATGGCGGCCGCCATCATGCCTCTAAGCCCCGCCCCCTTGGGGGCGGGGCTTATGAAGTCATCCCAGCCCCGATCTCAGGCTTCAGCCTTCTCAGCTTCTCAGATGCCGGTGATCGGCACAGGGGAAGGAGGTGACAGGAGATCCTCTGATCTCCTGCCTTCTCCTTCTCTGGATGCCGATCACCGGCATCTGTCAGCTGAGCGGCGAGGGACAAGAGCTTGCAATCGAAGGTAAGTACAGTAAAAAAAAATTTTTTTTTTTTCTAATAAAATACTTTTTATTATTGTGTGGTGTTTTTTTTTCACATTAACCCTTTGTGAGCTGGTAAGGGGTCCATGAGACCCCTTATACCAGTTCACAAGGCTGGGGGGGTGGCAAGTCACCTGCCCTAGCGGGTGGCTTGCCATTAACCCCCGCACCCCCATTACCTGCCTCCCCAAAGGCCAGGGGGGGGCAGAAGAGCCCGGGCCCACATAGGCTATGTGGGCTCGTAGGCTGCAGGGTGGGGGGGCCACCAAAGCTGGCCCCCCCACTCTGTGCCTACAAGCCCCCATAGCTGGTCCCGGGCTGGTTACTTTGGGTAAGGGGGACCCCACGTCATTTTTTTTTTTGGATTTTGAAGGGTTTTTAACCCTTCAAAATCCAAAAAAAAATGGGGTCCCCCTCCCCGGGAAGGGGGACCCTATGTCATTTTTTTTTTTAATTAACCATTTGTCATCCAGCAGCTATAAAAGGCTTCTGGGCAGGAAAGGGTGTCTACCTATACATATGTGGTATCGCTGTAACCGGGAGAAATTGGGGTTTCTCACGCAATAAGATTTTATTGACAAACTTACATTTTTTATTACAAAAAAACTCTACAAATTGTAAAAAAATGTTTTTTTTTTGTTTTTTTTCACACATTTCACCCAAAAAAATTGAGAATACACCTAACAAATACAAACAAGACATTTCATGTTAAAGCCCAGACTCTGTTGAAAAAAACAATATATAATTTTCCTGGGAAATCCCTGGAAATCCCTTCAAAAATGACAGTTGAATATGTGTAGCGCAAAATGGTGAAACATCGTCTGGCAACAGGGAGTGGCAAATGCTGCAGGTAGGCTGGCAGCGAAAGGGTTAAGGGCAGGGGGGGCCCCAGACTGTCCTCCAGGTCCTTCTCCCAGTCCTACACAAGCAATGTGCCAGATGTTAAAGCGAGAGGGGTTGCGATTTTCATTGCTAAAAACACACCCTTCTGAGCCTCGGACAGGATAGTGGACGAGCAGGGTAGATACTTAATTCTTAAGGGCTCCCTGTTTAATAAAAGATATACCTTGGTGGTTGCTTATGCTCCCAATTCTGGACAGGTGGCTTTTATTGAGGCCTTCATGAACAACACTCTTGGCGGTGCAGGACAGCCCCATCATCCTTGGGGGAGATCTAATTGTGGCAATGGATCCTTTGTTGGATTCTTCCACAGGGAGGTCGGCTCTGGCATACGTGGCATTGAAAAGAATAAAGAAAGCCCTTCAGAGGGCTCAGCTTTGCATAATCCTTGGCATAACAGCCACCCTACTACTAAAGACTACTCATTTTATTCCACGGTCCATGCCACGTATTCCAGAATCAACTATGTTCTAACATCCCATGGACTACTGCCCCAAGTGGTAGACACTAAAATAGAACCAACGGTCATATCTGACCATGCCCCGGTGGCCCTCACTATCAACATGTCTGGGGGTTCGAGGGGGGAGTGGACGTGGAGGCTGAAAGAGTCCCTTCTGCAAAATGAGCTGTTGGTCCAGTCCAGGACCTGCAAAGAACTATCAAAATCTACTTTGAGCTTAACAAAAGCACAGATACTTCTCTGTTCAACAATTGGCAGGCTCACAAAGCAGTCATCAGGGGCTCACTCATCAGGCACGCGACTGTAATAAAGAGGGATCGGGAGCAGGAGCTGCAGAAGCGCCTCGAGAAGGTCCAAAAGTTAGAAAGAGCGCATAAAGCCTCGTTGGCCAAAAGTAACCTTTTGGCACTCACAGAGGCCAGAGCAGCTCTGAACTCACTGCTGTCTTCAGGAGCTGCATATATTATAAAGCGTTGTAAAATATTATACTTTGAATGGGGGAATAAGAGTAGTGCACTTTTAGTGAGGGCCTTTAGGAAGCAGCAAACGTTAAACTTTGTGGAAGCAATCGTTGACTAGCAACAAAAAAAGTTGTATAGCACGCCGGATATAGCAAGTACCTTCCAGTCCTTTTATCAGAAACTTTAAAACATTTCCCCTCGGGGGCAGACCCGGACCAGGGGTGCCTAGATCTGATTAAGCGGTATATAGAGGAGTTGGGAATGCCTGTGCTTTGGGAGGGAGGGAGAGAGGGAGGCACTGGAGAGCCCAATCTCCCTAGAGGAGTTGAGCGCCGCAGTTAAGGGGTCCCTCAATGGGAAGTCACCGGGGCCAGATGGATTTTCTGTGGCCTACTATAAGCAATTGCTCCCGCTTCTCGCCCCGCATTTTCTCCCGGCCTTTAACTCACTAATTGCATCTCCCGACTCGGCCGCCATCCCCAGTGAAGCGTTATCCGCCTATGTCATGATTATCCAGAAACCCGGGAGGGACCCACTCTCCTGCGGAAGTTATAGGCCCATCTCCTTATTGAATGTGGAGCTCAAGCTATTCGCTAAAATACTGGCAAACGGGCTGTCGGGGCTGTTACTGGTCTTAGTGGATGGTGACCAGTCGGGCTTTGTTCTGGGCAGGGTAGCCCGGGACAATACGACCAGGGTACTGAACCTGTTGCATAGGGTTGGACAGACCGGAGAGTCAGCTGTCTTGCTGTCCACTGATGCCGAGAAGGCCTTTGACCGGGTAAATTGGCAGTATATTAGAGCAGTCTTGGAACATATTGGTCTGGGCCCTAAAGCCCTGCAGATGATCATGGCCTTATACTCGGATCCGTCGACAAGGATCAAGCTTAATAGCGCTCTCTCGGGGCGGATGGACATTAGAAATGGTACTAGGCAGGGATGCCCATTCTCCCCACTGATTTTTGCCTTATCCATGGAGCCTTTTTTATGCAGAATCAGGGGGCAGGGGGACATTCGAGGGATTTTGGTGGGCTCGACCACACATAAGATCTCACAATATGCGGACAATCTTTTGTATTTCCTTACAAACCCAGCAGTGGGCCTACCGGTATTGCTGAAGGAATTCAAGCGGTTCAGTAGGCTGTCCTTCTTGAAGATAAACTATGATAAATCGGAAGCCCCGGGGGTTAATCTCCCAAGGGAGGTGGAGGCCCAACTGAGGGAATCTTTCCCATTTCGATGGCCCCCATCAGCCATTACATACTTAGACACTAAGATCACAAAAAACGGTGGATGGGATCTATGCAGCGAACTTTAGCCCTCTCTTAACTAAACTTAAAAGTGATTAGGCGAATTGGGACCTCCCCACCTTCTCGTGGTTAGGCAGAATCAGTATTCTTAAGATTACGGTTTTGCCAAAGATACTATACTTGCTCCAGACCCTCCTGATTTAAATCCCCAGAAAATACTTTAAATCTCTAAACTCGATTTTCATTAAATTCATTTGGCAGGGGTTGAAGCTGCAGCTTCTCTTTAGGTCAAAACAGTCGGGTGGGCTTGCTTGTCCAGACCTACTGCGATATTAGTGCGCAGTTCACCTCCAACGTATATTAGACTGGCATCACCAGGGCACAAGGAAGAAATGGGTGAACCTGGAGGCAACCTGGCTTCATACCCCACTGAAGGACATAGCTTGGGCCGCCAGGTCGGGGAATGCCCTCTGTAGAGACCACCTGCTCATTTGCACTACGCTCAGAGTCTTTGATAAGCTCAAGGACAGGCAGGAGATATCCCCATTGCCGACCCCCCTGGTGCTGCTGGTGCCCAACCCATCCCTTCCCATAGGCATTCTCCCTCGTCTTTGCGAGAGATTTGAGGAAAAGGGTGTCCTGAGAGGGTTGGATCTCATCCTGCCCAATGGCTGGGCGCGATTGGAAGACCTGAGGGAAAAATAGGACACGCACCTCCTCCTGAGCTTGGGGCCTAGACAGGCGATGCTTAGGACCCTCACCCCCTTTGAGCAATTAGCAAGGGCAAAGGAACCCCCTACGAAGGTGGTCTCTCAACTGTATGTTCTTTTGGGGGATGGCGAGGATGACCGGGTGCCCCACCTACTGTGCGGACTGGGAGAGGGACCTGGACAGACATCTGATGGAGGAGCAGTGGAAATACATTTTCCTGGCAATGCACAAAACTTCCATCTCCTCTAAGATCCAGGAGGCTAACTATAAGTGTCTCTTGAAGTGGTACTACACCCCGGAGAGGCTACATGGTTTTTCCCCGACCGAGTGCTGGAGGTGCTGGGGAGTGGTTGGTAGCTTCTTTCATATCTTCTGGGAATGCCCTAAGATTGTACCATTTTGGCGGCTGGTGGTTAGGATCTCTGAGGAAATTGTGGGGCAATCGGTGGCCTGGGATCCCTCTCTGCTCCTCCTGCACCTGACGGACACACCTCTGAAGACCTATAAGATGTCTCTCTTGAGGCATCTCATAAATGCAGCAAATGTGTTGATACCCAAGTTATGGAGATCCGAGTCGGTTTCCTCGGTGGTGGACTGGGTCGGGGAGATCAACCATATAATGGAAATGGAGGGGCTCACCGTCTCTGTGCATGAGAGCACAGCACAGTTTTTACAGACTTGGATGCCGTGGTTTCTCTTTAGAGAGACAGACAGGTTTAAGCAACTTACTGTGTGGCAGAATACCCCCCATCACCCCATAACAGGCTGTGTGGTAGAACCCCCCAATGAGAACCCTATAACATGCTGTGTGTCAGAACCCCCCGCATAAAATTTCAATCCAATAATAGGGAAATGGCACATTTTCAAGTAGCCAGGAGGGGACATTTAGTTTTCTATATACGAACGTTCACGAGAGCTATCTCAGATTGGCTGTATTCTATTCTAAATACATCCTGGGCAGGTAGTACTATATCAACAAATTCTGATAAAATGGCTGGAGAGAGTTTAAATATCTGGGCATATGCACTGCCGCACAAAGTCAGCGGCGTCCTACTAACCACCACAAGAATATACTCGAAAAAAACATATATCACACCCGGTTAAATGTAGGCCTGGCATAAATGCTAGAAACAAGAAATTGCTGAGCAAACATAAATTTATTGCACCTATCTCAGCACACACATGGGACAGATCTGACAGGTAAAAACTAACATACAGTGCTCTAAAATCACGGGGGCCCACCGTGCACAAAACACACACTACCACGCACTCATACAACCCACCCCGCTAGCAGCGCTGCTTAGTTCCGCCTAGAAAACTGCATGACACACTACTCTATTCTTGCTAGATGCAAGCTACATCAGAGGCGAGAGTCAGTGGCATGCCTCCTCACAAAATAGTGCTGACTCCGTAATGATATGCGGCTGAAGTTGTACTGAGCAAAAAATGATGCCGCCTTTATGCAAATCTCTTAGGCTGCCAAATGTCCCAGGGCCCGCTTGCAGGTTGCGCTCAGGTTAAATGATATGCAAGATATGCAAGAAAAATAAGGGGCTTTATTAATTGTGGGACTACCTATGTGGTGTACATGCTCACCTGCCCGTGCAACAGGAAGTATGTTGGTAAGACCAAGTGTGAATTGCGCACACGGGTAGGTGAGCATGTACGGGACATCAGAACGGGGAATGAAAAAAGTCCTGTCTCAGATCACTTCAAAACCTTTCATCAAGGGAACCCAAAGGGCCTTAGGGCTTGTGGAATTTTCGTTTTGAGGAAAGGTGGCAGACGGGGGTTCCTGGATCAACGCCTGATGCAGCAGGAGGCGAGATTGATTTTTGAGCTGGGAACAATGTCCCCTGATGGGCTAAATACTGATTCTGGCCTGGGGGCTTTCCTGTAAGATGTTATGACTGTGGAGCCCCCCCCTTCCCCCTTCCCCCCCTCTTTCCCCCTCCCCTTCTCCCCTCCCCTCCCCTTCTACCCTCCCCTCCCCTTCCCCCCCCCTCCCTCCCCTTATTGTCCGGTCTGTGTGGGTGATGATGTTAGGTAATATGTAATTTGCGTAGTGTTTGGTCTCTGTGTGGGTGATGAAACTAAGCAATATGTTAATATGTAAATAGTTAATAGGCAATCTGGTAGTTATATGTATTACATTTAGGAATTGTGGGCTAGGTATAAGATATGGCACCTATACAAAACCTTTGGACACTATGCCTGAGATGGAGTCTAACACTGGGCCCCTTAGCCATATGGGTCCATTACAGTAGTAATATTGACTCAGATGTATGTTGTCTTTGGATATGGAGATGACGACATGGCCTTTGGAATTCAGATGCGCTGGAATACAATGTGGCAATGGATGAACTGACATTTTTGCTGGAGGCCTCCTTAACACATACACACCCATATCCCCTTGAGAAATATATGTGGCAAATGGGATAAGA
Organism: Gastrophryne carolinensis; assembly: GCA_027917425.1. Classification (NCBI taxonomy): domain Eukaryota; kingdom Metazoa; phylum Chordata; class Amphibia; order Anura; family Microhylidae; genus Gastrophryne; species Gastrophryne carolinensis. The sequence goes on from CM051239.1 coordinate 134,643,300, forward strand.
AGTCCCGCCGGGTGTCCCTCAGGCGGCCAGAGAAGCATGTGCTGCTGATAGCTACTCATGTACCTGACAGTATGTGTGCTTGACAGCTGCGTGTTTACTATATTGCGTGCAGGCTGGAATATGAGGATGACGTGGAATGCGTCAATACAGGAAGCATACGAGAGAGGGATCACCTGATGTGGCTGGAGTATGAGAATGATGCGGAATGCGTCACCACAAGCAGCACACAAGCGATTGGCCATTTTCAACTGGTAGGAGGGAACTCGCGCATATAGTGGGGATGTGGAGGGCCGCCCACCACCCTGACGAAGCTCCGGTGGGCGGAGCGAAACGCGCGTCGGCGGACGGCCGGCCCCCTCCACGTGCAAGCCACCCCGCTTTCAGCCCTGCTCCAGCCTATAGCTCCTCCAGCTTAGAAGTGTTGCGCAACACCGACATCACGGCGGCAGCGTCCAGTGAAGGTCTTCTGAATGCCACAGCTAAGTACTTGCTTGCGCAAGGCGTCTTTACAACATGACTGTGTTGCTCACCCGAGCCCTAAGATATATATGCAGTGCCATGCTGGCAATTGAGAGGGCGCTGATATAAGATATCTTGCATATCATTTAACCTGAGCGCAACCTGCAAGCGGGCCCTGGGACATTTGGCAGCCTAAGAGATTTGCATAAAGGCGGCACCATTTTTTGGTCAGTACAACTTCAGCCGCATATCATTACGGAGTCAGCACTATTTTGTGAGGAGGCATGCCACTGACTCTCGCCTCTGATGTAGCTTGCATCTAGAATAGAGTAGTGTGTCATGCAGTTTTCTAGGTGGAACTAAGCAGCGCTGCTAGCGGGGTGGGTTGTATGAGTGCGTGGTAGTGTGTGTTTTGTCCACGGTGGGCCCCCGTGATTTTAGAGCACTGTATGTTAGTTTTTACCTGTCAGATCTGTCCCATGTGTGTGCTGAGATAGGTGCAATACATTTATGTTTGCTCAGCAATTTCTTGTTTCTAGCATTTATGCCAGGCCTACATTTAACCGGGTGTGATATATGTTTTTTTCGAGTATAGGTAGTACTATACGCTAATGAGATACCATAATAATTAAGAAACAAGTCCCACCATAGATGCAATTATATATTAAAAAACAATTTACTGTAAATCTATGCACTTGATAAATCGAAATACATTCTCTATTTTAGTTGATCACATGAAAGGAAAATCAACCACTACTATCATATATTTCAACATGCATAATTTGCTGATCAAGAGTCTTTCAGAAATATTTGTCATGCGATTTCTACTAGCCAGTATTATTAGAAGTCTCTACGCATTTTGTACAATATGTTCCTTTATTTTCAACAAGGGATCAAAATAGCACCTGCAAAAGATATACAATAAATACCAAATAATTGTAATAAGAGTTATAAAAGTAGCATCAATGTATGACCATTGTGCTCATTCATCCTTAACCCATAACAGGCTGTGTGGCAGAACCCCCTTAAGAACCCTATAACAGACTGTGTGGCAGAACCCCCATAACCCATAACATGCTGTGTGGCAGAACCCCCTATATAGCATAACATGCTGTGTGACAGAACCCCCCACACACTTTAACTGGCTGTATGGCAGATCCCCCCAACACCCCATAACAGGATGCGTGGCAGAACCCACCATGGGACCCTATAACATGCTTTATGGCAGAAACCCCAAGAACCCCATTTGGCAGAACCCCCCCCCATATCCCATAACAGAATGTGTGGCAGAACCCCCCTCCTCCTCACTCACCCCACCCTCCTCGATCTCCAAGAGCCACCGTTGGCTGCAGTAGGGAGCCGAGGTTGGCTGCTCGAGGCTTTGTGCACCAGCCTGTGATGGCCAGGTGGCAACACAGCATCAGCATGAGAGTTCCACAAAGTCAGGACTCTAATGCTGATGCTGTGTGCAGCCCGGTAGGTTTCCACCTGCCAGCCCACTAGTTTAATGCCAATTCCGGCCATTAGCTACGGCATGGATGAATGGGAGCCACCGCGGGCCTTCGGACGCTCTGTGCAATATACATAAACATTACAAGTTTGGTGAGTGAAAGCTGTATATAATTTAGTTTGTGTAATTGGTGGCTGATAATTTCTATATCCCTATAAGTATAGGAGTAAACGTGGGTTCTGCTTATGTAATATGATTGTTAATATGTTATCGGGGGCATCTAATGGTTGGTTGTGGTAATTTCCCTGGCTTTTGTGGTCTCCCTGACCCCTTACCAGTTCACAAACAATAGTTAAAAAAAAACATGTCACACCAATTACCTGATCGGACGGTACCCAATGGGACCTTTGGGAAGGTGAGTTTTGACAGTGATTGGTGAGATGTCACAACACAGGGCTTCCCAAATTTGGATGCCCCAGAAACAAGGACCTATCCCCAGGGCAGTAAAAATTTTGGCGAGAGGTCCACTTCAAGCATTTCACTTTAATGTCTTAACCTGTTCCAGAGCACTTTCCACAAATACTAAAATATGCTACCAGCTCCAAAAAATAAAAAATGAAACAAATTGAATATTGCCCCTTTCACAAAAAGCAATAATTAGTAGTAAGTAAATGAATTTGTATAATAATAGTAAGTAAATTAATTTGTGGCTTGTAAATCTTTACAATATACAGTGTGGGCAAATAGAGAATGTTTGCCAGTTTGAGAATGGATGTCAAACTACCTTATTCTCCATGCCACTGATTGTTTGCCAAGGGTAAAATGGGAAAGCATGTTACATATCTCACCAATATTTTTTTCTAACCCAACCTTATTGAATTGCTCATATTAGGGTCAAATATACTTGTGGCCCAACAACCCTTTTTATTTGAAATACCCCTCACAAACCATATATTAGGCTCGATTCAGAGACACATTCGTCTGGACTTCCGTAGCTGTCTGTGAAAGTTTTAGTGGGTGTTTGTAATTTTTTTGCTTTTTTTCATTCATTTTTCATTCGTACGAACGTTCGGGAAAATGTGTATATGCGCTTTCGATGAACGGAAGCAAATCTGATCATTTCCGTTAATTCGGGTCTTTTTCCAAACAAAATCTGATATTTTTCGTTCGTTCAGATAACTTACGTTGTTGGGATGGGCTTACGTCCGATTCAGAGAGCTGATTTCCGACGGACCACCACCCTATAAACCCGTTTCATTTCCGATCCACTTACGGGACCTTTGAGGGCTCGGATTGCTATTGTTGAACATGTTTTGCAGCTATGTGGAGGAGTCTGCGCGCCTTTAGCACCAAGGCATTGCATATATCAGCATGGCCGAGGCCATAAATTGTATAGCAATGCATACCGGAATCAATACATTTCATGTATGCCTTATAGATGCATTTTAATGCTGACCTTAATTAGTCCTTAGCATGTAAACATTTATTTTCCCACACATCCATATAATTGCTATATTTTTTTAGACTTATGTCCTTTGTGAATTATATTTGGATTGTTGAACTTGAATCTTAATTTGTTGTAGGAGTTATTGTTTTAGTCGGTTACCTTTGCTTTGTGTAATTATTTTATATTTGGTTGCAGGAACCGCAAGATGTGCCACTCTCACAACATACAAGCAGTGTTTGGTCCAGCTATGCGATTCCTCAGTGTTCTTGCAGGGCATCCAGGGTCGTCCCATGATGCTTATATATTGCAGGGCTCCGGCTTATTTCGTCAGTTTGAGTCAGGAGAATTATCTGGTGGATGGCTCCAGGGTAAGTTTGCTCACATTCCATCAATCCATTTTCAGTCTATGGCAATGAATATAGTTGATGACTCATGTCTTAACCTATGGCTGTTTTTAGCATGACATGACATGTTAAACAATATTGTAGCTTAGAATGTGTATTTTATGTTAGTATTTTTCAATTCTTTCAGGGGATTCTGGATATCCACTCCTGCCCTTGCTCCTGATGCCCGTTCTTTGCCTGCAGAATGCAGGCCAGGGGTTCTCTAATCTGGCACTATGCAAAACCCGGGCCGTGGTGGCAAGGGCCCTCTGGCTTTTGAAGACCAGATTTAGGTGTGTGGACCATACGGGGGGGAATGGATGGAATAAAAAAAAATGTTACAGTGTAATTTCATTTACAAAATACATTAACACAAAACTAATGGGCCCAGAAATATTTAAAGATGAATATTCACATGACCGAGAAGTGATTTGGGTATGATTTAGGGGGCTAAAATGGAAGAAGAACCTAACCGCAAAGTGGTTTGGGTGAGCTTTAAGGGTCCAAAAGGGAAGATGGAGGATAGTGCTAAGTGGTTTGGGTGAGCTTTAAGGGTCCAAAAGGGAAGATGGAGGATAGTGCTAAGTGATTTAGCTAAACATTGTAGTAGAAGTGAGGGTGGCAAATATGTAGGCGAGCACTTTAATGAGTTAAGTTTGTAGAGTGCAGGCGCAAGATCGTAAGGATTTCCGTCTGTACGATTATTTATTGAAAAAGGGAAACAGAATCTATTGTGAAACGTAAAGGATTCGTGGGAGGATACGATGGGAAAAGGGCAAAAACGAAAGCCTACGTTGTAACATGTGAAAATGAAACGGAAAAGTCACGCTGGGAAATGACTGGTGTTTGTAATCTGCCATACGAACGGACGGAAACTTTACAGAAGAATTGCAATGCATGCATAGAATCGCTCGCACACTCATACGAGAGCGGAAACATTTAAAAAAAAATCAGATCGGCACTAAAACGGAAGTATTTTTTTGTCTCTCTGAATCGAGCCTATTGTCTGGAAGTACACACCTCAAGCTTTCTTGGCGTACCAGGCGTGTTAATGTGGGCACAGTTTTCCGGAAGTAATACCTCTTCTTCTTCTTCTTTGGTTGCAAAGGGTTTCCCTAAAAAAAGAATTAAAAAGCAGAATCAAAGACACATTTTTTTTAAAAAAACAATATGCAAAAAAAAAAAAAAATTAGTTAAATCTGAAAAAAGTCCCCCGAACAGAACAATACCCAACATGCATAGGTACTGTCAGGGGAAGAGTTGTCAAACACCCCAAAGTAAAGCATGCGCGTAACGGTAATTTTATTTGAACATTTCAGCTCGGCAGACAAAGTGCGCACCTTGCACTTTTTCAACCAAAACAACCCTTTATATTTGGAATCCCCCCACAATCCATATATTCCCTGAAAGTATGTACTTTAGGCTTTTTAACTTATTGTAGTGGCTTCATCTTCCTGGAAGTGATCCCTCGAAAAATTCTTTGGTTGCAAAGGGTTTATCTAAAAAATGAATAAAAAGACATTTTCTTAAAATATCAATATGTAAACAAGTTAAAGTAACCTAAATCTGAAAGTGCAAGGTCCCCCAGTCAGAACAATACCCAACATGCATAGGTACCTTTAACCCTTTTAACTGCCAGCCTACTTGAGATTTTGCCATCTTCTTTTGACAGGTCATTTTTACCATTTTGCGCTATGTTAAACTGATTTTTGCAGAATTTCCAGGAAAATTACAAATTTTTAGTTTAGGCTTTAACATGAAATGTCTAGTCTGTAATTTTAACACTGTTTTTTAAATATTTAAAGAAAACTAAAAAAAAAATCTAATTTATTCTAAATAAAACATTTATTTTATTAAAGAAAACCATATGGCATGTGAAAGCCCCATTTTTCCTGATTACAGCGGTACCACATATGTATCTGTAGCCCCCCGTTCCTGCCTAGGAGATCCCTCAAACTGAAAAGAGCACTTTATAACCTGTACCAATAAAATAAACTACTAACCACACTATAAAGGGTTAAATGAAAAAAAATGGTACCCCATTTTTTTTATTTAAAGGGTTAAAAACCATTAGAAATCCCCCCCAAAATGATATGATGTCCACTCTACCCAGCATAACCAGCCCAGGGACCAGCTATCAGGGTGCAGGGTCCAGCCTTGGTGGCCCCCTGCCCTGCATAGGCTAAATGGCCCCTGGGCCCTTCTGCCCTCCCTGCTCTTTGGGGAGGCAGGTAATGGGGGGTGGGGTTAATGGCAAGTCACCCGCAGGTGACTTGTTAGCGGCAGGTGACTTGTTAAAAAAAAACTCACGGACACCTACAAAAAGTATTTTTTTTTTTTTTTAATACTTACCTCTCATTCATCCTGGAGCACTGTGTTCCACGCTGAGCACTTTGGCTTCTGCTCTATGTCTTTATGTGTACAAGTTACTTGTGTGAGTGTTTTACAATAGCTAAATCTGTGTGAGATTGCATGTTGTGCAGCCATACTTTTGCCTCTAAAGCATTCAACTGTGTGTACTGGTATTCTGGTTGTGGGTATATCAGCACCAGATAGATCTTTGCTAGACATCAAAGCATGTTTTGCTCTATAACAAGCCAGTCTTTTTAATGTCTTCAATCCTTACCTGTTGAAGACTTACATCACAGAAACCCCACACAGTTTCATCCCCCCACCAACACCCCCTTTGTTTTTTCAGGCTTCTTAAAGGGCTACTCCAGCCCAGGATTACTGAATCTGAAATGCCCCCTGCCCTTATGCTAAAGCAGGGCTATGGGGTAAAATAAGCATAGACACTTACCTGCACCCTGAATCCAGTGGCAGAGTCGGGCAGTGCCACAGATTCTGCCTGATGTTCACTACCATCTTGCTGAAGTCCAGCAGGGGAGGAGCTAGGGGACAATGGCAGGGCGGGGGGTATTTCAAATTTGGCAAAACTGTGCTGGACTGGCCCTTTGAACCACTTGCCCAGGGGTGGTAGATAAAACTGCTCTCTTTATGTACAGTTTAGGTGTCATTCAGATTATCAGTTTTGTCATTTGTACTCGCTGTCTATTCATTGTTCTCCTTTGAACCAAATTCAGGAAAAGACATCTACCCCTTGGGCCTTGTTTCCTGCCGGCTGGTTAAAGTGGACCAAAACCCAGGATTTTGAATATCCTCGGGGGCACCCTGATCGACGGTCCCCGCTGTGTGAAACCCCCCAGGACGCCGAGACCAGCTCACCTCTTCCCAGTCCTGCGGCTCTGATGATGGCATCCTCCGCTTCCCTCTAACAGGGAGCATGCCCGTGCCGGCCATTCACAAATAGTGGGGATGCGGCCGCTGCTCTTAGACACGCCTTGGGAGCAGGAAACGAGTAAGTTAATGGGGAGACCTGGGAGGTTTCACACAGTGGGGCATCCCGATTTTGGATGCCCTGGGGGTGCACCCAACCTGGACCTTTTTATGTCAATGTAGGCTACACTTGCTGTAATAGATAGTTAATGATGTCACACGAAAAGCTCTAGGAAGCATAGAATCTAGAGCTTAATACTGTCAGCAAGATTTTGGACCAGGACCCCAATGAGCAGCCCTGGAGCAGGATGACCTGTGGAATATGTAGGACTGGGACTAGTTAGTTAAATTTGCCCCCGAGGCCAACACTGTACCTAACATTTAAGTTGAGGCCTTACTAGTGATAATATAGAAAATAAAAATAGAAAGCGTTATGTTAATATAATGAATCGCAGTTAAAAATATATGGTAGACTTTATAGAAAAGACAGCGCAACCAAAAAACCTTACTAACATCATGTTATATAAATGCTTCAGTAACAATTACAATTCAGTTCATCAAATGTATGGTGTTAGCACTGCTAAAAAGACCTGCAAAAAATGGTGAGTTTGAAGTCCATTATCGTTAAACAAAATCAAACAAGCAAAGAAGAAATAACAAATTATCACTTTGGAAGGGTAAAACAGAAAAGTGTGATGCACTGTTAAAAACACCATCTTAGATATTTTTCTTATCACAGAGCAATTACAGAAATTTGTGAGTATGATACCCCTGCGTTCAAAATATGTTTGCCATTCCTTTGATACCAACAAATCATTTCTCTACATTCCAGAAGAAAAATGCACCAAACTCTAAAACAAAGCAGTTGAAGGTATCTTTGTTGGATACAGTGATGTCAAGGGTTATAGAATCCTAAATCCCAAAACAGACAAGGTTACCATTATGCAACAGCATAACTTTGGTTGAAGATCTGAAAGATAATGTGATGACAACAGAGTAGGTAAGAACAGAACAGGAACACTGATCAGCCCACCTCTGTAAATTCTGCTCAGACAGTTTAAATGAGCACAGACCCTACCAGTACTGAAGAGCAGACACAAACAAGCTCAGACACAGAACCAAGATTCTCATCTAGAGAAAACAGTGGTAAACCACCTGTACGTCTTTCATACAAGGCAAGCACTGCCAGTACTAATGAGCCTGCAACTTGGAAAGACATATCTCAGGTTTCAGAAGGGAAAGTCAGTCAATGGATAAAGGCTGCAAAGGTAGATAAAATCCATGCATGACACTAAAACATGGACACTTACAGAGCTACCACCTGGAACAAAAGCCATAGGTTGTAAATGGACTTTTAAACTGAAGTACAGTACAATGCCGATAGCACAGTTAAAAAATACAAAGCAAGACTCATGGCTAAGGGATATTCCCAAAAATATGGAGAGGACAATGATGAGACATTTGCTCCAGTAGCCAAATATGCTATAATAAGAACTTTGCTGACAGTAGACGCAACTAGGAAAATACAAGTGAAACATTCTGATGTGAAAATTGCATTTCTACAAGGCGAGTTAGCAAAAGACATGGAACAACCACCATAACTGAAAGATGAACAAATGCTAGACCTAGTTTCCAAATTTCAGAAGAGTCTAAAGCAAGCCACCAGAGCATGGAATATGAAAACAAATACAGTGCTTGCATATAAGGGCTCGGAGAAGAGCAGACCCCTGTTTGTACACAAAGAAATTGGCAAACAGATGGCTATTTGTGCTTATTTATGTGGATGATATACTAATTTGTTTTAAGCAAGAAGTGAATGAAGCAGAAATATTACAAATGCTAAACCAGTAATTTGAGACCAAAGATCTTAGAAACATAAAATATTACTTTAGCATTCAGATTGAGAGAGAGGAAGATGGCAGAATTCTTCTCAATCAAAAGCACAAAATGCAAGAAATAATTGAAACTTTAGGAATGGAAGATGCCAAACCAGTAAGGTCTCCTATGAAAACCAACTACCTGAAGGAGATGAATACCCAAGATACTTTGCTACCAGCCAACATGCAGTACAGGAAAGCAGTAGGGAAATTGTACAATACCACTTCGACAAGGCCTGACATTGCAGCAGCTATTGGAATCCTACGCGGAAAGGTTTCACTGCCAAGTCATATGGAATGTAATGCTATAAGTCAATTTCTATCTGAAAGGGACTACACTATAAGGTAAAGTTTCCAGCAAGTATATCTTGACAGGATATGTGGATGCCAACTTGGCAGGAGACACCACTGACGAAAATCTACCAGTGGCTACTAGTTTCTTATGTTAGCAGATGCTATCAGTTGAATTAGCAGAAAGCAGCTCTCTGTTATACTTGTATTCACTAGAGCAGAGTACATTACAGCAACACACAGGCAAGTCAAGAAGTTATGTGAACTAGACAACTGTTAACAGACTTAGCCACAATATTTGAGGAAGAAAGGATGCCTTGCACTTGTGCAAATGGAAGGAGTTAGCTTAAGAACCATGTATATCAATGTAAAGTTCCACTTTCTGATGGATCTTCAAGAACAGGGACTCCCTAAGTTACTTTATTTTCCAACTGAGGACATGACAGCAGATATCCTTACGAAGCCCCTGACCTCTGAAGCACATTTAAGGCTTACAAAGAAGATGGGCCTAACACACTAAGCCTTAACTGTTGAACATACAACAGTCTTAGCTTAGTATATTGCTGTAGGGACTGCGGTTTATAGTTATGACAGTCGATTGTGCTAATACATATACTTACGTGTAGTCTCTCTGTGCATTTATGCATTTTTTTTATATTGAAGTGAACTTGTTGATTTCTTTTTCATGTCTATGTATAGTCCATCATGTTAAGGTAACTTTCTCTGACTCAGTGCATCTTCCAGTAAAAAACAGTTTATGTTCCTCCACAATGTTGATCTAAGTTGACTCTGCTGTATCCGGCATTCAAACTCTGCAACACTAATGTGGTGTAACTCACAGTGAATCTGCAGGACTGTGACTCATTGAGAAGCAGTAGATTGAAACTGGATGCGTAATACAATGTGCCAGTACATCTGTTGTGATCTGAGTGTGCAGAAGTTTAGCTGTACTTAGGATCTATAATTGAGGCAATTTCTGGAGCTGTGTGAAGCAGATGAGATCAAAGATTTGCAATTGTATGTAGCAGGCATATATACATCAATCTTGGGTGTGCTCTGTTTTACAGAAACATGGCTTCTAAGTATTCTAAACAACAAAACAATGCCCCAGAGCTTGCTGGCATTAGCATTATTTGGGCTTCTTTGGGCTACTTGTAAAGAATTCTGAAAAAAAGGCAGACTGTTGCTGGTATCTGGTATCTGGAACTAAGAGTTCTAGAAAAAAAGTTGCTTGCCCCCATCTAGAGAACATGGTCACTGACTGTAAGCTATACTGTGCCCCAAGACATCCACAGTCCAGATATGGGGAGCCTGACAAAGTGGGCCTGGTAACCCATGGAACGTGTGGCTGTGGTGAGGTGGTAGACAGTGGGGAGACTCATTTGATATTGACCATTATTATTTATGAGATTGACTTACTTTGATCCCAATGTTTATTATTGGTTCTTTATGGCGCTTATGTTGGTGTAGCCCCTGGGGGGGTTGAGATTTAGCATTCATCACTATTATCATATTATTTGTCCCTGCTTCGATTATCACTTGAATAGTTGTGGTTATACATGTATTAGTTTATGCACTTATTTGTGTTGTCACTATATTAGTAGGACCGGATCATAGGTAGGGCATTTTTGGATTCATTATTGAGGTATTTGCATTGATTTGATCTCTCTACCCCATCTACACCTTTCTCTTTGTGGTATCATGTTCTGTATCACAGACTGGGGAAAATATTTTAATTGTCAATGTCTTAATAAAGCAAATATAATTGAGCTACACTAACACAATTCAAGCAAAATAGGAGAAGCATATAAGCTGGCCAGAAGGCAGCACACTCAACCATTGCTACACTAATAAAAAGGGCCTACAAATCAACAGGCTAATTGATGCTACATTTGGCCCAAAAATATGCCCTTGAGCACATCGACCAACCTGACCCATATGTCAAAATTTCACCTCAGCAATTATTACTTCAATCTAAATATTCTCTACAACAAACTGAAGCTTATCAAGCTGATCAAGAATGTTCTGGGTGTCAGAACTCAGTATGTAAAAACTATCTTGTCCAGCAATCTACCTACCAGCATAGATGTACATGCAAGGACACACTCGATTGCATTTTCACTGAGGAGTGATAATCCTTAAAATTTGTGGATGGCATGACTATTTTTTACTTTAATCATCATCAGCAATGATGAGGATTAGAGATGAGCTTTGGAATCAGGTCAAGCTAAAATTCAACTGCATACTGCCAATTGGGTTCCATCTGGCTAGACCCGAATAGAAACAATAGTTTTTTTTATATTTTTCTAATAGTTTTATTAAAGTTTTCAGGTTATAAACATTGTTTTACAATTATTAGAACTCGGTAGCCATATATTTTGACAAAACAACACTGGTTACCTTACTGACAGGCTTGGATTCTTGGATTAGTACTCCATTTGTATATTCTTGGACTGTTGACCTAAACTGAATCTCGTTTAGCCTACCATTTTGGTTTTAGGACTACTGGTTCTATTACGTAACAAGTAATAATGGTAATTTAGATAAGAAATAATGACTCAAAACAGGTCAATTGTCAACCAACAACAAGTGATAACAAGGAAAGAAAAAAAGTGAAAAGAAAAATAAAAAAAATGAGAAAGGAAGAGATAGGAAAGGAGAGGAAGAGGGGGCAAAGAAAAGAGGAAGAAGAAGAAAATGAAATGGGGTCCGAAAAAAAGGGGGATTGATTGGGGAGGGTAAAACCGCTAAAAAGGGAGATCAGGAGGGTTTAGTTGTGTTTGCCTGGGTTTACTTCCAATGCCACACTAATTGAACTTTCTATGAGTTCTGCCACATTGGCCTTGATTCACTAAGGCCCTTATTTAACAAGGGATAGCGCCAGGTAGAGAATGGTGAGCGAACGGTAATGACGGTCACCGCCACGAGAACGCCGGCTCCCCTCCGCAATCACACATTTATCAAGCCGATCCTGCTTAGCGACTGACAGAGCGCCAGATAGCGAATCATTCATCATTATTCCAGCCTCATCCCACAGCGCCAGCGAGCGAACTTGAACAGCGACAGGTATGACCTCTCGCTACCTGGCGCTCTCCAATGCATTTCAATGAAGCAATCTATAAATATTCTTAATTAATTGCTATTAATGTTTTTTTTTTTGTTTTTTTGTTTTTTAAATGTCAAAAATTCTGTGACCACTTCTGCAATGTTAGATATTTTTTTTAAGGTAAAAAAAAAAAAAAAAAAAAAATTGTGCAGAATTGATATTACAGGTCTGTTATTAATGTATTCATATTACAAAATGTTTTGAAAAACTTGTTTTTTTTTATCCAAAAATATGGTTGTTTGGGGGTTAAAAAACTACTTTTAAGCCATGGCCGCCAGCGCTCTGGGGTTTAAACAAGCATTTCACTGCGCGAGAATTTTTTGAGCGTGATTTGTTAATGAATATGCTGGGAGCCGTTCGCTATGGCCATTCGCTGTCATGCGCTCCCATACAGCGCGGAACCTGTCAAATAGCGACTCCTCACCCAATATTCAACATTACGGCCAAGTCGGTCGGCCGAGTCGCTATCAACTACAGAACAACGGCCAAGCACAGCGACTACTAGCGGGCGCTCTGAAAATGCCGCTACTGTCGCTCATCTGTCGCTACCTGGCGCTATTAATGAATCGGCCTCTAAGAGTTGAAAACAATTCTCATTGTAGAAAAAGATTCAGTTCATGAGAAAAAAACCTGAGAATTTCAAGTATTGAACTTTTTAGTCCTTTTACTCTCTAGTAAAAAGTGCCATTGACTTTCATTGTCTTTTTATCTGGTGATTCACTAACTGTGAAATTCTCAGACCTTTTTCTCTTGAATTGAATTTTTTACTACCATGAGAATCTTTTTCAACTCTTTGTGAATCAAGACCATTGCCTCCCAATCTCTACGCTAAAATTATTTACCAAGTTCTTCTTTCCACTTTTTATATAAGGTGGTGCGCTAAGAGTTGGTGGCTGCCATACCTTGATATACGCTTGACATCCTGGGCCTCTAGGATCCTACAAACAAATTTTCTCGAAAGCGATTTGCCCTATATCTCTTATAACGTTAACCAAGGACAAAAGAAAATGTCTAACTTACCTAAATATTGCTGACTAGGCTAGTTTATGAGAAGACTATAGCAAGGGAAAAGGGATTATGGTTTAAGCCAGAAGAATTTTTATTTTATGGAGGGAACATGGGATTGTGAAACAAAGAAAGCACTGGTACATTAGTTAATAACTAGGAATGAGCGAATCGATCCGGACGAACCCGGATTCGACTCGAATTTCATGAAAAATTCGATTCGGATCGAATCCGAATTTCCCCGCGATTCGATCGCTCGAAGTTTTCCTTTAACATCCATTCATTTACATTACAGGCATTCTAAGATGGCGGACGGGACATGTCCAGACATCTACCCCGCGCCAGTGCAAGCTGGGGCAGTCACATGCAGCCTATCAGCAGCCAGCAAGCCCGGTGACGTCACAGCGCTATTTAAGGCGGCGGACATCTTGCTTTTCCTCATTTCTCTATTGCATTCGTGAGAGACAGGACGCTGCTGTAGTGAGGGAGAGACAGAGAGCCAGGGACAGACAGGGACAGACAGAAGACAGGCAGGAGAAAGGCAGGAAGTCAGCGAGAAGAAGAGAAAGTTAGAAAAAATCGGAGGCAGTCACAGGGAGATTTTTTTTATTTTTCATCCAGCCTGAGTGTTACTGGCTGGCTGACTGGCTTTGTTAGCGTTTTCAGGCTGCTTATACACTTACTGTGCATATATACTGAACTGATCTCAAGTCTGCTGTGAGGCATCCCATTCTGTGACTACACCAGCCTCTATTTACTATAACCCTTTGCACTTATTCTAATAGAAATTTGGCCTGATAAACACACTTTTGCTGTGCATAATAGTACTGCTCACAGGTGCTCTCTGGTTGTTGGGGCATCCCATTCTGTGACTACACCAGCCTCTATTTAATACTATAACCCTTTGCACTTATTCTAATAGAAATTAGGCCTGATAAAGACACTTTTGCTGTGCATAGTAGTACTGCTCACAGGTGCTCTCTGGTTGTTGGGGCATCCCATTCTGTGACTACACCAGCCTCTATTTAATACTATAACCCTTTGCACTTATTCTAATAAAAATTAGGCCTGATAAAGACACTTTTGCTGTGCATAGTAGTACTGCTCACAGGTGCTCTCTGGTTGTTGGGGCATCCCATTCTGTGACTACACCAGCCTCTATTTAATACTATAACCCTTTGCACTTATTCTAATAGAAATTTGGCCTGATAAAGACACTTTTGCTGTGCATAGTAGTACTGCTGCCAGGTGCACTGCTGGCTGTCGGGGCATCCCATTCTGTGACTACACAAGCCTCTATTTAATACTATAACCCTTTGCACTTATTCTAATAGAAATTTGGCCTGATAAAGACACTTTTGCTGTGCATAGTAGTACTGCTCACAGGTGCTCTCTGGTTGTTGGGGCATCCCATTCTGTGACTACACCAGCCTCTATTTAATACTATAACCCTTTGCACTTATTCTAATAGAAATTAGGCCTGATAAAGACACTTTTGCTGTGCATAGTAGTACTGCTCACAGGTGCTCTCTGGTTGTTGGGGCATCCCATTCTGTGACTACACCAGCCTCTATTTAATACTATAACCCTTTGCACTTATTCTAATAGAAATTAGGCCTGATGAAGACACTTTTGCTGTGCATAGTAGTACTGCTCACAGGTGCTCTCTGGTTGTTGGGGCATCCCATTCTGTGACTACACCAGCCTCTATTTAATACTATAACCCTTTGCACTTATTCTAATAGAAATTAGGCCTGATAAAGACACTTTTGCTGTGCATAGTAGTACTGCTCACAGGTGCTCTCTGGTTGTTGGGGCATCCCATTCTGTGACTACACCAGCCTCTATTTAATACTATAACCCTTTGCACTTATTCTAATAGAAATTTGGCCTGATAAAGACACTTTTGCTGTTCATAGTAGTACTGCTCACAGGTGCTCTCTGGTTGTTGGGGCATCCCATTCTGTGACTACACCAGCCTCTATTTAATACTATAACCCTTTGCACTTATTCTAATAGAAATTAGGCCTGATAAAGACACTTTTGCTGTGCATAGTAGTACTGCTCACAGGTGCTCTCTGGTTGTTGGGGCATCCCATTCTGTGACTACACCAGCCTCTATTTAATACTATAACCCTTTGCACTTATTCTA
Organism: Gastrophryne carolinensis; assembly: GCA_027917425.1. NCBI lineage: Eukaryota > Metazoa > Chordata > Amphibia > Anura > Microhylidae > Gastrophryne > Gastrophryne carolinensis. The sequence continues at coordinate 134,658,746 of CM051239.1, forward strand.
ATAGAAATTTGGCCTGATAAAGACACTTTTGCTGTGCATAGTAGTACTGCTCACAGGTGCTCTCTGGTTGTTGGGGCATCCCATTCAGTGACTACACCAGCCTCTATTTAATACTATAACCCTTTGCACTTATTCTAATAGAAATTTGGCCTGATAAAGACACTTTTGCTGTGCATAGTAGTACTGCTGCCAGGTGCTCTCTGGTTGTTGGGGCATCCCATTCTGTGACTACACCAGCCTCTATTTAATACTATAACCCTTTGCACTTATTCTAATAGAAATTTGGGCTGATAAAGACACTTTTGCTGTGCATAGTACTACTGCTGCCAGGTGCACTGCTGGCTGTTGGGGCATCCCATTCTGTGACTACACAAGCCTCTATTTACTACTATAACCCTTTGCACTTATTCTAATAGAAATTTGGGCTGATAAAGACACTTTTGCTGTGCATAGTACTACTGCTCACAGGTGCACTGCTGGCTGTTGGGGCATCCCATTATGTGACTACACAAGCCTCTATTTACTACTATAATCCTTTGCACTTATTTTAAAAGTCATTTGGCCTGATAAAGACACTTTTGCTGTGCATAGTAGTACTGCTCACAGGTGCTCTCTGGTTGTTGGGGCATCCCATTCTGTGACTACACCAGCCTCTATTTAATACTATAACCCTTTGCACTTATTCTAATAGAAATTAGGCCTGATAAAGACACTTTTGCTGTGCATAGTAGTACTGCTCACAGGTGCTCTCTGGTTGTTGGGGCATCCCATTCTGTGACTACACCAGCCTCTATTTAATACTATAACCCTTTGCACTTATTCTAATAGAAATTAGGCCTGATAAAGACACTTTTGCTGTGCATAGTAGTACTGCTCACAGGTGCTCTCTGGTTGTTGGGGCATCCCATTCTGTGACTACACCAGCCTCTATTTAATACTATAACCCTTTGCACTTATTCTAATAGAAATTAGGCCTGATAAAGACACTTTTGCTGTGCATAGTTGTACTGCTCACAGGTGCTCTCTGGTTGTTGGGGCATCCCATTCTGTGACTACACCAGCCTCTATTTAATACTTATTCTAATAGAAATTTGGCCTGATAAAGACACTTTTGCTGTGCATAGTAGTACTGCTCACAGGTGCTCTCTGGTTGTTGGGGCATCCCATTCTGTGACTACACCAGCCTCTATTTAATACTATAACCCTTTGCACTTATTCTAATAGAAATTAGGCCTGATAAAGACACTTTTGCTGTGCATAGTAGTACTGCTCACAGGTGCTCTCTGGTTGTTGGGTCATCCCATTCTGTGACTACACCAGCCTCTATTTAATACTATAACCCTTTGCACTTATTCTAATAGAAATTAGGCCTGATAAAGACACTTTTGCTGTGCATAGTAGTACTGCTCACAGGTGCTCTCTGGTTGTTGGGGCATCCCATTCTGAGACTACACCTGCCTCTATTTAATACTATAACCCTTTGCACTTATTCTAATAGAAATTAGGCCTGATAAAGACACTTTTGCTGTGCATAGTAGTACTGCTGCCAGGTGCACTGCTGGCGGTTGGGGCATCCCATTCTGTGACTACACAAGCCTCTATTTACTACTATAACCCTTTGCACTTATTCTAATAGAAATTTGGCCTGATAAAGACACTTTTGCTGTGCATATTACTACTGCTCACAGGTGCACTGCTGGCTGTTGGGGCATCCCATTCTGTGACTACACAAGCCTCTATTTACTACTATAACCCTTTGCACTTATTCTAATAGAAATTTGGCCTGATAAAGACACTTTTGCTGTGCATAGTACTACTGCTGCCAGGTGCACTCCTGTTGGGGCATCCCATTCTGTAACATACCATACCCCTCTTTATTTACACTTAGCAGCTCCCTTATTTACACTAAGCAGTGTGTTACTGCTCACTTTTGCTGTGCATTATATTCTGTTTCATATAGACCCACTGCTGCCTGGGGGTTCTTAAAATATCACCTACTACCACGCTAGTTAGACTATGTCGGGCAGACAAGTGCCTGGAAGTGAAAAGAGGAGTGGCAGAGGCCAAGATTCCACAAGCAGAGGACGCAGCAGACTGGGGGCCAGTAGCAGCAGGAGTCACGCTGAGAGACCTAATCTGCCAGTATCTGCTAGCGGTCGGGTCTCCACCAGTATTGCATCTGCCCTGGTAGATTGGTTGACGCGCTCATCAACAAAATCATCACAACTTACGTCTGAGACCCCCAGTCTAGGGTCGGTAGGTTCCTCTGACGCAACCCTGAGTTAGCATGCCCCGAGAGCAGTCCCTGTCCTCCCATTGCCTCTGTCGTACGCCGTTCCCTCCCCCAGCGACGTATCCTATGCTTTGGGTTCAGCTCCACTCTTTAGTGAGGAGGACGATCAGATAGAGGACAGTCAGCAGCTACTGCCCAGCCAAGAAATGGAGGTGGCTTCTTTAGCTAGGCAGACAAATAGTGATGTGGACAGTGTCGTGGGTGCTGCGAGCATTCCAGCTCCTGCGCCAGACACTGTTGACGAATCCACGAACATCAGTGACGTACAGCCACAACTCGGTGATAATGATGATGACGATGAAGCCGATCGCACTTGGGAGCCGGGTGATGAAGGGGCTTCATTGTCATCATCAGGAAAAGAGGGGCGCAGGTTGCCCCGGAGTCAGCAGCTGAGGCAGCAAGGTGGTAGCAGTCAGCATGGGGGCACAATTCCAAAGGCTGGAGCCGGCCGGGGCCGGAGTAGAGCACCTGCTGTGCGGCAGTCTACCTTATCGGGAGGTAGTGGAGCAGGGGTTCCTGGAGTTGGCAACAGCAGCAGTGAATCAGTGAGGCCAGGGGGTGGGAAAAGTAGCTACTCTGCAGTGTGGCAGTTTTTTCTGAAGCATCCGCAGGAGGGTAACATGGCCACATGCAAGATATGTAGGCAAAAGGTGAAGCGTGGCCAGGGTCCAAATGTTGGCACCACGGCCCTGCGTCAACATATGATGCGTCACCATAAAGCTCCCAAGGGGTGGTCCAGTCTGCTTCCTCACCAAGTGGCACGCCGCTCCCAATTTCTGCCAGCCAAGGCTCCAGCACCTCAGCCGAAGGTAGCTGTGCGTCATACCCATCCTCTGTCGCTCCTGCTCCTCCTCCTCCTCCTCCAAGTCATGCATCCCGCCAGCAATCCATCAGCGAAGCCATGTCCAAGAGACAGCAGTATGCGCCCACTCATCCTACGGCGCAGAAGCTGAATGTGCTCCTGTCCAAGTTGCTGGTGCTGCAGTCGCTCCCTTTTCAGGTGGTGGACTCTGCACCTTTCAGAGAACTGATGGCTTGTGCCGAGCCGAGGTGGAGAGTCCCAAGCCGTCATTTCTTTGCCAAGAAGGCAGTACCAGCGCTGCACACTTTTGTTGAACAGAAGGTGGGCCAGTCCTTGAGCCTGTCGGTGTGTAGCAAAGTGCATGGCAGCGCCGACGTCTGGAGCTGTAACTACGGTCAGGGACAGTACATGTCGTTTACGGCCCACTGGGTGAATGTGGTCCCTTTGCAGCAGCAACTTGGACAGGTCACGCCACTTCGGCCTCCGCGCTCCCTGCCCGTTGGGCCTGTGACACCGTGCGACTCGGCCTCCTTCCTCCGCCATCTCCTCACCCTCCACTGTAGGCTCAAGTCTCAGTGCCCCTCCAGTCTACCATGTGTGCAGGGCACGGAGGTGTCACGCAGTGCTTCACATGGTTTGTCTTGGCGAACGGAGTCACACAGGGGAGGAACTGCTTAAATTTATTCATCAGGAAATCCAAACATGGCTTACTCCAAGAAAACTTAAAATGGGAATCATGGTTACCGACAATGGGAAGAACATTTTGTCTGCGCTGCGCCAAGGAAGCCTGACCCATGCCCCCTGCATGGCTCACATCTTCAATCTGGTTGTCAAGGGGTTTCTGAAGTGTTCCCCCCATCTGCAAGACATCCTAACAACTTCAAGGAAACTTGTATGTACTTCAGCCACTCATACACCGCCAAACACACCCTTCTTGAGCTACAGCGTCAGAATGGTATCCCCCAACATAGTCTGATTTGCAATGTTTCCACCCGTTGGAATTCCACCCTTCACATGTTGGACCGATTATATGAACAGAGAAAAGCCATCACGGATTTCCTGATGATCCAAGCAGATAGGGGGACTCCCCTGTGTAACTTCAATGTCAACCAGTGGCAGCTCATACGTGACACCTGCCGTTTGCTCAGGCCCTTTGAGGAAGCCACTTTATTTGTCAGTCGGCAGGATTACGGGATGAACGACGTGATTCCACTGCTTCATGTACTACAGCACATGTTGGAAACCATGGCTGGTCAGGGCACTGGAGACATGGCGTTTACATCTTACGGCCACATGAACCCCGTTGGAGCTGAACTGGAGGAGGAGGAGGAAGAGGAGGAGGAGTTGCCCAGGGAAACACAGTTTAGGCTTGGCGAAATGGCTGGTTTATCTAGTCAGCGGACAGGAGAGGAGGAGCAGCCAGAGGAGCTAGAGGTTTTTGAGGAAGGCGAGACAGAGGACCCGGGCACACCGTGGCAGTATGCAGTGGAGATGGAGACAGGTAGTCCATCCGATTCACTTGCGCAAATGGCACGAAGCATGCTCACGTGCTTGCGTAGTGACCCCAGAATTGTTTCCATCTGTCGGCAGGATGACTTCTGGCTGTCCACCTTATTGGACCCTCGCTTCCGGCACAACATTTTTTAAACCCACGAGAGGGAGGACAAACTGAACTACTACAAAGACATTCTACGTAGGCAGTTGGCCGATGCCTATCTGCGCCATGGTCCATACTCTCGCAGGTCTGACTCGAGGGGACCTCTGCGCTCACCTTCCACTGCCATGGCCGCTGGGGGGGTTGGCAGGAGCAGCAGCTCCATCAGCAGCAGCCTCAGTCTTCAGTCGCTAATGAGTAGCTTTCTACACCCGCATAGTGAGGCTACTCATGAGCAGCAGGAAGACCTGGAGCAGGACCTGAACCAGCAGGTCATGTCATACTTTGACATGACCATGCCAACACACCTTGAGGATCCGCTGGACTTCTGGGCAGCCAAACTTGATTTGTGGCCGCAACTAGCAGAGTTTGCCCTGGAAAAGCTGTCCTGCCCGGCAAGTAGCGTGCCATCTCAGTGGGTGTTTAGTGCGGCGGGGGCCATAGTTACGGCGAGGAGAACTCGTCTGTCAACTAAAAATGTGGAGAGACTCACCTTTGTCAAAATGAATCAGGGATGGATTAGCCAGGATTTCCACCCACCAATGCCTGATGCATGCGACTAGATTCAGCATGGTGCCACGTTTTACACTTTCCAAATGGTGCAAAACATATTTATGTCTTTAGGCCAATTTTTGGGCTCCTGCTGCTGCTGCCAACTCCAGGGTGTGATTCATCCAATTTTTGGGCTCCTGAAGCCAACTCCAGTGTCTCTTTAAAGTAATGTTTGGGCTCCTGCTGCTGCCAACTCCAGGGTGTGATTCATCCAATTTTTGGGCTCCTGAAGCCAACTCCAGTGTATCTTTAAAGTAAAATTTGGGCTCCTGCTGCTGCTGCTGCCAACTCCAGGGTGTGATTCATCCAATTTTTGGGCTCCTGAAGCCAACCCCAGTGTCTCTTTAAAGTAATGTTTGGGCTCCTGCTGCTGCTGCCAACTCCAGGGTGTGATTCATCCAATTTTTGGGCTCCTAAAGCCAACTCCAGTGTCTCTTTAAAGTAATATTTGGGCTCCTGCTGCTGCTGCCAACTCCAGGGTGTGATTCATCCAATTTTTGGGCTCCTGAAGCCAACTCCAGTGTCTCTTTAAAGTAATATTTGGGCTCCTGCTGCTGCTGCTGCTGCCAACTCCAGGGTGTGATTCATCCAATTTTTGGGCTCCAGAAGCCAACCCCAGTGTCTCTTTAAAGTAATGTTTGGGCTGCTGCTGCTGCTGCCAACTCCAGGGTGTGAATCATCCAATTTTTGGGCTCCTGAAGCCAACTCCAGTGTCTCTTTAAAGTAATGTTTGGGCTCCTGCTGCTGCTGCCAACTCCAGGGTGTGAATCATCCAATTTTTGGGCTCCTGAAGCCAACCCCAGTGTCTCTTTAAAGTAATATGTGGGCTCCTGCTGCTGCTGCTGCCAACTCCAGGGTGTGATTCATCCAATTTTTGGGCTCCTGAAGCCAACTCCAGTGTCTCTTTAAAGTAATGTTTGGGCTCCTGCTGCTGCTGCTGCCAACTCCAGGGTGTGATTCATCCAATTTTTGGGCTCCTGAAGCCAACCCCAGTGTCTCTTTAAAGTAATGTTTGGGCTCCTGCTGCTGCTGCCAACTCCAGGGTGTGAATCATCCAATTTTTGGGCTCCTGAAGCCAACTCCAGTGTCTCTTTAAAGTAATGTTTGGGCTCCTGCTGCTGCTGCTGCCAACTCCAGGGTGTGATTCATCCAATTTTTGGGCTCCTGAAGCCAACCCCAGTGTCTCTTTAAAGTAATGTTTGGGCTCCTGCTGCCAACTCCAGAGTGTGAATCATCCAATTTTTGGGCTCCTGAAGCCAACTCCAGTGTCTCTTTAAAGTAATGGTTGAGCTCCTGCTGCTGCTGCCAACTCCAGGGTGTGATTCATCCAATTTTTGGGCTCCTGAGGCCAACCCCAGTGTCTCTTTAAAGTAATGTTTGGGCTCCTGCTGCTGCTGCCAACTCCAGGGTGTGATTCATCCAATTTTGGGCTCCTGCTGCCAAATCCAGTGTCTCTTTAAAGTAATATTTGGGCTCCTGCTGCTGCTGCTTGCAACTGCAGGGTGTGATTCATCCAATCTTTGGGCTCCTGCAGCCAACTCCAGTGTCTCTTTCAAGCTATGTTTGGGCTCCTGCTGCTGCTGCTGCTGCTTGAAACTCCAGGGTGTGTCAGTCAATTTTTGGGCTCCTGCTGCTGCCAACTCCAGTGTCTCTTTCAGCCAATGTTTGGGCTCCTGCTGCTGCTTGCAACTCCAGGGTGTGATTTATCCAATTTTTGGGCTCCTGCTGCTGCCAACTCCAGTGTCTCTTTAAATCAATGTTTGGGCTCCTGCCCCTCATAGTGATGCCACTTCAACTCTCTGCAATTGTGCCGCTCTGCGATTCTATTAGCGATGCCTCTGATCTGCATGTGATATTTATTCAAAGTATTATTTAACTAACCCAGCACGCATCCTGTGCGTGTTACAGAAAGGCAGAATGGTTTACAACCCTATTGAGGCTCTAGGAGGCTCAGAAACAGCCGTTTTTAATAGCGATTCGTCGCGAATAAATTCGGGTCGAAGCGATTTTTGTCGGAAAATTCTGCGAATCAGTCGAATCGAATTTTTCAAAAGTTCGCTCATCTCTATTAATAACAGCTTACATGAGTGTTTCCAACTCTCCCAGATTTGGAGGGAGTGCTATATATTCTTGTTATCTATTTGTTTCCTATATTGGGTAGGATATCTATTCTTATAGGGTGGCAATGCAATGCCTCCAAACTGAAGGCATATCAGAGCTGCTGTGGTACAAAGCCAGTTGCACTATTTGGGCTGCTGTAAAGTAATAATTTTCAGGACTCCCAGTCCTACCTGTCCCTGTCGCTCTGATCCTAAATATTGTATGTTTGTTCCTCCCCAAATGAATCCTAATACTTTCCCCGAAAATGTCTTTAATGTTGCCTGGGGATATTAACCAGGAGATTCCTAGCTAGGTATAGAAATTTGGGAAATGCTGTCATTCTCTTGACCAATATTGCCCACTGCCATTGCCATTATTTAGGAAGAAATCAAACAAGTACATAAAACTGAGTTACATCTACTGGATAAATAACAAATAGTATATAGGTTGTTTATGATATTATATAGCTAATGTGGGTGTATATAGTTGAAATAATTACCTGAGTTAGAGTTAAGTATACTATATTATTTAAGCACTAGATGCTATATGGAATCATCACGATACTTGCCAGATGTATTCGCAGTACATCATTCTCTTGCTGGCAAAAAGTGCTTGTATGTACTTGGCAGAACATCATCGGCCATCTATACTAGTGTGCTGGTAGGCAAAAACACTAAACTCCCAGTTATCTTCTTGTGTCGCAATTGCTGCCATACAAGTTGGTGGATTGTACTATCTTTAGCCAGTCCCTGCATTGTACTCTCAAGTTGTAGAGAAATTAAGCTTCTTTTTGGAATAGCAGTGGCCCAATGTTCCAGTGTTTTAAGTGGCTGTGGTGACAAGGCACCATCACAAGGAGGCCAGATGCTAGCTATACCTCACTGTTTGTGTACGTTTGGCTCCAACAACATGCACTTATCCACATATGTATGAATTGCAAGGTCAGTCGCTGCCATCTAATGAACCTGAGCGAAAGAAGACACACAACTAAGAAGTTGCTCCCTGCATCCACTGATTTCTCCCCACTGAGGAATGTGTTGAGCAATGATGGTAAAAATATTGTGTGTGCCTTGGCTGTTCTTTTAAAAATTCCTACAATCAAAATTTCAGTTTCATACCTGGACAATAAACAATATAGAATGGGCACCAGATTTATCCTCAGCACGAGCCTTCATCTAATAGAAATTAAATAAATAATAATAAAGATAAAGTTGTCACGGATGGCTAACCATCATCTAAGTATCCATTTTATTCAGTAGTCTAAGCAGCTTTCTTGCACACTGTGTAGATATGGCTCTGCACACTGAATTACTCTTTCATTTACATTAAAATGATTGTGTTTTTTTTAGATGTTGTTAGATGTGTTGGCATCTTTATTTCTTTTACCTTTTATTCACACATATAAATTTGAGTTTTTTGCTTTTTAGCAATCAGAATGTGAACATTTCCGCTAATGTCTTCATTTGCAAAGCTCAGTGCTTTACATTTAACAATTTAGTTGACAGTAACTTGTCTTTGTATTAATGTATATCTTTATCTTCATTATCAGCAACCTACCACAGACTCAATTCACACCTAACAGAAATGTACTTTTTTTCACTTCATGCTACTTCATTCTGACAAGTGACAAAATTAAGTTTATATTTAGGTTGTCTGATCACAGGTAATATTTTTTACAGCCAAAGCACAAAAATCCAAAAATTGTACAATGTTTATAATGTACACGATTTATATGTATTTGTATGTCTTTAACGACAATTGTGTACATTATGAACATTCTAAGATTTTTTCTTAAGCCATAAAAATATTACCTGTGATCATTCAGAAGAGCATCTTTATTTGATATTTGCAGTGGGATGTGTCTCTTACTTCAGCCCTCTGCAAACTTCACTGCCAGCAGTACTAATAAGAACTATTTTTCTTGTTGGCAGTGTTCTGCACTGGAGTAAATAGGCAGACATAAAGGTACCCCCTGCACACAGCAATAAAGCTACTCACACTGTGATGCAAGTTTAGACTATTTCTTAGCAGAAGGTGGCCTAAAAGACTCTAGTCCAGGTTAAACCCCCCTTGCAGTGTGATTACAACAATTTTACTGTAAAGTAACCTTAATGCTAAATACCACAGAGCATGTGCAGACATCCCTGCTCTTCTCACTTGCCATGCCCTGCATACTTTATTGTCTGGCATTGGGCCACAGGCCAGAGGAACTGGAGATGCTGTTGAGTGCCATTTTTATATTTACTGGAGTTATTTAAAATAATTCATCCATTTTTGTTCATACATTGACTTTAACCCTTTCGCTGCCAGCCAATCTGAATATTTTGTCACCCTTTGTTGCCAGACCATTTTGCACTATTTTGCACTCCACATGTTCAACTGTGATTTTTGAAAATTATACATTGTTTTTTTTTTCAGCAGAGTCTGGGCTTTAACATGAAATGTCTTGTTAGGTGTATTCTCAATAGTTTTGGGTTAAATATGTGCAAAAAAATAAATAAAATCTACTTTTTACAATTCGCAGTGTTTTTTTGTAATAAAAAATGTAAGTTTGTCAATAAAATCTTATTCTGTGTGAAATCCTCATTTCTCCCATTTACAACAGTACCACATATGTATTGGTAGACACACTTTCCTGCCCAGGAGATTCCCCCAAACTGAAACACTGCTTTAGGAGATTTTCAGATAAAATTCAACTGTACTATGTGCTATGCGCACAATGCAGTTTTTCAAGTAAAACAACCTTTTACATCTGAAATATCCACCACAAACTTAATATTCTCTGGAAATACACACCGCAAGCTTTCTAGGCGTACCAGGCTTGATGACATGGGTGTAGTTTTCTGGAAGTAATCCCTCAATTAATTATTTGGTTGCACAGGGTTTTTCTAAAAAAAGGAAAAAAAAAAAAACAGAATCAAAGCCACATTTTCCTAAAATAAACTATATGTAAACAAGAAAACACATCAGTATTGGGTTAAATATGTGCAAGAAATGTAAAAAAAAACAACTTTTTACAATTCGTAGTGTTTTTTTGTAATAAAAAATGTAAGTTTGTCAATAAAATCGTATTGTGTGTGAAATCCTCATTTCTCCCGGTTACAACAGTACCACGTATGTATTGATAGACACCCTTTCCTGCCCAGGAGATTCCCCCAAACTGAAACACTGCTTAAGGAGATTTTCAGATAAAATACAACTGTACTATGTGCTATGCGCACATTGCAGTTTTTCAAGTAAAACAACCCTTTACATCTGAAATACCCACCACAAACTTTATATTCTCTGGAAATACACACCTCAAGCTTTCTAGGCGTACCAGGCTTGTTGACATGGGTGCAGTTTTCTGGAAGTAATCCCTCAATTCATTCTTTGGTTGCACATGGTTTTTCTAAAAAAAAAAACAAAAAAAAAAAAAAACAGAGCCACATTTTCCTAAAAAAAACTATATGTAAACAAGAAAAAACAAGTTAAATCCAGAAAAATCCCTTGAACAGAACAATACCCAACATGTATAGGTACAGTCAAGGGAAGAGTTGCCAAACACCCCAAAGTAAAGCATGTGTGTAAGGATAATTTTACTTGAAAATTTCAGCTCTGCAGACTGGCAGGCTGATTCATTACTAGCGCCAAATATCGGAAGATGAGCGTCTGTACAGAGACGCTACGAGCGACCGCTAGTATACGCTGTGATCGGCTATCGGGCGCTGTAACAGAGAGCCTCAGTCGCTGTAGTAACCTGGCCGGCATTGATGAATGAGATATATGTTGGCTGTTCTAACACCAGTACAGCGTTGCAGGGAGTGAAAGGTAGTGCCAGATCATTGCGACCGACTCTCAGCGACTCACACCATATTCAACAAAAAAACAGACTCACAAAGCCTTGGCGCTCTAAATCTGGTCGCTGTAGCACAAAGCGGCAGACACTGTGTGATTAACGTCTGTTTTTGAACACATATCAACCAGTAACAAAGCAAAAACACATGGAATTACATTGTTGTAACATTGTGACATTAACACTTTAATGCCAGACCTATAATGACAATTCTGCATAAAAATATAAAAAATCTAAAAAGTTTACAAAAATTACTCTTTCTATGCCAGGAGAGCTCACACAATTATTTGAGAGAAAAAAATAAACAATTAAACACAAAATACCCTGTTTAAACAGAAGAAACGGAATGTCCATTGAAATGTATGGGAGAGCGACAGGTAGCAACAGGTAATACCTGGCACTCTGGGAGCTATAGCGCAGGTGCTATACGCTCACCACCTGTAATGATGAATTGTACGCTACATGGCGCTGTTAGAGTTGCTCACCAGAATCGCCTTCATAAATGTGGATTCGTGTACAGCGTCTGGCATTCACCAGACGCTGCCTGCCGCTACGAGACACTACCTGCCCCTATCCCTTGATAAATAAACCCCAAAGTTTTTTTTTCTTCTACCAAAACAGCCCTTACATTTGGAATACCCCCCACAAACCATATATTCCCTGAAAGTACTCATGTTAAGCTTGCTACATGCACCCCAAAGCCACCACAGGGCAGGACAGAGAGTCTAAAGCAGCAAAGGCCACTTATTTCTGCCCTTTTTTGTGAGCACCATGTTGCTCTGTGTTGTAGGAAGGAAGGAAGGAAGATGAGGGGCTGCAAAAGCGGATGGAATGTAAAAGCACTTTACATGTGCAACACAAGACATTTTTCAGCTATTCGCCGGGTTATTTGACTACTTCTCCATTCTGGCATAGATAAGAGCAGTCAGGACAGAGACTGATGCTGCACCTGTTACCGGCAATTCCCGCCCCGCAACAGAGGCTGAGGGATATATTCGCTCAATAAGTTGCATGGGCTATTTCCTCCCAGCCTCTGGAGGAAATGGATGCAAAAAATACAGTAACTCAAATAGAATTAGGAGGTTTCTTATGTGATCAAATACTGCCTCTGAGTTAGAATCTATGTGAGTGAGTTAGAATCTTACGCAAGCATTTCAGATCTGGAACTTAGTAACAGATCTAATATGGCTTATGATATGTTAACGTTATTGAACAGTATGTAAGATTGGTACATGATGATGTAGAGATATAAAAGTTGGCAAGAATTGAATTCTATCATCAAGTTGCATAAAAAAAAATGTTGAAAAAACACAAAACACCAACACCTACTGGGTAAATCACAATTCTTTCTGAAGAGAGAAAAAGGACAAGTACTATCGCTATGTTTTTAATGTTGTTAAAAGTGGGTAAATTTCTCTAAATAAAATTGGTGATTTGCTTCAGAGAAATGTTGAGCAATTAAAGGGACTGTCCAGGCAAAATATTAAACATATTCAACTATATTCTCTAATTGTTCCGCTAAGCTCATCTGCCTTATTTAGGTAGTTTTACACTTATCTCCACTGGAGATCCAGAACATGCCATCCCCATTCCCCTTGCTGCCTCCTCTCTGATTCCTTGCATCATCACAGTGGCCACACCTGCTCCATTAATTTCACTGGAGGGGGCGTGTCTGGGCTGGAATGGAGCTGGTGCAGCCAGTCACTGTGACCAGCCGAAGGAGATGGACCCTCAGCTCTGGACCGCAAGGATGGTAGTGACGCAGTCGTCGGTGATGTTGTTTGTTATCTTTGCTCAGATAGGTACTTTAAAGTCTCTCTCTCTTTGTTAATGGTATGAGGTGTTCTGTCATTTAAAATATTTTGAATAATGCTTTTATGTTCTGTACCTTTCTTATAGGTTGGGAGGTTTGCCCTACACTCCTATGGCCACAGAGGCATAGCTGCTCCAAACCCACCAGTGATACAAGACTAAATAAGTCAATCTATTTACCGATAGTCTTACTCCTTAGAGAATAACAACTGCTATATTCGCTTACACTGTCATATTGTAAACCCTAGTTTTGGCATTTCACTCCCAGGCTCCTACGTCATCTAATCACCACCAATGGGTTAAGCTTTTAAAACATAATAAAAGTAGACCCAGTGGTCCTGGGTCGCTGGATCATGATGCAATCCGACAATAGCTGGTCTAGCCAATCAAACCCTCAGCAATCTGCCAGGTGGTTTGGACATCAGGGTAATTGCTAGATCTACTGGGAAAAGGAAGGAAGCAGGATGGCCAAACCATCCAAAAGGTACTGCCTGCGATGTGAGATTTTGATATTAAAATAGATGTGTTTTGGTGAACTTTGGTACACACAGCGGGACATTCCAAATAGGAATGCCCCAGACAATGACCGATAACCAGGATAATGAAGTGTTTTAAATTTAAATGCACTTGCTTTGGCGACTTGTCATGAATGTAAACACAGAACTTGATGTAGGCAAATGTAATTTTGATAACTTCTTGAAAAATCTTTCACTCCTGTTTTTGGACCCTATGTTCACAGGAAGAAGGAACCTTGACCAGCACCTGTTAAATACACCTCCAATGTTTTCTACTTGGTAAAAATTAGCAAATATGGTATGTAGCATCGATTAGTTGGCGGAACAGTGTAGCACTCATTGGTACTGTTATAATCTGCATAAGAGCCCATAGCGAAACAAACAGGCGCTGACTCAGGCTGGCCAATAGTGAAAATCCTAGTGCACCAAAAAGCTAATTATTTAACAGGTTTTTTTTTCTAGCACCGACATTCTATAAATATAAAAGCACCAAAATATACAAAGACGCGGTCCAGCCAAGGCGGACGCATATGGCAACAAAATTATACTAAATGGCACAGAAAGGCACATGTCATAAATTAAGCTCTTATTTTAAATCTGTTAAAAAAATGTAAAAAAATGCTCAACATTACTAACTATTATAACAATTGTGTATTATAGTAGTTCCTTCTCTTATTCTCTTTTCTTAAGAGAAGGAACAGCTACAAAAATAATCACATTGCTAACAAATGCAGTATCACATATAAGATATAAGATATATTATATAAGATACTTGACAGACTGCGTGTTTCCTCCGGGCGCTCTTGGTGACTCTGGACATGGAGGCCATGTGCTCAAACATACCACATGATAAAGGATTAAAAGCTATGGAATCCTTTTTGCACTAACTGGACTTATCTCAACAAAACCACCATTCGTTCCTGCTGCAATTTTCTCAATTTTGTCCTCACCCACAACCTCTTTCTCCAACTCTTCCACCAAATACAGGGGACTGCGATAGGGACCACTTGTGCCCCATCATTTGCAAACCTGTAACTGAGTTGGGAGTAGGTGGGAGTGGGGGGTTGTGGGCTGAGGTTGAGATGGTTCCATATCTGTTGCATGTCTCATTATAGCACAGATATATTGTTGACATCCTCATGATATGGGAGGGGTCGCAGCAGGAACTAGTGAAGTTCATGGACAAATTAAACCAAAATACAGTAATTTCAAATATACATGTGAGTGTAGTAGAGAAAAAAATGTCATTTCTGGACTTGCAGATAATGATAAGTAAAGAGGGGGAGATTTGCTCCAAGTTGTATGGCAAGGATACATCAGCAAATACTACCTTGCACTCCTTGAGCTCCCATCTGGCCCACCTGCTCTGAAGTGTCACCTATGAAGAATATGTGTGTGTTCGAAGCAACTGCTTCGAACTGCTCCTCAGTGGAAGACTTCAAACAGGAACCTAAATATATTAGAGACAGACTATCTCAACGAGGATACAGTACCGAAGAGCCAAAAAATACCTATAAGAAAGCAAAAAATAGGGATAGGCAAGTATTGTTGTTTAAGCAAAAATGAAAAAAACAGCAAAAAGGGAATCACATGAACAAGTCCGACAGATTTTGAACTGAACTGAATTTGAGCACTGGCCAGTATTAATGAATGATAGATTTTTACATTCCACCCTACCTAATAGACCTCAGGTCATCTACGGAAGGTCCAAAAATCTGAAGGACAGGCTAGTTAAAAGTCACTATGTACAGGCAGAAAATGAGGGGTGCTTACAGGACAAAGAGCAGCTACCCGTGAAGGGGGTGTAATATATGCAAATATATTAATAAGGGCAAGGACATTTTAATACCCTCTGCAGGAAATTTAATCCAAGCATTATATAAACCATGAGACCGCAGACGTAATATATATATACGAACGCATATGAATATAATACAATATTAGAAGTGGCAATTTACAAACACTGGTGGGTAGCCACTTTGCCCTGCAGCACAATAAAGACCCCAGGGGTCTAGTTGTTCAGGGACTGGATTTAATACACCACAGTCCTTGGGGTGGTGATATAGAAAAGACCACGCTCCAAAGAGAAACCAGGCGGATATTCTGCCTGAGGGCATCCCAATACCCAGGCCAAAATGAAACGCTCAGTTTCGCGTCATATCTGTAACAACATGTTGACCTGGGGAGTCCTTGAATCATAACTAAAGTGGACAAAAACCCAGCTGGATCGGCCTGGGAATCTATAAGATTCCCGGGCCGATCCATTCCCTCCCCGAGGGGCATCCAAAATCTCTGTGTGAAACCCCAACAGGTCGCTCGCAACACTTACCATAATCCCGGTCCAACGGTGCATGCGCGGGCCGTGGCCGCATTCCCGCTATCCCACTAGCAGCATTTGTAAATGGCCGGCGCGGGCGTGCTCCCAGTTAGAGGGAAGCACGAGATGCGGCCGCCAACGTGCTCTGAGCCACTGAGCTAAGACGTCGCTCAGACATACATAGCTCTGCGGCTCTGAGTGCACTGACTGAACGAGCGCCCGCGCATGCGCGGTAGGACCCGGATGAGGTTAGTTAATGCGCGTTCTCTGGGGGGTTTCACACAGCGGGGCAACCCCGATTGGGGTGCGCCGGGGGAGTGGACCAAAACCCAGGAAAGTCAAAATCATGGGTTTTGGTCCACTTTAATGTCTTGAAGCAGGGTATATATTTTTGTTAGAGAATTGCAAAATGTCAGATGTAAACAAAGAGAAAGAATGTGACCTGTCCTTTAAAAGATGTATTACTAATCAAGGCTGAAAGTGATTGTATATATTATCATCATTGTATTAAAGAATAAAACATTCTCTCATTTGCATATTGTCCTAAACAGTCACTGTCAATTATATATTATGCTGGATTTAGTTTAAAGCGGTCCTTCACTCTGAATAAGAGTCTATGTTATATGTTTCCCACACCCTGTACATACAAATTGCCCGCATTAAAAATCATCCTACCTGCATCTACTGCATGTTATGAGCCTTTAAACATCCAAGATGGCAGCTCATGGAACATCAGGCAGCCTGCAAACAGGATGTGTCTTCTGACTGTGCTGCTCTGCATTCTGGGATTGCTGACCTTTTCCTGACCCCAGCTCTGCTCTGTCTGAGCAAAGCACAGCTATAACCCACCCCCCCTGTACTTTATCTCACTCTCCTCTCCTCAGTAAGTGTGATACTTCTGAGTCAAGATGGCGGCACCCGTATCCAAAAGTCCTGAACAGAGTTGAAGCCCAGTGGGTGAAAGAATAATAAGTAAGTGACTAAAAACTTAAAATATATTAGTATTAGATGCAGGGGAATAATTTTTTAAGGGTTTGGGCTTTTCAGTAAATCATGCTGAAGTTCCGGTTTAAGGTGGCTGCCATTTATAATTATACCTCAGCAAGACAATAGGCTCGATTCAGAGAGACAAAAAAAACTTCCGTTTTAGTGCCGATCTGTTTTTTTTGTGAAATGTTTCCTCTCTCGTATGAGTGTGCGAGCGATTCTATGCATGCATTGCAATCCTTCTGTAAAGTTTCCGTCCGTTTGTACGACAGATTACGAATACGAGGATGTCATTTTCCAGCGTGACTTTTCCGTTTCATTCTCACATGTTACAACGTAGGCTTTCGCTTTTGCCCTTTCCCCATCGTATCCTCCCACGAATCCTTTACGTTTCCCGATAGATTCTGTTTCCCTTTTTCAATAAATATTCGTCCAGACGGTAATCCTTACGATCTTGCGCCTGCGCACTACAAACTTAACTCATTAAAGTGCTCGCCTACATATTTGCCACCCTCAATTCTACTACAATGTTTAGCTAAATCACTTAGCACTATCCTCCATCTTCCCTTTTGGACCCTTAAAGCTCACCCAAACCACTTAGCACTATCCTCCATCTTCCCTTTTGGACCCTTAAAGCTCACCCAAACCACTTTGTGGTTAGGTTCTTCTTCCATTTTAGCCCCCTAAAACTTACCCAAAATCACTTCTCGGTCATGTGAATATTCATCTTTAAATATTTCTGGGCCCATTAGTTTTAAACATTTCACATTTTTATGACTATAAAAAACAAAATACATAGCAATGGCAGGCCACAGAACATTATTCTTCATCTGTGGTCCCCAACGAGTTGCGCAGCTCCTGCATCTTGCCCACCAACTGAAGGACCCTGACACTCAGTTGTGCCACTCTGGCACGTGTGGTCCCTGTTAAAAAACATCAATTAAAATATTGGTATAACCTTGTTGGGGTCATACTGCAGTGCCCCCCCCCCCCTGTATGGTCCAAACACCTAAATCTGGACTTCAAAAGCCAGAGGGCCCTCGCCACCACGGCCCGGGCATCAGGAGCAAGGGCAGGAGTAGATATCCAGAGTCCCCTGAGAGAGTTGAAAAATACTAACATAAAATACACATTCTAAGCCACAATATTGTTTAACATGTCATCAAGGGCTAAAAACAGCCATAGGTTAAGACATGAGTCATCAACTATATTCATTGCCATACAGTGAAAATGGATTGATGGAATGTGAGCAAACTTACCCAGGAGCCATCCACCAGATAATTCTCCTGACTCAAACTGACGAAATAAGCCGGAGCTCTGCAATATATAAGCATCATGGGACGACCCTGGATGCCCTGCAAGAACACTGAGGAATCGCATAGCTGGACCAAACACTGCTTTTATGTTGTGTGAGTAGCACATCTTGCGGTTCCTGCAACCAAATATAAAATAATTACACAAAGCAAAGGTAACCGACTAAAACAATAAATCCTACAACAAATTAAGATTCAAGTTCAACAATCCAAATATAATTCACAAAGGACATAAGTCTAAAAAAATATAGCAATATAGCAATTATATGGATGTGTGGGAAAATAAAGGTTTACATGCTAAGGACTAATTAAGGTCAGCATTAAAATGCTTCGATAAGGCATACATGAAATGTATTGATTTAGGTATGCATTGCTATACAATTTATGACCTCGGCCATGCTGATACATGCAATGCCTTGGTGCTAAAGGTGCACAGACTCCTCCACATAGCCGCAAAACATGTTCAACAATAGCAGTGCGAGCCCTCAAAGGTCCCGTAAGTGGATTGGAAAGGAAACGGATTTATAGGGTGGTGATCCGTCGGAAATCAGCTCTCTGAATCAGACGTAAGCCCATCCCAACAACGTAAGTTATCTGAACGAACGAAAAATATAAGATTTTGTTTGGAAAATGATCCGAACTAACGGAAATGATCCGATTTGCTTCTGTTCATCGAAAGCGCATATGCACATTTTCCCAAACGTTCGTATGAATGAAAAATGAACAAAAAAAAGCAAAAAAAAGACTAACACACACCCAAACTTTCACAGACAGCTACGGAAGTCCGGATGAATGTGTCTTTGAATCGAGGCTAATAACACTATGGCCTTGATTCACAAAGGATAGAAAATAACCCTTATGGTAGTAAAAAATTCAATTCATGAGAAAAAAGCCTGAGAATTTCAATGTTAGTGAATCACCAGATAGGAATACAATGAAAGTCAATGGCACTTTTTACTACAGGTAAAAAGGGGTAAAAAGTTCAATACCTTTTTCAAGAGTAAAAAAGTACCATTGACTTTCATTGTTTTCCTATCTGGTGATTCACTAACAGTGAAATTCTCAGACTTTTTTTCTCACAAATTGAATTTTTTACTACCAGTTGAGTTTTTTTCAACTCTTAGTGAATCGAGGCCTATATGTTTCTTATACACATCTATAATAATGTATTACATAAATATTCTCTAAGAGACCTAGAGAAGAATATCATTTTTATCAATTTTGATGGGTGCTGTAAAAGAGTTTAAACATTAGGTGTGTATTACTACGTATAACTCAAAGTATACATGTTTATTAGATGTTGTGGTTGATTGGTTATATGTATGTGTTACATGTATATGTTTTCCAAACAGCACATTGAGAAAGCCTAGCAGGGTGAAACAAGTATGTCCATGTATCAGTGAAGGACAACAATTCTTATGTTACATGCTATTTAGCTATAGTATTTTTACTTTTTCTCCCTTTTAAAATTACTAAACTAAAAGAAATGTTTTAAATTGATATCACTGTGGAGAGGTTAGATACAGATGCATTTGGAGTCTAGGACAAACCAAATCCTATATTCAGTATGAGATAGTTTGAAATTAGAATCAGTCAAAATCACCAACTGTTTATTTTTGGTGTGGTTGCAATAATGAGCATTTTCTGCCCAACCCACAAACCTATATTACATCATTATTCATGTCAGTTAAGTCATGCCAAGTCAGAAGGGTATGTTTACCAGTTAATATAGTATGCAGTGATAAAGAATCACACATTTTTTCAAATACCTCTAATTTCCAACTGAAATTAAAACATTTTACACAAACAAAATTGGGGTTACTTACATTATAGGCATATTCTACCTTTTAACAAACATTCCAGAGACTGGATTAATTGCTAGCTTTTTTACTATGTCTAAAGCCAGCTTGTACTGAAGTTTAGTGTCCCTCGAACTGGAAAGAAAACAAACCTGTTGTAATAAGTAAAGAGTTAAAAAATCCCAGTTATGATGGGTCCATATAAGATCTTGGAAGGGCTCCTCAAACATTTTTTAATCGCTTTCTGCTAAGGGATGGGCCAGAGTCCCCCAATTATCTCCACATGTTTAATACCTCTCATTAACCTAGCCTTTCTTCTTTTAATTGTAATTCTATTATTCTAAATAAACTTTCCTAATGAACATTTTTTCTCACAGCAAAATCATCAGGGCTGCATCCGCTCTGCCCCCCTCCCCAGGGCAGGGGTCAGGGCCCTGGGCATCTTCAAGAGCCCACACAGGCTTGGGCTGGGCAGCAGGAGGATAAGTGAGATGAGCAGATGTCCCATTTTGTGGCCCAACCTCAGGACCAAAGGATGATTAGCTGCAATATAGATGGTGGCAAGAGTAGAGTGGTCCCAGCTCAAAAGGTGATGAGGACCAGATGATAATTGGCAGCAATTGAGCACTCTTAAGTGCCAGTAAAAAGGTCAGTGGAGACTGGAGGATGATCAGTAGCAGCAGAGAAATCCAAAAGGACTGGGCAGCAATTGGTGGTAGTAACAGTCGCAGTAACAGCAACAGAGAAGGTGGCTAGGAGTAGAGGATGATTGGTGGTAGTGGAGGGGGATCAGTGGCCGAGAGGGACCCATCACTAGCAGCAAATATATATAGCATGATACACTGCAAAGACACCCACTGAGTGACCAAGGGCCCACATAAACCTGGAACTGGCCCTGATACCAATGCAGTAAATTTAGGCAGCTTAAAGTTGACCTCCATTAAAAAAAAGTTTAATAAATTGCTCCTTAGACCACCCCCAATGATGATCAGTGGCATAAGCTGTTTGAGGGGGCTTAAATCCTGAAGATATTAGGGTTGCTTTAGCACCATATTTTTTTAGTATTTTTCTTATGAGTTTCTCCTTGGTGCAATTTAGCACCACATTTAGCTGTACATTTTTTTTAAATGTTTACACAGCTAAATATGATGCTGAATTGCACCGAGGGAATAACTCATATGAAAAAAATACAGTGTAGAAATAACCCTATTGTGGAATAGCATGAATATTATGCACCCCTGAATTACATGGGGGTAGCCATCTTGCCACAAAGCTGACAGTCCTGCTCACACATGAGAAAAAGGGGGGTGTCATCAGCAGGCCACACCAATTGAGAGTGATATATGCCTCAGAAATATGGGGAAGCTTGCCAGTTATTTTGCACACAGTGAATGAACAGCTAGTGTAGCAAAGGAAATCAGTGTGAGAGGGAATCTGTTACAATCTATATGGTGTTGGCTTCTGCAATGTATTTAGAAGATCTCAGAAATGAGCAGAGCAATGATGGTCGACTTACTACTTCTAGCTAAATAAGAGATGATTGCAAAGAGCTTTGAGGCAATGTTCTCTATGGGACTTGTTTTTTCAGGAAGCAGGTCTCTCATGTGCATGGTAAGATGGTCGGTGACATGCAGTTCAGAGTGCAGAATCTGTCTGCTGTTCCACAACATCTGCATGGGGTAAACTGGACCAACACCTTATCAGAAACAGTGTTTATATGCATCTTTCCTCATTTCAATGCAGATTGCTGCAAATTAAAATGAAAGTACCTATGTGCAACTCTTGCCGTAGTCAATTTACCTGGCAAAATCACATTCTATAGAGCTGCAGGCCACCTGTAAATAGGAAGTGCTGCTGGGTTTCCTGCTGCTGTGCATTGTGGGTTATGTCAGGTAAATCCTGGCAGGAGCATGGGTGGAAAGCTGGGAAAGGAAATATTGGGGGAGCTTCAAGATGGCCACTACCAAAAAGAAATAGGTGAGGTGTCATTGAGTGGTAGCAAGGGCAAATGTAAGTACTGATTCAGTATCATGTATGGGGCAAGTGAATGTTTGTTGGGGAGGTTTCTTTTTCAACTGCACATAACTGTTGGTCCAGTTTAATTCCTCTCAAATAAAATAACTGTTGTCACTGATTTCTGGGGGGGGGGGGGGGGTCGTTGGAAAACACTTTACAAAGCTTTGACTGGATGCCTTTAACAGACAATAGCATAATGCATTTAGCTGCTCAAATATATGATTGACATGTCTACCTAATATACTGTAGGTTAAAACACAACCCTGTGTTTCCAATCCTAAGGATGCTTTATACTGACAAACTAGATGCGCTCACCCTACAGTTAACAAGTACCGTTCATTCTGATTTGTTATATACAGAAAGACAGCTGGGGATAATCTCAAAGCCAGGTAAAGGCATTACTATTTTATCCATATGTGTATGACAAGGGAAAGCTACTCGAAGATTGGTAGTAAAAACCTTATAAATCCTGCACTAAGCAATCTTTGTTGTATGGAACATTCCCAGCTGGTGTTTTATAATACTTTCTAAAGCCTGCACATCTTTATTTCCTTGTGAACTTATTGACAGTGACTGATCTTTATTGCCTCGCTGCCATGCACCCTCATTGGATGAACTTTCAGATTGCACTACAACATGGCACAAAACAACCTGCCATACATTCGCTCATTCCCGCTTACTGGGAGATAAGGGAAAATACAACTGCTAAATCTGAAGACTAGGTCCATATATTTCTAAGGGAATCTGCTGTATCAGGATAAACCAAACTGCTGCTCTAGGGAAGGAAAATGTGAAATAACTCATAATATTTAATTTTAAGACCTTCAGCCAATAGCACACCTCTGTTATTGGTCTCCAAAAGAAAATAAAATAGCAGTAAACATGGAAAAAGATGCTTTCAGTTAATAAAAAAAAACTATTCCTGTTCGATAACGGCCCACGCTAGATTTTTTGCAATCCTGCTCACTCTGTTTTAATAAGTAGTCAACATAATAATGGATGAACATAGTCAATCAATCAAAAAATAATCTGTTTGAGCTGTATACCCATATAGATATAATTAGAAGACGCAAAAAGACCATTAGGAGAGAATAGAGTGTTTACTTTATTGACTGGAAATTGATTTTTTGGCAGTACCACGATGTTAGCAAATATAAGAAGAGAAGATGGTTGAAATGGGAGCTATATCGATAAAGCACAGTTCAGAACCTGAGAAATAGCATGTGATAAGCTACAGGGCTTGTGGGGTTTTTTTTGTAAAAGCTTGTAAAATAAGATAGAGGAAGTACTCAGTAATAAATGAAGGCTCTAAGGAAGTTGCTGGGAGATAATTAAACCTTTGTAAGATGTTGAGGCTTGTTAACAGAGATAATCACAAAAAGAGGGTAAAAAATGATTGTAAGTTTGAATGATATCTAGTGCAAACAAGTCTAATATTAAGACTTTAAAATATTTAAAACCGCTTAAACCAAAAGTCTAGTGTTCACCCCCCCCACCCCCGGGTAATGAGTTGGATAATAAACAAAGCTTACTATACCAGCAATAACCATCGGTTCCCCTGCCATAAGAAGCAAAGGCACGTTCTGAGCTCCCACATTAGCATTGATTAAATGCCTAGTCAGCAAATCAAATGGGGACTGGACTACAGGAGCATCTAGCTGGCATATATAGGGGCCATAGGGGGTTATTTTCAAAATATCTCAAATTCCACCTAGTCTCTATGGGGGTTTGGCACCTAAAAAAGTGGTAAAAAAATCAGACAAAACAAACATACAAGATGTACAAAAAGCATACAACTGCACATGCATAGTTCTCATCGCCCTCTGGAGTAGTTTTGCACTTACAGTATGGAGCATATCAGGCTTGGGTAAAGTGTAGATGGCAGAAGATTAGGTTGGTGTACAGATCAGTTTGGAACCTGGCTGAGTATCACCTGATAGATAGCTGTTAAGGATCAATCATGTGATCAAAGGGTTGCAGGTTTGATTCCCAGCCAGGATATGACTGAAGTGCTCTTTAACAAAGCACCTAACCCCCAAAATGTCTCCCTTGGTGCCATGGTTAGGGCAGCCCCCTGCTCAAGGCACATGTGCACTGCTTACATTTGTGTCACTGAACTGATGGGTTAAATGCAAAGGAAACATTCATATGTTTGCACCAGATACAATGGTGATATATGCACAAAAAAAACATCCAAATTACATCCTCAACTTATGTTAATCTAATTAGCCATAATCCCTAGATGGTACAATAAACAATACATAAGAGGTGCAAGGAAAAGTATTACTACAAAGTACAAATACAAATAGAGTAGATGGCCCGCTGACAACAAAATGAACTAGCAGTGTAGTGTACAAAGTACAGGACTCTCTCTGGCTAGAGGTGTGACAGACATGTTTGCAATAATTTTACTAATAAATCCACACAGCCAGCATGATATGTATCTGCAAGCAGGAGCCCTAACCATACACTTCAAACCAAAAAAACTCCCTTTAAAGGGGGTGTAAACCCAATGGCAATAATAAGGCAGCAATCAACTATTTCCAGCAGCGCTGGTAGAAGATGTAGCAGGGCTCCAAAGTTTGCCCTCCTTTCAATTTCACTTTTCTACTATTGCGCCCTTTGTGTTCTTTTTGCAAGCAAGTTAGGCAAGTCAGAGTGGTCCTGCAGCTGTCAATGTGGCTCGTGGAGCATGCTCATGACTCGTCAAGCTGTGTCATGACACACTCTTCTTAGCTCAGCCATGATTAGGAATGAGCGGACCTGTTGAAGTTCTTCCAAACTTGCTGCTAACTGAAGTCATTGGGGGCCCAAAAATGGCTGTAAAATGGGGGTAGCAAGGCCTAGAGGGCTGCATTTCGAGGGGAACACCAGGACAATTTCCCTGCACAAA
This sequence comes from Gastrophryne carolinensis, assembly GCA_027917425.1. Taxonomy (NCBI): domain Eukaryota; kingdom Metazoa; phylum Chordata; class Amphibia; order Anura; family Microhylidae; genus Gastrophryne; species Gastrophryne carolinensis. The sequence goes on from CM051239.1 coordinate 134,683,634, forward strand.
ATGGTCTGGGAAGAGTACTCAAAACAATAATAGGGAACAAAAAAATGGAATAAATTAAAAAAGAAATAAATGCAAATGGATTAAAGAACAAACTAATTTTTTTTACGGGTATTGGAGGCCAAATTAGGGGGGAGTATCGCCGAGGCCGATTGCCCTGCACAAAATGGGGTAGGGAAAGTACTCAAAACAATATCAGAAAACAAAAATTTAAGAAATACACAATGAAATAAAAATACATATTTATTTTACCGGTGCTGGAGGCCAAATTGTGGGGGGGGGGGGGTTACACCTGGGAAATTGCCCCGCAGAAAATGGGGTAGGGAAAAATAATACCAAAAACAAATAAAATGGAGAAATACACAAATAAATAAATACATCAATCAATTTATATATATGAAACAAATATTAACATCAATAAATTAAAAAAAAATAAATTAATTAACAAAAATATTATTATTAAATATTTTACAGGTGTCAGAGGTCCCGGGGAGGTAGGGGTAATCAAGGCAGATGCGGTGGTGCAAGCAGAAGAGATGGAGAAGGTGTAGGTGGAGGAGGTAGATTTAACTGCTCACTCAGGTGCAGGCACAGCCTAGTCCTCCACACCTGGTTAATCTTAAATAATGTAAGCATGTGCACATTAGTTGTAGATAAGTGGATCCTCCTGTCACTAATGACACCCCCTGCAGTACTGAATACACATTCTGATATTACACTTGTCGCAGGGCAGGCCAGCACCTCCAAGGCATAGATGGCAAGCTCTGGTCATGTGTCAAATTTAGCTACCTAGAATATGAACGGGGAGGACACATCGCTCAGTAACAGGAGACGTGCCGGCAGGTAGTCCAGCCCCTGCTGCATTGGCAACTTGCTGCTCCTCCTCCTCAGCCTCGTGCCGCCACTGAGCCCTCAAAGTCAGCTGGGAACTCTGCCAGTAGTGCATTTGTACTCTCTCACTTTTTGATCCCAATCCAGTGCTGGAATCAAGGAGGTGATGTTATCCTTATAGCAGGGATCCAGCAGGGTGGTCACCCAGTTATCAGCACTGGTGACTATGTGGGCCACTCTGTGGTCGTTCCGTGGGCACTGCAGCATGTAGTGGCTCATGTGAGCCAGACTGCCCTGAGTCAAGGAGAAGCTGTCCTCAGTGTTAGGTGTCTCCTCCTCATGCTCCTCCCTCCAGCCATGCTCCAGTGACACCCGTGAGCTGCGCTGGGTGCCACCATGCTGCAAGAGAAAGTCCTCCTCCCCCTCTGAATCCTTCAAAACTGTCCTCTGGCTGGACAGTGGAGTACCCGGCTGCTGTCTGCCCAGCAACCCGCGAGCCACTTGTGCACTGCCCTGACACCTGGGAAAATGGGCCTTCTTTCTCCTCCTCTGCTTCCGCCTGTGCCGCCATCACATCCTCTGTCATGGCCGGAAGGTTTTTTCCAGCAGGCAAAGGATGCGGATGGCAGCACTGACCATATTGGTGGCATACTGAAAGTGCTACAGCACTGCACAGATGTCCCTCATGGAGGTCCACTCATTTGTGGTGAGGTGCTATTGTTCTGCACTTCTACTCAATGGGCATTTTGGAGCTGAATCTCTTCTAGTACCTGCTGCTGTTCACAACTTCTACAATGTGGAATTCCACCTGGTGGGCATGTCACATATGAGGCGATGGGTGATAAATCAGAAGATCTTCTGCAGTGCAGTCAGGTGAGCGGCAGCAGGGTGGGAACATGGAAAGTGTGTGCACACAATACGCACTTTATGCAGCTGCTCTGGCATCTTTGGATAATGGGCCAGGAAGCTCTGCACCACCAAGTTGCGCACATACCCCAGGCAAGGGATGTGCATCGAACCCTTGGCCCAGGGCTGCTACAAGGTTGTTGCACACCACCTTGCCAGGCTTCAGGTGCAATGCAGTGGCCACTCATCTGTGTGCTCATAAATGCTGTTCCACGGCTTCTGGGTGGTGTGGGGTCTTTTGCCTAGACAGATGAGTTTTAGCACTGAACACTGCTGTTTCCAGTTTGGCAGTGTTTAAATTGGTGGTACAGGGACTGCCTGACTGCATGAGGAAGAAGCAGAGAAGGAGGACTCTACTGGAGTATCTGACTGATTTCCAACAATCCCTGGTGGTGGAAGGATATGCGTCACAGTGATTCCTGCCTCAGTCCCAGCCATCACTACATTGACCCAGTGGGCAGTTTGAGAGATGTAATGCCCATGCTTACTTGCCCACTTGTCCGTGGAGATGTAGAGGCTGAAACTAATAGCATTGCCCAGTACATATCTTATTTTTCCCACAACCTGCTGGCACAGGACATAGAAGCCTGGCGAGAAAAGTAGTGGCAGCTGAGAATGGCATATTGTGGAACAGCCACCACCATCAGATCTTTAAAGCTGTTCATCTCCACCAAGTGGAGTGGGAACATTTCAAAGGTCAGCACTTTGGAAATGCTCCCATTCAGGTACAGGGCTCGTGGGTGAGATAGGCCCAACTTCCGCTTTCTCTCCAAAGTCTGTGGGATGGAAAGCTGAACTCTTCCCTGGGATAGTGTGGCCAGGCTTGGTGATGGCGGTGCTGCTGCTGAAGGTGGTAGTGGTCTCACATCTACCCGTTGGGTGGAGACAGGTGGCGGTGTTGCTAGAGGCAATTGAAGCAGCAGTGGGAGACTCAGGTGTTTGCAGTTTAATATCAAATAGTCAGAGTAACAAGTGGACATTCCACTAATACTTGTTATTAAAGAGCAGTGACCCTTAAATGTCCTGAAGAAGTGGACACTCCACTAATACTTGTTATTAAGCAGCAGTGACCTCCAAGGGACCTGAACAAGTGGATACTACACTAACACTTGTTATTAAACAGCAGTGACTATAAGATTCTCGGGCAGATCGATTCCCTCCCCACAGGGCATCCAAAATCAGGAAGCCCCGTTGTGTGAAACCCCCCAGGTTGCCCCATACACTTACCTTGCTTCCCGGTCCAACGGTGCATGCGCAAGCTGTGGCCGCATTCCCACTATCCCTCTAGCAGGGCGTGTGCCTGCACCAGGCATTTGTGAATGGCGTGGGCACGCTCCCTGTTAGAGGAAAGCTGGGGATGCGTCTGTCAGCGCGCTTTGAGCATGCGCCACAGGACTGGAAAGAGGTGAGTTGGAATCGGCGATCTGGGGAATTTAATACAGCGTGGTAAACCAGATTGGTTTGCCCCGGAGCAAAGGACCAAAACCCAGAATAGTCAAAATCCTGGGTTTTGGTCTACTTTAACAGGTGGTGACTTGCCAGCCCCCGAGCCTTGTGAACTGGTATAGGGGTCTCATGGATCTCATTTCACGCCCTCTCCTCACCACGGAAAAACCTGGGGGACAATCGGAAGCCCCCCCCCGGTGAAGAGGAGCCCAAGCGTGAGGGATTGCGGCCGCAGCTGAGTAAATGTCTTTCTTTTTTTTTTACAGTTAACAGCTGCAGCGGCCGAAGCAGGGGGTGGGCACTATTTAGGGTGCTCTTCTGAAGCCGGAAGGGATCAGATGCCCCCTGTGTGAAAAGAAGACCCATCCCAATCCAACGAGAGGTCAGGTGAGTTTTTAAATTTATACTTTTTTGGGGTGGATGTTTAAAATCAGCTACCTGACTCGCACGTAGCTGGCACTTAACGGTAGGAGAGGCTACTACGTGAGACTCACTAGAAGGCACTAGAAGGGTCTATGTTACTGCTTCCTTGAGAATAGTTCAGTGGACAGACAGTGTACAATGGTACATTGAAAAACCTGTGGTCCCAATTTTTCCCTTTTTTAAGTGAAGGATAACAGGTTTTTCACACAAGGGGACGCCAATGAATACTTTGCTCAGGCACACATTTCCTGCCCTTGCCAAGATTTAATTCCTCAAGCCTTCATAGTGCAGGGAGGAGATTCCAGCATACATGCCACATCATGATACTCCTGGTAAAGCCTGTGGACACACACTACTGGTATAGCTGGCATCGGAGCAGGACAAGGTAAGTATAACTGACACATTTAATTTAAACTCTCTATTAATTTATTACAGATTTCAAATGATGCCTGCTGTCCAGCAACGTTAACTTACCATTAAAATAGGAAGCATCTATGAGAACTGAAACATCTAAATCACAGCATCCAGTAGCTTCACCTCCTTTTTGGCATAATGTTCTATAATATGAAGCATCACAATAGCTTTGAACCAAAAAAATGGCATTAGACTTACCGGTAATGGATTTTTCAGGAAGACTTCAGCTTGACCACCAAAAGATATTATGTTCCACCCCCTATGAAGAAACACAAAACAGGAACAGAGGTTAAAAGCCCCACCTTTTCCTCCCATCCTCAGTTATAAAAAAGTAATTATACACCAACCCTTGGAATATGGGCAGGTAATATATTGTGAAGCTGAATTCTTCCTGAAAAATCTAATGGCGGTTTTTCTGAGTCATACTTCAGCTTGACCACGATGAGAGGATTAGGCAAGTAATTATACCTAAGGGGTGGGATGCCGCAAGTAGTACTATTCTATTAACCCTTCTAGCGCCAGCTACGTAAAATTCACGTAGCTGCCTCTCCTGTCGTTAAACGCCAGCTACGTGAATTTTACGTAGCTAGCGTTCCCTTACCTTCCGGGCCATCGAGGGGCATCAGCGGGCCAGTTGCTGTCTTTGCAGCTTGCAGGGAGTCCAGGGGTCAGGGGGAGGTGACCTGGGTGTGACCCAAGTCACCCGATCGCTCCCCTGACCAATCAGCAGGGGGCGCACGCCAGCTGTCATCAGCCGGCGCCCCCTGCTTACCTCATCCGGTGCAGCATCGTTTCTGGAGCCCAGGGCGACGGTAAGGCCGATCGCCGGCAAAACGCCCTCCACCAGCCTAGCCTCCGCCGCCCCGCCTGCCCGCCCCTCGCCCCCCGCCTCCTATTAGCTGGTTATACGCGCGACACGCGCCCGACGGCTCCCCGCTCACCACTCACCACCATGCCGCCATCCATCCATCCTATCACCCCCAATGCTGCCATCCATCCTCTCACCCCCAATCCAGCCACCCTGTCACCCCCAATGCAGCCATCCATCCATCCATCTTGTCACCCCCATGCAGCCATCCATCCTGTCACCCCCATGCAGCAATCAATCCATCCATCCATCCTCTCACCCCCAATCCAGCCATCCTGTCACCCCCATGCAGCCATCCATCCTGTCACCCCCATGCAGCCATGCATCCTGTCACCCCCATGCAGCCATGCATCCTGTCACCCCCATGCAGCCATGCATCCTGTCACCCCCAATGCAGCCATGCATCCTGTCACCCCCAATGCAGCCATGCATCCTGTCACCCCCATGCAGCCATGCATCCTGTCACCCCCATGCAGCCATCCATCCTGTCACCCCCATGCAGCCATCCATCCATCCTGTCACTCCCAATGCAGCCATCCATCCATCCATCCTGTCACCCCCAATGCAGCAATCCATCTTGTCACTCCCATGCAGCCATCCATCTTGTCACCCCCATGCAGCCATCCATCTTGTCACCCCCATGCAGCCATCCATCTTGTCACCCCCATGCAGCCATCCATCCTGTCACCCCCATGCAGCCATCCATCCATCCTGTCACCCCCAATGCAGCCATCCATCCATCCATCCTGTCACCCCCAATGCAGCCATCCATCCATCTTGTCACCCCCATGCAGCCATCCATCTTGTCACCCCCATGCAGCCATCCATCCTGTCACCCCCATGCAGCCATCCATCTTGTCACCCCCATGCAGCCATCCATCTTGTCACCCCCATGCAGCCAATCATCCTGTCACCCCCATGCAGCCATCCATCCTGTCACCCCCATGCAGCCATCCATCCGGTCACCCCCATGCAGCCATCCATCCTGTCACCCCCATGCAGCCATCCATCCATCCTATCACCCCCAATGCAGCCATCCATCCTGTCACCCCCAATGCAGTAATCCATCTTGTCACCCCCATGCAGCCATCCATCTTGTCACCCCCATGCAGCCATCCATCTTGTCACCCCCATGCAGCCATCCATCCTGTCACCCCCATGCAGCCATCCATCCATCCTATCACCCCCAATGCAGCCATCCATCCTGTCACCCCCAATGCAGTAATCCATCTTGTCACCCCCATGCAGCCATCCATCCATCCTATCACCCCCAATGCAGCCATCCATCCTGTCACCCCCAATGCAGTAATCCATCTTGTCACCCCCATGCAGCCATCCATCCATCCTATCACCCCCAATGCAGCCATCCATCCATCCTGTCACCCCCATGCAGCCATCCATCCTGTCACCCCCCATGCAGCAATCTATCCATCCATCCTGTCACCCCCATGCAGCCATCCATCCTGTCACCCACATGCAGCCATCCATCCTGTCACCCCCATGCAGCCATCCATCCTGTCACCCCCATGCAGCCATCCATCCTATCCCCCCAGGCGATCATGTGCTCCCTGGCGACCGCGCTCGCACCCACCTGGCCTCCATCTTGGTCGGCTCTGACAGCCAGCATCTTGATTGGCCTCCTCGCCCTGCCTGCCCCGCCTCAGCCATTGGTTACAGAGCATTGCCGGCGCGGGACATGAGAGCAGGCCGCCGGACTCCACCCACCTGCTGGGTCAGGGACGTGTGACTGACTGAAGTACTGAGGAAGAGACCCCGGAAGAAAAGGTATTTAAAAAAATTAAAAAAAAATAGATGTTGATTTTGGAGAGGGAGTGTGTGTGTATATGTGTGTTTATTTTTTTTCAGTTTGGTCACGGGGCTCCCGAGCGCATGCCCATAGGGGCCCCGTGCCCCATGACCAACATGTAAATCTGGCCAGTTCGGTGGTTCCGGCGCTCTTCCCCGGGGGAAGACCAACCTCCACAACAACCAGTATAACCAGTGAGTTTCAGGAAGGCTTGCGCCCCGAAAGCTGCAGCTACAACAACAAGCCTGGTACGCCTAGAACGCTTGAGGTGTGTACTTTCAGGGACCATGTGGTTTGTTGGGGGTATTTTTATTGAAAGTGATGTTTTTGTTGAAAAAGCGCAAGGTGCGCAAGTTTCAAGTGAAATGCCCGTTATGCATACGCTTTGCTTTGGGGTAATTGGCAGCCCTACCCTTGGAGGTAGCTATGCATGTTGGGTATTGTTCTGTTCAAAAGACCTTGACATTTCAGATTTGATTAGTTTTTTTTGGTTAGCGCATGTTTTTTATAGAAAAAATTGGTCTTAATGCTGCATTTTTGCTATTTTTTTAGGGAAATCAGGTACAACCAGTGAGTTTCGGGAAGGCTTGCGCCCAGAAAGCTGCAGCTACAACAACAAGCCTGGTACGCCTAGAACGCTTGAGGTGTGTACTTTCAGGGAACATGTGGTTTGTGGGGGGTATTTTTATTGAAAAGTGATGTTTTGGTTGAAAAAGCGCAAGGTGCGCACTTTGTCTGCAGAGCAGGAAATTTCAAGTGAAATGCCCGTTATGCATACGCTTTGCTTTGGGGTAATTGGCAGCCCTACCCTTGGAGGTAGCTATGCATGTTGGGTATTGTTCTGTTCAGAAGACCTTGCCATTTCAGATTTGATTAGTTTTTTTTGGTTAGCGCATGTTTTTATAGAAAAAATTGGTCTTAATGCTGCATTTTTGCTATTTTTTTAGGGAAATCAGGTACAACCAGTGAGTTTCGGGAAGGCTTGCGCCCAGAAAGCTGCAGCTACAACAACAAGTCTGGTACGCCTAGAACGCTTGAGGTGTGTACTTTCAGGGAACATATGGTTTGTGGTGGGTATTTCAATTGAAAAGTGGTGTTTTGGTTGAAAAACCGCAAGGAGAGCAAAATGGTGTATTTTCTTTGAAAATTAGCTCAGTCGCTCTTTTTAGTTTTACGTGTCTCGTGGGCAGGAAAGGATGTCTACCAATACGTATGTGGTACTGTTGCAATCGGAAGCAATAGGGCTTTTACACACAATATGATTTTCTGGAACAACTTGCATGTTTTATTAGGAAAACACACTAAAATTGTAAAAAAATGTTTTTTGGGGTTTTTTTTTACATATTTTCCATAAAAATATTTAAAAAACACTGACAATCTTACAAACAAGACACTTCATGTTAAAGCCCAGACTGTGCTGAAAAAAACAATATATAATTGTCCAGGGAAATACTGGGAAATCTCTTCAAAAATCACAGTTGAACATGTGGAGCGCAAAATAGTGCAAAATGGTCTGGCAACAAAGGGTGACAAAATCTCAAGGTAGGCTGGCGGTTAAAGGGTTAAAGGTCTGATGCTATGCAGATAGTAAAGCAAGTCTATAGTGTTTGAGGAAGCTGTGGGGTGATGACCACATTGCTGCTTTGCAGATCTTCTCAATTTAAGCACCTGTCCTTTCTGCCCATGATGTGACCATTGCACTTGTGGAATGCACAGAAACTTCTGGAGGAGAGACTCCCCTAGTAGAGTGAGAGGCCGATTCATTAATAGTGGCAGATAGCGACAGTTGAGCGACTGTAGCAGTATTTTCACAGCGCCCGCTAGTAGTCGCTGTGCTTGGCCATTGTTCGGTTGTTGATAGCGACTGAGTCGGTGTGCATTAATGTTGAATACGGGGTGGCGAGTCGCTATTTGACAGGTTCCGCGATGTATGGGTGCGCATGATAGCAACTGGTCAGAGCGACTGGCTCCCACCACATTCATAAAAAAATCACGCTCAAAAAATTATCTCGCTGTGAAATGCATGTTTAAACCCCAGAGCGCTGGCGGCGATGTGTTAAAAGTAGTTTTTTAACCCCCAAACCACCATATTTTTGGAAACCAAAAAAAAAAAATTTTTGAAAGAATTTAGTAATATGAATACAATATCAGACCTGTAATATCAATTCTGCACAATTTTTTTTTCTTTTTTTTTACCTTAAAAAAATTAACTAACATGGCAGAAGTGGTCACAGAATTTTTCACATTTAAAAAAAAAAAAAACATTAATAACAATTAATTATGAATATTTAAAGATTGTTCCATTGAAATGCATTGGAGAGCGCCAGGTAGCGAGAGGTCATACCTGTCGCTGTTCAAGGTCGGACGCTAGCGCTGTGGGCTGAGGCTGGAATAATGATGAAAGAGTGGCTATCTGGCACTATCTCAGTTGCTAAGCAGGATAAGCTTGATAAATGTGTGATTGTGGTGGGGAGCCGGCGTTCTCGTGGCGGTGCCCGTCATTACCGGTCGCTCACCAGTCGCTACCTGTCACTATTCCTTCATAAATAAGGGCCTGAGTCTTTGAAATAGTCTGCTTAATCCATCTTGCTATGGTAGACGTAGGCCCTCATTTAACAAGGGATAGCGCCAGGTAGCGAATGGTGAGCGAACGGTAATGACGGTCACCGCCACGAGAACGCCGGCTCCCCTCCGCAATCACACATTTATCAAGCCGATCCTGCTTAGCGACTGACAGAGCGCCAGATAGCGAATCATTCATCATTATTCCAGCCTCACCCCACAGCGCCAGCGAGCGACCTTGAACAGCGACAGGTATGACCTCTCGCTACCTGGCGCTCTCCAATGCATTTCAATGGAGCAATCTTTAAATATTCTTAATTAATTGCTATTAATGTTTTTTGTTTTTGTTTTTTTTTTATGTCAAAAATTCTGTGACCACTTCTGCAATGTTAGATATTTTTTTTTAAGGTAAAAAAAAAAAATAAAATTGTGCAGAATTGATATTACAGGTCTGATATTAATGTATTCATATTACAAAAAACTACTTTTAACCCATCGCCGCCAGCGCTCTGGGGTTTAAACAAGCATTTCACTGCGCGATAATTTTTTGAGCGTGATTTGTTAATGAATATGCTGGGAGCCGTTCACTATGGCCATTCGCGGTCATGCGCTCCCGTACAGCGCGGAACCTGTCAAATAGCGACTCCTCACCCAATATTCAACATTACGGCAAACCGGCTATCAACTACAGAACAACGACCAAGCACAGCGATGCCGCTACAGTCGCTCATCTGTCGCTACCTGGCGCTATTATTGAATCGACCTCCCCGAAGCCCTTATTCTTCCCACTAAAGGTGACTAGTAACCACTCTGCTGAACACCAGTCTCTGGTTCTCTCCAAATAAATAATCAATGCTCTTCTGACATCAAGCAGCGAGAGATCCTCTTCTTCTCCTGCTGCATTTGGCAGTAATGGAAGAACTATATCTTGCGACCTGTTATCTGAAGTGACCACTTTAGGCAAAAACGAATTGGGTCTAGGTATGACTTGCTGGAAGTATCCCACAGTACGGCTCTTTACCTGAAAGTGCTTTTAATACAGTCGACAAGTCCCATGTAGGAAACCCCTTGAAGGGTGCTGGTCTCATAACAGGTTTGAAAAAGCTATTAACAAGTTCATTCTTGTCAATTTAAGCTAAAAAAAACTGATAAGAAGGAGGCCTGAGTTAACAAGGCCCTCTCAGGATCCAAGCTGTCAGCTGTAGTCTTGACGGGTCTGTATACAGGATGATTCCCTCATGAATGATATCTGGGATGTTCAGAATGCTCCACGGTCCTTTTATTGCCATCTTGATTAACTACGCAAACCATACTCCAGACGGGCCAGAAGGGAGCAATGAGGATCACGGTCACTTCTTCCGGAGCACTTGAGGCAGGATTCTGAAAGGGGGGAAAGCATAAGCAATGTGAAAGTCCCATTTTTGAGCCAGAGCATCTATTGCTACCGTACCTTCCTCCCTGACCAGAGAGAAGAATTCCTCGCCCTTTGAATTCTTCTTTCTGGCAAACAGATCTATCTGAGGATGACCCCAAGTCCCTGTGATCAGCTGAAATACGTTCTGATTTAAGCACCACTCTGTCTGCTGAACTCCCCTGCGACTTAGAGCGTCTGCCAGGGTCCCTCTCAGATGAACTGCAGTTAATGACTGTATTTGATCCTGCAGTGGTAGTAAAATTTCTTGTGCTAACCTCATTAAATTTTGGGACCTGGTTCCCCCTTGATGATGTAGATAGGCTACTGCTGTTGCGTTGTCTGATCTCACTTGCACCTCCTTTCCCAGAATTCTTCAATGAAAGCGATGCAGTGCGTGCTTCACTGCCAGAAGCTTCCTGAAATTTGACGATCTTGTTGCTATTCATTTGGGCCACCCCCCTGCACCTTCAGTGATCCCAAGTGAGCCCCCATCCCCAGCTTTTCGCATCTGTAGTAACTATTACTGGGCTGACCTGTTTCCACTATCTCCCTTTTTCGAGGTTTACTGGATCTATCCACCAAAGCAGTTCTCTTAGAAGTTCTGGATTTAACTGAACCATCTGAGCTGGAGACTCCTTTCTCTTGTCAAAATTCTCTAGTAGGAACCTTTGAAGGGACCTTGAATGCAACTGTGCCCACGGAACTGCCGGCATGACTGAAGTCATTAGCCCTATAACCTTCATGATTAGCCTTAAGGAGACTCTGGGATTTACTGCCAGGGAGAGGATTTCTGACCTTAGTCTCTCCCTTTTTTCTTCTGGGAGAAGCAACTTTTTCTGAGTGCTGTCTACTATGAACCCCAGGAACCTGCACTGTTTGGAGGGTATCAGGCTAGACCTCTCTAGGTTTATTACCCACCCCAGCCTTTTTAGCATTATCAGGGTCTTTTCTAGGTCTGCTAACAACACTGTCCTTGATCTGTTTATGATCAGTAGATCATCCAGATAAGGAATCACATTTATTCCCTGCTGCCTGAGGTGGGCCATGGGTTCAGCTAGAATCTTTGTGAAAATTTTTGGGGATAAGGACAGGCCGAAGGGAAGGGCTTTGTACTAGAAATACAGCGTTACCCTCTCTAGCTGCACTGCAAACCTCAAATACTTGCAGTGAGCTACTAGGATTGGAATATGTAGATCTGCATCCTGCAGATCTAAATTCACCAACCAGGCCTCGCCCATCACCACCCGTCTTGCTGAATAAGTTGATTCCATCCTGAATCTCTTGTACCGGATGAGTTTGTTTAGCCTTTTTAAATTCAAAATCATTCTGAGACTACCACCATGGAATGGGATACCACACAACTTATTCTTGGAACCACTGTCGCCCGACCAGGTTTACAACCAAATAGCCCTGCGAGCACAAGCCACCAGGACAGAGGTCTTGGCTGACGCCCTGATGAGTTCCTGAGAAGCATTAATCAAGAAGGTAATTGCCCTATACAGAGTAGGAAGCCACTCAACAAGTTCCTTGGCAGGAATCTTATTGTTAATGTGTGCCTTAAGGGTATCCACCCACTTAGTCATGCACCTCAGGACCACATCAGAGGACATAGCTGGCCCAGACTCTGGAGGGTGTGAAAACATTAAACTAACACCAGGTCCACTCTGCTCCAAGGTTTCCCTGAGAGCTAACACAAAGAACTGAGGATGGGAGGAAGAGGTGGGGCTTTTAACCTCTGTTCCTGTTTTGTGTTTCCTCATAGGGGGTGGAACATAATCTCTCAACGTGGTCAAGCTGAAGCATGATTTGGAAAAAATCTGTGTACCAAGCCTTAAGCATGCACATGCAGAAAAAACTGTGTTTTTCTGATTAGGGCCTGTTTTGCCAACAGTGCTGTAGGGAAGTTCTCCAATTTCCCTTTCTCACATTACCTTCCAAATACATTTGTTTTAATATTAATAGCATTTTAGCTTTAATGTGTGGTAAGGGGTAGGGAGAATGATTTTGTACAGCAGTAAGAAACTTTTGACACAAAACATCCCCAAGTCAAACCTTTTAAAATAAAATGTCACATATAAGAGTGCATGTAATGCCGGTCATTTTAAGTTAACATTGTTTCTTGTGGACTTCTTTTGGTAAGTGCCACATGTATTTGCTCATTTGCCAATTTGAAAATAAAAAACTGAAAATGGCATGTTCATATGTATTCATCCCCTTTGCTATGAAGTCCCCTAAAAAGTTCTACCTTCAGAAGTCACATGCTTAGTGAAGTGAAATCCACCTGTGGACTATATTTATATATACATTTGTATGTAATAACATTTTTCACCACATAAATGCACCTGCTGTGGCGCATTATGCCATGTTCTCCTAAAGATATGCCAGCTAGGCCTATAAAAAAGAGGTATGCCCCCCAACAAAAACTTATATGGTCTCACGTCACTGGCCTGCAGCTCATGCAGAAGCCTATCTTGCACCAACATAGATGTCTGACGCCTCCACTGCCACTGCCCATCGCCTCTGCTGCATCTTCTCTCTGTCTCTGCTGTCATCGCTGCCCACCCCCACACACACAAGATCCCGGTACCATGGGTGGGCAAGGCCTATGTCTTAGGCCAGCAACACTGGCCCTATACAGGCCACGCCAATCCCAGATCCAGCACGCCAGGAACATATGTGTGTGCAGCTGGACAGTGGTGTGTGTGTTTGTGTATTTGTGTGTGTCTTTGTCAGTGGGAGACAGGCTGCTTCAGGAGCCACAGGCCAGCCGTGTGGGAAAATCGAGAATGTTCATTTGCCCCTTAAGACGCCCTAAGAATTTCCCCCCATGGTGGGGGAAAAAGTGTGTCTTATGTGTCAAAAAATACATTCTGTAGATAATATTAGAAGTGATTTTCAAATTCAAAGTGAAAAATACAAGGTTTGCATAGGAAAAATCTTTCAATGACATGGTCATTCATTTGAAGAGGAAACTTACATTTTCAGCCCAATTAATAAATGCCATGCCTCGGTCATTTAATTAATGAATACTACAGATGACAACAGACAGCTGAAAATGGGGACACATAGATCATTTATCTAAGATTTGTTGCAGCTGAAAGATTTTCTTTTCCCTGTTCCATTTTCGTATCTGATGCAGCTCTCTTGACATGCAGGATAATTCCATAAAGGCATTTTGCAAAAAATGACTATTTCAATATGAATCTTGCTTGTTTATATAGTTCTATATCTTTATATAGTTCTTATTTGCAAATGCTTTGAATAGATATTGCAATAGTTTGTAGAAATAACATTAACATTAGAACATTAGAACATTAGAAATAACATTCCTACTTTCCTCGTAGGAACTTTACTTTTAAGATTTATTGGGAATTCATAAAACCTGTAGTAAGTACTGTATTTTTCACCCTATAAGACACACCTTCCCACAGGATGCACCCAGGATTTGGAGGAAGAAAGTTGGAGGAATAAAATATTCTGAGACAAATTATGTGCTAAGAGACCCCCTCCCAGTTAACCCATTACAGACAGTGTGCAGAATCCCAACAATCACCCCATTACAGACATCATATTCCAGGCAGTGAATAGCATCCCACAATAGAGGCAGTGAGTGGCATCCCACAATACAAGCAGTGAGTGGCATCCCACAATACAAGCAGTGAGTGGCATCCCACAATGCAGGCCAAGAGCGGCATCCCACAATACAGGCAGTGAGCGGCATCCCACATTACAAGCAGTGAGCGGCATACCACAATACAGGCAGTGAGTGGCATACCATAATACAGGCAGTGAGCGGCATACCACAATACAGGCAGTGGGTGGCATACCACAATACAGGCAGTGAGCGGCATCCCACAATACAGGCAGTGAGCGGCATCCCACATTACAAGCAGTGAGCGGCATCCCACATTACAGGCAGTGAGCAGCATACCACAATACAGGCAGTGGTGGCAACCCACAATACAGGCAGTAAGTGGCATCACACAATACAGACTGGTGGCATCCCACAATAGAGGCAGTGAGCGGCATCCCACAATACAGGCAGTGAGTGGCATACCATAATACAGGCAGTGAGCAGCATACCACAATACAGGCAGTGGTGGCATCCCACAATACAGGCAGTAAGTGGCATCACACAATACAGGCAGTGAGCGGCATCCCACAATACAGGCAGTGAGCGGCATCCCACATTACAAGCAGTGAGTGGCATCCCACAATACAGGCAGTGAGCGGCATCCCACATTACAAGCAGTGAGCGGCATCCCACAATACAGGCAGTGAGCGGCATCCAACATTACAAGCAGTGAGTGGCATACCACAATACAGGCAGTGAGAGGCATCACACAATACAGACAGTGGTGGTATCCCACAATAGAGGCAGTGAGTGGCATCCCACAATACAAGCAGTGAGTGGCATCCCACAATGCAGTCAGTGAGCGACATCCCACAATGCAGGCATTGAGCGACATCCCACAATACATGCAGTGAGTGGCATCCCACAATACAAGCAGTGAGTGGCATCCCACAATGCAGGCAGTGAGCGACATCACACAATACAGGCAGTGAGCGACATCCTACAATGCAGGCAGTGAGCGACATCCAACAATACAGGCAGTGAGCGGCATCCTACAATACAGGCAGTGAGCAGCATCCTACAATACAGGCAGTGAGCGGCATCCCCCAATACAGTCAGTGAGTGGCATCCCACAATACAGGCAGTGAGCGGCATACCACAATACAAGCAGTGAGTGGCATCCCACAATACAGGCAGTGAGCGGCATACCACAATACAGGCAGTGAGGGGCATCCCACAATACAGGCAGTGAGCGGCATACCACAATACAGGCAGTGAGGGGCATCCCACAATACAGGCAATGAACGGCATACCACAATACAGGCAGTGAGCGGCATCCCACAATACAGGCAGTGAGTGGCATCCCACAATACAAGCAGTGAGTGGCATCCCCCAATGCAGGCAGTGAGCGACATCCCACAATACAGGCAGTGAGTGGCATCCTACAATGGAGGCAGCGAGCGACATCCCACAATACAGGCAGTGAGTGGCATCCCACAATACAGGCAGTGAGCGACATACCACAATACAGGCAGTGAGTGGCATACCACAATACAGGCAGTGAGCGGCATACCACAATGCAGGCAGTGGTGGCATACCACAATACAGGCAGTAAGTGGCATCACACAATACAGACAGTGGTGGCATCCCACAATAGAGGCAGTGAGTGGCATCCCACAATACAAGCAGTGAGTGGCATCCCACAATGCAGGCAGTGAGCGACATCCCACAATGCAGGCATTGAGCGACATCCCACAATACAGGCAGTGAGTGGCATCCCACAATACAAGCAGTGAGTGGCATCCCACAATGCAGGCAGTGAGCGACATCCCACAATACAGGCAGTGAGCGACATCCTACAATGCAGGCAGTGAGCGACATCCCACAATACAGGCAGTGAGCGGCATCCTACAATACAGGCAGCGAGTGGCATCCCACAATACAGGCAGTGAGCGGCATACCACAATACAGGCAGTGAGTGGCATCCCACAATACAGGCAGTGAGCGGCATACCACAATACAGGCAGTGAGGGGCATCCCACAATACAGGCAGTGAGTGGCATACCACAATACAGGCAGTGAGGGGCATCCCACAATACAGGCAGTGAGCGTCATCCTACAATACAGGCAGTGAGCGGCATACCACAATACAGGCAGAGAGCGGCATCCCACAATACAGGTAGTAAGTGGCATCCCACAATACAAGCAGTGAGTGGCATCCCACAATGCAGGCAGTGAGCGACATCCCACAATACAGGCAGTGAGCGGCATCCTACAATGCAGGCAGTGAGCGACATCCCACAATACAGGCAGTGAGCGGCATCCTACAATACAGGCAGTGAGCGGCATCCCACAATACAGGCAGTGAGTGGCATACCACAATACAGGTAGTGAGTGGCATCCCACAATACAGGCAGTGAGCGGCATACCACAATACAGGCAGTGAGGGGCATCCCACAATACAGGCAGTGAGCGTCATCCTACAATACAGGCAGTGAGCAGCATACCACAATACAGGCAGTGAGCGTCATCCCACAATACAGGCAGTGAGCGGCAGCCCACAATACAGGCAGTGAGCGGCATCCCACAATACAGGCAGTAAGCGGCATCACACAATACAGGCAGTGAGCAGCATCCCACAATACAGGCAGTCAGTGGCATCACACAATACAGGCAGTGAGCGGCATCACACAATACAGGCAGTGAGCGGCATCACACAATACAGGCAGTGAGCGGCATACCACAATACAGGCAGTGAGTGGCATCCTACAATACAGGCAGTGAGCGGCATACCACAATACAGGCAGTGAGTGGCATACCACAATACAGGCAGTGAGCGGCATACCACAATACAGGAAGTAAGCGGCATCACACAATACAGGCCGTGAGCGGCATCACACAATACAGGCCGTGAGCGGCATCACACAATACAGGCAGTGAGCGGCATCCCACAATACAGGCAGTGAGCAGCATCCCACAGTACAAGCAGTGAGCGGCATACCACAATACAGGCAGTGAGCAGCATACCACAATGCAGGCAGTGGTGGCATCCCACAATACAGGCAGTAAGTGGCATCACACAATACAGGCAGTGAGCGGCATCACACAATACAGGCAGTGAGCGGCATACCACAATACAGGCAGTGAGCGGCATTCCACAATACAGGCAGTGAGGGGCATCCCACAATACAGGCAGTGAGCGGCATACCACAATACAGGCAGGGAGCGGCATCACACAATTTCAGGCAGTGAGCGGCATCCCACAATACAGGCAGTGAGCGGCATCCCACAATACAGGCAGTGAACGGCATCCCACATTACAAGCAGTGAGCGGCATACCACAATGCAGGCAGTGAGCAGCATACCACAATGCAGGCAGTGGTGGCATCACACAATACAGGCAGTGAGCGGCATACCACAATACAGGCAGTGAGCCGCATCCCACAATACAGGCAGTGAGCGGCATACCACAATACAGGCAGTGAGCGGCATACCACAATACAGGCAGTGGTGGCATCCCACAATACAGGCAGTAAGTGGCATCACACAATATAGGCAGTGAGCGGCATACCACAATACAGGCAGGGAGCAGCATCCCACATTACAAGCAGTGAGAGGCATCCCACAATACAGGCATTGAGCGGCATCCCACATTACAGGCAGTGAGCAGCATCCCACAATACAGTGAGCGGCATACCACAATACAGGCAGTGAGCGGCATACCACAATACAGGCAGTGAGCGGCATCCCACAATACAGGCAGTGAGCGGCATGCCACAATACACGCAGTGAGCGTCATCCCACATTACGGACAGTGAGCGGCATACTACAATACAGGCAGTGAGGAGCATCCCACAATACAGGCAGTGAGCGGCATGCCACAATACAGACAGTGAGCGGCATACCACAATACAGGCAGTGAGCGTCATCCTACAATACAGGCAGTGAGTGTCATCCTACAATACAGTCAGTGAGCGGCATACCACAATACAGGCAGTGAGTGTCATCCTACAATATAGGCAGTGAGTGGCATCCCACAATACAGGCAGTGAGCGTCATCCCACAATACAGGCAGTGAGCGTCATCCCACAATACAGGCAGTGAGCGTCATCCTACAATGCAGGCAGTGAGCGTCATCCCACAATACAGGCGGTGAGTGGCATACCACAATACAGGCAGTGAGAGGCATCCTACAATACAGGCAGTGAGCGTCATCCCACAATACAGGCAGTGAGCGGCATCCCACAATACAGGCAGTGAGCGGCATCCCACAATATAGGCAGTGAGTAGCATCCCACAATACAGACAGTGAGTAGCATCCCACAATACAGACAGTGAGTGGCATTCCACAATACAGGCAGCGAGTAGCATCCCACAATACGGGCAGTAGGCAGTGAGCGGCATCCCCAATCCCCCCGCCCCCAATCATGTATGTGAGGATGAAGCAGGTCCTCCAATGCATGGAACTAGAGGTTTGTGCTAAGGAATAGTAGACCATCTCCCTAGACTGAAAATAGAGTAAAGGGCTCATTGAATAATAACCTCGCCTATACAGACTATGATTAAGTTAATACATTCAAAAAATTTTTACTTTTTTAAATCTCAAGATTTCATATTAGAAAATTTTGACATTTGTGCAATAATAAGGTCTGTGCTGGCATAAAAACAACAGCAGAGGCAGGACAAGATTAATGTGGTTGTGAAGTGTATCTACTGTACTATTTGGAAACTATATAGTGTGTGTAATTTTTATGGCCTGTTGTTTTTATGCCAGCACAGACCTTATTATTACACAAATGTCAAATTTCCTAATATGAAATCTTGAGATTTAATAAAATAAAAAGATTTTTAATGTATTAACTTAATTAGAGATGAGCGAACTTTTGAAAAGTTCGATTCGGCCGATTCGCCGAATTTCACAAAGAAATTCGGGTTCGGCCGAATCGAACTTTTACGAAGTTCCCCATCATAAATGCCGGCATGGTGGGAGCGGGCCGGCCGGTTCCGCTGTCAGCGGGCCGGCAAAGCCGGCCTGCTGACAGCGGAGCCGGCCGGCGGGCCGGTAAAGCCGGCCGGCCCGCTCCCACCATGCCGGCATTTAAAAAACAAACAAAAAAAAAAAAAAAGCATTTTTGCCGGCATGGTGGGAGCGGGCCGGCCCGCTCCGCTGTCAGCGGAACCGGCTGGCCCGCTCCCACCATGCCGGCATTTCAAAAAAAAGCAAACACTTACCTGCAGGTCCGGAGCGTGGAGGCCGGCGCCGCTCTCAGCTGTCATCTGAGGGCGCGTCATCAGAGCGCCCTCTGATGACGCGCCCTCAGATGACAGCTGAGAGCGGCGCCGGCCTCCACGCTCCGGACCTGCAGGTAAGTGTTTGCTTTTTTTTGAAATGCCGGCATGGTGGGAGCGGTTCCGCTGACAGCGGAGCGGGCCGGCCGGTTCCGCTGACAGCGGAGCCGGCCGGCCCGCTCCCACCATGCCGGCAAAAATGCTTTTTTTTTTTTTTTTTTTGTTTTTTAAATGCCGGCATGGCGGGAGCGGGCCGGCCGGCTTTACCGGCCCGCCGGCCGGTTCCGCTGTCACCATGCCGGCATTTTTTTTTTTTAATTTCAGGAAAAATTCGATCGGCACGAACCACAAAATATTCGGGTTCGTGCCGAATCGAATATTTCCTGAAATTCGGAGCGAATTCCGGTTCGTCCGAACCGGTTCGCTCATCTCTAAACTTAATCATAGTCTGTATAGGCGAGGTTATTATTCAATGAGCACTTTACTCCATTTTCAGTCTAGGGAGATGGTCTACTATTCCTTAACACAAACCTCTAGTTTTGGCTTTGGGGGCCATTGATCCAACCAGCCAGTACCCTGCCCACCTTATTGCTTTCAGTGGGCAGTTATTCCCTCCCAATACAAGTACAGTCCTTTTTCTCTGGTATTAGTGGTGGGTTAGGCAAACCTGGGTGAAACCCCAATCCATGGGGTGAACCCGATCTTCCTTTTTGACCTCCAATGCATGGCCCTACACACACAAACACACAGAGACACATACAGTACCTTACAGCGCTCAGGTGCTATCACTGTTGGAGTTCCTTCTTCAGGAAGGGGGCATGGCCTATGCAGCCCAGCATTCAAGAATGAACACCGGGAGTTCATAGGCCACGCCCACCCACTGGCAGGGGCATGGCCTATGCATGCCTGGGTTCATGAATGAACACCAGGAGTGCATAGGCCAAGGCCATCTGCTGGAGCTAGGAACTTGAGATGCGGGAGCGCTGTAAGGTACTATATGTGTCTGTGTGTGTTGTGTGTGTGGGAGGAGGTCCGCGTATTGAAGTACACAGGGAGTTTAACTGCATCCTGCCCGGCGGTCCTCCATTTCGTGGCTCTCCCCACAAACACATTCACCCTACATGACGCACCAATATTTTCCACTCACTTTGGGGGGTGGGTCTTATATGGCGACAAATATGGTATTTAATTATTTATTATTATTATATATTATTTAATTATTAACACAGTACAACAGTACAACATTTGAAAAAGGCAAAATGATAAAAAAATATTTTGAACCTTTTAAAGTCTTAAATCTTGTCACAGTTACACTGACTCAAATCTGACTCAGGTCTGCCAGTCAAACACGGCAGAGGAAGCAGGGCAAGGCAGTTTCTAGGGGCTGGCAGTCAGGGTGTTCACTAGTGATGGCCTTCAGAACCAGACTGAAGCTAGATTCAACCTGACCTGGATCCTGCTGGTACCTGGGATGGGTTTAACCGGACCAGATCAGCAAGATCCAGATCATGTTATCCAGCATATTAGTCAAAGATGCTGGCGGGTGGCATTCCGGTCATCACTACCCTCTGAAATGGTATAGGTGTTCCATGGACCTCTTACCAGTTCACAAACAGTTAAAAAGATAATAAATACAGTTTAAAAATAAAATTTCCCTGGGAATCCCCTTTTATGTCTTTCACCAGTGACATCATTAGGGGGATTCCACAGAGGCTCCTCCTTATTGGTATAAAAGCCTTCCAGCCCGGCAGCCTGGCATTAGCTTAGCAAGATGGCAAGAAAGTGGGAGGGGGGACACATGTCAGTGGGGCCGCTGCAATAGCGGCTCCTTGCCAGCAGCAAACAAGCACCTGCTGGACCAGGAGGGAGTCCTCGACCCAGCCAACCTGCAGAGAGGAGGATGTCGCCTGGTGGCGACAGATAAAGGAAGCCAAATGCAAACGAGCATACACCCTAGGAAAGCCACTGTCTGGAGCAAAATTCTATTCTGAAATTTTGTCCAGTATAAGGTCTGAAGCTCCCTATAGACCACAGCAAATTGCTTCTCAGGCTCCAAAGGATGGACCTTGGTTCTCAGAAATGGTTTGTGAACATGACATAATAGATTTAAAACAGGGTGGAAAATAAACAGAAGCAGACAATCAAGAAAAGCAAAACAGTTACTTTGGTAAAGAACTAGGGCATGTTCAGAAGCATGACATGGGTTTGCAAAAAGTTGTATTTTCTTCTGTGCTGGAGTATTTGGCTTGGCTGAAACAAGTGTCAAAAGCAGGAATTGATAACACAGACCACAGAGACTCACCCAACACACAATAAAGTGGCAAAAAAAATTATTTAAAAAAAGAACCTGCTTATGGAGTAGTTCTATGGGCAAGGGCAGACTTTATCCTATGGGGAATCCAAATACATTTGGAAAAACTCATTTTAATGTGTTTGAAAAGTGGTTGTAATTTTAAGATTAGAGATGAGCGAACTTTTGAAAAATTCAACTGATTCGCGGAATTTTCCGACAAAAATCGAATTTATTCGCGACAAATTGCTATTAAAAATGGCTATTTCTGAGCCTCCTAGAGCCTCAATAGGGTTGTAAACCATTCTGCCTTGCTGTAAAACGCATAGGACACGTGCTGGGTTATTGAAATAATACTGTAAATAATTATCACATGCAGATCGGAGGCATCGCTAATAGAATCGCAAAGCGGAACAATTGCAGAGAGTTGAGGTGGCATCACTATGAGGGGCCCCTATAGTGCCTGAAAAACACACCCTGGAGCTGGCAGCAGCAGGAGCCCAAAAATTAGCTGAATCACACCCTTGAGTTGCAAGCAGCAGCAGCAGCTGCAGGAGCCCAAACATTGCTTTAAAGAGACACTGGAGTTGGCTGCAGAGCCCAAAAATTGAATGAATCACACCCTGGAGTTGCAAGCAGCAGCAGCAGGAGCCCGAACATTGCTTTAAAGAGACACTGGAGTTGGCTGCAGGAGCCCAAAAATTGGATGAATCGCACCCTGGAGTTGCAAGCAGCAGCAGGAGCACAAACATAGCTTGAAAGAGACACTGGAGTTGGCAGCAGGAGCCCAAAAATTGGCTGAATGACACCCTGGAGTTGCAAGCGGCAGCAGCAGCCCAAACATAGCTTGAAAGAGACACTGGAGTTGGCAGCAAGAGCCCAAAAATTGGCTGAATGTCACCCTGGAGTTGCAAGCAGCAGCAGCATCAACCCAAACATAGCTTGAAAGACACACTGGAGTTGGCAGCAGGAGCCCAAAAATTGGATGAATCACACCCTAGAGTTGCAAGCAGCAGCAGCAGAAACACAAACATTGCTTTAAAGAAACACTGGAGTTGGCAGCAGGAGCCCAAAAATTGGATGAATCACACCCTGGAGTTGCAAGCAGCAGCAGCAGGAGCCCACACATAGCTTGAAAGAGACACTGGAGTTGGCAGCAGGAGCCCAAAAATTGGATGAATCACACCCTGGAGTTGCAAGCAGCTGCAGCAGGAGCCCACACATAGCTTGAAAGAGACACTGGAGTTGGCAGCAGGAGCCCAAAAATTGGATGAATCACACCCTGGAGGTACAAGCAGCAGCAGCAGGAGCCCAAACATAGCTTGAAAGACACTGGAGTTGGCAGCAGGAGCCCAAAAATTGGATGAACGACACCCTGGGGTTGCAAGCAGCAGCAGGAGCCCAAACATAGCTT
The DNA here is from genome assembly GCA_027917425.1 of Gastrophryne carolinensis. Classification (NCBI taxonomy): domain Eukaryota; kingdom Metazoa; phylum Chordata; class Amphibia; order Anura; family Microhylidae; genus Gastrophryne; species Gastrophryne carolinensis. The sequence goes on from CM051239.1 coordinate 134,706,869, forward strand.
TAAAGAGACACTGGAGTTGGCTTCAGGAGGCCAAAAATTGGATGAATCACACCCTGGAGTTGCAAGCAGCAGCAGGAGCCCAAACATAGCTTTAAAGAGACACTGGAGTTGGCTTCAGGAGGCCAAAAATTGGATGAATCACACCCTGGAGTTGCAAGCAGCAGCAGCAGGAGCCCAAACATTGCTTTAAAGAGACACTGGAGTTGGCTGCAGGAGCCCAAAAATTGGATGAATCGCACCCTGGAGTTGCAAGCAGCAGCAGGAGCACAGACATAGCTTGAAAGAGACACTGGAGTTGGCAGCAGGAGCCCAAAAATTGGCTGAATGACACCCTGGAGTTGCAAGCAGCAGCAGCCCAAACATAGCTTGAAAGAGACACTGGAGTTGGCAGCAAGAGCCCAAACATTGGCTGAATGTCACCCTGGAGTTGCAAGCAGCAGCAGCAGCATCAACCCAAACATAGCTTGAAAGACACACTGGAGTTGGCCTCAGGAGCCCAAAAATTGGATGAATCACACCCTAGAGTTGCAAGCAGCAGCAGCAGGAACACAAACATTGCTTTAAAGAAACACTGGAGTTGGCAGCAGGAGCCCAAAATTTGGCTGAATCACACCTTGGAGTTGCAAGCACCAGCAGCAGGAGCCCAAACATTGCTTGAAAGAGACACTGGATTTGGCAGCAGGAGCCCAAAAATTGGATGAATCACACCCTGGAGTTGCAAGCAGCAGTAGCAGGAGCCCACACATAGCTTGAAAGAGACACTGGAGTTGGCAGCAGGAGCCCAAAAATTGGATGAATCACACCCTGGAGTTGCAAGCAGCAGTAGCAGGAGCCCACACATAGCTTGAAAGAGACACTGGAGTTGGCAGCAGGAGCCCAAAAATTGGATGAATCACACCCTGGAGTTGCAAGCAGCAGCAGCAGGAGCCCACACATAGCTTGAAAGAGACACTGAAGTTGGCAGCGGGAGCCCAAAAATTGGATGAATCACACCCTGGAGGTACAAGCAGCAGCAGCAGGAGCCCAAACATAGCTTGAAAGACACTGGAGTTGGCAGCAGGAGCCCAAAAATTGGATGAACGACACCCTGGAGTTGCAAGCAGCAGCAGCAGGAGCCCAGATATAGCTTGAAAGACACACTGGATTTGGCTGCAGGAGCCCAAATATTGGATGACTCACACCCTGGAGTTGCAAGTAGCAGCAGCAGGAGCCCAAACATAGCTTGTAAGAGACACTGGATTTGGCTGCAGGAGCCCAAAAATTGGATGACTCACACCCTGGAGTGGCAAGCAGCAGCAGCAGGAGCCCAAACATAGCTTGAAAGAGACACTGGAGTTGGCTGCAGGAGCCCAAAAATTGGATGAATTACACCCTGGAGTGACAAGCAGCAGCAGGAGCCCAAACATAGCTTGAAAGAGACACTGGAGTTGGCAGCAGGAGCCCAAAAATTGGATGAATCACACCCTGGAGTTGCAAGCAGCAGGAGCCCAAAATTGCCAGAAAGACACACCCTGTAGTTGGAAGCAGCATGAAGAGAACATATACAGATTTTCTGCACATATATCTTATCCGAAGAATATTAATAAAAAGTAAGAGTAACGTAAAGCATTTTCTCAGTAATTACTTGTGGTCTGATGGGGAGGAATGTCTGTAACTGGATAGCAGCACCATAAATATGTTTTGCACGATCCATATTTCTTTAGTGTTGGTCTGGCCCCATCATCAATCTACTCTATTGCATCAGGCATTGGTGGGTGGAAATCTTGGCTGATCTATGCCCGATTCATTTCCACGCAGGCCAGTCTCTCAAAAAAAAAAATGGAGAGTGACAGATTAGTAACATATTAGTAACATAGTAACATATTAGTAACATAGTAACATATAAGGCCTCATTTCATCAAGCAGAGGTCTCTGCAGAATAGGGGTGAGTGGCAGCAGGAGTCTCAGTGAGAGGCCTGATCTCCCGGGATCAGCTAGCAGTCGTGTCTTGAACAGCAACCCATCTGCTGTCACCCATTGGTTAACACGATCATCCACTGCATCACAAGTGACATCTGACACCCCCAGTCAACTGTTGTATGTTATGCTTTGGGTTCAGCTCCACTATTCAGTGAGGATGATCTGATAATCAGAAAAATCAGCAGCTCCTTAAGCAGTCACTGTTGAGGAACCTGAGGAGGACATCAGTGAATTTTGAGGGCACTTTTAAAGGCTTGGAGTGATGGAGAGTGACAGATTTAGCGGCCAGCATGGTGGCAGAAGGGGAAAGTATGGAGGCAAATGTGCTCGGGGTAGACCACTCGCACGGCAGGCTGTCTTCCCAGGAGGTAGTGGAAGAGGGTCCCTGGAGTTGGTGGCAGCGGCGGCGGCAGCAGCATCAGTGAATTTATGCGGACTGTTGGTAGGAGAAATCAGCTACAAGCCCATGTTGCAGTTTTTCATCAAGCATCCGCAGGAGGTTAACATGGCTATATGAAAGATGTGTAGGCAGAAGGTGAAGTGTGGCCAGGGTCCCAATGTTGGACCCACAGCCCTGCGTCAACATTTGCAGCGTCATCATAAAGCGGCCTGGGAGAGTTGGCTCCAAAGTGGTGGCTGCTGCATTACCCAGTGGCACACCGCTCTCTGTTCCAGCCAGCCAAGACTCCACCACCTCCTGTGTGTCATACCCATCCTCTGTCGCTTCAGATGCTCCTCCTCCTCTTAATCCGAGTCAGTCATTCCGCCAGCAATCCATTGCCAAGCCATGTCCAAGAGACAACAGTATGTGCCCACTCATCCAACGTGCAGAAGCTAAATGTGCTCCTGTATAAGTTGCTGGTGCTGCAGTCCCTCCCATTTGAGTTGGTGGACCTTTCAGAGAACTGATGGCTTGTGCCGAGCCAAGGTGGAGAGTCCCATGCTGTCATTTCTTTGCGAAGAAGGCAGTACCAGCCCTGTACAATTTTGTTGAACAGAAGGTGGGGCAGTCCTTTAGCCTGTCAGTGTGTACCAAAGTGCACAGCAGTGCCTACGTCTGGAGCTGTAACTATGGTCAGGGACAATAAATATCCTTTTACGACCACTGGGTGATTGTGGTTCCTGCACAACCACAAAAGCAACTTGGACAGGTCCCTCCGCTGTGGCCTCCACGCTCCTAGGCCTTTGTGCCTGTGACAGTGCACTTGCACTTAGCAATGGTGTCACAGAGAAAAGTGGCAAATTGTCAATTACATATTAATAGTTAACATTTATCTTATTTGAACATATTTATAATAATAAAATATAACATAGCAACAATAACATATAACATAATAACAGTAACATATAAAATGTATCAACATTTTTTTTTTTTTGGTTAATTTTGTATTGTTTTTTTTATTTTAATATTTTGTATTGTTTTTAATATTTTGTATTTTTTAGAAACATATATATATATATATATATATATATATATATATATATATTTTTTTTTTTTTTCCCATTGCCTTTTAATATTTTGTGTATTTTTGTACAATTTTTTTTTTAATTTTTTACTTTTTTTTAACTTTTTTTTCTAAATATTTATTTTTTCTCTTTTTTTTTTTTCCCAGTGCCCTTCCAGCCTACTATGTGTGCAGGACACGGCGGTTTCACGCTGTTCTTCACATGGTTTGCCTTGAGCAACAGAGTCACACATGGGAGGAACTGCTAAAAATGAGAACTCAATACATGAAATCATGGCTTACTCCACGAAAACTACAAATGGGACCCATGGTGACTGACACTGGGAAGAACATCTTGTCTGCGTTGCGACAAGGAAGCCTGAGCCATGCGTCCTGCCATGGCCATGGCACACGTGTTCAATCTAGTTGTCAAGCGTTTTCTGAAGTCTTCCCCCATCTGAAAGACATCCTAACAACGGGAAGGAAACTTTGCATGCACTTCAGCTACTCCTACTCCGCCAAGCACACCCTTCTTGAGCTACAGTGTCAGAACGGTATCCCCAACATGGTCTGATTTGCGATGTTTCCACCCGTTGGAATTCCACCCTCCATATGCAGGATCGACTATAGGAACAGAGAAAAGCCATCACGGATTTCTTTATGATCCAAACGGATAGGGGGACTCCCCTGTGTAACTTCAATGTAAACCAGTGGCAGCTCATACGTGACACCTGCCGTTTGCTCAGGCCCTTTGAGGAAGCTACTTTATTAGTCAGTCGCCAGGACTATGGGATGAACGATGAGATTCCACTGCTTCATGTACCACAACACATGTTGGAAACCATGGCTGGTCAGGGCACTAGAGACATGGCGCATACAGCGAAGCACAGTTTAGGTTTGACAAAATGACCATTTTATCTAGTCATCTGACAGAAGAGGAGGAGCAGGAGCAGCCAGAGGAGCCAGAGGGTTGTGAGGAAGGCGAGACAGAGGACCCAGACACACCGTGGCATTTTGCAGTGGTGATGGAGACAGGTAGTCCCTCCGAGTCACTTGCACAAATGGCACGATGCATGCTCATGTGCTTGCGTAGTGACCACAGAATTGTCTCCATTTGTCACCTGGATGACTTCTGGCTCTCCACCTTATTGGACCCTCACTTCCGGCACAAATGGGGGCATTTTTTACACCCACTGAGAGGGAGGACAAACTGACCTACTACAGAGACATCCTACGTAGTCAGTTGGGCGATGTCTATCTGCGCCATGGTCCATACTCTCGCAGGTCTGACTCGGGGGGACCTCTGCGCTCACTTTCCACTGCCATGGCAGCTGGGGAGGGTGGCAGGAGCAGCAGCTCCATCAGCAGCAACCTCAGTCTTCAGTCGCTAATGAGTAGCTTTCTACACCCGCATAGTGAGTCTACTCATGAGCAGCAGGAAGACCTGGAGCAGGACCTGAACCAGCAGGTCATGTCATACCTTGACATGACCATGCCAACACACCTTGAGGATCCGCTGGACTTCTGGGAAGCCAAACTTGACTTGTGGCCGCAACTAACAGAGTTTGCCCTGGAAAAGCTGTCCTGCCTGGCCAGTAGTTGATTTAGATGGCAACGGGCTGCTCTATATTATGCTGCAAAATGGCAAATTTGCCTCACAATATAAGCTATTGCCCCTCAGATTTACACAGGGCCTGCTCTATATTATGCTGCAAAATGGCAAATTTACCTCACAATATAAGCTATTGCCCCTCAGATTTACACAGGGCCTGCTCTATATTATGCTGCAAAATGGCAAATTTACCTCACTATATAAGCTATTGCCCCTCAGATTTACACAGGGCCTGCTCTATATTATGCTGCAAAATGGCAAATTTACCTCACAGTATAAGCTATTGCCCCTCAGATATGCACAGGGCCTGCTCTATATAATGCTGCAAAATGGCAAATTTACCTCACTATATAAGTAAATGCCCCTCAGTTTTTCACAGGGCCTGCTCTATATTATGCTGCAAAATTGCAAATTTACCTCACAGTATAAGCTATTGCCCCTCAGATTTACACAGGGCCTGCTCTATAGAATGCTACAAAACCAAGAGCGGATTTAACTCACACAATATAACCTATTTCTCAGGTTTATATAGGGACTGCTCTATGTAATGGTGCAAAACCATGAATTTAACTACAATATAAACTATTGCTGCTCCACATAATGGTGCAAAACAGGGAAAATGTATTGTCCAATATAAACTATTGCTGCTCTGATTTACACAGGAGAGCTACTCTAAAGAATGGTGAAACATGGCGAATTTAGCTCACATTATAAAATAGATTGCAAAATGAGATTTTCAGACAGGGCCTGCTCTATAAAATGGCAATTTTACCTCACAATATAAACTATTGCTCCTCAGATTTACACAGGGATTTAGGGAGCAGCTCAATCACTATTATTTATACAAAATTATTATTATTATTATTCAGGGCCTGGGAACTAATTTACCGCCCAGTTTAACCCTCTCATCAACTAAATATCAAGCAACAAACATGTCTAGCTATGTGGAAAGACAGAGATTTGGTTGCATATATCTGCAGATACATGTGGAAGCCACACTGCCCCGGCAAGGCACTCTGTGTTTAGTGTGGTCCCTACTCTTAATTCTGAGTCCCCAAAGTTGGGACATGCAATGCAGACAAATATCTGAGAGCTACTCACCCAATATCTGAGAGCTACTCTATATAATGGTGCAAAATGGCGAATTTACCTCATTATATAATCTATTACAGCTCTATATAAAAAATAAATAAATAAATAAAAAAAAGGGCCTGTAGAAGCTTATTTAGTATAAAAGATAGGGTGACGTGCTGGGCTGGTGTTTTGACTGCAGGACAAAAACCAATTCAAAATGCAATACTTTGATTAAGCTGAGGAAGGATCAACAAGCGTATTTAGTATAACAGATAGGCTGCTAAGTGCAGGTTTGGGATGCCCTGCAGCCTGGTGTTTTTTTTTGTTAAAGGCAGAACAAAAACAAATTAAAAATGCAATACTTTGATTAAGCTGCGGAAGGATCAACAAGCGTATTTAGTATAACAGATGGGCTGCCTAATGCAGGTTTGGGATGCTCTGCGGCCTGGTGTTTTTTTTTGTTAAAGGCAGACCAAAAACCAATTCAAAATGCAATACTTTGATTAAGCTGAGGAAGGATGAACAAGCATATTTAGAATAACAGATAGGCTGCTAAGTGCAGGTTTGGGATACCCAGGTGGGCTGTTGTTTTTTTTGTTAAAGGCAGACCAAAAACCAATTCAAAATGCAATTGTTTGATTCAGCTGAAGAAGGATGAACAAGCGTATTTAGTATAACAGATAGGCTGCTAATTGCAGGTTTGGGATACCCTGCGGCCTAGTGTTTTGGCAGCTGGACAAAAAACAATTCAAAATGCAATAGTTTGCTTAAGCTGCGGAAGGATCAACAAGCGCATTTAGTATAACAGATAGGCTGCTAAGTGCAAGTTTGGGATACCCTGCGGCCTAGTGTTTTGGCAGCAGACCGAAAACCAATTCAAAATGCAATAGTTTGATTCAGCTGAGGAAGGATGAACAAGCATATTTAGTATAGCAGATAGGCTGCTAAGTGCAGGTTTGGGATGCCCTGCGGCCTAGTGTTTTGGCAGCAGGACAAAAACCAATTCAAAATGCAATAGCTTAATAAAGCTGATGCTGAACAACGCTTATTTAGTATAACAGATAGGGTGCAACGTGGTGGTTTGGGATACCCTGTGGCCTAGTGTATTGACAGCAGGACAAAAACCAATTCAAAATGCAATAACGTAATAAAGCTGAGGCTGTAGACGCTTATTTAGTATAACAGATAGGGTGCCACGGGGTGGTTTGGGATACCCTGTGGCCTGGTGTATTGACAGCAGGACAAAAACCAATGCAAAATGCAATAGCTTAATAAAGCTGATACTGAACAACAATTATTTAGTATAACAGATAGGGTGCAACGTGGTGGTTTGGGATACCCTGCAGGCCTGGTGTATTGACAGCAGGACAAAAACCAATTTAAAATGCAATAGCTTAATAAAGCTGAGGCTGAACAACGCTTATTTAGTATAACAGATAGGGTGCAATGTGCAGGTTTGGGATACCCTGCGGCCTGGTGTATTGACAGCAGGACAAAAACCAATTCAAAATGCAATAACTTAATAAAGCTGAGGCTGTAGATGCTTATTTAGTTTAACAGATAGGGTGCAACGTGGTGGTTTGGGATACCCTGCGGCCTGGTGTATTGACAGCAGGACAAAAACCAATTCAAAATGCAATAACTTAATAAAGCTGAGGCTGTAGATGCTTATTTAGTATAACAGATAGGGTGCAACGTGGTGGTTTGGGATACCCTGCAGGCCTGGTGTATTGACAGCAGGACAAAAACCAATTCAAAATGCAATAGCTTAATAAAGCTGAGGCTGAACAACGCTTATTTAGTATAACAGATAGGGTGCCACGTGGTGGTTTGGGATACCCTGCGGCCTGGTGTATTGACAGCAGGACAAAAACCAATTCAAAATGCAATAGCTTAATAAAGCTGAGGCTGTAGACGCTTATTTAGTTTAACAGATAGGGTGCAACGTGGTGGTTTGGGATACCCTGTGGCCTGGTGTATTGAAAGCAGGACAAAAACCAATTCAAAATGCAATAGCTTAATAAAGCTGAGACTGTAGACGCTTATTTAGTATAACATATAGGGTGCAACGTGGTGGTTTGGGATACCCTGCGGCCTGGTGTATTGACAGCAGGACAAAAACCAATTCAAAATGCAATAGCATAATAAAGCTGATGCTGAACAGCGCTTATTTAGTATAACAGATAGGGTGCAACGTGCAGGTTTGGGATACCCTGCGGCCTGGTGTATTTAAAGCAGACCAAAACCAATTCAAAATGCAATAACTTAATAAAGCTGAGGCTGTAGATGCTTATTTAGTATAACAGATAGGGTGCCACGTGGTGGTTTGGGATACCCTGCGGCCTGGTGTATTGACAGCAGGACAAAAACCAATTCAAAATGCAATAACTTAATAAAGCTGAGGCTGTAGACGCTTATTTTGTATAACAGATAGGGTGCCATGTGGTGGTTTGGGATACCCTGCAGCCTGGTGTATTTAAAGCAGACCAAAACCAATTCAAAATGCAATAACTTAATAAAGCTGAGGCTGTAGACGCTTATTTAGTATAACAGATAGGGTTCCACGTGGTGGTTTGGGATACCCTGTGGCCTGGTGTATTGACAGCAGGACAAAAACCAATTCAAAATGCAATAGCTTAATAAAGCTGAGACTGTAGACGCTTATTTAGTATAACAGATAGGGTGCAACGTGGTGGTTTGGGATACCCTGCGGCCTGGTGTATTGACAGCAGGGCAAAAACCAATTCAAAATGCAATAACTTAATAAAGCTGAGGTTGTAGACGCTTATATAGTATAACAGATAGGGTGCAACGTGGTGGTTTGGGAAACCCTGCGGCCTGGTGTATTGACAGCAGGACAAAAACCAATTCAAAATGCAATAACTTAATAAAGCTGAGGCTGTAGACGCTTATTTAGTATAACAGATAGGGTGCAACGTGGTGGTTTGGGATACCCTGCGGCCTGGTGTATTGACAGCAGGACAAAAACCAATTCAAAATGCAATAACTTAATAAAGCTGAGGCTGTAGATGCTTATTTAGTATAACAGATAGGGTGCCACATGGTGGTTTGGGATACCCTGCGGCCTGGTGTATTGACAGCAGGACAAAAAACAATTCAAAATGCAATAACTTAATAAAGCTGAGGCTGTAGACGCTAATTTAGTATAACAGATAGGGTGCAACGTGGTGGTTTGGGATACCCTGCGGCCTGGTGTATTGACAGCAGGATAAAAAACAATTCAAATTGCAATAGCTTAATAAAGCTGAGGCTGTAGACGCTTATTTAGTATAACAGATAGGGTTCCACGTGGTGGTTTGGAATACCCTGCGGCCTGGTGTATTGACAGCAGGACAAAAACCAATTCAAAATGCAATAACTTAATAAAGCAGAGGCTGTAGATGCTTATTTAGTATAACAGATAGGGTGCCACGTGGTGGTTTGGGATACCCTGCGGCCTGGTGTATTGACAGCAGGACAAAAACCAATTCAAAATGCAATAACTTAATAAAGCTGAGGCTGTAGATGCTTATTTAGTATAACAGATAGAGTGCAACGTGGTGGTTTGGGATACCCTGCGGCCTGGTGTATTGACAGCAGGACAAAAACGAATTCAAAATGCAATAACTTAATAATGCTGAGGCTGTAGACGCTTATTTAGTATAACATAGACAAGAAAAGGGAATCCCACTGTTCCCAAGCAACTTATCCTCAAAAAACGGCACCACTACAATAATATAAGATTAATTAGTAAATTATTTTATTAATCCAAAACTTTGTGCATATAGAGACAGACACTTTAAAAACCTTATTAAAAAACATAAACACAAGACCTAGGAGGAGGAAGGGAGGTGGGGGGAGAGGAAAACAAAGGAGGAGGTTATAAAAAAAAAAAAAATAAAAAAAAATACTAAAATGCCATAATTAATACATTTATAATTGTTAAGAAAGATCTGCAAATTGTAGTCCGGCTGAAACAATAATTAATAGTGCTAACTACTTAATAATAACAATACCTAATTCTTGTGCTAATAATATCTTAAAGTGCTGAGTGCATAATGTGCTAATATAAACATAAGAGGACAGCCAGGAGACAAAAAACAGATATCAATAACAAAGAAAAATCACTCACATATCAAATGGCCATCATTGTCATATTTATATTAGCACATTGTGCACTCAGCACTTTAAGATATTATTGGCACAAGGATTAGGTATTGTTATTATTAAGTAGTTAGCACTATTAATTATTGTTTCAGCCGGACTACAATTTGCAGATCTTTCTTAACAATTATAAATGTATTAATTATGGCATTTTAGTAGTGACCATCTAGGGGTTTTTTTATAACCTCCTCCTTTGTTTTCGTCTCCCCCCCCCCTTTCCCTCCTGCCTTTTCCTCCTCCTAGGTCTTGTGTTTATGTTTTTTAATGAGGTTTTTAAAGTGTCTGTCTCTATATGCACAAAGTTTTGGATTAATAAAATAATTTACTAATTAATCTTATATTATTGTAGTGGTGCCGTCAGGGGCGGACTGGGACCAAAAAACGGCCCTGGACTTTTTGGTCAGACTGGCCCTTCTGTACTGTGCTCGGCCCGGTAAAGTGAGTCAACGCCACATTAATATATATATATATATATATATATATATGAGCAGGATCGGCCCGGGACCTCCACCAGGGCATCCAAAATCGGGATGGCCCACTGTGTGAAACTCCCCAGGTTACCTGCTACACTTACCTTACTTCCCGGTCCAACACCACATGCCCGGGCCACGGCCGCATCCCGGCTATCCCTCTAGCAGGGCGCATGCCCGCGCCAGGAATTTGTGAATGGCCGGTGCGGGCACGTTCCCTGTTTGAGGGTAGCTGGGGATGCGGCTGCGGCTCACGCATGCGCCACTGCACTTAGGACGCTGGCTTAGGATAGTCAAAATCCTGGGTTTTGGTCCACTTCAAAGAGTTTTGGTCCTTTTCTGTGGGGCGCCCTGATTTGGGATGTCCCATTTTGTGCAACCCCCTCAGATCACCAGTAAAACTTACCTGACCAGCGATCCAGTGGCTCATGCATGGGTTCTCCTTGCTAAGAACTGGATGGAGCTGAGCTGGCTGCCAGCCACATCCCACCAGCCTCTAGCTGGTGCAGACACATGTTTGAACCACGCATGTGTTGTTTGATTAGGGGCCAGGTATTTTTACTGTGAATTTGACACAATGGGGCATCCCAAATCAGGATGTCAGGGAGGGGCCATGTAAAGAAGCTTCCATCTGTCTATACAATACATTGCTACACCACAGTCCAGCTCCCCTAGCGCTGTGCGTCCTCAATAGATACTGGGTCATACCATGTGCGGGCGGGGGGGTACTCAAGGAAAAGAAAATCAACAACCACAAACTGTAAAAATTGTACAAAAAACCCCACACAAAACAGCATTGTCCATGCTGCTGGGGCCCCATAACAATACTGGTGCAATGCAAATGCTGAAAGCAAACTTTTTTAATGCCCCTGCTGCCGCCCTATTCTATTACACTCTATTAGGGTATAAGGGAGGATACAGGAGGAGAAGAGCTTACAATCTATTAGGGTATAAGGGAGGATACAGGAGGAGAAGAGCTTACACCCCATTAGGGTATAAGGGAGGATACAAGAGGAGAAGAGCTTACAATCTATTAGGGTATAAGGGAGGATACAGGAGGAGAAGAGCTTACATTCTGTTAGGGTATAAGGAAGGATACAAGAGGAGAAGAGCTTACACTCTATTAGGGTATAAGTGAGGATACAGGAGAAGAGCTTACACTTTATTAGGGTATAAGGGGGGATACAGGAGGAGAAGAGCTTACACTCTAATAGGGTATAAGGGGGGATACAGGAGGAGAAGAGCTTACACTCTATTAGGGTATAAGGGAGGATACAGAAGGAGAAGAGCTTACACTCTATTAGGGTATAAGGGAGGATACAGAAGGAGAAGAGCTTACACTCTATTAGGGTATAAGGGAGGATACAGAAGGAGAAGAGCTTACAATCAATTAGGGTATAAGGTAGGATACAGAAGGAGAAGAGCTTACACTCTATTAGGGTATAAGGGAGGATACAGAAGGAGACGAGCTTACAATCTATTAGGGTATAAGGGAGGATACAGAAGGAGAAAAGCTTACAATCTATTAGGGTATAAGGGAGGATACAGAGGGAGAAAAGCTTACATTCTATTAGGGTATAAGGGAGGATACAGAGGGAGAAAAGCTTACACTCTATTAGGGTATAAGGGAGGATACAGAGGGAGAAGAGCTTACACACTATTAGGGTATAAGGGAGGATACAGGAGGAGAAGAGCTTACACTCTATTAGGGTATAAGGGAGGATACAGAAGGAAACAAGCTTACAATCTATTAGGGTATAAGGGAGGATACAGAAGGAGAAAAGCTTACAATCTATTAGGGTATAAGGGAGGATACAGAAGGAGAAGAGCTTACAATCTATTAGGGTATAAGGGAGGATACAGAGGGAGAAATGCTTACAATCTATTAGGGTATAAGGGAGGATACAGAGGGAGAAAAGCTTACACTCTATTAGGGTATAAGGGAGGATACAGAGGGAGAAGAGCTTACACACTATTAGGGTATAAGGGAGGATACAGGAGGAGAAGAGCTTACACTCTATTAGGGTATAAGGGGGCGGGTTGACAGGAGGGTTGGTTGGTGGGTATTTAGATGTGCGAGTGGGCAGGTGGTCAGGCAGGTAGGTAGGTGAGTGGCAGGTATATAGATAGTTGGGTGGATTAAGCAGTTGGATTAGTAGGTGGGTGAGTGAGCAGGTGGGTAGATGGGCAGGGCAGGGGGGGTTAAGAGAAACACATTGCACCATTAATTAGTATTAGCATTTAGTTTGAGGTGTATTGGAACAGAGTACAGCAACAGCATGCACTCAACCGGAGTCACTTCACTGCCAAGTTGGAGAATCCTTTCTGTTGTTGATTCTCCTTAATGGTGTCTGCAGGCTGCTAACTTGTCCTCGTGGGTGAGACACACACACGTCTCTCTCTCTCCCTCCCCCCTTCCTCTCTGGGCTATGGCTGCAACACACACACTCACACTCAGACTCTCTCTCTCCCCCCCCTCTCTCCCCCCTCACCGACCTCTGCTCCAGCCATCAATCACAGTTTCTCTGTTTGATCAGTCACATCATCCTCTCCCCGCGCTGGCCGGCCAGCATGACAGGAAACGGAAGTGCTGGCCTCTGATGTGCTGAGCTCTGGGCTGTCCTCCGCAGTGGGGGGGAAACAAGAGAAGAGTTTTTGGTTCCACTGAGCCACCAATGTAAAAAAAGAAATGACAGCTGCACAACGTGCGCGGCCGCGCTCCCGAACATCTTACAGGGAACACTGCGACTTGCGGCCCTCCCTGGCACCGGCCTACCGGGATTTTGCCCGGTATGCCCTATGGCCAGCCCGCCCCTGGGTGCCGTTTTTTGAGGATAAGTTGCTTGGGAACAGTGGGATTCCCTTTTCTTGTCTACATTAGAAGGGTGCATTGCAGCGCCCCTATCCTCTATTGAGCACACTTTGTTTATATATATTAGCTGGTGCAGGCTCATTCTCTTTGAATATTTAGTATAACAGATAGGGTGCAACGTGGTGGTTTGGGATACCCTGCGGCCTGGTGTATTGACAGCAGGACAAAAACCAATTCAAAATGCAATAACTTAATAAAGCTGAGGCTGAACAACGCTTATTTAGTATAACTGATAGGCTGCTAAGTGCAGGTTTGGGATGCCCTTGTGGCCTGGTGTATTTCAAGCAGACCCAAAAATATTAACACTAATCCAGTTATTTAAATGCTTGTGTGTAACAGATAGGGTTACATAAGGCACTGCATAGATGACATGCACAGTGACCTGGTGTATTTAAAGCAGACCCAAAAATATTAACACTAATCCAGTTATTTAAATGCTTGTGTGTAACAGATAGGGTTACATAAGGCACTGCATAGATGTCGTGCACAGTGGCCTGGTGTATTTAAAGCAGACCCAAAAATATTAACACTAATCCAGTTATTTAAATGCTTGTGTGTAACAGATAGGGTTACATAAGGCACTGCATAGATGGCAAGCACAGTGGCCTGGTGTATTTAAAGCAGACCCAAAAATATTAACACTAATCCAGTTATTTAAATGCTTGTGTGTAACAGATAGGGTTACATAAGGCACTGCATAGATGGCATGCACAGTGGCAAGGCAGATTACGGTTTACAGCACAAATAAATCAAATTGAATTGAATACTGATCAGGCAAATCACCCTGTCACTGTCACTTTTATGCTGTCCCTGGATTGTTCCGGTTTTCCACTATCTTTCCCTGGCTCTGTCTGCCTCTCTAAATCTCCCTACCTATCTGTAAATCTCCCTACCTATCTGTAACTCTCCCTACCTATCGCTAACTGTCTGTCCCTGTCTGCAGCAACCACCGCTGTCTCACGAATGCAAGTCTGAAATGCGTACAAGCAAGATGGTCGCCGCTTTATATAGCACAGTAACGTCACCGGGCTTTCTGGCTGCTGATAGGCTGCATGTGACTGTCCCATCATACCTTGCCCCAGGGTACATGTCTGGACATGTGCGTCCACCATCTTAGAATGTCTGTCATTGAAATGAATGGAGTTTAAAGGAAAACTTCGATCGATCGAATCGCGGGGAAATTCGGATTCGTTCAGAATCTAATTTTCCATGAAATTCGGAATGAATCCGGGCTCGTCCAGATCAATTCGCTCATCCCTATTTAAGATGGTCTACTTCATTATAAACTATGTGTACCTCAATTGTAGAAATTCCCTATCACAGGTGAAGTGGATTTTCTTATTTTCTTAAAATTTCTTTAAACTGTATTAGCATTTTGCACTTCATTGTAAGTTGAATTGCTTCATAAAACTGCAGGGGCCGTCAAATAAAAGGGTGATAGTAGAAAAGACCCCTGTTGCTTGCCCTCTGCATAACATGGGTGCCCTGGTGGGTATTCCACTTCATGTTTTTCCATAATAATTTAGTAAACTTTTATCAGTAAAATCCTTATTTAGTAAAATCCTAAACCATGCTACCTGACTTAGAGGCCGATTCATTAATAGCGCCAGGTAGCGCCAGATGAGCGACTGTAGCGTGATTTTTTCAGCGCCAGCCAGTATTCGCTGTGCTTGGCCGGCGTTAGCTTGATGACAGCGACTCAGTCGGTGTGCGGTAATGTTGAATACGGGCTGGGGGGTCGCTGTTTCACAGGTTCAGCGTTGTATGTGAGCGCCTGACAACGAATGGCCAGAGCGAACGGCTAGCTTCATATTCATTAAAAAATGACGCTCGGAATGTGCTATCGCTGTCCATTCCTTGTTTAAACCCCAGAGCGCTGGCGGCGATGGGTATTAACTAGTTTTTAACCCCTAAACAACCATATTTTTTGAATGTAACATTATACATGTTTTTATAATCATTTTGTAATATGAATACATTAATCTCAGACCTGTTAGATCAATTCTGCACAAATTTTTTTTAAATTTTTTTTTTACTTAAAAATAAATCCTAACATTGCAGAAGTGGTCTCCGAATTTTTGACATTAAAAAAAAAATAAAAAAAAATAATACCAATTAATTATGATTAATTATAGATTGCTCCATTGAAATGCATTGGACATCGCCAGGGAGCGACAGCTCATACCTGGCGCTGTGAGGGAATTTGCAGCGGCGCTGTTCGGTCCAGGCGGCTTCATGATGAATGCCGCGCTAGCCGTCGCTCTCGCCGGCGCTAGCCTCATTTTGCTTGATAAATGCGTCATTGTGACCGCCGCCGGGCGTACTTGAGTTGATAGTCGCCGTTAGCTGCCGCTACCTGGCGCTCGTCAGACACTACCTGGCGCTAGCCCGTGATAAATAAGGGCCTACGTCACCCCTCTCTTCAAATACTGCTCATATCTGTCAATATTGCCAATGACTGGCAGTATCTTAGGGATTTTTTTCAAGAAAAAGACTCCCCAATATATTTGTTCATGAATCAACATGAATCTGTTTACCTTCTGCTCCCCTCCACGTTTAGTAATCTTCTTATATTCTCATTTGTTCTATATTTTTGCTTTTGGGTTTAGGCACATGCTTTTCCTCTTCTTTGAAACTCCCTTTGCTGTGACTTTTGTCCTTACACTTTCTGTCCTTGTACCCTAAAACACTCCTATTGAAATATGTCTATAATTCCTTTCCTTTTAATAACTGATCCAGCAAATTTCAAACACATCCTTGTGTTTCTCATTTCATTGTCAAAATCTTGACTATTTGTTGACTATTTATTTTACTCCAAAATACTCACCTCCTTAGGAATTTATGATTTGCACTTTTGGCTCTCTCTTTTACCTCTCAGATCCTTACTCTTTATAGTCAACATCTATGGTCCTGGCCTGGCAACAAAAACTAGTTTGACTTCTGACACCATTTCTATGCAAATGACACCCAAATATGCAGTAGCTCTTGGGTCCCAACTCTATTTTCCTTTTTATCTTGTGTTCCAGACATGGCTTACATCTGTCTCCTCATTCATGTCTTGGTGTTTACTGGGCTTCTTTCTCTCTTTCACACACATTTGGTCAATAGCTACCCCCTGTTGTCTCCAACTCGAAATCATCTACTGCTTCAATCCCTTTATTACATGTGACACCATGAACATTCTAGTACATAACATCCTGAATAGAATAGTATACACTATCCCCTCGATTCAAAGAGGAAAAGTTAATTGATTTCGTATCGAAAATCGTAAGTTTGGGTGGGTGTTAGTCATTTTTTCCTGTTTTTTTGGCCATTTCCGACTCGCACGAGCCTACGTACGAATGCGTATATGCTCTTACGATCAGCGGAAGTTCGTTCCTAAATTTTAGGATCAAAACGTAAAACTTAGGATCAAATCCTAAAACTTACGATCAAAACGTAAAACTTAGGATAATTGGATGTGTTTAGGTGTGATTCAGAGAAACCTCTAAACGCGTTTTAAAAGAAAGCCACAGCCGACACCTTTTAGCAGCCGGATTGCTGTTCGTGAACAGGTTTTTTGGCTATGTGGAGGAGTCTGCGCGTCTTGTGCTCCAATGAACTGCATGTATCAGCATGGCCGAGGCCATTAATTGTATGGCAATGCATGCCTGATTTAATACATTTCATGTATGCCTTATAAAAGCATTTTAATGTGGACCTTAATTAGTCCTTTGCATGTAAACCTTTATTTTGCAATATATTTGCGTAAATTAAAGAAACTTATGTCCTTGGTTATTTATTTTAAAATTGATGTACTAGAATAATATTTTTAGATTGCATTTATTGGTGTAGTTGTTTACCTTTGCTTTGTTTAATTATTTAAGCACATCTTTGGTCAGATGCATCACACTTACTGAGGAGAGGAGAGCGGGATAAAGTGCAGGATGTGGGTTACTGCTGTATTTTGCCCCCAGAGCTGGGGGCACGGACAGTCACAAGGCCCTTTCTGTTTGCAGGCTGCCCGAGAATACCTGAGTCGCCATCTTGGCTGTTTCTAGACTCATAACATGCAGAAGTTGCTGGGTGTTTTTTAATATTTGAGAGCAATCTGTATGTAGAGGGTGTGGGTAACCACACACAAAAAATTTAAGTTGTACCATTTGAAGCCAAAATATTAAAATTAAATCAACAAGTAAAAAATGCAAGTTAACTAAAAATTAAACAAAGTAAGATTTTAGTATGCAAATGCATTCATTAATGGTTGGTTTCTACAAAATGAATGAAATAAAGAAAAATAAGACCAAATATTTAGTTTGTAGTGCGGAGCCGCAAGATCAGAAGGATTTACGTCCAGACAAAAAAGGAAAAAGTGCTAAACCAATGTTGCAACCTGAGAAATGAAACGGAAAAATCAGGATGGAAACTGACATAGGTCTGATTCCCGAACTGCCATATGAACGGACGTATATTTTAGGATAGAAACGTATTTGCTTATTGAATCACTCGCAAGTTCATACGAACGCACGAGCGGACGTGAAAAATAGGATGATCGTGACCCAAATCCAAGCTGTTACATGTTTCTTTGAATCAACCCATATCTTTTTTTGATCTAGCAAGCAAACAGACTGGCATTCTATTCTCCTCCAGTCTATTCTCAACTCTATTGCTCACCACATCTACCTCTCCTCTAAATTCTGTCTAAACTTATACCTTGTAGAGCACCATGTGAGATGATGATGCTTTTTAAACAACAATATTAGAGACCGACATATGATCTATATTGCTAGAAACCAAAAAACTGATTAGTCGCTAAATATTACATCAAATACTGCCGTTTACCTGTAGATGCTAGTTTGCTTGTACCATTAGACATCAGTCATTTACACCAAGGATATTGTTTTTATATGCCCTAGTGGATCTCATTTATGCTGAAAGAAACTTCTTTAAGATACATGTAATAAAGTTTGAATGTATATGTTGAAAGCACTGACATTCACGTTTCAGGTTTGCAGAGCTTGTGGCCCAGCATGGAACAAATGTTTTCCTAAAATTGCCTCAGCACATAAACTGCTTTATCGTTGAATGGGTTTGTAAGCTCACACAATAACAGAGAGTGTTAAAGTGGATAGCTGAATGTTTCTGTGCAGTAAAATTTTGCTTTGAGCACAGTTTTACTCAGTCTATAACCTTAGGTAATAACCTTTTTTATTGTTCAAACCTACATTCGAAGCATGCTTTTAAACAAAATGATCAATATAATTGTAAAAGCTGAGAATTGTATTATTCGAATTCTATTTTCAGCCACAAACATATTTTTTAAGTCTACTGAAATTCCTGTTTATCCCACTGAAATCTCTTGATATAAAATGTATTTATGTTGATATTACAGTAGAATATTGCTTGTTGGCAAAGAGACTTGTCTCATCTCTTTATTATATTTTATATTTATTTATTTATTATATTATATATTTATAATATAAAAATGTCTGAAGTTGAAACTTAACGAGGAAAAATAAACAATATTTTGCCTAATTTGGTACTAGGCTTTTGAACTTTTCTTCTAATGTTTTGGTTGGTAGCATTAATTTGGGAAATACATATATTAGATGAAGAAATGTCAAAAAATACATTAGGAAACAGAAGATCTTATTATACTAAATAATAGACTTAGTGCATCCAAATTTGTAGTGTCAGACAATGACCAATGGGCACACTGCTCAATAAGTGGTGCATATCTCCTTTAAGGCCCATTATTTACTTCATGTGCCTAACTGTTGTAGCTGTTAATGCAGCAAAGGTAGAGATGAGTGAATCAATTTGACACGGGGAGGCCGATTCATCAATAGCGCCAGGTAGCGACAGATAAGCGACTGTAGCGTGATTTTTTCAGCGCCAGCCAGTATTCGCTGTGCTTGGCCAGCATTAGCTTGATGACAGCGACTCAGTCGGTGTGCGGTAATGTTGAATACGGGCTGGGGGGTCGCTGTTTCACAGGTCCAGCGTTGTATGTGAGCGCCTGACAACGAATGGCCAGAGCGAACGGCTAGCTTCATATTCATCAAAAAATCACGCTCCGAATGTGCTGTCGCTGTCCATTCCTTGTTTAAACCCCAGAGAGCTGGCGGCGATCTGTATTAACTAGTTTTTAACCCCTAAACAACCATATTTTTTGAATGTAACATTATACATGTTTTTAGAATCATTTTGTAATATGAATACATTAATCTCAGACCTGTTGGATCAATTCTGCACATATTTTTTTTTTTTTTTTTTTTTTACTTAAAAATAAATCCTAACATTGCAGAAGTGTTCTCCGATTTTTTGACATTAAAAAAATTTAAAAAAAAATGATTACCAATTAATCATGAATTATTATAGATTGCTCCATTGAAATGCATTGGACATCGCCAGGGAGCGACAGCTCATACCTGGCGCTGTGAGGGAATTTGCAGCGGCGCTGTTCGGTCCAGGCGGCTTCATGATGAATGCCGCGCTAGCCGTCGCTCTCGCCGGCGCTAGCCTCATTTTGCTTGATAAATGCGTCATTGTGACCGCCGCCGGGCGTACTTGAGTCGGTAGTCGCCGTTAGCTGCCGCTACCTGGCGCTCATCGGACACTACCTGGCGCTATCGCTTGATGAATAAGGGCCATAGTGAAAATGGCTCAGAAATTCCTTAAAAGGATGGATCAGTCAAACTTTAAAATAAGTTTTATTATTACTCAGAGTTACTCACTGTGATAGCAAGAGCAGACAGGCAGCGTGCACTGCTTTCAGTGTTTAATCAGAATCACATTCCTTACATGAAATCAATAATTTGTTATAAAAATAATTATTACCACTCTGACAGTGTGTCTCTAAATAGTTGGTTATCACTAGCTACTATATACTTACACATAACCATGTATGTTGCTGTCACGTTTACATTACTATATCTATGCCATACAGAGCTGAAAAGGCTGATAAAGTCTTTGGAAAACGCAACAGGCTTCACTCAGCACCTTGCACCTTGCTTTTAAAATCCGTTTACTCACATTTTTGCCCCTCCTCCTTTTCTTGCACCATTTTTTTAAGTAATTGTGTGCACTGAGACAGATTTCACATGTATATTTACTCAAAAAGTGGAATAGCATGTGATTCAGGGAGTATTTTGCAGAAGGAAAATGTGTGTACCACAATCTAGTTTTTATGAGCTATCTATTTAGCAGTAAAGGGTAAAGTGACATCTTCACTAACTGACTTGCTTATTTCATTGATAAAATCCATGCTGCAATAGCCAGCATGGTTTTTATTAATGAATATGACAGGAAGCATTGTTTTTATTTTTTACTATGTTTATAATTTTTTTTATAAAACAAGCCAACTAGCTTGGGCACCAGGCATGGGGTTGGTAACCCAGGACTCAAATGCCCCTGGCCCTGCCACACACACAAAAACATTAGACTCGATTCAAAGAAACATGTAACAGCTTTGATTTTGGTGCCGATCATCCTATTTTTCCCGTACGCTCGTGCGTTCGTATGAACTTGCGAGTGATTCTATAAGCAAATACGTTTCTATCCTAAAATGTACGTCCGTTCGTATGGCAGTTCGGGAATCAGACCTATGTCAGTTTCCATCCTGATTTTTCCGTTTCATTTCTCAGGTTGCAACATTGGTTTTGCCCTTTTTCCTTTTTTGTCTGGACGTAAATCCTTCTGATCTTGTGGTTGCGCACTACAAACTTACCTCATTAAAGTGCATTCTAAATATTTGGTCTTTTATTTTTCTTTATTTCATTCATTTTGTAGTAACCAACCATTAATGAATGCATTTGCATAAGTAAATCTTACTTTGTTTAATTTTTAGTTAACTTGCATTTTTTACTTGTGGATTTAATTTTAATATTTTGGCTTCAAATGGTACAACTTAAAATTTTGGGTGTGGTTACCCACACCCTCTACATACAGATTTGCTCTCAAAAATTAAAAAACACCCAGCAACTTCAGCATGTTATGAGCCTAGAAACAGCCAAGATGGCGGCTCAGGTATTCTCGGGCAGCCTGCAAACAGAAAGGGCCTTGTGACTGTGTTGCTCTGCATTCTTTGATTTCTGACCTTTCCGTGCCCCCAGCTCTGCTGTGTCTGTGCAAAATACAGCAGTAACCCACATCCTGCACTTTATCCCGCTCTCCTCTCCTCAGTAAGTGTGATGCATCTGACCAAAGATGTGCTTAAATAATTAAACAAAGCAAAGGTAAACAACTACACCAATAAATGCAATCTAAAAATATTATTCTAGTACATCAATTTAAAAATAAATAACAAAGGACATAAGTTTCTTTAATTAACGCAAATATATGGATGTATTGCAAAATAAAGGTTTACATGCAAAGGACTAATTAAGGTCCACATTAAAATGCTTTTATAAGGCATACATGAATCAGGTATGCATTGCCATACAATTTATGGCCTCGGCCATGCTGATACATGCAGTTCATTGGAGCTCAAGACGCGCAGACTCCTCCACATAGCCAAAAAACCTGTTCAAGAACAGCAATCCGACTGCTAAAAGGTGTCGGCAGTGGCTTTCTTTTAAAACGTATTTAGAGGTTTGAAAACTGCTCTCTGAATCACACCTAAACACATCCGATTATCCTAAGTTTTACGTTTTGATCCTAAGTTTTAGGATTTGATCCTAAGTTTTAGGATTTGATCCTAAGTTTTACGTTTTGATCCTAAAATTTAGGAACGAACTTCCGATGATCGTAAGAGCATATACGCATTCGTACGTAGGCTCGTGCGAGTCGGAAATGGCAAAAAAAACAGGAAAAAATGACTAACACCCACCCAAACTTACGAATCTCGATCCGAAATCAATTAACTTTTGCTCTTTGAATCGAGGGGATTATATACTCTAAATTACACTAATAACTGGTCCTCATCTTTTTTCTGTCCCCCGCTGGGAACCATCCTCATCTGGTCCTACATTGGGTCGCTGTCTTCTTTCAATTTTCGTGGATCTTCTCTGCCATCTTCTTTTGGCAGCCCCAGGCACCACTTGTAGAAAAGGGGGACACAGGTCCCCACACATTCCATCCTGGCTTACCAACTGGAGACTGTGTGTGGGGTGGGGGGAGCATCCGTTTATATGTGGGGATCTCCCCCATAAGACTATATACCTCACAGTAGGGGAGGGGGATGAAGGGCAGTTCCCCCTCCCCTCCTGTCAGATGTATGTCATGTGGAGGTGTACGTCACAAAGGCTGAATACTCTGAGGTATAAAAGCCTTTTCCCGGATAAAATAAGCAGACTCCTAGCTGTCAGCCAAAAGGGAAGGAGGAGGAATTTGTGTCTTCCTTCCCTCCGGGTCCGAACTGCCAGCCCCCAGTCCTGGTCACTACCAGCCCTTTTGCCCTATAGGGAAGGTCTGGTGCTCAGCACCACTCCCGTGGCCCATGTCCTGTGGGTAATGGTAATTGAACTGGTATAGGGGTCCTTGGAACCCCTTACCAGTTTGTAAGTAAAGTGAAAGGGAAAAAATAAATAAAAAAAATCTTATATTAACCTTAATTAACTCATAACATAAATTTCTCTGCCCATTATCCAGAACTACATGATACCAGCAGACAGGAGGGGGAACACAGGTCCCCTCCTTTCCGCCCAGCTGCAAGCCTGGAGTGATATTCAGCTGGAGCAAAGCTTTTATACCTCAGTGGAGAGATCTTTGAGGATTCACCCCATGTTACTTACACATCACAGGAGGGGATGGTGATGTGAGGAAGCATCCTTGAAATTGTTTATGGGTTTAACCCTTGATAATGGGCATAGTATTTGTTTTCTATTTGAAAATCTCATAAAGTGTTGTTTTCAGTTTGGGGTGTCTCCTTTAAAAAGGATACTGCAATATTAGCAGGTGCAAAATAGTAGTACTGGCATCAAAATGTGTGGGTCCCTACCTAAAAGCATTATCAAACAAAGCATATGGGCTTGTAATTCCAGGGCTCAAAGGCTGCCCAGCCAGCCCCTGGCCCTGACCATTACAAGCCCATATGCCCTATAGCATAGATCCGGTGCCCAGCACCCGCCCATGCTATGAGCTATAGGCTCATCCACACCATCATGCCCATTGATAGTACAGGTAATGAGATTTGAACTGGTTTAGGGGCCCATGGGTCCCCTCTGTCCATCCAGGCTCCTGACCAGGGAGTGGCCAGGGAATGGCTTTTATACTAAGAGACAGGCCTCTCGGGAATCTCCCAGTCACAAAAGGGGGGATTAGAGGGGGTTTACCAGGAAAATCCCCTCTAGGTCCCGCAGGGTCAGGAGCCAACATGGCACCTGCTGGACTCAGTGGGTGACATGCCAGTAAAATGACTGATTACCCACAACCCCATTAGGGACATCAGGGTTTCAGAAGACCTCGGTGCCTCACCAACTCACCAAACTAGTCTCCTCACTTGCGGACTGTGATTGCGGGAAGGCAGGTGGCCAAGTTATCCTACTATTTGCCTTAAATGAGAGAAGGAACAAATGTTGATTGTAACACAAGCACTATTAGAACCCCCCCACCCTCAAAACAGAAAACCCCTCTGGACCATGGTAAAGCATACTTTGCTTGTTCCTGTCTGTTATTTTGTAGTGTGTTGTGTAACCACGCCACCTAGCAAGCCCGTTTAGCTGCTAGCAGTCTTGTGGAACACGGGAGTGGAGAGGGGGTGGGTAATAATGACAGACATTGGGCATGTCTAAGTGGGAACAGGAAACAGCTGCTTTCTAAGGGATAGAAGTAAACAGTAGGGGAGGTGGTGAGGGCAGGACTCTTAAATTCTAGTCTTCTTTAAGCCTGTAAAGTCTTAAGTCACAGTCAAATGTAAATTGAAGGATCTGGATGTCAGAAATTAAAGACAGAAGGCCTTATTTAGTAAACACTAGCACCATATAATGGCAGACAGCGTCAGGTGAAAGCCATACTTATGATGCTAAAAACGTATAGCACCACACATAACATCATGTAGCATTCAATTTATCACTTGCGCGAGGTGTATTTTGAGCGCCGACACAGTATGGCTGGCAGCACCACATCACATCAGGCGCTCTGTGTCGTTCTCCTATAGACTTCAACAGTCCTTTCTATACTTAGAGGCCGATTTATTAATAGCGCCAGGTAGCGACAGATGAGCGCCAGTAGCGTGATTTTCACAGCGCCAGCTAGTATTCGCTGTGCTTGGCCGGGGTTTGCTTGTTGACAGCGACTCAGTCGGTGTGCGGTAATGTTGAATACGGGGTTAGGGGTCGCTGTTTCACAGGTTCCGCGTTGTATGGGTGCGCCTGACAGCGAATGGCCAGAGCGAACGGCTTGCTGCAGATTCATTAACAAATCACGCTCAAAAATTTCTGGCCCTGTGAATTCCTTGTTTAAACCCCAGAGCGCTGGCGGCAATGTGTGTAAAGTAGTTTTTAACCCCCAAACAACCATTTTTTTTTATGTAAAAATTATACAAGTTTTTCTAAACATTTTGTAATATGAATACATGAATATCAGACCTGTAATATCAATTCTGCACAATTTTTTTTTTTTTTTTACTTAAAAAATTCCTAACATTGCAGAAGTGGTCACAGAATTTTTGACATTAAAAAAAAAAAAAAAAATACATTAATAGCAATTAATTATGAATATTTAAAGATTGCTCCATTGAAATGCATTGGACAACGCCAGGGAGCGCCAGGTCATACCTGTCGCTGTGATGGGATTAGCAGCGGCGCTGTTCGTTGCAGTCGGCTACATGATGAATCCCGCGCTAGCTGACGCTCTCGCCGGCGCTAGCCTCATTTAGCGTGATAAATGCGTCATTGTGACCGCCGCTGGGCGTACTTGATTCGGTAGCCGCCGTTAGCTGGCGGTACCTGGCGCTCGTCAGACACTACCTGGCGCTAGCCCTTGATAAATAAGGCCGTTAGTTTGGAACGTCTGGTTTGCGCTTTTGCATTTTTATGTGCTCATTTTGCTGACACGGGTTCCCTTGCATGTTCTGTATGTTTCTTCCTGTATTTATCGTACTTTGGTTATCCTTGCCTAACTTCCAGCCCACCACTTATGTGTCAGGTGTTTCATTGCCACTAATGTCATTCGAGGTGACTTTGTTGTGTCACTGTGTTCGCAGCATTTTTTAAAGCTTTCTTTTGTATTGTGTCTGGCCTTAGTGTCATGTTTTTATAACGCCAATAGAGATGAGCGAACTTTTGAAAAATTTGATTCGGCTGATTCACCGAATTTTCCGTAAAAAATTGCTTCGGTCCGAATTTATTCGCGACAAATTGCTATTAAAAACGGCTATTTCTGGGCGTCCGAGAGCCTCCATAGGGTTGCAGAACGTTTTGCTTGGCTGTAACATGCATAGAATGCATGCTGGGTTAGTGAAATACTATTGTAAAGAAGTATGACATGCAGATCAGAGGCGTCGCTATTAGATTCGCTGACGCAGAGCGGCACAATTACAGAGCCTTGAGGTGGCATCAGCATGATGAGCCCATATATTGCCTGAAAGACACACAGTGGAGTTGGCAGCAGCATAGGGCCCATATATTGCCTAGAAAACACAACCTGAATTTGGCAGCAGCATAGGGAGCCCAAATATTGCCTGAAAGACACACTCTGGACTTGGCAGCAGCATAGGGAGCACATATATTGCCTGAAAAACACGCCCAGGAGTTGGCAGCACCATAGGGAGCTCATATATTGCCTGAAAGACACACTCTGGACCTGGCCGCAGCAGCAGCAACAGCATAGGGAGCTCATATATTGCCTGAAAGACACACCCAGGAGTTGGCAGCAGCATTAGGAGCCCATATATTGCCTGAAAAACACTCACAGGAGTTGGCAGCAGCATAGGGAGCTCATATATTGCCTGAAAGACACACTCTGGACTTGGCAGCAGCATAGGGAGCTCGTATGTTGCCTGAAAAACACATTGGAGTTGGCAGCAGCATTGGGAGCCCATATATTGCCTGAAAGACACACCCAGGAGTTGGCAGCAGCAGCTTTAGGAGCCCATATATTTGCCTGAAAGACACACTTTGGACTTGGCAGCAGCATAGGGAGCTCATATATTGCCTGAAAAACACATTGAACTTGGCAGCAGCATTAGGAGCCCATATATTGCCTGAAAGACACACCCAGGAGTTGGCAGCAGCGGCAGCAGCATTAGGAGCCCATATATTGCCTGAAAAACACATTGGAGTTGGCAGCAGCATTAGGAGCCCATATATTGCCCGAAAGACACACCCAGGAGTTGGCAGCAGCAGCAGCATTAGGAGCCCATATATTGCCTGAAAAACACACTCTGGACTTGGCAGCAGCATAGGGAGCAAATATATTGCCTGAAAAACACACCCAGGAGTTGGCAGAAGCATAGGGAGCTCATATATTGCCTGAAAGACACACTCCGGAGTTGGCAGCAGCAGCAGGAGCCCAAACATTGCTTGAAAGAGACACTGGAGTTGGCAGCAGGAGCCCAAAAATTGGCCTAAAGACACACCCTGGAGTTGGCAGCAGCAGGAGCCCAAACATTGCTTGAAAGAGACACTGGAGTCGGCAGCAGCAGCCCAAAAATTGGCCTAAAGACACACCCTGGAGTTGGCAGCAGCAGCAGGAGCCCAAACATTGCTTGAAAGAGACACTGGAGTTGGCAGCAGGAGCCCAAAAATTGGCCTAAAGACACACTGGAGTTAGCAGCAGCAGCAGGAGCCCAAACATTGCTTGAAAGAGACACTGGAGCTGGCAGCAGGATCCCAAAAATTGGCTGAAAGAGACACTGGGGTTGTCAGCAGGAGCCCAAAAATTGGCCTAAAGACACACTGGAGTTAGCAGCAGCAGGAGCCCAAACATTGCTTGAAAGAGACACTGGAGCTGGCAGCAGGAGCCCAAAAATTGGCTGAAAGAGACACTGGAGTTGTCAGCAGGAGCCCAAAAATTGGCCTAAAGACACACTGGAGTTGGCAGCAGCAGCAGCAGGAGCCCAAACATTGCTTAAAAGAGACACTGGAGTTGGCAGCAGCAGCCCAAAAATTGGCCTAAAGACACACCCTGGAGTTGGCAGCAGCAGCAGGAGCCCAAACATTGGCCTAAAGAGACACTGGGGTTGGCAGCAGGAACCCAAACATTGACTGATAGACACACCCTGGAGTTGGCAGCAGCAGGAACACAAAAATTGTCTGAAAGGCATACCCTGAAGTTGGCATCAGCAGGAACCCAAAAATTGTCTGAAAGGCATACCCTGAAGTTGGCATCAGCAGGAATCCAAAAATTGTCTGAAAGGCATACCCTGAAGTTGGCATCAGCAGGCACCCAAAAATTGTCTGAAAGACATACCCTGAAGTTGGCATCAGCAGGAACCCAAAAATTGGCTGAAAGGCACACCCTGAAGTTGGCATCAGCAGGAACCCAAAAATTGTCTGAAAGGCATACCCTGATGTTGGCATCAGCAGGAATCCAAAAATTGGCTGAAAGGCACACCCTGAAGTTGGCATCAGCAGGAACCCAAAAATTGGCTGAAAGGCACACCCTGAAGTTGGCATCAGCAGGAACCCAAAAATTGTCTGAAAGGCATACCCTGAAGTTGACATCAGCAGGAGCCCAAAAATTGTCCTAAAGACATAAATATGTTTTGCACCATTTGGAAAGTGTAAAACGTGGCACCATGCTGAATCTACTCACATGCATCAGCCATTGGTGGGTGGAAATCCTGGCTGATCCATCCCTGATTCATTTTCACAAAGGTGAGTCTCTCCACATTTTTAGTTGACAGACAAGTTCTCCTCGGCGTTACTATGGCCCCCGCTGCACTAAACACCCGCTCAGATGGCACTCTACTGGCCGGGCAGGACAGCTTTTCCAGGGCAAACTCTGCTAGTTGCGGCCGCAAGTCAAGTTTGGCTGCCCAGAAGTCCAGCGGATCCTCAAGGTGTGTTGGCATGGTCATGTCAAGGTATGACACGACCTGCTGGTTCAGGTCCTGCTCCAGGTCCTCCTGCTGCTCATGAGTAGCCTCACTATGTGGGTGAAGAAAGCTACTCATTAGCGACTGAAGACTGAGGCTGCTGCTGATGGAGCTGCTGCTGCTGCTCCTTCCACCCCCCCAGCAGCCATGGCAGTGGAAGGTGAGCACAGAGGTCCCCCCGAGTCAGACCTGCGAGAGTATGGACCATGGCGCAGATAGGCATCGGCCAACTGACTACATAGAATGTCTTTGTAGTAGGTCAGTTTGTCCTCCCTCTCGGTGGGTTTAAAAAATGCCCCCATTTCCATGCCCCCATGTCCAAGAAGGTGGAGAGCCAGTAGTCATCCCGCTGACAAATGGAAACAATTCTGGGGTCACTACGCAAGCACGTGAGCATGCTTCGTGCCATTTGTGCAAGTGACTCGGAAGGACTACCTGTCTCTATCTCCACTGCATACTGCCACGGTGTGTCTGGGTCCTCTGTCTCGCCTTCCTCACAACCCTCTAGCTCCTCTGGCTGCTCCTGCTCCTCCTCTCCTGTCTGCTGACTAGATAAGCCAGCCATTATGCCAAGCCTAAACTGTGGTTCACTGTGCCCCTCCTCCTCCTCCTCCAGTTCAGCTCCAACGGAGTTCATGTGGCCGTAAGATGTAGATGCCATGTTTCCAGTGCCCTGACCAGCCATGGTTTCCAACATGTGTTGTAGTACATGAAGCAGTGGAATCACGTTGTTCATCCGGTAATCCTGGCGACTGACAAATAAAGTGGCTTCCTCAAAGGGCCTGAGCAAACGGCAGGTGTCACGTATGAGCTGCTACTGGTTGACATTGAAGTTACACAGGGGAGTCCCCCTATCCGCTTGGATCATTAAGAAATCCGTGATGGCTTTTCTCTGTTCGTATAGTCGATCCAACATATGGAGGGTGGAATTCCAACGGGTGGAAACATCGCAAATCAGACTATGTTAGGGCTACTGTTCTGACGCTGTAGCTCAAGAAGGGTGTGCTTGGCGGTGTAGGAGTGGCTGAAGTGCATACAAAGTTTCCTTGCCATTGTTAGGATGTCTTGCAGATGGGGGGAAGACTTCAGAAACCGCTTGACAACCGGATTGAGGACGTGAGCCATGCAGGGCGCATGGGTCAGGCTTCCTTGTCGCAGCGCAGACAAAATGTTCTTCCCATTGTCGGTAACCATGGTTTCCATTTTCAGTTTTCTTGGAGTAAGCCATGTTTGGATTTCTTGATGAATACATTTTAGCAGTTCCTCCCCTGTGTGACTCAGTTCGCCTTGACAAACCATGTGAAGCACAGCGTGACACACATGGTAGACTGGAGGGACACTGAGACTTGACCCTACAGTGGAGGGTGAGGAGATGGCGGAGAATGAGGAGGCCGAGTCGCACAGTGTCACAGGCACACCGCCCAGGGAGCGTGGAGGCCGAAGCGGCGTGACCTGTCCAAGTTGCTGCTGCTGCAAAGGAACCACATTCACCCAGTGGGCCGTAAACAACATGTACTGTCCCTGACCGTAGTTACAGCTCCAGACGTCGGCACTGCCATGCACTTTGCTACACACCGACAGGCTCAAGGACTGGCCCACCTTCTGTTCAACAAAATTGTGCAGCACTGGTACTGCCTTCTTGGCAAAGAAATGACGGCTTGAGACTCTCCACCTCGGCTCGGAACAAGCCATCAGTTCTCTGAAAGGTGCAGAGTCCACCACCTGAAAAGGGAGCGACTGCAGCACCAGCAACTTGGACAGGAGCACATTCAGCTTCTGCGCCTTAGGATGAGTGGGCGCATACTGCTGTCTCTTGGACATGGCTTCGACGATGGATTGCTGGCGGGATGCATGACTTGGAGGAGGAGCAGGAGCATCTGGAGCGACAGAGGATGGGTATGACGCACAGCTGCCTTTGGCTCAGGTGCTGGAGCCTTGGCTGGCAGAAATTTGGAGCGGCGTGCCACTTGGTGAGGAAGCAGCCTGGACCACCTCTTCGGAGCCTCGGTTCTTCCAGGCCGCTTTATGGTGACACAGCATATGTTGATGCAGGGCCGTGGTGCCAACATTTGGGCCCTGGCCATGCTTCACCTTCTGCCTACACATCTTGCATGTGGCCATGTTACCCTCCTGCGGATGCTTGATGAAAAACTGCCACACTGCCGAGTAGCAAATTTTCCCACCAACAGCCCGCACTGATTCACTGCTACTGCCGCCAACTCCAGGAACCCCTGCTCCACTACCTCCCAAGAAGGTAGCCTGCCATGCAGCAAGTGATCTACCCCGGCCCCGTTTGGCTCCAGACTTTACAATTCTGCCCCCATGCTGACTGCCAAGCATGCTGCTATCACCTTGCTGCCTCAGCTGCTGATTCCGGGGCAACCTGCGCCCCTCTTCTCCTGATGATGATGATGAAGCTCCTTCTGCACCTTGCTCCCAAGTGCGATCGGCTTCATCATCATCACCGAGTTGTGTCTGCACGTCACTGATGTTCTTGGTTTCCTCAACAGTGTCTGGTGCAGGAGCTCAAACGCTCGCCACACCACCTCCCACGCCACTCTCCACATCACTATTTGTGTGCCTAGCAAAAGAAGCCATCTCCATTTCTTGGCTGGGCAGTAGCTGCTGACTGTCCTCTATCTGATCGTCCTCACTAAAGAGTGGAGCTGAACCCAAAGCATAGGATATGTCGTTGGGGGAGGGAATGGCGTAGGACATATGCAATGGGAGGACAGGGACTGCTCCCGGGCCATGCCAACTCAGGGTTGTGTCAGAGGAACCTACCGACTGTAGACTGGGGGTTTCAGATGTACCTTGTGATGATGTGGATGACCGCGTTAACCAATCTACAATGGCAGATGCATTACTGGTGGAGACACGACCGCTAGCAGATACTGGCAGATCAGGTCTCTCACTGCGACTCCTGCTGCCACTCGCCCCTAGTCTGCTGCGACCTCTGCTTGCTGAATCTAGGCCTCTGCCACTCCTCTGTGAACATCCTGGCACTTGTCTGCCTGACATTTTTATGTATTTGAAATGCGCAACAGGCACTTTAAAAAATGTGTTTACTTTTAAAAGCAGAAGGTAAATAAACTGAGGAACTGCTTCTCTGTAACAGATATTATGAAAATTGGCAATATGGGATGCCCAGTGCTCAGGGGTTTTTAAAGCAGACACAAAAACACTTTTAAAACTGTGCTCTAGTTAGATGAAATCAGCTGAAAGACCTGCTTCTGTGTAACAGATACTATGAAAATTGGTCATATGGGATGCCCAGTGCTCAGGGGTTTTTAAAGAAGACACAAAAACACTCTTAAAACTGTGCTCTAGTTAGATGAAATCAGCTGAAAGACCTGCTTCGGTGTAACAGATACTATGAAAATTGACAATAAGGGATGCCCAGTGCTCAGGGGTTTCTAAAGCAGACACAAAAACACTTTTAAAACTGTGCTCTAGTTAGATTTAAATTAGCTGGAAGGCCTACTTCTGTGTAACAGATAGGGTTAAATGTGCAAACACGGGAAGCAAAGTGCCCAGGGGTTTTTAAAGCAGACATAAAAGCACTTAAAACTGTGGTCTAGCTATATGAAATCAGCTGAAAGACCTGCTTCTCTGTAACAGATAGGGTTAAATGTGCAAACAGGGGATGCCCAGTGGCCAGTGGTTTTTAAAGCAGACACAAAAACAATTAAAACTGTGCTCTAGTTAGATGAAATCAGCTGAAAGATCTGCTTCTGTGTAACAGATACTTTGAAAATTGGCAATATGGGATGCCCAGTGCTCAGGGGTTTTTAAAGCAGACACAAAAACACTTTTAAAACTGTGCTCTAGTTAGATGAAATCAGCTGAAAGACCTGCTTCTGTGTAACAGATACTATGAAAATTGGCAATATGGGATGCCCAGTGCTCAGGGGTTTTAAAGCAGACACAAAAACACTTTTAAAACTGTGCTCTAGTTAGATGAAATCAGCTGAAAGACCTGCTTCTGTGTAACAGATCGGGTTAAATGTGCAAACATGAGAAGCAAAGTGCCCAGGGGTTTTTAAAGCAGACACAAAAACAATTAAAACTGTGCTCGAGTTAGATGAAATCAGCTTTTAGACCTGCTTGTGTGTAACAGATAGGGTTAAATGTGCAAACATGGGATGCCCAGTGGCCAGGGTTTTTTTATAGCAGACACAAAAACAATTAAAACTGTGCTCTAGTTAGATGAAATCAGCTTTAAGACCTGCTTGTGTATAACAGATAGGGTTATATGTGCAAACATGGCATGCCCAGCGGCCAGGGGTTTTTACAGCAGACACAAAAACAATTAAAACTGTGCTCTAGTTAGATGAAATCAGCTTTAAGATCTGCTTGTGTGTAACAGATAAGGTTAAATGTGCAAACATGGCATGCACAGTGCCCAGGGGTTTTTACAGCAGAAACAAAAGCAATTTAAAACTGTGATCTGGCTATTAAATCAAATGAAAATAAAAAAATGCTTTCTCTGTCACTTTATCTGCTGTCCCTGCCTCGATCTTTCCCTGGCTCTCTGTGGCTCTCTGTCTTTCCCTGTCTTTCCCTGTCTCTACCCAGCTCCGTTCTTGCCGCAATACAATGCTGAAATGCGCACCAGCAAGATGGCCGCTGCTTATATACCGCTGTGACGTCACCGGGGTTCCTGGCTGCTGATAGGCTGCATGTGACCTTCCCATGATACCTTGCCCCAGGGGATATGTCCAAACACGTCCCTTCACCATTTTACAATGCCTGTAATTGCAGT
The DNA here is from genome assembly GCA_027917425.1 of Gastrophryne carolinensis. Classification (NCBI taxonomy): domain Eukaryota; kingdom Metazoa; phylum Chordata; class Amphibia; order Anura; family Microhylidae; genus Gastrophryne; species Gastrophryne carolinensis. Next base: position 134,740,189 of record CM051239.1, read on the forward strand.
AAATGGAGTTTAAAGAAAAAATTTGATCGATCAAATCGCGGGGAAATTCGGATTCATTCAGAATCGAATATTTCATGAAATTGGGAACGAATTCGGGTTCGTCCGAATCGATTCGCTCATCTCTAAACGCCAACACAGGTGCTGTTGTTATCTATCTTAAATGCTGCATGGAGCACCAGCTTTCTGTCGTTCTCCAACTGCGCTATCTATTGTTGTCCTGGAAGCTTTGCTTGTGTTAAATGTGGCACTGTGAAAATAGTGCTCCCTGTCATTTGTTCTGTTTTTGTGCCTTTATTTGGTATCTTGTGTGCATGCATGTGTTTTCAGCAAATGTGTGTTTCCTGTGGGCGTGTCATTGCCTGTCTGGTTGGTATTCTTATTGCATATTGTTCCAGTAGGCATTTTGGCCTTCCTCACTCTTTGCAGTGATTGTTGCTCTGATTCCTCTTATAGTATTTGTTTTATATTGGGCCCTTGCATTTTCCGCTTGCGTAATTACATTTTTCTTTGCTCTTTTTAGCGTCTTTAGGAAAACTTTTCTTTAGCATTCCTTGCTTTTTTCATGTGATTTTTAGCCTTGTAGTTTGGTATTGGTTCCTTTAAGTCTTTCTTTTCATTTACAATTTATGTTTATGTTGTCTTTTGCATTTTGTACACTTGTTTTCTTCTGTTAAATCATCCTTGTGGAGATGCCAGCACTGTAATATTGCTTGAGTGTTGGGGACAATGCTCGGTCCCAGTAAAATACTTCTCTGTGCCCAGTTTGTGGGTGGTAGTAAACCCTGCTATATTGCTCACCTGTTCCTGCATGCACTCACTCAGAGAGTGAGTGTGTCTGTTTTTCCCCACATTAGTGTGCTGTTTAGCATGTTCTGTGTTAACCCATAGAAACCTCCTATTTGCCTCACCCAGCTGATGTTCGGCTCCAGGTTGGCCCCAGCATTTTGTGTTTTCCCTTCAAATACACAATCTTGGTAAGTGTTCTTAGCTATTGGGCAGTTGCTCAGCATCAGATCCAACATGAATCTAGACTTAGCTTGTGTTTTCTGTGGCCCACATGGCACTGTGTAAATAATGGGGGGGGGGCACACAACTAATAGAGTAATGCTCTATATTGAACCAGCCAAGTGTGACCTCTTGTTTTGGTATGTTAATAATATGTTATTTGTTCTTTTATTCCATTTTTGATTATTATTTTTTTTACAGAATGCATTGCAAAGCATCACATGATCTGGCAATATGTTTTGGAGTCCTGGGAAATGCTGCTGGACATGCATGAAAAGATGATTGGTGGGGGCAAGAAATAGGTGGTTCTCCTTTCTTCTTCCTAATGCTTACCTTTACCACTTTCATGTTTGGCATGCATTCTTCTTTTCCTCTTCCTAATGCTTATCTTACCCATTCTTCTTTTATTCTTCCTAATGCTTACCTTATCTACTTTCATGCTTGCCATGCATTCTTTTTTTCTTCTTCCTAATACTTACTTTAACCACTTTCATACTTGGCATGCATTCTTCTTTTCTTCTTCCTAATGCTTACCTTAACCACTTTGTTGTCTCTAGTGAACCTCATTCTCCCTGATAGTTGTATATTAGGGATTCCCTTGTGGATATAATGTAAACATTACTATGGCTGAAAATTATATAAAAGAAAGACACCACAACATTATTTAATTCGTAATTATTTTTTTTTATTTGTATTGATGTTTTATGTTTAAAATCTAGTATATTATATTAAAATTAGTTTTTTAATATATATATATATATATATATATATATATATATTTAAAAAAATATTAATTAAAACTATATACAATGTGGGGGGGGTTAAAAGAAGGTGGCCTGGCTCCCAGTGCCTTAAGATGGGTGGCTTCCCATGGCTGTGGCCAGATCAGCACCCTCCCTCACCAGCCTATGCAGTTGAACAGCTGAGAGTTCCTCCAGGCACTGATGTGCATTTTCTCTGTGGACTGTTAAAGACAAAAAAACAAACAATTGTGAATGTGTTTGAGGTGTTAATTGGCTTGTGTTTTGTGTCTGGTACATCACCCACCTTCTTCTTCTTGAGGTGGGATCGGAGCACCTCCATCACATTGCTGCTCACCCACGTGGACATTTTGGTCCAGGTGAGCTTGGGGCTCACCTACAGAGAAGGGTTAGGACGTTGGCACCAGTCTTCCACCACCTCCACGCCCACAGATCTTGCCAGCATTGGCCAAACTCATCGCCTCCAGGTGGGCTGTACTCTTTGGCGGAACTCTGACACTAGAAGAGTATAGGATTGTTTTAAACGCAGGCCTGCCTAATGTGATTGTAGTAGTGAATGTTTAGTCAAGAACTGTCACTTATTTGGGAATAGTTTTCTGAAAAACGTCCTCCCTGGGGCTTCTTCCTCCTTTTCAGGTCCGATGCTGCATGTAGGTAGTGTCGGTCTCCTCCTACTATGTCAAGTCCTCTTTGTATATATGTCAGACAGGAAGTCATATCAGTATGTCATCATCATCTAAAATGTAGATCAAATACATATAATTAAAAAAAAAAAATCATATTAAAAATAAGCCTAGCGGGTTGTTACCAGGCCACACCCCTCATACCCTTTAGTTCAGCATTAAGGTATTTTGCCATCCTTGTTTGACAGAGAGAGATGTTTGAGAGATCCACCTTGCCGCAATCAGTCCCTGCGTGGTGCCCATGTGCACACTAGCTTTCCCCTGTGTTATTCTGCAAATGGTGGCATTCTTTCCACCCTGCCTTCCTAGACACTTAGGCCCCCGACTAGCTATGCTCAATCGGCCTGACTGCCTATACACTTGTGACCCTGATTAACTAAACCTATCCCTAATCGCGTGCAAATGCAGACATTTGTTGTACTTACGTGCATGGTGGTCTGCTGCTGGCTGTGAGTGAACAGCAAGGGTGCCATTTTTGTGCCGAATCTCTGCATCATCTGACGTGCCCCAGAATATCCTGGAAGTTGGCATATTTTCGGTGTGTAGGCATACGAAGTTACGTATAAAGGAAGTATAAATTGTTAAAGACACACACTTACATGTGGAGAAGGCAAAACTCCACTACTGTAGTTTCCATTGTGAGATAGGTCAGAATGACTGACAAAAAATTGAAAGCTAAACAAAGCCATGTCCTGCTGGATGATCGCCTCGGATCACGGCCCCACGGCCCATCTGCAAGCCTATGCCAGCACACACTCAGGCAAAGTCAGAGCAGTGCCAGGCAGAGTGCTAGGGCAAGCCAAAGCAGTCCCAGCCATAGTGCTAGGCCAAGAAAAAGTTCTTTCAGCAAAAGTGCTAAGGCTATGCAGAGCAGTGGAAGGCAAAGTACTAGGGCAAGCCAAAGCAGTCCCAGCCATAGTGCTAGGCCAAGCAAGAACTCTTCCAGCAAAAGTGCTACGGCTAAGCAGAGCAGGGGCAGGCAAAGTACTAAGACAAGCCACAGTTGTCCCAGTCATATTGCTAGGCCAATCAAGAAATCTTCAAGCAAAAGTGCTAAGGCTAAGCAGGGCAGTGGCAGGCAAAGTACTAGGGCAAGCCAAAGTAGTCCCCCAACAACACCCTCTCCCAGTGGAGCTTGCACCTCTGTGTCAGCCTCAGCAGGGGTTTAGGGCAACAGCAGGACAGCTCCAATCTGTATACCCCCATCCCCCCATCAGCATCCACTTCAGCCTCATCATGGCCTACCCCAGGCCAGACACCCAGCCCCCCAGCCAGCACTGTCCAGTCACCAGCCAGTGACCATTCAATCCCCTCAGGATCTTCCTCAACACCTTTAGGGCAAATGTTGCCCCAAGTACACAGGGAGATGATGGGCAATCCTATGTTGGTCGACACCTGAGGCGGGACACCCTGAGTGGCAGGTTTAATGAGGCCCAATGTATGGTTTTAGCAAATGGTTTGTCTGACCATTTTGATCAGCTGTATGGGGGCAGTTCAAGAGCTACACCAAAATCTGTCAAATACCACCTGTGGGAGGCCTTCACCAGGCAGGTTAATAGTGCTGGACCAGAGCGAAAGGATGTGGATCAAGTGCAAAGGTAGTTTGTAGACATGAAATATGCTGTTAGGCAAAAAAATAAACAAGCGCAAGCAACAAGGGTAACAATGCTTTGTGCTGTTGTGGATGTTGATGTTAGGCGTGACCTTTGCATTGCAACATCCTTGTTGTATTCATTTAAGGTTGCAAACCAGAGGTGGAATACCACAAAAACTGCAATACAATTCAGCCGAAGAAATGGTGTATGGCCTGTTGAACCCAGCTACATTCCAGAGCTTGCCAGGTACCATCGACTCAGACATGCATGCTGCTGTAGTAGGTAAGTAGTTGAATATTTTGGGTTGCTTTTTCTCAAACGAAGTATGAATTATTTCAGTTGTCAAGTTCATGATGCCATCTGGGTCTAAATGTTGTTGCTGAACCATGAAATCGCAAGATATGAAAAATTACACATGACAACTCAAAGCTAATTAATGATCATTTTAGGCGTGTGTCTATGCCACACCTTCATGACTTCTAAAACATGGAAGCAGATGGGTTAACAATTTCTTAGGCACAAGTCCTATTCACATTGCAGGAAAAAAACAACAAATACATATGGCAACCCAAGAACATCAAAAACAAGTACTGGTGCTACTTCATCAAGGAATGCATATTCAAGGAGAGGACCAATGATGATTTGGATCTGGTAAGTGTAATGTAGCCAAAGTGGTGATCCATGGAACACCAGCTTGATTTTGTTTTTTTACTGTGTGTATATCTAACAACAACAAGCTAAATGATATGTCTGGCGCTACAGACACCACCTGCTACTGGCTGCCATACACGATCTGGAGGAGGATGAGCCACTGCATCAGCCTCAAACACAACAGCAGCATCAACACCTCTGCTGCACCCAGCACCATCAGACACATCTGCCTCAACATCTGCCACTGCACCAGCTACCACTGCAGCAGCAGTTGCCTCAACAGATGTCACTGCGGCAGCAGATGCCTCAACAGATGTCACTGCAGCAGCAGCTGCCTCAACAGATGTCACTGCAGCAGCAGCACCCCCCCCCCGCTGCCTCTGCAGCAGCAGCCTCCCCCACTCTCTATACCATCAGGGGGAAGCAATGCTAGGACAGCTGGTGGCAATCCAACAAGTAAAACAACCACCATACTTTGCAGGCCACCCACCCTATCAATGATGAAACACACTTTGTGTTGGATCTATTATGTAATAGTTTAATCTCACTGAATAAATGAAAATAGGGTTTCGAAGCATACATAACAAACCTTAAAGGCCAAGCCTTGCATTAAATCCAAAAGAACATATAGACATATAAACACAGAGTGACCACAAAATTACACCGGGAAACCAAAAAAATATACACACATTACTAAAATGAGGAGACAATGTGATTCCTGACAGACTGACCAGAGGCACTCTGTGTGCCCTGATAAACAGTTTGTGAAATATCCAACATTACTGAAGAGAGGGACACATCCATATATTGGGGGACCTTCGGCAAGAGGACAAAATTGTGTAGTACCATGCATGCCACAATTATATTTATAACTTTCTGTGGCTGGTACTGGAGGCCCACCCCACATATGATCCAAGCAACTGAACCGGGTCTTCAGCAAGCCAATCATGTTCCACAACAGCCCTGGTTGGAGGCCGCTGAATAGGAGTCTTGAGCCATGGAGGAGGGGGTAGCCAGAATCGTCTAAAAAGAAACAAAAACAATATGAGCCACATATATAATACAAACATTATAGGCAGAAAAGGGGGGGAGACAGGGGATGCATCCACAAATACACTACTTATACATAAGGCGAAAATACAAGAATAAAGGACTAACCAAGTAGCCACCCACCAGACAACTCGCCAGACTCAAAACGGCCATAGAGGGTGGAATTCCGAAGAATATATGCATCATGAGGGGAGCCTGGAAAACCAGCCATCTCGCTCATAAACCTAAGGTCAGGACATACAATACACTGGACATTGATGGAATGTCCCATCTTACGGTTCCTGCACAAAAGACACAAAGCACACCAACCAAGAGCTACATTCAAGCACACCTACACTGAAAGAACCAATGCTAAGCAGAAAGGGACAATCACTGGTAAGACTGTCTTCTATGGCTGAGTATTAAAAAGACTGATTGTGTAGGGTGGGGGCCATAACTTGTGTGAGAAAAAGGACAAAGAAGTGCTCAAAAACATTATTGCCTTAGAGACTGATTTAGTCTAGAAAAAAGATGATTGAGGGGTGATCTAATAACTATGTATAAATATATTCGGGGTCAATACAAGATCTGTCCCACAATCTATTTATACCCCGGAGTGTAACCATAACCCGGGGGCATCCACTAAGGTTAGAGGAAAGGTGCTTTCTCCACCGACATAGGAGGGGATTCTTCTCTGTAAGAGCAGTGAGACTATGGAACTCGCTGCCAGAGGAGGTAGTAATGAGGGATACATTAAAAATGTTCAAAAGTGGCCTTGATGCCTTCCTGGCATGTAATAATATTTCCAGCTACGGCTACTAGACCACTGGAAGGAGTTAAACAGGCTGAACTGGATGGACTAAAGTCTTTATTCAGCCTTACATACTATGTTACTATGTTACTATGTTACTATGTTACTACTAGTTGAAAGTGGAGATTGAGTTAAACTTTACAGGAGCCAATACAATGCAAGGTGAAAAATCTAAATTAACCGCATTGCATGAAATGACGGATGCAAAGGAAAAACAAACGGCATTCCAGGCTACCTTGTTGTCAGGGAAAACAAATGCATTGGTCCACCAAGGTAGCCATGACATCAAGAAATTTATTGAGGGTGCGGCTGAGCATAGGCTGGGACATGGACACAGAGAGGGCACCCAGCCTCTAGGAACAAGCCGTGTGCAAGAAATTGAAGGCAGCCAACCAATTTGGTCATATCCCCAGTTGCATGCACCTTGCTCCTGGTGAGGCCAACCATGGCCGCAACTCACAATACAGTTTCTCAAAGGAAACATGGTTAAGTCGGGTCAGCCTCAATAGCTCAACGTCATGCATGCAATTAACATTCACATGTGGCTGATGCAATCTAAAGTCGGACATTCACATGCAGAGCAAACTGCCATGCTGCAGACGTTCATACTCAGCAAGGTAATCCTCAGAGGGCTCCATTACGACAACACACTCTTGCCAGGAAATAGTACCCGTAAGTGGAGCGTGAAAGAACCCATTTTACTGGCCCCTCCCAAAGGCCTAATCAAGGCTCTGAATCATGCGCAAACCCATACTAATCACGTATTATGCACATCAACGTGAAAACAATACAAAGCTAATACACATTAGATATGTGAATGAAAAAACTTCAACGCACGTACACAATACAATGAAAAAACACACCAGCCTGAAAATGGACCAAAAAATACACAGAAAATACACATACTTTTTCAGGTGTAAGTACACTAAGAAGCTGTGAATCAACCTTATTATCTCCAAGTGTGAAAAAGCAGCAAGCGCTGCCTGAAGAACGTCCACATTTATGGGTGGCCCCAACCAATCACGCTCAGGTTGCTGCAAACTCTAAAAATTGAAATGCTAGTGAGGTTAGCGCTGATGTGGTCGCAGAAAACGCCCACTAGTGTGCAGCATGTAACGTTTTTTCAAAAATGTATTTGCATTTATGATTGACGCAGGCAAAGGGGGAAGGAAGATGTGTGAAGCAAGCTGTAAAGGCACAATAGTGTGGAGCAGCATATGTAATGGCTTTTCAAAAATGAATTTGTGTTCATGATTGGTGCAGGACTTGGAGGAAGCAGCTGGCTAACAATCTGGAAATGCCCACTAACGCAGAGCACCATACGCTAGCAATTTCACACAAGCAAATTTGGGGGAAGATGGCAAATATGGGGCCCTGGGGCACTGGATTCCCCACTGAAGTTAAGTATAAAAATACACTGATAAACATAGCAAAATAGGTGTATGGCCTATTGCGTTTGCAGGGTTGTCTTTGAAGCAGAACGACAGTTTGTAAGACAATGGTAACCTAGCTGTTTTGTGTACACCAGACAAAGTTGTCTGTCTGTTGGGAGCCCTGTATGCTAGCAGGTCTGTGCTTTGTGACATCAATTGCATTTCCTATGGCTCTCACATCTGCTGTAGTAAGAAGAGATTGAGGAGAACACAAGAAGTCAGGATTATTTGACACCTTCTCTGGGCAGCCTAGCATCTCGCCTCTTGGCCTGGCCAAACTTAAGGAGCATGTTTTCAACAGCTGAATGGTTGTTTAACCAATGCATCTTGTTTTTTGGTGAGCTGCATAAGTTGCACTGTGTGGGTGATTCCAGTATTGGTGTGGCTGTGCTTGGAGTGTGTTTTTTTCTTGTTTTTTTTTCTTGTGGTTGTGTTTAGAGATGAGCGAACCGGTTCGGAAGAACCGGAATTCGCTCCGAATTTCAGGAAATATTAGATTCGTCAGGAACCCGAATATTTTGTGGTTCGTGCCGATCTAATTTTTCCTGAAATTAAAAAAAAAAATGCCGGCATGGTGGGAGCGGAGCCGGCCGGCGGGCCGGTAAAGCCGGCCGGCCCGCTCCCACCATGCCGGCATTTAAAAAACAAAAAAAAAAAAAAGCATTTTTGCCGGCATGGTGGGAGCGGGCCGGCCGGCTCCGCTGTCAGCGGAACCGGCCGGCCCGCTCCCACCATGCCGGCATTTTAAAAAAAAGCGAACACTTACCTGCAGGTCCGGAGCGTGGAGGCCGGCGCCGCTCTCAGCTGTCATCTGATGGCGCGTCATCTGACTGACTGGTTCCGCTGACAGCGGAGCGGGCCGGCCGGTTCCGCTGACAGCGGAGCCGGCCGGCCCGCTCCCACCATGCCGGATTTTTTTTTTGTTTTTTAAATGCCGGCATGGTGGGAGCGGGCCGGCCGGCTTTACCGGCCCGCTGGCCGGCTCCCACCATGCCGGCGTTTTTGATGGGGAACTTCGTAAAAGTTCGATTCGGCCGAACCAGAATTTCTTTGTGAAATTCGGCGAATCGGCCGAATCGAACTTTTAAAAAGTTCGCTCATCTCTAGTTGTGTTTGTTTGTGAAGTGCCAATTTTGTGCTTTGGCGAATTTGATTTTGGGCTAATGTCTGTGGTGTGGTTGAGTTGTGTTGCTGCCACAGAGGAGGAAAAAGAAGGAACAGTGGTGAAACTCAGGGCTGACTGAGTGTTCACCACCAGGCTGTCTGTGGCAGATTGTAGTGATGAACAAATACTCAAACGATTCCTGTCTAAATTGAGCCACACTTACGTCACTGTGCCAACAAATCTGCCACACTTCAGGCCACTGCAGCTTTTTAAAGTGCCTTTTGCCAACCAACCATGTGGCACATCTTTCATCAGGTCATCCTGGCCATATGTGACCTCATACCCACCTACATCAAATCTATGTCCCATGAGTAGGAGGTGCAACACATTAAACTTGCCTTTAACCACATAGCAGGGATCCCCAATGTTCTCAGATGCATTTACGACACCCATATTCCCTTCCACCCCTCCAACAGTAAAAGCTTCCAGATTCTCTGAAACATAATTGTTGGCCAAAGTTCCAGACATGCCCACAGACAGTGCCGAAGACACACAGACTGGCTTTTCCGACAGGCACAAATGATTACTTCGCTTTTTGAGGTGACAAAAACTGTGATTGTAGTCATGCCCTAGGGAGAGCAGTGAGATCTGGTGAACCCGCTAAAGCACAGCTGAAAAGTGGCACAAACGCTAACTAAAAGGTGACCACCAAGGAAACACTAGCTACCCAACAGAAAGTTAGCATAGCCATAGACATTGAAGGTGATGGACAAATAAACACTTTATACAAAGTAACGTTTTTGATTCCTTTATAGGGACTTCAAAGAAGTCACAGCACAGACACAGTTAAAAACATGCATCCCTTTGGTTTGTTTAAATTGGGATATTAGACGAAAATGCATAAAATTGAGTGTAACTTGTTGGTCTGTGATGTATTGCCTTTGGTTGGGAAAAATAACGTTGCTGTGGCATCCCTAAAATCAATAGCAGCAATACAAAAAAAGGCACAGTGTAAAACAGGGATCTAGGTTCATGAGCGCTAAATTTTTGTTCCATTTATCAAACGAACAAATGTACAGCGCCACTTTGGCTGCAGCACCGAACTCTACCAGCACCATTTACCTGTTTGCATCGTCGTGGCTTGGGCGCTATCTGCGCATCTCATCAGCAGCAAAAGTGGCGCTGATTGGCGCTATTAATAAATTAGCTTCCCCATCAATATATGGCATTGTGTTCTGCATTTACGCAATGAGCACCAAAGAATCATATTTATTTACCCTCTGCAATAATTTTTGATTATTTCATTAGTAAGAGAATAAGTTATCTGAATTAGAGGCATGGAAATGTACAATTTACCTCTTTAGATTCAGATATGGCATAAATAAAGCTTTTTTTTTGCTAACAAATTGAGTGTAGCAAATACACCGGATGAATTTGCAGCTCCCAAAAGGTCTCTTTATCAAGAAAACAGATGAGGCAAATGTGTAGTTTGTTTTGTGTTAATATTTATTCAGCATGCAATTATTGGTTAGATTTGATTCTAACCTGTGAAATAAATCTTCTGCTGCCTTTAGTTAGAAGGACCTCAGCACGAGTTTTCAAGGTTGATGCAAAGTTGTGATGTTTGCAATAAACTGATCCCGGAACTATCGGGTTATTAAGCACCAGGAATGAATCAAGCCATGTATTGTACTTTCTCTATTGCATAATGTATTTGTTCAACAAGGCTTTGTAAATATGATAATTATTCATGTCAGAGATTAATTTGGTTCAAGTTTCAATTTTATTTTATTTCCTGGGAGTAAGACATAATACATTCTATGCTGTGATTTAGAAAAATGTAAATGCATGTAAGTACCTGGAATTATATTTACCTTTCCTCCCACATAATTGATCCCCTGCAGCCCTACAGCCTGACCCAGATTGTTGTTCTTGTGCTGTTGACTCAATGCTGTCAGCACACTCCTCAGCTTTCTACGTAAGGAATCTGAATCTGCCAGAGGCCTGCAAAAGTCCACTGGGATTCCTGCTGCTGCTGTGCATTGTGGTTATGTTTGTTAAGAGAACCCAGCAACATGGCTGGGATGCTGGGAATGGAAGAAACCTCCAAAATGTCCTCACCAGGAGAAAATCAGTGGGGTTGAATTTCAGCTTCAAGGGGATGCAGGAGCAAATGTAAGTGCTGACAATGGGGGTCATGGAAAATATTTGGTGAAGCCAGTATGACTTGCAGTGTGCATTGCGGTGTGGATTGCAGCTTGCATTGAGCTTTATAGTGTTTAGTGTAAAAAGTGCAATAAATATTTGTTTTACCTTTTTGCTCCCAAAATGACCTGTACCTGTGATGGGGCATTTTTACGGGTTAGGTACATCATTTTTCCAATGAGGTAAGAATATTTAGGGTTTATTAAGGAAGCCCTAGTGCCACATAGTGCTAGATGAACATCAGGTGAATGTCAGGTCTGTTTTTTGTGTGCATTTTTTGCACGTTTGGGTTGCACTGCAAACTTGCGATTTGGACCATGCAAAACCTGTATCAAGTGTCCACAATGAAATTCTTGCAGGCTGATTTATTACTAGCGCCAGCTACCGACAGATGAGCGTCTGTAGCGAGGCATTGAGAGCAACCGCTAGTAGTTGCTGTGCTCGGCCATGGTTCGCTGTTTCAGAGCGTCTCAGTCGCTGGCCGGCATTGATGAATACATTGTGTGAGTCGCTCTAGCACCAGTACAGCGCTGTATGGGAGCGAACGGTGGCGTCAGCTCAGTGCGTCCGACTCAAACCATATCCATACAAAAAAACCTCACACAGCGCCGGCGCTCAAAATCGGGTCGTTGTAGCCCAGAGCGCCAGAGGCTGTGTGATTAAAGTGTTTTTGAACATGTATCCACTAGTAACAAAGCGAACACATATGGAATTACATTGTTATTACATTGTAACATGAACACTTTAATACCAGACATGTAAGGACAATGCTGCATAAAAATATTATAAATCAAAATGGTTTTCAAAAATGACTTTTTCTAGGCCATGAGAGGTGACACAGTGATTTGATAATTTAAAAAGCAAAAATAAAACCCTGTTCAAACAGAAGAAAACCAATGTCCATTGAATGTATGGGAGAGCGCCAGGTAGCGACAGGTAATACCAGGCGCTCTGGAAGCCATATATATATATATACAGTGAGCCATCTGTGATGATCTCTACATGTCGCTGTTAGAGACGCTCACCAGAATCGCCTTCATAAATGTGGTATTGCGTACAGTGCCCGGCGGTCACCGTTTGCTACCTGTCGCAGACAGTTGTTACCTGGCGCGATGACTTGATGGATAAACCCCTTGGTGTTTCCACATTGAAATTGTGCTGCCACTCGCCAAAAAATAAAAAAAACAGGGCTTGCATCAGGCACTGTATGCCTGTTTTCCCCTTTTCTTACAACACCAGTCGGTGCTATGCTTCGCATAGGCTTATACAAGCCTTGTGCAGTGCCCAGTGCCCGGCCAGGAGCGCTCTAGCACAGAGCGCCGGCTGTCTTCAGCTGGCATTGCAGTGTGGGCGCAGAGAGTGTCTCACGGGAGGCGCTTAACTCTCATGCGCAAGAAAATATAACAAAAAATGAGGCTGCCAGTTTTTAAAGCGGTCCTTCACTCTGAATAAGAGTCTATCTTATATGTTTCCCACACCCTGTACATACATGTTGCTCACATTAAAAATCATCCTACCTACATCTACTGCATGTTATGAGCCTTTAAACCTCCAAGATGGCGACTCATGGAACATCAGGCAGCCTGCAAACAGGAAGTGCCTTCTGAATGTGATGCTCTGCATTCTGGGATTGCTGACCTTTTCCTGACCCCAGCTCTGCTCTGTCTGATAGCTATAACCCGCCCCCCTGTACTTTATACCACTCTCATCTCCTCAGTAAGTGTGATGCTTCTGAGTCAAGATGGCGGCACCCGTATCCAAAAGTCCTGAACAGAGTTGCAGCCCAGTGGAGGAAAGAATAATAAGTAAGTGACTAAAAACTTAAAATATATTAATTTTAGATGCTGGGGAATCGTTTTATAAGGGTTTGGGCTTTTCAATAAATCATGGTGAAGGTCCAGTTTAAGTTTGAAAACAACAGAAACCTATAGACTATGCAGAATAAATAGTTGAAATCGTTAGCATAGGCTATGGGGGACTGTGGTTTTCAAACTTCAAAAATATATCCTTACATCACTGGAAAATTAATGAACCTAAACTGTAAAAATGTGCCATCATATGTACAGGGGATTTTTGGGGGGAAAATGTAGGACATATATCTTCACTTTTTTGTGTATTATCACTAAAAAGCTCAGTGGGATGCAGGTTGCAATCCACACTGCAATGCACACCGGAAGTCACACTGGCTTCACCAGATATTTAGCATGACCCCTAATGATTCAGTATAATGCATGCTGAGTGGACCAGAAACCTTTCTAGACTTTGGGTTCGCTTTAAAGCTGAACTGTCATTTTACACTGACAGTCTAAATACCTGTGTGCTTGTGGGGAATTTTCAGCACTTTAAAGCAGAACTAAACCCAGGATTTTGAATATCCTGAACTGGAATGCCCCGTAAAACTCACCTCTCCCCTGTCCAATGATGCATGCGCAGGTACTCAACCAATCCAAGTTGTTTTCTGTGACTTTGTCATTTGGCAAACAGCTCTGATGTTTTTCGGTGTGAAGCCCAAACAGCCACATCTCCAGTGGCGCACAGTGGTGCACAGCCCAAAGATGCAGGGGATGCGGACACTCTCACTCCCCATTGTAAACAATCAGAGCCATTTGCCAAGTTACATAGGCCCGGCAAACAGCCCAGATAGGACAAGAGCCTTGCATGTGACATTGGACTGGGGAAAGATAAGCTGATAACAGCGATCTTTTAGATTCTAGTGCCGGCTGACCAGGCTTTTGTTTCACAACATATGCACAAAGCAAGGGTACCTTTTAATTGGAGTCTGCTGCTGCAATGATTCAGACCCCCTGCCACCAATGAGGCCACTAGCCGCAGATCTGTGGTTGCTCAACTTCATAGGCACTGTAACCCCACCCCCCAAAAAATTCTACTTACCTTTTCTTCTCTAAGTAGCTTTTCCCCATTCTGGTGCTCAGAGAACATCCATGCGTCCCAGAGTTTGCATACGCCCCAGATTTCATTGGTCACCTGAAAGACGCTCATTGTCAGTAATGGATCTGTCCCTGTGTCTGTCACTGGGCCCATAATAAAAAGTTTTGCAAACACATACCACAGCTGTTGCAAATGTGGGTACTGGTCCCAGTTTTATTGAAGTAATGCATGACCACAAGCTTTTGGGCGGGGACCCTTTGTCAGGTGTTCCTAATGACTCCTGAAGAAGGGCCCCTGACGAAAGCTTGTTTGCAAAATTTCTATTTTATTATTGTCATGTATCTGGATGATCTGAGGGATGCCAGTGCAAAATTACCCCCGTGTGGTTGCCTTATTCGATTACTCATACAACTAGGGCTGCACCCATAATGAGGAAGGGTGAGGCGGGGCTTGTGGGCGCCACCAAGCGATGGGGCAGTATCAGTGCGCAGAGAACTGGTCTATAATTTTCTTTGGACATGGCGCCAGCAGCCATGCCGCCTTCCAGTCCCAGCAAACAAGTTAAGGCACCCAACCTTGCCGTGGAATGGACCCGCAAAGCACAGAGGAGGAGCGCTGGCCAGGAATGACATCAGCACCTCACACTCACACAGTGCGAAGAGCGCATGTTTGTCTTACGGGCTCTGGCCTCAGCAGCATCAGTCAAGAGCCAGGGCAGCATTGAAGAAGATTGTGCAGGTGAAGCTGAGTGTCCATCCAGTCATTTACTGTGGTCTGGTTAGGTCTTGTTATTTATTCAGGGGGGCAGTGTGGGGGAAAGCTGTTTAAGTGTACCAAAACTGCAAATGCAGGGGAGTGTTAAAGTGGACAAAAACTGCACATCCAGATGAGGGGGGGGGGGAGTTGTGTTAAAGTGGACCACAACTGCATATCCGGGGGAGTTAAAGTGGACCAAAATCTGCATATCGGGGGGAGCTGTGAAAAAGTTTACATTCTAATTAAATTAGATTATAATAAAAAAATATTTTGCACTTTATTCGATATGTTAGTATTTTACAATTTTATAAGATGCACATGCGCAGTTGTAGGCGGCATTCCATAGTTCCCCTGGGGCAGCAGAGTTGCTAGGTATACACACCTGCATACAACAGGGCCTATGTCCACCCAATTCCATTCACTGTAATGGGGGAGGATGCCATTACACTGAATGGAGGCAACATGCATAGTCACTGTTTAGAGTGGTGGGTGAGTGTGAAGATGCCAGGGGCCCTGAAATTTAAAACCAGTAGGTTTCTTTTCACTTGACTGGGAGAAAGCTGCTACAGTGGAGAAAAGTTGCCTTTCCGTTTTTATTTTTTTTTTTTACACTCTTTTAAAACAAGGCCTACTTTGTTCTAGGGATGGTCCTGTTCTGTGGCCCTAACCTAAACTGCCTCCTCCAGCCATTGGGATTCTAATTCATAAATAGTTATTTCCGATGGAGCTCCAATTATGTAGTTGTAATCATTTTACTCTTGACTATTTAACTGACTCCTTAGCTAGTTTCTGGTTTGAAAACTGTAAATGCTGATTTATACACATACATTTCTGGATTCTTGAATATGGCTCCAAATATTGTTAGGTTTGCTTTTTATCTATATGTAAATACGTGTAAAATAACCTTCGACGTTATATGGGGGATGAAAGAGTATGAATGCTGATGATAGAATACGGAAGACAGACTGTAATTGCATTTCTCTGCTGGAACTTGTTGAATGTATATAAGGAAGCAATCATTCATTTCTGTGAACGCCTCCATCTAGATGTTGATGAACACATACATCATTTTTTTCAGAGATTCTCTTTGTTTATTACTGCTATCCTGCTTAAGGAATGATTTACAAATCATTTCTGTTAACCTGATCTGAACTCATACTGTGCTCAGGAACAGTGACAGGCATGCTTTGGCTTGTAGAGGTTTTATATCAACATAGCTTGAAAAATAAAAAAAAATTGTAAATTTGAGCTTGAAGTAGGATTATTCGGGTATTTCTTTGGTCAGAAACCCAGAAGAAGACTTTGAACCACATGACCACCAGAAACAAATTGCAGGGCCTGGTTTCGCTGCTGGAGCAACCACTCCACCACCACAGTCACTCCTCCAAGCTATAGGCTTGGATTGTACCTCAGGAAATGGCCACCTCAGGTGCATCCCGGCAACAGAAAACTAGGCCCTCTATCTGATCTCCAACCCTGGGGAGTGAGCTCAACTCAGAAGTGTGGGATGGAGTACAGAAGATCTCCAGGGAACCTCTGGATGTCATGGCACACTGGGGCCTACTCTGCATGGTCCGACAACAGCAGCTACCCTTCTCGCTCTCCCTCATGGCTTGGTTCCCCTCCCACTCCTCCCTTTTTATATGGTTCCACCCCAGATCTTCCCCTGGCCATAATCCTGCATGATCTTGCGAGTCCCAGCCAGCTACGGTCTCCTACCCACAACCAAGATGGCAGCGGTGACGTCCTGGTTGGGCACCGCTCGCCAGAACATTCAAAACAAAAACAAAACACTTTCTCTAAGCCCTCTAACCACTCTAACCAATGCAACATGGATTCTGTAGGGAGGGCTGCCATGCTTGTTTTTTACAAGGGATGCATGATTTAAGGAGCCAAGGCAATCAAATAAGGAAATCAAAGTATTATAATATATACATACTTGCATTCAGAACTTGCTCCACAGCCTAAAAAACAAATAAAATGTAAACCTCAGACTAGTACTCCTGTGTTAAATACTGTTTAAAAAATGACATTGTCCTGGCAGCTTCTGTCCTTAGTAAAACCGTGTTGGTTGTCACTTATAATATTATGAATATGTAACTATCCATAATATTATAAGTGACAACCAACATGGTTTTACTAAGGACAGAAGTTGCCAGACTAACCTGATTGGCTTCTATGAGGAGGTGAGTAGAAGCCTGGACGGAGGGCCGCTGCGGATATAGTTTTTCTGGATTTTGCAAAAGCATTTGACACTGTCCCCCATAGACGCTTATTGGGGAAATTGAGATCTTCAGGATTAGAAAATACAGTTTGTAACTGGATTGAAAACTGGCTGAAGGATCGTGTGCAGAGAGTTGTGGTTAATGATACCTACTCTGAATGGTTACCAGTTGTAAGCGGTGTACCCCAGGGTTCAGTTCTAGGCCCACTATTATTCAACTTTTTTATAAACGACATAGAAGATGGAATTAAAAGCACTGTCTCTATTTTTGCAGATGACACAAAGATATGTAGCACAGTGCAGTCTATTGAAGATGTTCACAAGCTTCAGGCTGACTTGGACACATTGAGTGTCTGGGCATCCACTTGGCAAATGAAGTTCAATGTGGAAAAATGTAAAGTCATGCACTTGGGGTCTAACAACCTAAAGGCCACATATGTCCTCGGGGGAGTAAAACTGGGAGAGTCACTTGTTGAGAAGGATCTGGGGGTACTGGTAGATCACAGGCTAAATAACAGCATGCAATGCCAAGCAGCTGCTTCAAAGGCCACCAAGATACTATCATGCATTAAAAGAGACATGGAATCACGGGATAGAGATGTAATTTTACCTCTTTACAAGGCGCTGGTGCGCCCTCACCTGGAATATGCCGTCCAGTTTTGGGCATAGAAAGGACGCTCTGACTATAGAAAGGGTGCAGAGGAGAGCCACCAAACTAATTAAGGGAATAAAGGATCTTAGTTAGGAGGAAAGATTACAAGAATTAAATCTGTTTAGTCTTGAGAGGAGGCGATTGAGGGGGGACATGATAAACTTGTATAAATATATAAATGGCCCATACACAAAATATGGGGGAACACTATTTCACGTAAAATCCTCTCTAAGAACAAGGGGACACTGCCTTCGATTGGAAAAAAAGAAATTTATTCTCCGGAGGCGACAATCGTTTTTTACCATAAGAACTATAAATCTATGGAATAGCCTCCCACAGAAGCTTGTCACAGCATCAACCGCTGACAGCTTCAAAAAAGGATTAGATGCTTATTTAGAAGAATATAACATTAACAGTTACTATTAGCGTTATCAGCAAAAAAATAAAAATCAAAAAATAAAATAAATAGCTTCCCCTATAAAATAAAAAATAACTTCCCCTACTCCAACACCCTTGGTTGAACTTGATGGACATATGTCTTTTCTCAACTGTATTAACTGTGTAACTATGTAACTATCAAGCCCTTTTCATTGATTTTTAGATCTAGAGCTTCAAGTGTTGGTTAGATAAATTACCAACTTTTAATTAAACAGGATCAATAATGAATTTGTTAGGTTGAAATGGATAATTAATAGATTATGTGTTAATAGTTATTACATTTCACGTAATTTAATTGGTAGCTATTACACTAAAAAAAATTATAGATTTTTTTATTAGTTACCTGAATTCTTGTAGGTTTGTGCTGAATAGTTGTTAGAATCTTGAACAGTTAACATGTAAAGCCTAAACAAGAAGGGGTTACTTCTCCTCACCGCTGACTAGGGTGGTATTTATTACACAGCATCCTCTTTGTATAGTAAATCCACTGTACGGCCTGTTAGGGAGCTGATTAAGGTCACAACAGCCCGTTGGTTTTAATGGAGCATGTTTTATAGCAGTCAGTTTTTGTGACCCACATGCCCAGCTCTAATTTACATCTGAAGAAAGGTGAATTGAGGAGAAGAAAACATAGATTTGGACTTGGGAGGAAAGAAAAGGAGGTGTTGAGAACATTGTTTTTTAATGACGACTGTGTAAGATAATGATTGCATGATGTGCATGTTTAGTTTTAATAATAATAAATAATTCAGATAGGGTTATGTTTGACCATTTTGTTTGGCTATTAGCTCAAAAAGAACCCCAGCCATCACCCTCACATCACAATGACATCTCAATTTAGATGTCCCCCTGCACATACCCTGCCATGCTTGGCTGGTTTACCCACAGGGGAGGAGGTGCACTGGCTCATGCAAACCTAAAGGTTCTCTTAAAACCAAAAACCTAGGTTTTTTATTTACCTGAGTTTTGGTTCACTTTACCCGAATGGGATGCCCCTATGTATGAAACCTCCTCCAACCAGAATTGATTGCCTGGTATGCCAGCCAATCGGAAAAAGATTGCATCATCCAGCAATCTATTCATTGGTGGCATTACATTCACATTAGTGAAATGCTAACAAGTCGCATTTTATCTTCAGAAAGCTGAGTGTCGATTGACATCTCATTTTACAGAAAGATGTTTTTTAGAAACTGTAATTCTACTTTTTTTTAGAAATACAACATTTGTTATGCTGATCAAAGAATATAAAAATGCACATTCATACAGAAGCGCTATTGCGAGATTGCTTGTTAGTTTCTTTGGAAAAAAAACAGAGCAAGACCAGTAAAACAAAGTAGCATTCTTTAGCCTAGAGAATTTTGCAATTTATGTCATCTTCACTGATTTCTGATACCGGAGCATGAATATTTCATGCAAACTTAAAATTACTAGGCACTCGTGGATTGATTCAGACAGAATCAAATAAAACATGGCACAGAAAAGAAGTATTCCCAAGTTCTTCAAACATTTTATGTACAAACAAGTATCTTCTGTTGAACTTACATAATGAACAGTTGTAACTTCATTGTGTATTTCTGTATCCTGGACAGTGACTTTCCATTACCTTTTAGTGTGCCTATTCTATAAAGGGGCATTTATAAAATTGGATTTTAACATTGCAATTACATCAGTATCAACTATGCAATATTTAGGTTTAGCGACATATTGTCAGAAAGTTAAACACAACCTGTACTAAAACCATCAGAAGATTAAAGTGATTCAGCTGGCACCAGAAAAACAAAAGGATACTTACAGTTTGCCCCAGCAGCTGATCGGTGGCAGTCCGGTGATCAGTAACTCACCTGATTGCTGGATCCAAGCCCATGCAGCAGCCACTGTATCTCACTCCTGACCATGTAGACAGGTTTGATGGTGGGTCGGGGTCCCATCTCGCCACCAATCACAGGCGCGCAGCCAAACCCTCTCCATTTACTGCAATGAAGGCCTGACACTCCCACCACCATCAGTCACATGTCCTGGCATGGAGCACAAGCTGAGATCCAGTGATCAAATGTTGCTGATCACCAGACTGGCCCTAATCAGCTACAGGTAAGCACCCCTTTGTTTTTTTTTACTCCCTTCTGTCCGTTCCCTATTGGAACATAAAAAATGTTATAGGTACACATTTAGAACAAGGAACGTCCAGCTTTTGGCTCCAAAAGTATGAAAAAAAAGACAATACAGGGACAAAAGTCTGACATAGGTTAGCATAGCTAGGCATAGCATGCACAGCAGTCAAAGTAGTATTTACTAAGCTGTTTGTTGCCACAAATGTAAGAATCCAACTTTTACTACTCTATGCCGAGCGCAAGACAGCTAGCCTCTTTTAGCTGATATAGAGTGGCTCACTTCCATAGAACGCAACAGAGAAGGGTAGGAAGCATGTTATAAAATCTGGGATTTATTTTATAATGTGAATTTATTTTAAGTTATAACACATTATTTTACAGGTTGTGGAGCTTTTTATTTAGTTTAGAAAGATACATTTTTTTTAGTTTAGTTAGGTTTATATTTATAGTTTATATCTAACCTGTATTTTTTACACATAATCTATTTTATTTTCTTGAAACTATAAAATAAAAAATTCAATATATTTACACATGTACCATATTTTTGCACCATAAGACGTACTTAGGGTTTAGAGGTGGAAGATTAGAACAAAAATTATTCTGAACAAAAGGTGTGCTAAAATAGCCTCCTACTCCTAACCTAATAACAGGAAGTGGCATAATCCCCCCCAACCCCCCTATAACAGGCAGGCAACACAACAGGTGTGCAGAATCCCTCCCCCAATCACCTTGCTAATGAGGCAGAATGGTGGTTACAAAACAGAAATAGACACCAATTTTTCTTCTTTTTTAGCTAATAGAGTGAGTGAGCTATGATGTGCCTGAGTGTGAAAACTTGTAAATAGGAGTTTTCACTGGTTAGCTTAGCAGGCATAATGTGGCACAGTGTAGCACAGCAATGCTAAATCAATTTATTTCAATGTTTTTACTGCACGTAAAATAGTAACCTGACGATTTATAGGCACAATTATATAAAAACCTGGATATACTGTATGTGCACTTATTTTGAGCCTCTGTGTACTACGATGGAATGATATTAGGAGAGCACATAACATGCTACCAGCTCAAGCAATGTTATTGAATATAAAAGGTCTTTAGTTTCTTCTTCTCTCTGTAAATGGTTTCTGTTTGTTTTTAAATGAAGATATACAGATCATGGAATTATAGAAAGGTGGAAGGAGTGAGAGAGAAACTTAGCATTTTAACAACGTAGGCCATCCAACTTCCACTTAGCATTTTTCCTTTTTTTTTGCAACAATCAACTGACAGGGGATCCCTGTAATGCTTGGGATGTAATTTACACACATTAAACTGTTTTAAATTATTTTTGTAAACTAGTGTTTTTGTGCCTGCTTTCAAGTGACATTGCCTTTGCATGTCCCAAATGTCATCCCATGTGTTGTCACAGTGTCCCAGTTTCCTCTGGCCCTTTATCAGGGTTTTTGAATTCTGCTTCAGGCGTTGTGAGCCCACTTCTACATCACTCACTTTAGCGCTGTATTTTTTGCTCAGAAAAAAAGTACCAGGTTTTAGGCGTTCAGCAGTGGCGCTACATCTCGTCCTGTGCAGTATGCTTTCTTTCTTAAATATGGTGTTCACACCTTAACCTAGCATTCTCCTCCTCCTTCAACCAAATAGCAACGCTTTCATTGTTTCAAATGCTGTCATTTCGCTTTGTGCTCTTCCACAGCTCTAGCAGCCCTTCCAGTGGGTCTGACGCTGGCTCGCCCCCACCCCCAAGAACGCCTGCTAGCATGTCGACCCTCTGGCCAACAGCTAGATTAAGTGTATTTTGTGTGTTTGCTACACGTGTTATTTTTCTGTGGGCGTGTCTTTACTTACTACATTATTGTTATGTGCGTTTGTTGCCATATTGTCCCTTCTACTTTATTGCTGACTGGCCTCTTGTGGCAACTGTTGAATTTTTTTATTAATAAAGTTTTTTGTTAAATACAGAGATCTTAGCATTGCGCTTAGTTGTTTTCCATGTATATTTACTATTTTGATATGTGTCTTTTACCATTGTCATCAGTTAGGGTTACTGTTGATCTGAACATTTTTTTTGTGCCTTCTCATGTAGGAGCCAGCAGGAATGTGACTATGTCCTCGATCAGGAAGGGAACCATTGTAGAGGAGATTAGGGCCACCATGTCCCGGCACTTAAAAGTGAAGCTCTGGCCCCAGCCCATCCGCCAACAGTGGCCGGACTTCAAGTGTTGGGACCCGGCATCAATCTATCGGCTCTATGATGCCTATGCCTCTGGTAAGTGAAGAAGCTCAAGCAAGGACTTGTGCTTAATGCCTCTTCTTGTTTTTTTTGTCTCCAAGGTGAGCAGCCTGCTCTCCACAAGCATGAAAAGAAGGTTCTCCCCCACCCCCCAAACCCTGATACCAACAGATCTGCGGAGGGGAGGAATACTTCTCTCCATGGTGAGGTGGAGGACCAGGGGAAGATGAGGACATCCCAGAGGAGTCAGTCGGTGAGGTGGGGGCTGTGGATATGCCGGAGCCAACTACCATTTGGGCCAGTCTCAGGTGTGGGGTCCCAAGGTGGAGGAGGTGGTCGACTCCCCACCAATCAATGAGAGTGCATAAGGGGGAGTGGAGGAGTCTGGCCCCTCAGAGTAGGGCTCCGGTGGTCAAAATTGGAGAAGCAAAGCCCACACTTCTTCCCCCCTCTCTGGTTTGAGGCCAGAACCTCACCCCCTGTTGAGTAGCTATGTTTATTATTGTGGCTAACTATTATGTAAGTGACAAGTGTGTGGCTCATGTTTTGTTTTTTTGTTCTTATTGTCTCAGGGCATCATAGGCTGGTAAGCTCCTTCACATCCCTTCCAGGTTTTTCCCAAAAGCCGATGTCAGGTAATTGTTCCATGAACAAACACACAGCAACAAATCTAAAATGTTAACAGATAATTTAGAAATTTTTTTAGTTTTTTTTCTGTTTCATTCTCACCGCTTCTTATATTCTCACTGGCACATTTGTTGCTCCCCCCCCCCCCAACCCACCTTGTCCCCACCAGCATGAAGCTGGGTCCAGCAGCATGGGCCAAAGCCAGAGCTGTGATGGTGATTAATGTAGACACAGGCTTGCCACTCTAGCTACCTTGCAGATCTCTTTATCATTTTATGGAAATAATCAAAGGAACCATTTTTGAGTCTTACAACAGATTTTGAGCTTGTCATTTTATTTGGGGGGGTTGAATAATGCTCAGTCATATGTTTTTTTTCCTGTATGCAGGTAGTTGTGCACATTGTTGTTACCCAAATCTTAACATAACCCCCCTTAGTATTTTACTGCACATCCACTCCACCATTTAGACCTGGACCTGTGTTGAGTCCCTCAGATAGTGTGTCATTTGGGTGTCATTTTTTGGACTTTTGGAGATTAGTATTAGCATGTGTTGGCCCTGCTGCTATATATGGTTTACAGTAGTGCTCCATATTTGTCTCTTTCAGAACTGTTGTTACTGGCACTTTAAGCAGCAGTGTGAAATGTGTTGTGGATTCAAACATAGATCCCCTTTAGCTCCTTAGGTTTTCCATAAGACAAGTGTGCCATAAGACAAGTTTTCCATAAGACAAGGAATTTGACCTTCCTTTTACACACCCCTATATTTTGTAATGTGAGAAGTCACTATTTAAATAGTAAGTAAAGGCTATGTTTCAGGCAGGTAATGCCTTTTGTTCTTATTGTAGCTCCCAACGTAACACTATGGTGTATGCACCATATATTTGTGTCCAATGTGAACGATTCCCTACTATGTTTTTTATGTCCTTAAATTACAGATATCTCCTCTCATGAATGCTAAATGATAGTAATGCTGCATGTACAGGTTGATTGATTAGTGGATAAAAGTGTGTCTAATCAATTGTGTCAATATTGTTGTAAATACAGGATGCATGTGGAAGGCCATAAAACAATGCACAACTACAGTAACACTGACCTGACTTCATACTTTGCATGACCCCCATTGTGTGCAGACCCTTTTGAAAACACACATTTGGTGGGTGTTGTAACTGTTTACACCTGTCATTGGCCTTTTGAGGACTGAATTTAAGGGTTATGTTTTCATATATTTATTGATCCCCAATTTCCACTGCTTACCTAATGTTAGCTCAATACACTACCTGTTGCTATGGACATGTTGTGGCTCAATATTTGGAATTGTCGTTTTTTTCAATTATGATTTTTGTGTGTTTTGTTTTTGTACTAATATTTTTTATTTCTCTTCCCAACAGCTTGCATACGGGAACATCATAGACTCAATAAGTGCAATATGTTCTTGAGTCACGAGCTATGCTGCTGGACATGCGTGAGAAGATGCTCTTAAACTTGCTCTTATGTGGTCTTCTGTGACTTAGTGCAATAATCACATTTCCAGTAGCCATAAACGCATTAAACTGTATTGGTTGTAAAAAATAAGAATGTATTGGCTAAACTATGTCCACAAAGATAAACAAACTAAAATTACAACATTTCCATGCCCCATCACAGCCATATGTTGAGTGATCTTCATGGTGTTAGCCATCCACAGATTGGCAGCCTGGAGGAACAAGTGGTATTGGTTTGGTTGTTTGTCTATTGTGCACTGGTGGTTTGTGGGCAGGGCATGCCCCCAATCCAAACAGGGCCTAGAAAACTGTGTTGAGTACCTGCAGCAATTTGGCCATTTTCCTCCGACGCTGGATTCTATTATTGACACATGTTGTTCCTGTGCATTTGCTTCCTGCCGTTGTAGCTTTGCCTATTGTTCCTGTGCCAGTGAAGTTGTTGCCTATTGTATGAGTTCAGCATTTGGGTACCCGGCTCAAATAATTGAACACTACTGGATCACCTTTTTGCCTTCACATCTACCACCAATGGGCCCTGGCAATGAGACAAGAAAAGTCAATAACCCCAAAAAAGGTTAATATTTAGGTTTGTGTAAACCCATCAGCTCCAAATGCATATTGCTTGCCATGTGTTGTTGGCCAAATGCATGTAAGAGGAACAAAACTTCACTATCTGTGTCCAGGCCTATACTTCATTGAAGGGTACTAGTTATGACATTTATCATATAATAACTATGACATTTTTTGATTTTTGTCAACATTAAGCGATTCCACATGAGTGGGCACAAAGGGGCTTGGTTGTGGAATGTGTAAACATAAATTAACATACCAAGGGGATCCAGTAAGCTGGGTTGCAGGTACACCTGAATCATCAGATATCTCCCATGCAGATGCTGTTTGAGTAAGCGCAAGAAACAATGGATAATCCTGGAAATCAACACACTTCCAATGAGAATTGGTGGCAGACAAAGTAGTCCAGCAACATACACACATTGTAAATTGTGATTTGGGTCAAACTCTCAATTCACTGTTCACACACCTGTATTACCTAATCCCCTGATGCTTCCGACATCTGTGTTGGTGTGGACAGCTGGTCTTTATCAGATAATGGTGTGCAATCATAACAAGCTGTATGAAAGGCACAAAAGGAGAATGTGGAGAAATAGCAATTGTCAAGATAAGTACTTTAACATTAGAGCAAGCAGCCAAACGTTACATAACCCACACAAAAAACAAACCCAATGACAGTCTAACCGAATGTATTATGTGGGGGCTGCACCATATAGAAGACATCAGCAACAATGCTGCATAACAAAATGGAAATGCTTCAGACAGTTGGGTTGACTCAGATAACAACAATCTCAGCCATATTTAGAAACAGATTTGTGATTCCCAAGGGTACATCTAACAATTCCTCTAGATAAAAACAATCACTAAATACCTTACCTAGTATGGGCTACTGGGTAAATACATAGCCACATAGCCACATTGTAAGACCTATAAACAGTGTAGCAGCTGAAATGAGGGGGTGAAGGCAAATTGCAGGGTTGCAGGTAGGGGTGTGCATTTGTGTGGCAAACTACATTAACGGGGGGGATACGGGCAGAAAACGTGGCTCATGACTCCCTTGCATAATCCACAGAATGGAGATCAAGTGCACAATGCAGCTCACCACAAGACCAGATGCATTGCTGAAAGAACCATCGGCCTGCTAAAAGCACACTTCCTATGTTTGGCCTGGCCAGGGAGGGAGATGCTGTACAGCCCAGAGAAGGTGTCCAAGACAATCCTCGCTTGCTGTGTGCAACACATTATCTGCATACTCCATCAAATGGAAGAGCCTGAGGAAACTATACTGATGCCTGCTTGTGTGCCTGAAAATGCAGCAGAGGCCTGCGTCTCCACCACATCAGAACCAGGCTGGATGTCCCCCCACATGACAATTGGCTGCAGTGTCCGAGGCCGGGAACCCCCCACCTGCGACATGCCAAATTATGATGCAAGGGGCGTTTCGCCCCTCCACCCCATTGAACCACATGTGCCTTCCCCTGCAAGGCCCCCATAGGCTAACTAGCCAAAATAGGGTATAGTCCCTGACTTGAACAGGCAAATAGCGAACACATGACAGCCCTATTTATAGTCACCAGACTCTAATGGACTTCCACCAATGTTTACACCATATTTAAATATTGCCAAACAATTGAACTTATATCTACACGTATAATATCACCTAATTTTCTACAATACACTGTTTGTTGTTATGATATCATGTTTTTAATTGATATAAGAGCATTTAATGATGTTAGAGAAATTATGAAAAGCTAAATGTTTCATTCAGACCCGGAGGTATTGTTGTTTTTAATCTTGAATTCCATTTGGTTTTTAACTGTAGTGTACGTTTCTCCATATTACCCTCCCCCCCCCCCCCCACCAGGGGTTTATATGGCTATGTTCTAGTCTTTGAAGCCTAAGACTGCGTTTATCACTGTTGTGTTGTGGCACAGAATTGTGGAAATTCTGCCCTGAAAACAAAAACCGAGCTGCCAATGCTGCAAAGCTATAAGTGCTGCAAGGCAACTTGCACCGGGCCCTCTTCTGCCACAGGCACAGTAAAAGTTGCCTCACCTGCCTCTATTGTATGTGTACACTTAATTTAGTTTACTTTTGATAGCTTATGAGTTTGATGGACTGCACACAGGCACAACTGTTGGTTTATCACATTTATCTCATGAGGATTTATCTATAAAAAAGAAACAAAAGAAGCAAAAGAAGAAACTTAATGCTGCAGAATGGCTTAAAATATTTAGTAAAATCACTTGGGTTTTACAAATCATTAACTGATTTGACGATATGATGGATGTATTTTAGTATTTCTCAGAAGAAGCGACAATAAAAGATCATTGGAAGCTAGATCTGGGGAAAACATTTATACATAAGAGAGAAAAATCTGACTTAGAAAAAGCATAAAAGTTGCAAAGCTCATTTCATAAACAGCAGACAATATAGTCTGTATTAAAGCAGTGTGCAGTGTAAATGCAGCCTTCTACTGTGAGGTGCATTCATTATCCAGACAAAAGCATTTTAGCAGTTTGAATAGTCTATCCTTGTACATAGTTTAGTTTTCACTATATACTGTATATCTCTTGATATGGATATTAAAGGAGATGCTATATGATGTAATTAGGCCTAGACTGAATTAGAGGAGAAAATACAAAGCTAAAGAACAGCAATAACATAAAAAGCTTCTCTATAGGTTTGGCTGTTAGTAAGATCAGTCCACATACAAGCCCATCAATTTTTTGAGCAAAAACATATGTAGGATTGTGGGAATTAAGAGACTGCCAGTACTTTCTAATTCAGCGGTCTTGAGAAAGCACAAAAAATTCACACCACCAGGAATGGAAGAAGGTAAATATTAGGGTATGCTGTCCTATTTATACTTAACATAAAAATTGCCCCCATCCTGCCATCTCCACAAATCCCAAAATGGCAAAAGAAAAAAGAAAATACTTACAGGCTGGCTGCATTAGTTGAGTGATTACATCACCACACAGGATTCCACAGTCGTGGCAGCCAAAGACACATACAGTATAAACAAGTCTACATGTTTATAAGAGGAATTTCCTGAATCCCAAAGTGGGTTGCCCTACTATGTGAAACTCCCCAGGTTGCCCTAACTACTTACCTCTTCCCCAGCCCTCATTGCGTCTCAGCACCACAGCCGCATCACCAGCATACCTCTTGCTGTGGCATTTACCCCCACTAGGCATTTCAGAATGGCCGGCGTGGGTACACCGAATGCTAGAGGAAAGCAAGAATTTGGCCGGCGGAACACTTGTCTCGCTCAGCTCTATTCGGCTCTGCTGAGGCAGAGGACAAGGCTGCTTTACCAGCAAGTCCCCTGAGCCAACTCGTGCAGGAATAATGTGTGTGGATGATGTCTTACCCATCATGTTATGCTTTGGACAGATATTAGAGTGCTTAAAGCAGGGAAAACAGAAGAAGGTGAGTATGAATTCTGGTTCTCAGGCACTTGTATATTGCAGGAACTTTAAAGCATCTGTAATCCCAAGCAAAGGGTACTCCCCTTTTCTCCCCTGCAGCAGCTTCGGGCGCGATGTTTAGAAACCTCACATTTTTTAAGACTGGGTCTCCTGGTGTCCATGAGTGCTCCCACCATGATTCATGTCAGTCACAGTGAATGTACACTTTCTATTCACTCCAAATGAGTGCAGTGGCACCTGCCCAAAAGACGCACCTAGGATCTGGAGGAGAAAAATAAGAAAAATAATATTCTAAACCAAATGGCAAGGTGCAGAGTGGCAAAATTTCAGGCAGAGTGGCATTTCCCCTTCCCATTCCCATTCCCAATAGGCAGCGTGTCATTCCCCTTACCATAGGAAGCGTGGCATTCCCCATTCCCATAGGCAGTGTGGCATTCCCCATCTGATTCCCCTTATAAACAGTGTGGCATCCCCCCTCTCATTCCCCATATAGGCTGCTCTATCTTCTTCTG
The DNA here is from genome assembly GCA_027917425.1 of Gastrophryne carolinensis. NCBI lineage: Eukaryota > Metazoa > Chordata > Amphibia > Anura > Microhylidae > Gastrophryne > Gastrophryne carolinensis. The sequence continues at coordinate 134,769,385 of CM051239.1, forward strand.
GCCTTCCGCAGTGTGGCAGACAGCCCCGCTTATGAGTTTGATGGACTGCACACAGGCACAACTGTTGGTTTATCACATTTATCTCATGAGGATTTATCTATAAAAAAGAAACAAAAGAAGCAAAAGAAGAAACTTAATGCTGCAGAATGGCTTAAAATATTTAGTAAAATCACTTGGGTTTTACAAATCATTAACTGATTTGACGATATGATGGATGTATTTTAGTATTTCTCAGAAGAAGCGACAATAAAAGATCATTGGAAGCTAGATCTGGGGAAAACATTTATACATAAGAGAGAAAAATCTGACTTAGAAAAAGCATAAAAGTTGCAAAGCTCATTTCATAAACAGCAGACAATATAGTCTGTATTAAAGCAGTGTGCAGTGTAAATGCAGCCTTCTACTGTGAGGTGCATTCATTATCCAGACAAAAGCATTTTAGCAGTTTGAATAGTCTATCCTTGTACATAGTTTAGTTTTCACTATATACTGTATATCTCTTGATATGGATATTAAAGGAGATGCTATATGATGTAATTAGGCCTAGACTGAATTAGAGGAGAAAATACAAAGCTAAAGAACAGCAATAACATAAAAAGCTTCTCTATAGGTTTGGCTGTTAGTAAGATCAGTCCACATACAAGCCCATCAATTTTTTGAGCAAAAACATATGTAGGATTGTGGGAATTAAGAGACTGCCAGTACTTTCTAATTCAGCGGTCTTGAGAAAGCACAAAAAATTCACACCACCAGGAATGGAAGAAGGTAAATATTAGGGTATGCTGTCCTATTTATACTTAACATAAAAATTGCCCCCATCCTGCCATCTCCACAAATCCCAAAATGGCAAAAGAAAAAAGAAAATACTTACAGGCTGGCTGCATTAGTTGAGTGATTACATCACCACACAGGATTCCACAGTCGTGGCAGCCAAAGACACATACAGTATAAACAAGTCTACATGTTTATAAGAGGAATTTCCTGAATCCCAAAGTGGGTTGCCCTACTATGTGAAACTCCCCAGGTTGCCCTAACTACTTACCTCTTCCCCAGCCCTCATTGCGTCTCAGCACCACAGCCGCATCACCAGCATACCTCTTGCTGTGGCATTTACCCCCACTAGGCATTTCAGAATGGCCGGCGTGGGTACACCGAATGCTAGAGGAAAGCAAGAATTTGGCCGGCGGAACACTTGTCTCGCTCAGCTCTATTCGGCTCTGCTGAGGCAGAGGACAAGGCTGCTTTACCAGCAAGTCCCCTGAGCCAACTCGTGCAGGAATAATGTGTGTGGATGATGTCTTACCCATCATGTTATGCTTTGGACAGATATTAGAGTGCTTAAAGCAGGGAAAACAGAAGAAGGTGAGTATGAATTCTGGTTCTCAGGCACTTGTATATTGCAGGAACTTTAAAGCATCTGTAATCCCAAGCAAAGGGTACTCCCCTTTTCTCCCCTGCAGCAGCTTCGGGCGCGATGTTTAGAAACCTCACATTTTTTAAGACTGGGTCTCCTGGTGTCCATGAGTGCTCCCACCATGATTCATGTCAGTCACAGTGAATGTACACTTTCTATTCACTCCAAATGAGTGCAGTGGCACCTGCCCAAAAGACGCACCTAGGATCTGGAGGAGAAAAATAAGAAAAATAATATTCTAAACCAAATGGCAAGGTGCAGAGTGGCAAAATTTCAGGCAGAGTGGCATTTCCCCTTCCCATTCCCATTCCCAATAGGCAGCGTGTCATTCCCCTTACCATAGGAAGCGTGGCATTCCCCATTCCCATAGGCAGTGTGGCATTCCCCATCTGATTCCCCTTATAAACAGTGTGGCATCCCCCCTCTCATTCCCCATATAGGCTGCTCTATCTTCTTCTGGCCTTCCGCAGTGTGGCAGACAGCCCCGCCAGCAATGTGGGAGCGCCGCTAATGGGTGAGTTTACTTTTTTTTGTTTGTTTTTTTACATTCGCCCGCTAAGACACACAGACATCCCCCCCCCCCTTTTGGGGAAAAATAAGTGCGTCTTATTGGGCGAAAAATATGGTACTCGATAATATACCATATTTATTAAAGCCTTCTGCAGACAGAAATGAGCAAGCAGAGTTGTATCTTAATGCTGCTAAAGGATGGTATTAAGCTTAATATGAGTACAATACAAAGTGAAGAAATAGCAATAAAATAAAAATGACAGAGGATGCTTAAAAGCTTCCCCTTCGATTTTACTATTAGTAAGATTGGTCTGTGTTTACATGTGCAGAAATATCTTCAAATATACAAGCCCATCACCTTTATGAGCAAAAAGCTTTCTTCTTGAAATTAACAATACGCATGTAAGACAAGGATGGCGGGTGCCAATAGAGAGAGTGCCAATACTTTACAATTCAGAGACCTTTAGAAAGCACAGAAAATTCACACCTAATGAATTGGGAAAGGAAGTAGGAAAACATTAGGATATTTTGTCCTAGTTTTTTTGTTGTGTGTTAAAAGCAATCAGCAGGTATATTTGTCATGCTGCCGTGCTGTCTTCCCTCCTCTGTAGTGTCTGACATGCTGAATGAAGAACGTGATAGTGAAGATGAATGAGTAAAGGTATCGCTGCTGCTCTGGATAATTTTCTTTTTAGATGAAAAGATATACTGTATTAACTTTCCTAGCTCTGCCGACTATTTAAAGCTGTAAGTAAAAAGGGGTATGGAGCAGCAAGATACAAGATTGCTTGCCAATAAGCAAAACCCGGTAAGTAGTAAAACAAAAAAATACTAAAGAAATAGCCAAAACAGGAATTATTTACCCCAACAACAATCTGCTTGTTTAATAAAAAAAGCTTTCAGTACCAGCAGTCATCTTTTTGTAAAACAAATGATTCGACACTACTTTTCTTAAACCGGGTTAAAAGTCTGTTGAAAAAATTACCTAAATCTCCAAACAGAAAAATGTGGAATGAACCACAAAAAATGCTGCACAATATAACAATCAGTATCAATAATAGTATTCAGACAAATACATATACATCACATATTAAAAACCATAAAAAACATATACACAACATGTAAGGGTTATTGACTGGGACCAGAGTGGTGTAAAACATCCAATTATACAATGTATCTAACAGCTAGTATACAATTATTCCAATGCCAATAACTTACGTTTTCCAGTGATTCGGATCACTAACGTAACTACCAAAAACACTACAACATCTAAATCAGTCAACGCGCATTTCATGCAACCACTTCCTCACTGTAACTGGTGCAATAGGGTATAGGGGATGAAAAGCAAGGGGAAATGTAGCATTACAAAAAAGATGCTGCACTGAAGGGTGGCAGACAGGCTCTTTGACCCAAGAAGAGAAAGGTTTACTGTGAGTATAGCTTTCCCAGGGGAGTTGTAGGCCTGGTTTGAGGACCTATACTATCCCCTCGATTCAAAGAGCAAAAGTTAATTGATTTCGTATCGAGAATCGTAAGTTTGGGTGGGTGTTAGTCATTTTTTCCTGTTTTTTTGGCCATTTCCGACTCGCACGAGCCTACGTACGAATGCGTATATGCTCTTACGATCAGCGGAAGTTCGTTCCTAAATTTTAGGATCAAAACGTAAAACTTAGGATCAAAACGTAAAACTTAGGATCAAATCCTAAAACTTACGATCAAAACGTAAAACTTAGGTTAATTGGATGTGTTTAGGTGTGATTCAGAGAAACCTCTAAACGCGTTTTAAAAGAAAGCCACAGCCGACACCTTTTAGCAGCCGGATTGCTGTTCGTGAACAGGTTTTTTGGCTATGTGGAGGAGTCTGCGCGTCTTGAGCTCCAATGAACTGCATGTATCAGCATGGCCGAGGCCATAAATTGTATGGCAATGCATACCTGATTCATGTATGCCTTATAAAAGCATTTTAATGTGGACCTTAATTAGTCCTTTGCATGTAAACCTTTATTTTGCAATATATTTGCGTTAATTAAAGAAACTTATGTCCTTTGTTATTTATTTTAAAATTGATGTACTAGAATAATATTTTTAGATTGCATTTATTGGTGTAGTTGTTTACCTTTGCTTTGTTTAATTATTTAAGCACATCTTTGGTCAGATGCATCACACTTACTGAGGAGAGGAGAGCGGGATAAAGTGCAGGATGTGGGTTACTGCTGTATTTTGCACAGACACAGCAGAGCTGGGGGCATGGAAAGGTCAGAAATCAAAGAATCCAGAGCAACACAGTCACAAGGCCCTTTCTGTTTGCAGGCTGCCCGATAATACCTGAGCCGCCATCTTGGCTGTTTCTAGGCTCATAACATGCAGAAGTTGCTGGGTGTTTTTTAATATTTGTGAGCAATCTGTATGTAGAGGGTGTGGGTAACCACACAAAAAATTTAAAGTTGTACCATTTGAAGCATAAATATTAAAATTAAATCCACAAGTAAAAAATGCAACTTAACTAAAAATTAAACAAAGTAAGATTTACTTATGCAAATGCATTCATTAATGGTTGGTTACTACAAAATGAATGAAATAAAGAAAAATAAAAGACCAAATATTTAGAATGCACTTTAATGAGGTAAGTTTGTAGTGCGGAGCCGCAAGATCAGAAGGATTTACGTCCAGACAAAAAAGGAAAAAGGGCAAAACCAATGTTGCAACCTGAGAAATGAAACGGAAAATTCAGGATGGAAACTGACATAGGTCTGATTCCCGAACTGCCATACGAACGGACGTATATTTTAGGATAGAAACGTATTTGCTTATTGAATCACTCGCAAGTTCATACGAACGCACGAGCGGACGTGAAAAATAGGATGATCGTGAGCCAAATCCAAGCTGTTACATGTTTCTTTGAATCAACCCATATATGGGAACCTTGATCCAGTGGCACAGACTTTCTTTGCTGCTTGTTAAAATCCTTTTGCTCATCACTGGTCCATCTACCTATAGAAAATTACTACCCTTTTTCCCTAAAAATGGAACAGAGTATTACATACATGTTTGCTCCAAAAGATGTGTTAGGACTTAGGGGGTGTCTTATTTTTCCATCAACACCAATCTACAATACGACCTGTCAGGTTTCTTGGTATTTCATCTTCTCTTTTCCATGTTCTACTCCAATGCAGATGTAGAGGTGAGCTCCCCCTGGGGTCTAGAAGCAGCCACAACACTCTAATATACAGAGTATAGGAATAAATATAGGAATAAATAACCCCTACCTAATTACCTGCACCCCCATTTGTCAGTGAAGTGTGAAAGAGCTGAATGGACCTGTGCCAAAGAGCAAATAGGGTTGGTGTATGGTCAGGACTTTGGGTCAGCTGCCATTCTTTTAGTTTTGTACAATTCTTTTGGGGCATCTGCTGTTTTGGTAAGGGTCTATCTATCCTGCTGCATTCTAATGCCAATTATTTTTACTTTTTAACATATATAGCTGAATGGACCCTATTTAAATGGACTCTTTTTTGAACTCTAACTAACGCATGTTTTTAGAGTAGAGCTTTTCAGGATAGGTATTTTTTGGGGGGAAATAGGGTATGTTTCTCCAACTGAACCACGGGTATCTAAAGATGCTGCACGCTGATGCTCCTTCAGCTATTAAAAAAGTTGAAGGTGTGGTGGGTTTGCGGATTTTGATGGCTGAAGAGCTTGCACTATTGGGCCAGGTAGTTTCATATAGGAAGTTCTTTTCGAAGTGGTACTAGCACTAGTCAAGTCAGCCAAATCCCCTATTGCTTGAGCAAGGCACCAAACCCCCAATTGCTCCCCAAGCACCAAATTTAGGGCAGCCCACTGCTCTAGTGTGTTAATCACCTGTGCATAGTCACCGATATGGTGTGTGTAATCCACATGTGTTCACAAGTGCACAGATGGGAAAATGCAGAGATAAAAATCCATGTGTGCGTAAGCACACAATGGGCACTATTACTATTAATATATGACTGCCAAATATGTAAATGAGAAAAGTAATAACTTCACTATAGTGTCCCTTTAAGACTAACCTGCACGTTTGTTCTGAGTGGTACCTAAAATAATAAGAAAATGAGCGGAGAAATGAGGGAGAAACCCTGTTCTATAGTAAATTGCATGTAAAACTTTTTGGGCTGGATCACAGTGTTTTCATATAGTACAATAGTTTAAAAAAACACTTTAATTAATCATGTATATAAAATAGTTACACTGGAGGATATTTACTAAAATGTAGAAAGCTCTAAACCACATTTGGGAAAGTTCCCTGTCTTTTTCTGCTTGAAAAACATTCACTAAAGTTTGGTGATTCTCCACCTTCAATAGCTAATAAAGCACTTACTGTAAATCTTGACAGCAACTCTGTCCCCCCACCTTTCAAACTTCTGGTTTGCTTAAAAAATCCTCAAAATGACCAAGAAATCTCTCTTAAGGGCCTTGAGAGGTGAGAAAAGTCTCTACTTTTTAGGAGAGAAACTGACATTCACTTTCATTGTTTACCTTGGGGCTGATTCAGCTGAATCAGCCCCAAAGTAGACAATGAAAGTGAATGGCAGTTTTTTTCTCCTAAAAGGTAGCACACTTTTCTCACCCGGCGCTGAATCGATCCTTTTGTCCCAAGCCAAGAGCACACTCCACATTGTACAAAGAATATGTAGATACACACAGCCCTACTGATGAGAGACTAATAAGTATAGAGCAATAAGAGGGGTGCAAACAAAAGAAAGGGGAACTAGTGCCAAATATGGGTATATATTGGGGCTCTGGAGAAGCCGCCGAAAGAACCCCTTACAAAAGAAGGCCGCACACACAAATATGTACAAAAAAATTCAAAAATAGATTTATTAGAAGTAAATAACTACACATAACACATAACAATTAAAGACAGATTTTCAAAAACATAGAAGACAAGCCATGGGGAACCCAAACACAAGGCTCTAATACAATAAATTGCAAGTATATTGCAATATATTGCAAGGAAAAAAAATGTTTTTTTAAGTGAAGACACGCCAAAAGGCAGATTGTAAGATTAAAGTGCAATTAATATTTTTTTTTGTAAAACAAAAAAGATTTTTTTCTTTAAAAGTGAAGTTTGTAAAAAATGTCCTTATTTTCCTTAATAAGAATTGCAGGTTGTTTTTGGCACTTGTCACTTTTAAAGATAAAAATCTATTTTAATGAATATGGCTCATTATAAAATTGTTGGATTATGTTTGTGTGCATTTTAGCACTTGCACTTTAGCACTGGCACTTTTTACAATCTGCCTTTTGGTGTGTCTTCAATTTGTTTACATCACAAGATTTCCTTTGCAAATATTTATATATATTACAAAAATATAAAACATTTTTTTCCTGCTACTCAAATGGGCCATAACCAAATATATTTTTTATATATTGTAATAGAGCCTTGTTTTCGAAGGCCCCATGGCTTGTCTTCTATGGTTTTTAAATCTGTCTTTAATTGTTATGTGTTATCTGTAGTTATTTACTTCTAATAATTCTATTTTTGATCATTTTTGTACATATTCGGGTGTGTGACTTCTTTTACAAGGGGTTCTTTCGGGGGCTTCTCCAGAGCCCCAATATAGTATACACACTCCACACTGAGCTTGAGTGCACATGAGCGTCCAGCACTGAATGCGCCACATGCTATCATTCAGTAAGAGAGTCTGCCATCTTTTAATTGGCAGCAGGGTGTGGTCCCTGGAGTCAGCTAGTAAGCTTGCCATCCTCACTAGGGGTGATAGCATGGAAAATAATTCAAATCACACTTCTTTGAACAATGTGGTTGCTTAGTCATGTACCCATGTAGCAATTATCTTATAAGAACAATTAGGCTAGAAGAAACATTATCGTATGATCACATTGGTTTTGCTGTGATAGTGGAGTGTCATTGGAATAAAACCTGGGGTGGAAAGTTAGGGAAATTCACACCTTTTTTGCTTTGCTGTTGACTTTTTCATATTTTCTGAAAACTGAATTTGTCTGCTTTGACATAATATTTATATATTTCGTGTTTCTAGATTGATGCTTGCAATACATATTTTTTACATTTAATAATACAGATGACATAAAGCCACTTAGCTATTTTATTGTTATAGTGTTAATAAATGTGAAAAGTATTAGGTGTCAGATGACACGCTAAAATATAATGTCAGCTGTAACATCAAATCAATTGGTATCAACAATGAAATATGTTTTGTTCTTATTTGTGTTTGAATGTATGTGTATAGCATAGGTTTAGCATAGGTTTATTGCAGGCCTAAACCACAGCCAAGAGAACAGGCTTAGCAACCTATTGACAACCATCCTGCCTCGCCACAGCCCATACTATGGGGGAACCGAAAGCTGCATAAAGGCAGTGCAGTGTGTGTTGTTAATTTCAGCTGAACTCATCACTTGAGAAAGACAGTTTCTAGACTACGTCCTTATAGTCATAATCCTAAGATTTAGGGGGTAATTTACAAAAGCATTTCTGGCATCCACCGCATATCTGCAGGGTATGCGCCGGGTTTATGAATTTACCAAGTGAAATTTTGCATGTTGGCTGCTGGCTATGTCCTGTTTTTTTGTATTTACTTCTACTTTAGTTTAGCTCATTTTGTATTACTTTCTCTCCAGGTGCACTGACATTTCTCCCCACTTTTATTTGGGGGGGGGGGTAGGGCACAAAATTCAGTAAATCTTTAAAACCACAACTGATATGGTTTATTGTGATGAGAGTATGTTGTATTTACTATGAGCTATTTTATGTGCATTGTGTGTCGATATAATTAGCACTATGCCTAACTGTGGATCTCCACACAAATGCCCAGGTGGAAAGCTTAGACAGACCTGTGGAGCCAGCTGTGTGGATTTCCACAAAACATGATCTGTTGGTGACTTTTGAAGAGAGTTTTGGGGAGTACTTCTTTAGCAAAAACCGGCTTTATCTCTCTGTGATGGCACGCTTAATAAATCAGGGACATAGTTGTAATGGGGTAATGGGATAATGGGGGTGCCTTGTGGAGGCCAATAAAGCATTACTAGCTGAAATGACTAGAGATGAGCGAACCGGTTCGGACGAACTGGAATTCGCTCCGAATTTCAGGAAATATTCGATTCGGCACGAACCCGAATATTTTGTGGTTCGTGCCGATCTAATTTTTCCTGAAATTAAAAAAAAAAATGCCGGCATGGTGGGAGCGGAGCCGGCCGGCGGGCCGGTAAAGCCGGCCGGCCCGCTCCCACCATGCCGGCATTTAAAAAACAAAGAAAAAAAAAAAAAAAGAAAAAATGCCGGTATGGTGGGAGCGGGCCGGCCGGTTCCGCGCTGACAGCTCCCACCATGCCGGCATTTAAAAAAAAAAAAAAGCATTTTTGCCGGCATGGTGGGAGCAGGCCGGCCGGCCCGCTCCCACCATGCCGGCAAAAATGCTTTTTTTTTTTTTTTTGTTTGTTTTTTAAATGCCGGCATGGTGGGAGCGGGCCGGCCGGCTTTACCGGCCCGCCGGCCGGCTCCCACCATGCCGGCATTTTTGATGGGGAACTTCGTAAAAGTTCGATTCGGCCGAACCCGAATTTCTTTGTGAAATTCGGCGAATCGGCCGAACCGAACTTTTCAAAAGTTCGCTCATCTCTAGAAATGACCCTTTAATTTTGTAAACTGGTTTTATTACCAGCATCACCATGTATTAGCAGATGCATTTTCAACCCGTTGCATTACGATTCCTCTCTGTGTTTTTTTTTAAGTGCCCATGCTATGGTTTGTAAATTACAAAATGAGATGCTGGTGCTCCCGATAACCCAAAACAGGCCATTACAAGTCGTGAATTAGAGCCGCCTGACTCCCTTCAGTACATATACAGGTGATGGGAAGTTGATATCCCTGCTGGGAGTGAAAGCAATCAGCATTTTCCATGCTCACCTATTAATCACAGAACAATTTCCAAACACAGCAAGATGAAAGAATTCTTTGGAGATAGGACATATTGTATTTTGTCACTGCGTGTCACCGCACCTAAATCTGCAGAAGTGTAAACAGCTGTAAATTTGTAAACTGAACGGTGTGACGTATGATTCCTCGCTCCATGCCAAACACTTAAAGAACAGCTTGCAAACGCATTTAAATGGCATAGATTCCAGAGTAACTCCTGCAGGCACACATTTCATGTTTTCACAGTACAAAAGTACAGATAATTGTCAATTTTCCACACACTTTGCTTGTAATTAAAATAAAATCAGAACCCTGATAGCAGGTTAAATGGTTACACTAATTACGCACACTGCCTATAAAAACTATTTACTACATTAGAACTTTTATTGTTGCAGGAAAAAAATGCAGTGAAATTAACATGTGTGTTTTTCTTGCAAAAAAATAAAAAAGTAAAAAGGCATTTTTAAAAAGTGATTTATATAAATTAAAACAAAAAAACTTAAACTGATTTACTGCATGAGTATTCATTCCATTTTTCTGAAATAATAGAGACATTACTTGTGTGCAGCATTCATGTGATTGTAGAGTAAATGGTTTAGCTTTACTTGAGAAAGTATTGTGGCATAACCCACACTATGAGGATGATGCAAAACCTAGGGCAAGTTCACTTCGGAGTAAATCTGGTGCTGAATCGACCCATAGAGATACAGTGAAAGTGAGTATCATTTATAACAAACCACCTGGTGGTCAATTAAAAGGGTGATTCAGCACCAAGTGTAAAAAGTTCACGACTTTTTTTTTTGAGTAAAAAGGCTACTTTTCACAATAGGGCAATAATAATGTCCAATAGAAATTGCTAGGGCAAATTCGATCACAATCTTACAGTGATTTTGCAAGCGATAGTGCTTGTGATTCCAATTCAATGGGCTGTGATCACTAGCAACCACAAGTGCAACCACTAAAAAACACCCTGCATATGTGTAAAAGGGCACACCATTTCAGCACCAGGTGTAAAAATAGCACTTCTATTTCATCTTGCACCTAAAGTGTACTTTTTACTCCAAAGTGATCATCTTGTACCTGGTGCTAAAATGACGCCTTTGAGAATAAAAGCAATCCAAGCAACTGAAAGGGGTGCATGAAAGGCATATCAATAGCATTGAAAAAATGCACACCGTACTACTGCGGGTTGTGATTTGCAAAAAGTGTATTTTTAGAGAAAGATACATAGTCAAAACAACATGTCCACAATGGTTCTATATACAGTATAATACAATAATCGCCAGTAGTAGAAATCAGGTTAACCACAGTTAACATAAATCATATATGGAGTAGTACACAACAGTCGCCACTAGGTGGCATTAGTACCCAATTCCAGTTCACAGAACTAACAAGAGAATTTGCAAATAAAGCGTATTCCTCACTTGGAGGAGCAGCAAAGGTAATTCATGAATTAAATAAACAAGGAGTGGTTACAACTGGTTTGGTCTGGTCTTGAGGAAGGTGCTGGAAGTGGGCTCACATGCTAAGCACAACTGGAGACATGTGTGGCATGTGACTTAATAGATACAATAGATACATTGTTTGAGGTGGGCAGGGCCAGCACAAAATAAAAGGTTGGAGTCCTTAGTAACATAGTAACATAGTAACATAGTATGTAAGGCTGAATAAAGACTTTAGTCCATCCAGTTCAGCCTGTTTAACTCCTTCCAGTGGTCTAGTAGCCATAGCCGGAAATGTTATTACATGCCAGGAAGGCATCAAGGCCACTTTTGAACATTTTTAATGTATCCCTCATTACTACCTCCTCTGGCAGCGAGTTCCATAGTCTCACTGCTCTTACAGAGAAGAATCCCCTCCTATGTCGGTGGAGAAAGCACCTTTCCTCTAACCTTAGTGGATGCCCCCGGGTTATGGTTACACTCCGGGGTATAAATAGATTGTGGGACAGATCCTTGTATTGACCCCGAATATATTTATACATAGTTATTAGATCATCCCTCAATCGTCTTTTTTCTAGACTAAATAAGCCTAACTTGGACAATCTTTCCGGGTACTCTAGCCCCCGCACTCCTTTTATTAACTTTGTTGCCCTTCTTTGAACGTGCTCCAGTTCTGATATGTCCTTCTTAAGCACAGGTGCCCAGAACTGTACACAGTATTCCATATGGGGTCTGACCAGTGACTTGTACAGGGGTAAAACGATGCTCTGGTAATGAGCACCCATGCCCCTCCTGATGCACCCCATGATCCTATTTGCTTTGGCAGCAGCTGCCTGGCATTGATTACTGCAGTTGAGCTTATTGTCAACTAAAACCCCTAGGTCTTTTTCCATTGTTGTTTTACCAAGTGTTTCTTTATTTAGTGTGTAATCATGACACAGATTTCTCCTTCCCATGTGCATAACCTTACATTTATCTGTGTTAAACTTCATTTGCCATTTAACTGCCCATGCTTCCAATTTATCTAAATCTGTTTGTAGTTGCCTGTTGTCCTCCTTTGTTTTAATTACTTTACTCAGCTTAGTATCATCTGCAAAGATTGAGACTTTACTGTTTAATCCATACCCAATGTCATTTATATATATATTGAAGAGAATTGGTCCCAGAACTGACCCTTGTGGTACTCCACTAGTAACAGTGACCCAATCTTCGTGTGTACCATTGATAACCACCCTCTGCTTCCGATCACTAAGCCAATTTCCCACCCATCTGCACACGTTTTCCCCCAGTCCAAGCATTCTCATCTTTTGTACCAGCCTTTTATGTGGAACAGTATCAAATGCTTTAGAAAAGTCAAGATATATGATATCCAATGACTCCCCCTGATCCAATCTTGAACTTACCTCCTCATAAAAGCTGATCAGGTTTGTCTGGCAGGAGCGATTCCTCATAAATCCATGCTGATATGGAGTAATAAGGTCATTTTCCCCAAGGTGCTCCAGGATAGTATCCCTTAAGAAACCTTCAAACAGCTTGCCCACCACAGATGTTAAGCTTACCGGTCTGTAGTTCCCAGGTTCCCCCCTAGATCCCTTTTTGAATATTGCCACCACATTTGCCAAGCGCCAATCCCTCGGAACAAAGCCTGTAGTTATGGAATCCACAAATATTAGAAATAACGGCTTGTCTATTACTGTACATAACTCCCTTAAAACATGAGGATGTATGTCATCTGGTCCCGGTGATTTATCGATTTTCATCTGCTTGAGACGGTGCTGGACTTCTTCCTTGGTTAGACCAGTGACATTTAATGGAGGGTTTCGATTATTCCCCTGCATTTCACTGGGCATGTCAAATTCTTTTGTGAACATAGAAGCAAAGAAGTTGTTAAGCAAATTAGCTTTCTCCTCATTTCCCTCTATAGGGGTCCCATCCTTGCTTTTCAGGGGGCCCACACCCTCAGGTTTGTACCTTTTACGGTTTATGTAGCTAAAGAATAATTTTGGGTTAGTTTTACTCTCTTTCGCGACCAGTCTTTCTGTCTCCAGCTTAGCTGCCCTTATCTGTTGTTTACATTGTTTATTTTCTTCTTTATAGTTTTTTAACGCTTCTGCTGTCCCTTCCTGCTTTAAACGTTTAAATGCCTTTTTTTTGTTGTTTATTGCCCCCTTAACCTTTTTATTTAGCCACATCGGTTTACATGTGTGTCTAATAGTTTTATTCCTGTAAGGTATATATCTGTCACACTGAAAATTAAGTATTCCTTTGAAAGTATCCCATTTAGCGTCCATGCTTTTGTTCTTAAGGACATTTTCCCAGTCAATGCAGTGTAGGGCATCTCTAAGTTGGTCAAACTTTGCCTTTTTGAAGTCCCGCGTTTTTGTGACTCCTTGATAAGGCACCCTAGTGACTGCTAATTGGAAATTAATGATATTATGATCACTGCTTCCAAGGTGTCCCCCAACCTGTACCTTTATTACTTTGTCTGGTACATTGGTTAGTATTAGGTCCAATATGGCTTTCCCCCTTGTTGGAGCTTGTACTTGTTGGGAAAGGTAGCCATCTTTTGTTTTAGATAAAAAACTATTACTTTTCTGCGAAACACATGTTTCAGCATCCCAGTCTATATCTGGGTAGTTAAAGTCCCCCATAATCACTACCTCATTTATTTTAGCGGCTATATCTATTTGCCTTAGCATCATATTTTCTATGGATTCGGATATATCTGGAGGTTTATAGCAAACCCCCATCAGTATTTTATTTTTGTTTCTCCCTCCATGTATTTCTACCCATACCGACTCCACATGGTCATTCCCCTCACTCACTCACTTAGTGAGTAAGTTTGTTCTGATTGTTAAGTGCAATAGATAATGAAAGTAAGGACCAGTCTGGAAGCAGAGGAAGGGAGAAGAACCGTGGCAACCCAATGAGTTGTGAAGGAAGCTTAAAGGGTAATTCCCCTTTCATTGCCCCCCCACTTGTATTGCCTGTTAACCTGCAATAATGTGGCTAGTATAGTTTCATGTGTTCTTTAATTCATACAGTAACCGGAAGATTGGACATTTATTAAATGTTCAATGCATTGTGGGTCTGGACCAGCACTTCCTTTGCATCTTGGCTGGGTTCCCTGGATCCACACACCATACATCTTACGTTATCTTAGAGTTCCACTTTGTATGAGCGTTTTGAGTGGGGAGAGCTAAATGGCGGGTGGCTACTTTCCTGTCTTTTTTAGGTGACTCTGGCTACCCCCTTCTTCCCTGGCTGATGACGCCATTCTTGCATCATTTGTGGTGTTGGCCTTGAAGGCCCTGCTTCTAAGCCGCCAATCCACCTCCATCATCTGCACCCTTTGAGCCATGGAAAGATGGCACAGTGGCACTGCCTGTGGTGGACTTGGGCCCGCTGGCTCACTTGGTGGTGGTATTGGTGAGCGCATGAGCTGTGGCTAGCTGGGATGGTGTCTGCCCCCAATTAGGGGATGCCAGATGAGAGGTTGGCTGCTGCTGCTGCTGCTGTTGCTGCCACTACTCCTCGTTCTCTGCAAGAATAGTTGTCACTCCCACTTCACAAACTACTATTGCTATTTGCTTCTTTGCTCCAGCAATCTGCAAGCTCTATAACTGATTCTCTTCCACAAAACTCTGCCGACCAGCTTTATCTATCTCTCTCTCTCCCCTCCAAACATCCTGCTCCACATTTTACATATGTCCAAGAATACACATAATATATATGCAATTTATGCTTTTGATCAACTTAAAGTAGGACCAACATTCACCCAGGCAACTTGGTTCCAAGCAGAGTTCCAGTCCACCGGTATCATATCTCACCTCTCCCAACACCCTTAGCCCCAAATTATGGAGATACTTACCTTTTTGTTTCAGTACTCTTTTCAAGAGAGGACCCAGAAATCGCTATTACCTATTACCTTTCCTGTCCGTGTAAGATAAAGCTCTGATAGCAATAGGTGATCATAGTTTAAACGAGTTGTCCTGGCAAAAATAACAAACAATTATATTCACATTTGTCCAGCGCAGCTAAACACCACTGGTGTAAAACTTACTGACTTTGCCTGAATGAAGTAGGTGTGCCACAAGGCATAAATCATTCACTTTCATAGTTGTCATCTTGTATCAGAGGAGTAACTGGGTGCTTATTCTCCGCTCACTGTAAGTTTGAAACCAGCGAGATCAGGTGTGCTGGTCAAAGGGTGAGTATAGCGCTTTTCCTGGACAATCCCATTAGGGTTTTCTAGGGTCCTTGCTGACCAGAGCTGCCAGGGATGGTTGAGTTTCCTCATTAATCCTGTAAGTTCTCAATATCCAATTTATTTCTGACTTAAAGGTTGGATAGGTTTTTAAAGCCTATTTTAATTACCCTCCGATGGCCTTTGAGGGAGTGGTGTTTTTTGATTATGTAAAGCATTGTATGTAATAACTAACTGAAAAAGCTTTATTTTTTAATTTTGAGATCATGATATCCTTTGTCAGCTGATTTCAAAGTCATTCTGACAAAATCAGCCTCAGTGTTGAGTTACCATAGACTTTCAGTTAGCCTCTGACATCTTTACATTTTGCTCACAGAACTGCTGCTTACTGGATTACTGGATGATTTTTTTTATTTAGATCTCTGCCGTGGTAAACATCACAAAGATCACATGTCCCTGTTATGTATTTTGGACGAAGTATTTAGTGACAGTATAGGGTTGATTCAGAGAGACATACGCATGCACTTTCGCATGTCTCTGTGTATTATTTGCGAATTTTTGCCTTGTTTTTTGGTTGTTACGTTACTTTTTTCATGCGTATATGTGTTTACGTTAACGCGTATATGCGCATTCGATGGACGGATCGAAATCGGATAATTTGCGTTATTTCTGATAAGTTACGCTATTGGTATGGGCTTGCGTCTGATTCTGAGACCTGATTGCCGATGGGCCTCCGCCCTATAAAACGGTTTAATTTCCGCTCCACTTACGGGACCATTTTGGACTTGGCATTCCTGTAGAAAATGTTTTGCAGCTATGTGGAGGAGTATGAGCGCCTTTAGCTCAATGGCATAACCTGCGTCAGCATGGCCGAGGCCAGATTGCACCGGAGACACATGAATATCGATTGCATGCATGACATTGAGCTGTTCGAGCTGACCCGACTCAATCGCGTTTCCCTCCATAAATTGTATAGTGAGCTGCGGCCATGGTTAGCCCGCATCACGAGGAAGGGGCAAGCAATTTCAGGTATGACCAAGATGCTTGGCTGACTGCAATTTTTGGCGAACGGCTCGTTCCAGAGGCTGGGTGCCCTCTCCGTGGGGATGTCCCAGCCTACGCTGAGCTGCGCGCTATCCAAGCTTCTGGATGGCATGGCTACCCTTTGTCCCAAATATATTTCCTTTCCGGACGACATGATAGCCTGGAACGCGATTAAGTTGGGATTTTATAATATCGCCGACATGCCCAACATCATGGGTGCGATCGATTGCAGCCATGTTGCCTTGGTCCCACCCGCAGCCAATGAGTACATCTATAGGTAAGTTAATTATGTCATTTATTTATATTGTTTAGCTAAACTTAATTTTAACTATGTCTTAATCCCTTCTTCTCAAGTCTCCCTTTGAACCAGTTTAGAATGCATACCTTAATCCCTCCTTCTCAAGTCTCCCTTTGAACCAGTTTAGAATGCATACCTTAATCCCTCCTTCTCAAGTCTCCCCTTGAACCAGTTTAGAATGCATACCTTAATCCCTCCTTCTCAAGTATCCCTTTGAAACAGTTTAGAATGCATACCTTAATCAATACTTTTCATGTAGGCCTTATAAAAGCATTTTAATGCTGACCTTAATTAGTCCTTAGCATGTTCACCTTTATTTTCAAACACATCCATATATTTTTAATTTTTTTTTAGACTTATGTCTTTTGTTATTTATTTTGGGATTGTTGAACTCGCATCTTTATTTGTTGTTTGAGTTAGTGTTTTTGTTGTTTACCTTGGCTTGGTGTAATTTTTTTGGGGGGTTTCAGGAACCGCAAGATGGGCCACTCGCTGAACATACAAGCAGTGGTCGGTCTGGACATGCGATTCCTCAGTGTCCTTGCAGGGTATCCAGGGTCGTCCCATGATGCCTATATATTGAGGAGCGCCGGCTTATATCGTCGTTTTGAGTCTGGTGAATTATCTGGTGGATGGCACCTGGGTAAGTTTGTTCAAATTCCATCATTCCCTTTTCACTGTATGCCTATGAATATAGTTGATTACCCATGCCTTAACCTATGGCTATTTTTAGCCCTTGATGACATGTTAAACAATAATGTTGTTGAATGTGTAATTTATGTTAGAATTTTGTTATTCTTTCAGGGGATTCTGGATATCTGCTCATGCCCTGGCTTCTGACGCCCATTCTTCGCACGCAGAATGCGGCCCAGGAGTCCAATAATCGGGCCCACCGCAAGACCCGGGCCGTAGTGGAGAGGGCCTTCGGCCTGTTGAAGTCCAGATTTCGTTGTTTGGACCATACAGGGGGGCACTGCAGTATGACCCCAACAAGGATTTAAAAATAATCTTAGCATGCTGCATGCTCCATAACTTTGCCCTGAGGCAGCGTGTCCCCCGTTACGTGGATATGACCCCCTCTCCACCCAGGCATGAGTCTGATACATATATATCTGAGATATATGATGGCCCCCCGAGTGCCTCTGGGCAATCTGTCGGTGCCCATGTTATAGATTCTTTTTTTTCTTAATATTCGTTTAGTTTGTTTATGTTTTTGTCTGATTTGTATATTTGTTGCCTATGTGAAGGCCTTTTTTTTGGTTTAAGAATGTTGTAATGACTTAATTACAGAACATTTTACACCTGATTTGAGCGTAATGCAGTTTATTTTCTCATGTCCTTCATTAATGTAAAAACCACACAAACATAAATGCATCAACTTAGGCAAGAACAGCTAAAGTCCCATTCTATACATTTTCAGGAAATATTTTTTATTGTTTTGGAAGGGCACTCGCAGACTCCATGGACATCTATTTTCAAACATAAGTATACATCGGGCCAGACTCCTGGCCCATAACAATTGTCCACATCCAGGAGTCCTAAGCTAACTTACTCCATACCGAAGTTTACCCGCCCACCAACATTAAGATCCATAGGGAGCACGACTTTCAAGGGGAATAGTCAGGCAGGAATACATAGGGCAACATACACACCCTCTCCTGCTTATTATTTTGCCAGCCTATGACAGCCAGCCTCCATGCCAGTCCAGTCCAATTTTTTCCATGGCCAAATGTTGATGTTCTTCAGCCAAGAATGCCCCCCAATATTGCCAATAAACAGGATGAGGCATCCAGCATTTCCTTAGGCCCAGGTCTGCTGCGTGGGAGCTTGAGTGTGTGTGCTTGACTGAGGCTTAAACTCAGCCATTGGCTAGTGGGGTATCTGAGCACTATCATGAGCTTTATGGCCGAATTCCCAAACAAACCAGCAAAGGCATAAACCACCAAATATTGGTTGCGCTCACCACACAGGTAAATAGTGTTGGGATGTAGAGGAAAGATGTTTAGCAGATCCAGGTCAAATTCTTAATATTGATGTTGCTCATAATAATGTTGTGGTGGGCCTTGGAGGTGGGCCAAGACCTGGGCATGTGCGACATTCATATTCTGCCACTGCTCCCGCATCTGTCTGTTGATAGTTCGAGAATCATCTAGCATGGCAGTGAAGTTGGTATTTAAGGTGACCATTTGTTCTGCCATCTGGCTGTTGCTCGTCCTAAATTCTGTCAGCATGGTGGTGAAGTTAGTATTGAAGTTCTCTAATTGTGCAGTAATCTGCTCTGTGGTTCTTTGAGTCACCTGCCTAAAGTAACGGCTGTCATGGCGCCATGCTGACTCCAGGATTGGCACACGCCTCCTCTGGGAAACTGGTCAACGTTGCTGACTGCGTCTTCCAATTCCCCAGGTTTGAGTGCCTGCAGATGCTGGAGGTCTAGGGCGAGCAACAGTACCAGATGTACTAGGCAAAACCTCTGCAGCAGAGCTAGCACTGGGCACTGTAGGCTCAGTCTCAGCCTGCTGGCCACGATGGGCTGGCAGCATGCGTCCAGCTTCACTCTGCTGCAGAGGATTTGGTGCAGTAGGATGGTGGGGCAATGGCAGATTAGGTTCCAGGGGGGTCATTTCAAAAGGTCCAATCCGGCTGGCATCCTCCTCCTCCATATGCTGGAATACATCCATTAGTGGGGGAGTCTGTTGGGACATGTGAAAAACTGTGTAAGATTTTTGGAGAAATATATTTTTGCCAATTAGTCATGTGCATTCACATGCATCACCAGTTACAGCTAAGTACACTTACTCTATATATCTGGTCCTGTGTCCTAGGCAGCAGGGAAGTAGATGGCGTGCTCAAACTGGAGGAGGCTTCCACACTTCCAGAGGCATGATGCTGAGCTGGTGTTAAAATTAAAAGGCACGTAAACACACAAACATCCCTTGATGAGCCTGATGAGCAGATATGCTTTTGAACACACGGGGCCAAGCAGGAATGTCAACTCCCCCAACGGTTAAAGTGGACCTTCCAAATGAATCTGAGTCTATCTTATATTTATGACTCACCCTGTACCTAAAGATTGCTCACCTTCAAAAAAACAAACATGCATGTACTGCATGTTACGAGGCTTTACACATCCAAAATGGCGCCCTAGGAGCCAACAGTCAGCTTGTAAATTGCATTTGGATTCTGAGTATGCTGCTGTGCATTATAGCAATTTTGACCTTTCCCTGACCCCAGCTCAAGTTTGTCTGACCAATGCATAGCTAGAACCGCAGTGGTAGAAAGAATAAGAAGTAAGTGTTTGCACATGTTCACAATATTCACATCAGATGCAGTGCTTTGGTAAGCTAAATAGTTTTATATTTCCCAGAAATAATGGTGAAGGTCGTGTATAGAGTGAAAACCTTTCTAAGGACCATTAACTTCTGCACCCTGGGGCCTGTGTTGATATCTGCGCCTCATTTCAAATGTTTCAAATAGCTCTCATTAAAACAATCATTACTAACCTGTTGAAATGTCCTGGGTGTCTGTGTCGTGTGTGCCAGAGGCCCTGTAATGCTGCGGGGTGGATCAAAGCCAGGACCATTTCCTCTGCTCTGGTGTATTGCAATTTTGTTGGGAAGCCTCCGCCTGTTTGCAACCTGAAACTGGTCACTACAACAAGCTGCCAAATGCAAACATAAAATATGTACCTGTGATTCCGCCTTTTATTCTGCTTCTTCCTTACTGCATATTTGAGGTCAGATATTTTTCTCTGGATCTGCTCAACATCTTTCCTCTTGTCTGCATTCACCTGTCTGGTGAGGTCTTTTGATTTGATTTTTTTCGCACTTTGCTAGTAGCTTTGGAATTGCGCCCAAATAGGAGCCACATCCCCAATATCTTTCAAAGCTGCAGGAGCGGCTGGCCCGCCGGCCACGCTACACCCTCTCGCCGCTGATAGCGGCCATCTACTTTAACATATATATATATATATATATATAATAAACCCTCAGCAGTCTCCACATACCTATATACCTATCTAGGATTTAAACCATAACACATAAAGTCATTCACCCTGCTCTGCTTACTTAGAAGTATATAGGGGACCAGCACCACGTTAAGCCCTAATACTAAAGGCATTAACCCTTCATAATCAGCACACCCTATTGCTACAGACCGCAGCCTACAGCAGCATCATCTCAAGCACCTACATTAAAGCAGACCTACACTCCAAGCCTCAAGACTTCAATCAATTAAGGAAGACAGGTGAGTCCAACACTGTGCACCACTGTTAACATTCTCTTGCTGGCAAAAGGAAGTACCCAATAGGGCCACTTACGGCACTGGGCACTTACCACCCTGGCAACCATTAAATTGGTGACCAGGTAGAGTAAAAATCTCCAATAACTTTGGAGATTTTTGGGGCCTAATCGACCAGAGGCAATGATACTGGTTGTCGCTGGTCTGATTAATTGGTAGCAGTACCAACCTCAAACATTTCTAACCTTAACCCTAACCCTAACTTTTTTCCAGCTCCCAACAAGCAGACTCAGAAGAATCACCTGCAACGCTAACCAATTCGCCTGACAAGAAATTTTCTTCACTTGCTAACTTTTTCTTCCTACTCACCTTTAATTCCACAGCGCACCTATTACTTACCTTTTTCCTAAGAACAACCATAGGAACAGGACAAGTAAACACTTACTCTAGGTCATCATAATGCACTGTTAGGCCACTTGCCAAGGCGAGTGCTTGTGCCTCACCAAAGCGCCCGCTCAAGTGGTCTCGCTGAAAGGTTCTGCCTAATGATTTCTGTTCTGGCTCTTCTCTGGTTGTTGCCAATTCAGGGGACATTCTTGCCTGAGTGTGTGGGGAAGAATAGGTCGTCACGTCGCTGGAAAAAGAATGGACTGGGCTGGCATTAGGACTGGGGGTCATTGGCTGGCTGGCCATAGAACTTGCAGCTGTGGATGTGGCATAGGACTCGCTTGTTTCCATGTGTTCCGCTGGCAAATGTGGGTGAGCAGGAGAGGGTGTGCTTGGGGGGCTAGGACTTCTCACCCTCTGCTTCCTTTTCCCCTTGGAAGTTGTGCTCCCTTGCTCTTTGGATGTGGTTGGCCGGGGAGCCTTCTTCCTGGAGGAACTTTCTTTACTTTTCCTGGTGCTGGAAGATTTGGATGGGCCTGGAGTTGTGGCCAATGTAGCCTTGTGGTGGCCACTTTTGCTCCACTTTCCGGCACCTTTGAACTTGATTTGTGGGACTGAGTGCTCTGTCTTGAGGATGTGTCCTCAAGCTGCTCCAGCCTTTTTGTCTTGCGCTCCTTGGCTGGTGGTTGTTTGGTGCTACTTTTCTTTGGTGCCATGATGACATTCACAAAGAGAATGAGCTGTATGTCCATTACCCTTTAAATCCTAATGACTGGGTATGACGCTTATGCGTACGTGTACGTCCAGCCGTGCGCATCCCGGAAACCGCTGGGGCACTACCTATCTGCTGCGGACTAGAAGAAAGATGGTGCCCACAATCTTCAACCGCCAACGATAGGATCTTATTATGCTCGTAAGTGTATTGTAAGGATGTTGATTTGACATCTAAATGCATGCATATGCCTTAAGGAAGCGCAGGAAGAAACAGTTGTTTTTAAAAGTAATTTAAACTCCGTGCCAAACAGAAGTTAGTGTGCACATGTGCGAACCAACTCACTTGCATCTAGAAGGATAGGTTAAGGCTAGAAATGTGATGGGGAATGTCATTTAGTCAACTGATCTTATTGTGAATGATATTTGTATGCTGTTTGATCTAACAACTATTTTGATTTTTGTGTTCTTTAGACAATGATGGAGCGCAGGTACGACTACCTGCCCAACGATTTTGAGAAGAGAAAGCTGGCCCTGGAGATCGTGGCCAGGATTGACCAGGACACGGACACCACCTTCACTTTTACGCAGATCATGCAGCACTGGTCGGACCTCAAGTGACGGCACAAGCCCCGGGTACGGCGATTTTTTGCGACCCATTTCCCAAGTAAGTACATACCGATTGCATGCTAGATGTAACAAACACAGAAGGTAGGCCTTTATTTAGAAATGCTTTTCTTTTCTAGTGTCTGAAATGGA
Organism: Gastrophryne carolinensis; assembly: GCA_027917425.1. Lineage (NCBI taxonomy): Eukaryota > Metazoa > Chordata > Amphibia > Anura > Microhylidae > Gastrophryne > Gastrophryne carolinensis. The sequence continues at coordinate 134,792,323 of CM051239.1, forward strand.
GTATCGCATTAGACCCACCCGGAGGCGCACAGTCCGGCCAGTGCGGCATGAATCTGCACCACCAAGTGAAGGTGGTGCATCTCCAGGGCCAACTTCCTACCCCTCCTCTGTAGCTGGCTCAAACCAGCCCCTCGACCTCTCAACAGAGGAGGGGCCTCACCACATGGACAGGCACTCGTACCAAACGACTCAGGCAATAGCCTCCGGTATGTGACTCAGTTTTTACCACACACAGGTACACGCTATTTAAACAAAAACTGATTTCCTTAATCTCTTTTTATAGATGAATATGTAGCGGGTGAAAGTTCGGGAGCTGAGAGGACAGCAGATCAAGCCCAGGAGGAACATGGTGAAGGGGGTTGATGTCACACACACATTCTAAGTGTCATTTGGTTACTGTACAATCAGACATTAGAAGTGAGCCTATTTTAAAAGTCTCTACAGCCTCACATTCCCAGCAGTAGCAGGCCCCAGAGCGTAGGGTGGTCCCCGAAGCTGAGGTCGCCCACCACCATAGTTGTAATGTAAATATTTGGAGTATGTGGAAAATTACATCATCAGCAATAAACCTAAATCCCTTGCCAATGTAATTAGTATAATGACATATGGTGTACAACCAATTAGTTTGGCATGCCCGCACACCATAATGTTTGCATATAATTACCTATATTCGGGTGCTACTTCAACAGGGTCTATTCCTCACCTTAGACCACCATACATGAATCAATAAACTACAATGTTGAATAAGAGCACACCAGTCAAAGGTTCTTTCAAATTGCAATTAAAAGTGTATTAAAGATGATACATAGAGTGCATAATACAAAAACCCAACCCTCACACACTGGGTGATGGCTGTTCAATTCATAAAGTTGGTCAAAACTCACATATAATAATAGATAATAGCGATGCTGGTGTGAGGTTGCGAGGAGGGCGCTTATATACAAACTGGACGGCGGGCTTTCCCGGAAAGCCCGCCGTCCAGTTTGTATATAAGCGCCCTCCTCGCAACCTCACACCAGCATCGCTCAGCCTCCCTGAGGAAAGACCCAGCGGGGTCTGAAACGTTGGATTATCGGTGCCTGTTCTTGCTGTAAACGTAATTATTCTAATCCTGCTTCTCTCTCTGCATTGGTCTCTTGATGATTGCTAAATCCACTGTGGACTGCCTATTGTGCCCATTGAAACTAACGCTGACCGACTACTTACGCCACCTGGTGGCCATGAACTATATTACAGCAAATGTCTTTTTGTTATCTATTATTATATGTGAGTTTTGACCAACTTTATGAATTGAACAGCCATCACCCAGTGTGTGAGGGTTGGGTTTTTGTATTATGCACTCTATGTATCATCTTTAATACACTTTTAATTGCAATTTGAAAGAACCTTTGACTGGCTTGCTCTTATTCAACATTGTAGTTTATTGGATAATGACATATGGCCTCATCCATTAATAAATTCATTAGCATAATGACATATGGCCTCATGAGTTATATTAAAAACTAATAATCATTCCATCCACAGCTGTGAAACATGTATTTGCAGAACAATAATTATTGTGTCTTTTTTTTACAGACACCACACAAGCGAGATTAGCACAACTCACTGCGATGGTGTTTCGGCTGGTGGGCGATATACAGAAGCTCAGAGCTTCGATGGGGGAGCACAGATGAAGAATAATTCTCTGGGGCCTGCCATGGCTTTGTAAATAGTTTTAAAAAGTTTTTAAATGTTACAGCTTTTAAATGTTTTTAGAAAAATTAAAACATTTTCTAAAGAAAAATAAAATATTGTTAAATAAAAACATAACATAAAAAATTCAACAAATTGAAAATAAATTTTGCATTTCCTAAGAAAAAAACAAAACATAAAACTTGTTTCTGTCTTATTTTATTTTAAAGAAAAATTCATTAAGGGTTGGTTACAGGAAATGTTGGAAGAACTAAAAAGAAAAGAGCACAAAATAAAGAAAAATGAAACACGAGGGAATTGAGGTAAGCATTAAGGGCGCAAAATAAAGAAAAATGGAACCGCGAGGGAATTTAGGTAAGCATTAAGGGCGCAAAATAAAGAAAAATTAAACCGTGAGGGAATTGAGGTAAGCATTAAGGGCGCAAACTAAAGAAAAATGAAACCGCGAGGGAATTGAGGTAAGCATTAAGGACGCAAAGTGATGAAAAATGAAACCGCAAGGGAATTGAGGTAAGCATTGTAGCAGAAGTGAGTGAGAAAAAAGTTGAGACGGGCACATTAATTAATTTTGGTGTGCGCATGCGTAAGGGCGGACAGATTTCCATCTGGACGTTTATTTATAGAAAACGGAATTCAGAATCTAACAGCAAACATAAATATTTTGTTAGAGGCGACGTTGGAAAAAGCAAAAAAACTGAAGCCTACATTGTTTCCTAAGTAACGTAAACGAAAAACGAAAGCTGAAAAATGACATCTCGTTGGCGTACGCAGCAACGAACACTTAACAGAAGGCTCCCGATGCATGCTTAGAATCACGCGTACACACATACGCAAGCGGAAACAAAACGAAAAAAAAACAGATCGACACGAAAAAATTGTATGTCTCTCTGAATCAACCCTTAAGTCTCCTTTATCCTCCTGCAGTTAGGAAATATGTATTTCCATGGTATCCTGCCATTCTGTGCAGCATAACAAACCTGTCATCAATGTTTGAAAGCTATGAAAGCTGTTCTAGAGATGACAAATTGCATCAGGTTGGATTATTTACCATAAATTGAAAGCTACAATGAAGGCCTTTAGCTTTAAACCATTAAAGATGAACATCAGAGGTATTGGGGAGTTAATAAAAACTGCCCCAACCTGGCTTGCTCAGACCCACTCCCCATCAAATTAAAAATGTAGCCGTTTAAAACTTACCTGTCCCATTGCATCGCGCTCCAACATCTTCGGTCCTGCACCATCTTTCATCGGGCAGTGCCATCTTGCCTACCTTACATGCACTGAGCTGCCCCTCAGATCTCGAGTATTGAATAGGCTAGACACAGATCTCGCAAAGATTAGAAGAGCGGTGCAGGACTTTTGACGTGTTTCCGACGAAGGGTGAGTGCCTTCACTCTGGACAGCTGAGGGGGTGGAAAGGGGCCAGGAATGCTGCCAGATGTCTGCGTTTTAGATAACACCAATATCCAAAAGGCAGTGAGGGAGGGGGAGGGATGTTTACACAGGAACATCAGAAAAGGCCTGATGTTCCTCTTTAAAGTGGACCAGCATCCAGGATTTTGACTATCCTGGGTTTTGGTCCACTTCGGTGGGGCACCCTGATCGGGGGTGCCCCGCTGTGTGAAACCCCCCAGAAAGCCCCAAAAACTCACCTGTCCCCGCTCCCACGTGACCGCTGCAGCCAATCCCCGCCGACGGACAAGCGAGCGTGCCCGCCGCCGCCTCCCGCGCGTCACTCTTACAGGGAGCGTGCCCGCGCTGGCCATTCACGAACGGCCGGCGCGGGTGCGCGCCCTGCTAGAGGGATGCGCGTGCGGTGGTGGCGGCGGCTAGTGCATATGCCGCTGGATCGAGGAGCAGGTAGGGATTTCGGGGCTTTCTGGGGGGTGCCCCGCAGCCCGATGCTGATCGGCCCGGGAATCTTATAGATTCCCGGGCCGATCAGCATCGGGTGTTGGTCCATTTTAAGAGCTCCAAGTATGGACTGATAGATCTACATGTAAAGCTGGATATCTTTTTATGTTTATTTTGACCTTAAAAACAGACCAGCCAACGTTCTTTTCTTTTTCTATCTAAAGCAATATGCTCATTATAACAGGCGATGTTCAATTGCAGTCGGCGGTAACCTTCTATAACAATTGAATGTTATCACCCTTTTATCTAGATGTGTATATCAGCTGCATTTGTTGTCAGCCTATCAATTTGGTCCTGCCCTTTAAAAAAATATAAACTGCCATCTGCTAAATTATAAAATGTATTTACATCGACAGTCTGTTTGCTTTTCCAGTTAAAAATAAATAACAGTAATGGTTGCTCGCTTCTTGTGTCAGCATGTTAGGTCTCTGAAGATTTCTCCTTTATTTCCTTCTTTTCCGCCTCGTATAACTACTGTGCCGAATTCCGTTCCTGAAGGTAATAGTGTCTGAGAGTCACCAGCAAGGCATTTGCTTGTAAAATATAGAGGCAGCTTACATGCTGCTTTTAGAAGACCTATTTCATGAATAATACTACATGTTATAGTACTTCTTGTTATAACTGATGAGATTTTTCACTCTGGAGAAAACCATTTTATTCCTACATAAATTCATAGGTGTAATTTAGTCTTCATGCAGTTAGAATAACATATTTCCTTTCACTTTGCACTCATAATAGCTATAAATATTTGATCATTCTGAATCTATCATAAGTTCAGTATGTCTAGTGTATGCTTGGCTAAGCTACCGTGAATAAAGTATTCTATTCGCCAATGACAAAATTGTGGTAGGCCTGATCTTGGTTAATGATGAGAAACCCTATCTGGAGGAAATCAAACTCCTAGGTGATTGGTGTCATGAGCACAAACACCAATTCAACCTCAGCAAAGCAAAATAGGAAATTTGTGTACTCACCGGTAAATTTATTTTCTCGTCATCTTCCATTCCGGGGCACCACCATCAGCAATACGTGGGTTAACCTTAGACGTAGACGGGTACTGCAGGATAGAAAAAACTAATCTCCTCCCAGCCTATATAGGGGAGGCTGTGGCTAAACACCCCCAGTTAATTAAAAAGCAGCCAAGCCACAGCTCCAGGAGGGGAGAGGCGCTAACCTGCCTGTAACTTGTTCAGAATTCAGCAATAAAAACTGAAACCCTGTAGAAGGCATCAACAGCAACCAACGCAGTCATAAAAAAAACAGTAGGGCGGGTGTGGCGCCCCGGAATGGAAGATGATGAGAAAAGAAATTTACCAGTGAGTTCATGAATTTCCTTTTTCTCGTCTCTTCCATTCCAGGGGCACCACCATCTGCAACGCGTGGGACGTCCCAAAGCAGTACCTGGACCACTGACATCTGGTGCTAAAAGGCCCAAGACATGGCAATCGCCCTGGTAGACAGAGTGGTGACCCGGATGGGTGCCTCCTTACCCTTGCAAGTGTAGGCTGCATGACTCCCCGCCTGATCCATCTGCTGAGAATGGACCTGACAGCCACCAGGCCCCTCTGTGGTCCTTCAAGGATCACAAACAAAACATCCATATGGCGTATCTTATGCTTAGATGGCAAGTAATACTTCAATGCCCTGACAACATCCAGCGAATGCAGGAGCCGCTCCTTATGATGAGTGGGGTGCAGAAACAAAAATGGCAGCACAATATCCTGATTTAGATCGAAGGGAGAGACCACATGGGGAAGAAAATCCTGTTCGACATGGAACACAGCCTTGTCATCATGCAGCACAAAAGGGCGACTTGATGCCAGCTCCAAAACCCGCCGGATGGAGGTGATCGCAAACAGAAAAGCCACCTTCAAAGTGTGTGACACCAGAGAGGCCTCTTCAATGGGTCCAAACGGGGGCCCCTGAAGCGTCGATAGTACCAGGTAGAGGAGGAACCAAAGAGCGCCACGGGGGGGGGGGGGGGAGCATGCACAGCGCCCTGCATGCTAGCCTGTACTCCTGTTGGCCTCTGGAAAAAATGGACAAAGCTGAGACCACCCTTTGTTGCCAGACCATTTTGCACTATTTTGTGCTCCACATGTTCAACTGTGATTTTTGAAGGGATTTCCATGGCTTCCCCATAGAAATTGTATATTTTTTTTTTCCAGGAAAGTCTGGGCTTTAACAAGAAATGTCTTGTTTGTCATTTTCTAGGTGTATTCCCAATATTTTTGGGTGAAATATGTGCAAAAAAAAATAAAAAAATCGATTTTTTTACAAATTGTAGTTTTTTTTTGTAATTAAAAAATGCAAGTTTGTCAATAAAATCTTATTGCATGTGAAATCCCAATTTTTCCTGGTTACAGCGATACCACATATGTAATGGTAGACACCCTTTCCTGGCCAGGAGACTCCCCCGAACTGAAACTTTAGGAGATTTTCAGACAAAATACAACTGTGCTAGGTGTTATACGCACATTGCAGTTTTGCAAGAAAAACAACCCTTTACATTTGAAATACCCCCACAAAATATATATTATCTGGAAGTACACACCTCAAGCTTTCTAGTTGAACCAGGCTTGTTCACGTGAGCATAGTTATCGGGAAGTAATCCCTCAATTAATTCTTTGGTTGCACAGGGTTTCCCTAAAAAAAGAATTTAAAAAGCAGAATCAAAGCCACATTTTCCTAAAAAAAATATGCAAACAAATCTGAAAAAGCAACATCCCCCGAACAGAACAATACCCAACATGCATAGGTACTGTCAAGGGAAGAGTTGGCACCCCAAAGTAAAGCATGTGCGTAATAGTAATTTTACTTGCAAATTTCAGCTCTGCAGACAAAGTGAGCACCTTGTGCTTTTTCTACCAAAACAACCCTTTACATTTGGAATACCCCCCATAAATTATGTATTACCTTAAAGTACACATGTTTTACTGTATCCAGCCCAGCTTGTTGTAGTGGGCTCATCTTTCTGGAAGCAATCCCTCGAAGAATTCTTAGGTTGCACATGGTTTCCCTAAAAAATGTATAAAAAAGCAGAATAAAAAACACCTTTTCCTAAAATATTAATATACAAACAAGAAAAAACATGCTAAATGTGAAAGCGCAAGGAAAGCACAAGGTCCCCCAAGCAGAACAATACCCAGCTACTTTTAACCCTTTTAATTGCTGGCCGACTGGAAATTTTGTTGACAGGTTAATTCTTACTATTTTTATGTTTAACCTTGATTTTGCAGGAATTACCAGGAAAATTATATATATTTTTTGTGGCAAAGTTTAGGCTTTAACATGAATTGTCTTGTTTGTAATTTTTCTACAGTTTTTTTTTTTATATTTTCAAGTAAAAAAATATATATATATATTTTTAATTGTCTCATTTATTTTAAATAAAACATTTATATTATTAAAGAAAATCCCCATTTCACCCGATTACAACGGTACCACATATGTATCGGTAGCCCTCATTTCCTGTCCAGGAGACCTCCCAAACTGAAAAGAGCACTTTATAACATTTACAAATAAAATACTACTATCCACACTATAAAGGATTAATTTTAAAAAATTGGCGTGGGGTCCCCCTTCCCGTCATAGCCTAATAGCCCCATGCCCTTCTGCCCCCCCGACCTTTGGGGAGGCAGGTAATGGGGAAGCTTAGGGTTAATGGCAAGTCACCCCTTTAGCGGCAGGTGTCTTGCCAGGTCCAGAGCCTTGTGAACTGGTGTAGGGGTCTCATGGACCCCTTACCAGTTCACAAAGGGTTAACAGTGAAAAAAAAGCACATAACACAGTAAAAATCACTTTTTTTTTCTTTACTCACCTCCAATCGTCAGCTCCTCTCTCCCTCACCGATCCGATGACAGATGTGGTGAGGAGGGGGAGGCAGGGGATCAGAGGTTCTCCTGCCCCCTCTCCTCCTCTGCCCAGCGATGGCGCATGGTGACATCATCTGCCCAAAGGGGCATCATCATCACCCAAAGGGGCGGGGCCACTTGTGATGATGGCGGCACTCGTCGGCAAAGCAGGGGGAGAGGGCCTGTCAGGCTCTCTCCTGAAGACTTAAGATTCTGGGCAACACGAACCGCCTATTCTACTCGCACCAAGCTAAGAAGGCCTTCCAAGTCCTGTAATAAATTCTGGAGGATGACTGCTATTGTGCCCGAAACAAGGTCCAAATTATTGTGGCAGACAGATCCCTCTCTTCCAAGATGCTGGTCTCAACAGCCAAGCCGCTAAAGCCAGCACTCAAGAATTAGAGTGCTGCAGAGACCAAATCGCTTGTCCACTGGATATCTCAATGCAGTAATACCTGAAGTAGGGATCAGGGTATGCAAAGCCAGACCTGAAACAGGATCACCTCAGTTGGTGAAGAAGACCAGACCTTAACCAGGAAGAGATACTTGGAACCCAAAACCTTGGGAAGAGATGGAAGCTTATCCAGCTTTTCCCACTCCCTCTTCACCAACCTGTCAAAATTGGAAGCTGGGGATAAACCTGACCCCCACCACTGCAAGGCGACACCTCCCCTTCTGATTGGGCGGAACTGAAACCAGAATTGCTAAAGAGGTTCTTGTCCTCAAGCTAGAAACCTGCATATGCTTACGTTTGGCAGTAGTCTTTCTACCAGAATGCTCCCGGTGTGGTGTCGAAGGCTACTAACCAAGCTCTTAAAGCGTGGCACCCTCTCTACCATGTCCGCAGGAGGTATCTCATCTGTCGGCGTACTCTATGATGAAAAGTGACCCGGAAGGGCTCCGGAGGGGGTATTCCACTCAGAGTAGCCTGAGCAGGAAGTCACAGAGGATGTTGGATGGTCCGGCAGAGAGACAGATTCGCCAACAGCATAAGCCACCGCAGGACGAAGGAGCAACCGACACACAGGGGCCACTCACTTGAGGCCAGTAGCGCCTGACACATTGGACATGGCACCACCCCCATTACATTACAAAATCCCGGTGCCTCTGATGCCTACGACATGGTATCAATGGCTGCTCTAATTACTAGCAAAGACAGCTAATCCTGCTAATCCACACACCACCCCCTGCCTGTCGCTAATGGCTGACCTGTCTGTCACTAAGCAAAGATACATTTTGTGCGATAGCTCTGCACTAAATGGGACAGGAAAAGTACTCAAAATCATCTCAGAAGACTAAAAAAAAAAAGAAATACACCAATAAATAAATACATCAATCAATATATACATGAATAAATATTAAAATCAATAAATAAATATCTGGTGCAAGCAGGTCTCAGAGGTTTGCAGCGTATTCTTGTAGGCCCCAATACTTCTACAAGAATGGTGAGGACTAGAACACATTGAGGCAGTCACAGATTATATACAGAGTCCTCTACCTCACCCCCTTACAATCAGTAAGGCTGTCCCACCAGCCATAGGTCATGGAGTCCCTAATTCTCTATGAAGACACCCCTGGCTGGGATACTGTTGTCCATCCACCTGCCCCTGTCCCAGTTGCAGACATAGGGGTTCCCAGATGCACAGCAACTTATGTTGTAGGATGAGGACATGACCAGCGGACCATCGCAGTACATCTACGATGAGGATGAAACCCAAGTGCTCACTGCTGTGGCCCTCAGCAATGTGAAGGCTGAGAAGGAGGGTAGCTGGGAGGAGTGGGTGGAAGATAGTCGAGGATTGATGAAAAAGTTCTAGACCAAATGTGGAATGAAGGCAATCCCCAAGAAGACAGCCCCAAGCAGCCATCACAAGAGGAGGAAGAGTGCCAACCATCAGCAGTCAGCCCATTGCTACTACTGCCTGCAAAGCAAACAGAAAACCATTGTTATAGCATTATTATTTTTATATTTTTTCTTTTTTTCATCTCTCCTCCACCCCTTTTTTTCCTCTGGTGCAAGTGGGCACCAGAGTTCTTGCAGGCCATAAATATGGAAATCGTCATCAAACTTGATAAAAGGTCAACTTGATGAAAGGAAACCAACTGAAGGTTTGTTTTCCACTTGATGAATTACCATGTCAGTCTTTTTTGAGCCATCTTCTTTGGCATATTCTACTTGCTTCCCAATTAGGCTGTCCACAGCCTCTCCTGGCTCTCATTCTGCTGAAGGAAAATCATTAGAGTCAGACAGGATACAAAGATCTTCTTTATAGTCATCTAAAAGTTGATAAATATACACACTGAACAGCGTATTTTTCATATGTTATATAAAACCATGTGTTTATGCCCAGGCACCTGCAAAGCAAACAAAAAAACACACACATATTCCGGTATATATATATATATATATATATATATATATATATATTAAAAAATGTAATTAAAAACTAGGAAGGCCCATCTTCCCAGGTTCCAGGCAACTCCTGACGTGGCTCACAGGGTGGGTTGCTGGATCGACAGCAGCCAGCCAAGGAACTGTTTTGGAGACTTCAGCTGAGAACTTTTCCTCACAGCTGGATTTTAGTATAGCAAAGTACACCTTAGCAAATTAGACTAAGTTGTGGTATAACAGTGTACAGTCACCCTAGTGCTTAGAGCAAGTTGTAGTATAACAGGCTACACCTCAGTGCTTAGACCAAGTTGTGGTAAAGCAGCGTACAGTCACCCCAGTGCTTACAGCTAGTTGTGGTATAAGGGAGGACACACTCACCCTAGTGCTTACAGCTAGTTGTGGTATAGGTGGACACGCTTACCCCATTGCTTACATCTAGTTGTGGTATAAGGGGGGCACACTCACCCCAGTGTTTACAGCTAGTTGTGGTATAAGGGAGGACACACTCACCCTAGTACTTACAGCTAGTTGTGGTATAAGTGGACATGCTCACCCCAGTGCTTACATCTAGTTGTGGTATAAGGGGGGGCACACTCACCCCAGTGTTTACAGCTAGTTGTGGTATAAGGGCTCACACTCACCCCCAGTGCTTAGAGCCAGTTGTGGTATAAGGGGCACCCAGATCCCAGTAGTGACAAGCCAGAGGTATTAGTGCAGCAGTAGTGCCCTGTCCCTAAACCACTGCATCCGGAACCTCTCTCTATCTAAATCAGCGCTGCAAATGGAGCTGAGAGATGCGGATCTCGCCTTTTATATGGTGGGGTCACGTGTCCCGCCGGGTCATCCTTCTTCTGGGTCCGACCAAAACACCAAAAGTGCACATGTATTTCTAGTTGATATCCGTGTTTGGTTTCGGGTGCACAAACTCGCAAAGTTGGGTATGGATCCAAAATTTACCGGTTGGATCCACTCAACCCTAATGATAGGTAAACCAGTGGTGAATGTGACCAATGTCCGAGGAGTACATATTTCACATTTTCCTGACATGGTCTGATCATAACAGCATAGCAAACAAAAGTCCAGCAGTGTCTTTACCATCTATTATGCTAGGAGTAATATACACCAAATCGCTAAGTATAATTGTGCCTTGTTTTGTCTAAATAAATGTTCTGGCAGTAATTCCAAGTAATCTTTTTTGATAGAAGTATAGTAAATATGTTTCAGGCTCTACTACAACTAAGAAAGCATCAACACAAAGCAAAGGGTAAAGCATTATTAAAACAGGCAACATTTACTTGATTAAATGGTTTTATGTCTTCCTAATTTGGGATGCCCCACTGTGAGAAACCCCCCAGATAGCCCATACAAACTCTGGTCCAATTTCCATGGTCCTAAGGCGCATGCACGGGCTCTTGTCCAATCAGAGCCTTTTGCCGTGCATTTTTAATATTCGGCAAATAGCTCTGTTTAAGGCAATCAGGAGCAAAAGTGGCAACATCCCCAGTATCGTGTGCTCCCACCCCCAGCATATCAGAATAGCTGGGGACAAGAGCACTTGCAAAAACCAAAGATGGTGGGGATGTGGTCGATCTCCCTCCTTATTGTTTACAGTGCCTAGGGAGCCACGGGGGGGTTAGTTTTGCAGTGGCCGGGAGGGAGTTTCACACAGCAAAAGCCAGTGACTGACTCCATTGCATTTTGTTCCGCTTTAATGGTGGTCCAGATAAAATCAACTTTAAAGTCATCATGCCATGTGCTGCAATAATGATACAGCAGAATTCCTAATCAGGACTGAACCCTCAGATCGGCAGTCACTCTAAAGCAAGTACTGCTAGACCTGGACCAAGGTCAGGAAAATAATAACCTGGACCATATTAGGGCCTGCTCTCTCTAATATGGTCAGGGAATTGGTTGCTTAATCTGAAGAGAGAGAACGAGGAGGAGCTTCTTCACACAGGCCATCCAAAACATCAGGACAACAGCTGATGTTATTAGTAATATTTTAAATGATAATGATATTATGGATATTGCACTGTGTGTTTATTTACATGTGTGTGTGGAATATATAGAAACCTTGACCCCCGATTTGAAGTTCCATACATGCCGCTTGTCAAGTAGCAACTAGTAGGCCCCTACAAGAATGGAATAACCGTAAAAAGACATCTTATTTACCTATTGACCCCGTAGTGTGCTCCTTATGAGTGGAGAGCATAATGATATCTCAATAGATCTAAAGAAGCTTTTCAGCTCAGGGGTGAAACAGAGCAGCCCCATGAGAACCACACCAACCCACTTTTGAATAACTTCTATGTGTCTACACTTTAACCCTTTAAATGCCAAGCACGTAGTTTCTACGTGGTTGCTTCTCCTACCGTTAAGTGCCAAGCACGTAAAAACTACGTGCCTAGAATTTCCCCCTGCTAGTTAAAAAAATAAAAATAAAAAATACTCACCTAACCCCTCGTTGGATCCAGACGGGTCTCCTCTTTAATTCGGTGCCATCCGATCCCCCTGAAGCTGAAGTGCCAGGGGGGGGGGCAATCGGAGGACCTCCCAGTGAAGAGGAGACCCATCAGGAGGCAGCGCGACCATAGGTAAGTAAATGTCATTTTTTATTTTTTATTTTTTTTACAGTTAGCAGCTGCTGCTGCCGAAGCGGGGGGGGCCCTATTCCGGGGGCTCTCCTGAAGCCATCTGAGCCCCCGGTCCTCCGATCGCCCCCCCCGGCACTTCAGGGGAGAGCCTGAAAGGGCTCTCCCCCTCCTCTCCCGATGGGCGCCGCCATCTTGCCGTTAAGCCCCACCCCTTTGGGGGCGGGGCTTATGACGTCACTCCTGGGTGTCGTCCCGGCTCTCCTCGGCTGGGCAGATCCTCTGGCCAGCGATCACCAAGGCATCCGACAGCTGATCAACACAGGAGCTGACAATCGGGTGAGGTGAGTAAAAAACAAGACATTTTTTTTTTTAATAAATGACATTTTCTGTTGTGTGTTTTTTTTTTTAATGTTAACCCTTTGTGAACTGGTAAGGGGTCCATGAGACCCCTGTACCAGTTCACAAGGCTGGGGGCTGGCAAGTCACCTGCAACTAGCGGGTGACTTGCCATTAATCCCTGCACCCCCAATTACCTGCCTCCCCAAAGCCCAGGGGGGGCAGAAGAGCCCGGGCCCACACAGGGTATGTGGGCTTGTAGGCTGCAGGGTGGGGGGCCACAAAAGCTGGCCCCTCCACTCTGTTCCTACAAGCCCCCATAGCTGGTCCCGGGCTGGTTATGATGGGTAAGGGGACCCTACGTCATTTCTTTTTTGAATTTTAAGGATTAGGGTTAGCTTAACCCTAACCCTTGGAATTAAAAAAAAAATGGGCTCCCCCCCCCCCCCCCGGGAGGGGGGACCCTACGTCATTTTTTTTTATTTTTAAGGGTTAGAGTTAGGGTTAGCCTAACCCTAACCCTTAAAATTCCCCCCAAAAAGCCCCCCCTGGGAGGGGGAACCCTATGTCATTTTTTTTAATTAACTCCTTATGTTTATAGTGTGGATAATAGTTGTATTTAATTTGTAAATATTATAAAGTGCTCTTTTCTGTTTGGGGGGTCTCCTGGGCAAAAATGGGGGGCTACCGATACATATGTGGTACCGTTGTAATCGGGAGAAATGGGGCTATCACATGCAATATGGTTTTCATTAAAAAAAAAAAGGTTTTATTTAAAATAAAGGAGACAATTTTTTTTTTTTTGTTTTTTTACGCAAAAATATTTAAAAAATAGTAGAAAAATTACAAACAAGACATTTCATGTTAAAGCCTAAGCTCTGCTGCAAAAAATATGTGTATAATTATTCTGGAAATTCCAGCAAAAATCACGGTTAAACATGGCGCAAAATGGGGAAAAATGACCTGTCAACAGAGGGTGACAAAACTTCAAGTAGGCTGGCAATTAAAAGGGTTAATAGTACCGATGCATGTGGGGTATTGTTCTCCTCGGGGGACCTTGCGCTTTTAGATTTAGCTTGTTTTTTCTTGTTTGCATATTGATATTTTAGGAAAACATGTTTTTTATTCTGCTTTTTTATCATTTTTTTTAGGGAAACCCTGTGCAACCTAAGAATTCTTCAATGGATTACTTCCAGAAAGATGAGCCCACTACAACAAGCTCAGTACGCTTAGAAAGCTTAACATGTGTATATGGTTTATGGGGGATATTCTAAATGTAAAGGGTTGCTTTGGTTGAAAAATTGCAAGGTGCGCACTTTGTCTGCAGAGCTGAAATTTTAAAGTAAAATTACCGTTATGCTCATGCTTTACTTTGCGGTGTTTGGCAACTCTTCCCTTGACAGTACCTATGCATGTTGGGTATCGTTCTGTTCGGGGAATGTTGCTTTTCCAGATTTTACTATTTTTTTTTATTTTTTAGGAAAATGTGGCTTTGATTCTTCTTTTTAATTCTTTTTTAGGGAAACTCTGTGCAACCAAAGAATTGATTGAGGGATTACTTCCAGAAAACTGTGCCCATGTCAACAAGCCTGGTACGCCTAGAAAGCTTGAGGTGTGTACTTCCAGAAAATATATAGTTTGTGGGGGTATTTCAAATTTAAAGGGTTGTTTTTCTGGAAAAACAGCAAGGTGCGCTTAGTGCGTAGCATAGTTGTATTTTATCTGAAAATCTCCTAAAGCGCTGTTTCAGTTTGGGGGGGTCTCCTGGGCAGGAAAGGGTGTCTACCTATACATATGTGGTAACGCTGTGACCGGGAGAAATTCGGGTTTCACACGCAATAAGATTTTATTGACAAACTTACATTTTTTATAACAAAAAACACTACAAATTGCAAAAAATAGATTTTTTTTATTTTTTTGCACATATTTCACCCAAAAGTATTGAGAATACAATAAAAAGAAGGCAAAACAAGACATTGAATGTTGAAAAAAACAATATATAATTTTCCTGGAAAATCCTTGGAAATCCCTTCAAAAATCGAGGTTGAACATATGTAGAGCAAAATAGTGAAACGTGGTCTGGCAACAAAGGGTGACAAAAGCTGCAGGTAGGCTGGCACTTAAAGGGTTAAACTCACACATTTAAGTACATTTTAATTTAAGCATGTAAGTCACAGTCCCCTATGGGAGTTTTTGGAGAGATGTTTTATACATTTATTTGAATTCCCCATAGGGTGCTTAGATTTGAAAATGTATTTAAAAAAAAATGGAAGTCTGTACAAATTGGTAATCCTTTTAGTTTTTGAAAACTATGCAATTTTTTGAGAGGCTAAACATGGAGAGACTGTTCAACCTATTTCATTCTTTATATTCCACACACACATGTAATTAAACACACAGTGCAATATCCATAATTTTCTTCTATTTATTAGTTCCCCCTGCACTTGATTGGGGTTTATGATAAAGCAGTTCTGCAGGAGATGGACAGATTTTTTTCAATAATCAGATCAATTATTCAAACATATTAAATGAACAATAAATTAACCTCTCTAAAGTTATCGTTGTGTTGAGTAGCAAAGTTCCCATAAATTAGAGAGGCTCTACTAAAAATCTAATAAAATTACTATCAGAAAAATAGGGTGCTAAGAACCCTGTTGGACCCATTGACACCAGCACCAATGTTCTATGAATTTCTGACAGAAAGTCATGCCCCAAATATACATTTTTAGAAGTTTTAGGGAGGAGCCTGCAACTCATCCTAGAGGAAAGGAGGGAGTGTCACACTAGTGCATAAAGATTTGAGAGCTCAGGGCCCTCCTTGACTTTCTTCTGGGGGTCATGTTGGCTGTGTGGAGGGGGACCAGGAATCCAGGAGGTCTAACACACCCCCTGTTGTGTCTGCATCACTGCATAACATTTGACTGCAATAAGGTTACTGACAATACACTTTAACTGCTAATCTTGATTGTAACTACTCACTTGTACTTGCCCTTTTGACCTGTATATATATATCATTTTTCTTAGGAAATTGTTATTGCTCCGGAATTGCCCTTGTGTGAACCCAGACTTAAAGAGGAACTATGGTAACTGAATGATCACGTGACCGCAAGCAGCCTATCAGTGTGTCTGGCAGCTGAACTTCCACGGCCATCATCTGATGTGTGAACCCATACTTAAGTTAAAGAGGAACTATGGTGACCGAATGACCACCTGACCGTGAGCCGCCTATCAGCATGTCCGGCAGCCGAGTCTCCATGGCCATCAGGATGTTAGGCTGCTCCATGGCAGACGTAGAAGAGAAATCCTGGAAGCAGTGCCAGTCCCAGGACTTTTGTCCATGCGCATGCTAAATTTCTTCCACCTTATCCCTTATAGGAACAGTGTAAAATGAGCCATTTTAAATCATCTCAAAATGCTGTGGGCTTGCTATGTTTACTTGCACTGAGGGCACCATGGGACAGAGTGGATGCCAGACACATTTCTTGCGTCCTGGAAGAAATAAATTGAAAGGAGGGGCAAATTTTAGAGATCTGCAAAGGTTTCTATCTAGCACTGCAGGAAATAGAGGAGAGGCACACAAGATAGGCATTAGGGTAGCTGCTTGCTGCCTTGATTGTGGTCGTCTCGACAGTACCTTAGAATACTGAGGTAGGGGGTAAAGGAAAAAATATAACTGCCTATTGTCTGGAACCCACAGATTTAACTCAAGTAATTCATTCTTATAATTCAGTCTTTATAAAATCTAGAGCAGTCTTCCCCAACCCTCTCCTCGATCGCCACCAGTAGGTCATGTTTCCCACATCTCCGCATAGCTGACTCCACAGTTGTGTCTGAGCACTAATTACTTTGCCTGAGATCTGCAAAATGTGGCCTGTTGGTGTCTCTCCAGGAGAAGGTTGGATAACACTGATTTAGAGTATATAACAAGTCAGCAGGGCAACAGAAACTAGGGATCAACAAAGGCAATGTATCCATCATGTCAATATATACCCATGCTTTCAACAAATCCTTTGCAAAAAGAGAAAATCCTGCTCTTCTGTTTCATTCAAGGACATATATGTATACAAGGATTTGCTTCTTCCTGCTGCAATTTTCTATTACTAATGCATCCAGCAGTTTTTAATTACAGATCTATATCTTGTGGTAGATATAATGTGTCTCTCTATGGTCAGGTTAACTGCAGCCCTTTATTTTCTATTGTAGATAATCAAGCTCATTTCCATGTTTTATATATCTAACAAACACATAAAGACTACAAGATTCACTCGAAAACACCCCAGACATATTTTTGTGTGGCAACGCAGTAGACATGACTGATATATTATACAGTACTTTATTTTTGCTTTTGGTGACATACTAGACTAATAGAATTTTGCCTGTTTTTTGTTAAAGAACATCTAAAGGAAAAGTACAGTATGAGATCATCGCATGATCGTTTGAATCCTTACAGTCTGATCTCAAAAAAGCGTGTGGGTGTTTCCCGACTCCTGGTCAACAGCCATGTCTGCAGTTTTATCAATATCAATAAATAACAGACAGAGATTGTACAAGTTCTAAATAGGCCTGTAAAGGAAAGTGGGTCTATTTCTCTGCCTATCTGTATGGATTACGTCCACCTTAAAACAGCCGGCAGCCACTTGCTGTTCCCAGCAGGGCCATACCAACTGGATGACAGCGGTTACGTGGGCCTGGGACTTGCCCCCAGTGGATCCAGTCACAGAAGTGGTATGTTTTCAGGGTATGGACAGCATAGAAATCTGCTCCCTGTCCCAGAAGATTGATGAGGGTTTTTAAATGCAGGGAAGATCAGACTATAACTATAGTTAATTGACATGGTACCCTTACCCTTTATGTACACTACATTAACACTCTCTAGTTATTACTAGTTATTACTACCAGAGCAAAAAGGGAGTCCCACAAACCTATCCCAAATAGAGACCAGTGGCACTACATTCTAGGTTCAAAATTGTATACAGTTTTATTGAAAAATAAATGTCCAAACACATACACTATACAGATTAAAAACAGTCTAAAACACATAGAACATAAACAGACCTGGGGGGGGGGGGGGGGGGGGAATCACATATCTGCTGTTAGCGGGCCACCTATTATTAAAAAATGGTATTTAGAATGATAATCAAATTTAAGTCCTCTTTAACCCCGCTGGGACAAATACTGTGCTCACTATCTAAAAATATAAACGATCATAATCCACATTAAATACATCTGTGCATAAATAATAAGAAAGTGCCAATGTGCTAAAGTGCTTCTATAATTAATACGGACCAGCCGGGTAGGGAAAAAAAGAACAATCAGACACAACATAGAAGAAAGTCTCACATGTCCGGTGACCCAGCAGTCCACCCCCCACTCGCCGCCAACGCGGTGCGTTGCGTGACGTCAGCGCGTCACTTCCTCGGGACAGATAGGCACATCGGAGAACCCCAAAATAGCCCCTTATATACTCACCCGCCCTGCGCAGGGAACAGCCGAATGTGCCCCTGCCGAAAGCGTGTCAGCAAGCTTAACTCCACTGACACGACCCCGCTGGAAGCGCGTCAGAGGTATGCGTTCCACAACAAGGAAGTGCACCGCCCAGAGCCCATGGGTCGGCGTGCGCACCCTGAAGGAGTTCCCGGCATGGGACAAGGAGCGAGGACGGGCGAGCATGCCAGGGCACCAGGAGCCGATGCATTAACAGACAAAACAGTATCTCATAACTACAACTATATACATGGGATATATCATTGATTATTTTGCTGAATGATGAAAAACATTAAATAAACATGCCTAATATCTGACACAACTAGAACTATAATAATTCTTGATAAAGCTATATCACCCCAGATCTACAAGTACCTCCATGATATTATAATCATGAACGGCCATATGCATAATTCAAAATAGAGACCTACATACACAGTTAGTGGGTGATCTAATGATATTAAAGGCAACACCTGTCACCGATCTTGGTAAACCCAATGGGCATATACTAGCATATCAAAAGTAGACAGGGACATGCACTAAGAATACCTATACCGCCCAGTGGGCTGCTTGCTCTAGTACTAAGCCTGCACATAAGGCTAATTTTCCTAGCCATAGCTGTATTTATCTCTACTGTAAGCAACCTGATGTTTTCGGCTTTAGCTGACAAGGCTCTAATATTACAACTAGTAAAATATATAACCACAAATAACAAGAGACTAACTAGACTACCCCATGGGTTAATGCCTATGTTGCAAAACCTAGGTACTCAACTACATCTACTGTAGCTGACAAGACTATTGGGTTACACCCTGACCCATAATATGTAGAGTTTTGGGTTCCAAGTTAATTTTACCACTGCAACATCTTCCATTGGTTATATTGCCAAATCCCCGATTCATACATCCACCATAATTTCATATTGTGCTATAAACTAACACGAGACTACATAAGTACCATCCAGTGGAATATACATAATGTGACCATGTGCAAACAACTCATAACCTGTATACCAAAATCTATATCTCGTGCTTATATAAACCTAAAATAATTGTGAACTCAACATAAACAAAGCTAATAAGACATCTAAAGTGAATAATTCCTAATAAAAACCTCATGTGCCCAAGAAAGATGTGAAGGTCCGACGGGGGCCTTCTTAACATCACCTCCACGTGGACCAAGACCTTTTCCACGTCAGTAACCCTTAAGCTACTCAAATCACTGTGATGTACACACAAAAAATGTAGGGCTACCGGAGGAACTATTTTGCCCTGTTGTACATTTCTTGCCGCCAGACGGATGCTGGATATGTGTGCCTGTAACCTTGCTTTAAGGCTATTATGGGTTTCCCCCACATACATTTTGAGGCAACTGCACGTAAGTGCCTAGATGACCCCTACAGTCCTACAATTAATAAATTGTGGGATGGAAAACTTCTTCCCTGTCTGTAGATTACTGACAAATTTGTTCTTACTCATATGTGGACATACTGAACAGCCACCACATGGGTGGTTACCACTCACCTTGCTCTGATCCAGTAACTAATTGGAGGGTGCGCTGAAATGGCTAGAACACACCCTATCCACAATATCACTGACATTTTTTGTGATTTCTGATTTTATTAAAAGCATGATTTCTTTTGCAAATACAATAAATATAAATATTAACATTAAAAGATGCTGTATACTGCATTTTATCCTGCAGTGCCCACTTGTTTGAAGCCTTAGCATCAGACCTCAAGCAGCATAAAGATTATATGAAAAGCACCACACTTAGGGCCTTATTTATGATGTGCGCCATTTAGCATTTTTCTTGTAGCTATAGCGTCAGTTTCGGAGCGCCTGGATTTTTGTCTTTTCTTATATTGGCGCTAGCAGTCGCTGAGCAAAATGCTAATTGAATGGCATTGATTGTTGCACTAGATATTGGCCGGGCCTATGTCAGCCCCTGTTGGACCCAGCTGACAATTATCCCAGCACCAGTGATCGCCACTTTGTACCACTATTTTTCTGATGCTTCACAGCATATTAATGAATTCTTCATGCCTTGAAAACTTTGGCGCAGCATTTTTCCAATGCTGGACAGCATGTCATCATTACAGTTACAAGAAATCCCTGCTGGTGACAAATAGAACTTTACAATGAGTTTAGACTGTTTTAGTTGTCCAAATTACAGCTATTTAAGCAAAAGAAGCCATGGAAATCAATTTCAATAAATCTCCAAAAATTACACCTTGTGACATCTTGGTCCTGCGTTTCAATTACTCACAAGTCACAATGCAAGCTCTGTACAATTATTGTGTAATATTAATTATAACTAAGCATAAAACCCTTCACACCAGTTCTGCCCATTGTGCTCTATGGGATCTTAACCTACAGCGGCAGATAAAATCTGACTCAACCAGAGTGCCCGGCGCTGCAACCTTTTCATCGCTTGTAAAAAATGGTGGCCGCATTGGCACTGCCATTTTTTAATTTCTTAAATTGCACGCTAAGTGCCACTGAGGCCTAAAAAGTGGGGCTGTGTGGCACTGACGCTTCTTATATAAGGCTCCCTGACTTGCAACTTAATGTATCTGCAAGTATCTTAGGATGCTGACAGGTGGAAAAGAAAATACAAAGATGGTTTATCTCACTCACAGAGAAAACAACATTTTTAATAAATGCCAAATGAAAAACCAAAAGGTCATACCTTTAATATGTATAGACTTTATTCCAATGTATAAAACAATGCATGTAGTCTTTCAAAGTCTAATATTTAGGCCATAAATAGGTTATAAATCCTCCATATAATTACTTCTAATATTAAACATAAATCAATCCACACTTCTAATCATTACAAAATAATGAAAAGAAATTACCACATTCCCAGGTACTGTGCTGTTTGCTACTTTGCAACTCACTTGCAGCTTCAGCATAATGCTCAATTATGGCCTCGACCCTCTGCTTTCTATTATGAGCATTCAACTCCACTGAAGACACCTGTTGTTGTCGACACTTTTTTACATGTTACACCCATAAGAGACCACATGTGCCATTGCAGGGAGGATTATATAAGTCCAAGCTGTTTCCAAGGTTTTCCCTGGTCTCCCAAGGTATCTCAGGGTAACACCTGCCAAGGCCAATGTAGTACTTGGCTTGTCTGAATAACACAGCAGAGGAGGTCCCTGATCCAGAGAGGCCAAATGGATGCTTTTATTAAATAGCAACATTGAAAGTAGACTTTAGGTCAAGAAAAAAGCCAAATGGAAATTATTTTTTTTACTAGTGATAAAACATGTGGGAGGGGAAGTAGTGTTTAACCCTTAATTTAGCTACTTGTTAACTGCTAAAGAGGTCCAAGGAGCCCTTTTATGTTAAGGGGATGAAAACAAACGGAAACATGAAACTATAAAAATAGAAGGTCCTTTTTACTATGCTGCTCTGAATTTAGTGTTTTCTGCATGTTTCCTTGATAAAGGGGCCTGGCGTGACTCCAAACATGACATTGGCATGCGTGCATGCTGTATTTGCCTAATACACTCATCACTTGCAATCAGGGGCGGACTGGGATTGAAAAACAGGCCGGGACTTTTTGGGTCACATATAGTATGGTACTTCACATGTATCTATATATACGATAATTCTGTGCACTATAAGACGCACCAGGCCACAAGACACACACAAGGTTTAGTGGAGGAAAATATTTTGAACCAAATGGTGTACTGAAATTCCCCCTTGACCAAGAACCTAATAGCAGGCAGTGTGAAGACCCCACACACAAAAAAAACCCCTGACAACAGGCAGTTTGCACAATCCCCCCATAACACGTAGAATACCGAATGCCCCCAATCACTCTATAAGTCCCACACAATTTTACTGGTGATTAAAGGGGACACACACAGTGGGGTATCCCAAATCACAATGCCCCCACCTGGAGGAACAAAACACAAGAAAGAAAATTTGGGATGCCCTGCTGCAAACTCTGCCAGTGGCCCGCTCTTCTTACACTGAGCCCACAGTGCAGGTGTGGCTGTCCTCCAATCAGCTTCTCCGGGCATACATATTAATGCGTGTCTGGAGAAGCTGAATGGAACCCTAGCCGTCAACAAGGCATGCGCACCCTCCCCCTCTCAAAAGTCACACATGCAGTCACAGTCTGTCCAGTACAAGGAGCTGTACGAGGAGATCAGTTGCAGTCCATTAACAACAACAGTTACCAGTTGGACCCAGTCCCCAGAGGACACACATACTGTCCTCCCCAGAAGACAGACACAGTACCCCAGAAGACTTGAGTTAAGAAAACAGAAAAAAAATTTACGTTATGAGCCGCGAGGGGCCCCATTTAATGTAATCCACCATCACATTTAGTTACACCACTGCCCAGTATTATCAACCCCTCCTCCACACAAGTCACATAGCGGCACCCAGCACTCATGGTCTCCCAGCAGTCACACGGTTAATAGGAGAGGCAAGCAGGCAAAGTGCGTGACACAGCCCCCTCACCAACAGCTCTCCTCCTTCCTTTGCTGGTCATAAAAGTGCTTTAAACAACAGATAAAATAAGGAAAGCAATGCTGACCCTGGTGAAGAGAAGTGAAGACTGAATGGGAGCTGCTCAGACACCAAGCGGAGTGCCAAATGAGATTGCCCGCCCCAGGAACACTGAGGGGGGAAGGGAGGGCTGCAAAGGCTGCACGGGGGTCACTCCATTCAGCTCACAGGGAACACTGCTCTAGGCGCTCTGTGCTGCAGTCTAAGATGACCGGGCTGCAACACAGAAAAGAGCCTTAGTTCCGCATCTGCGTGCAGTCAGCACAGACGGACCCAGAGAGCTGCGAGCGGCCATAATGCAAGCTCTTTCCTGTGTTGCAGTGCCGGCTGTCATAGGCTGCAGCACAGGTCGCCGAGAGCCACCAGATGGCCCGCACCTGCCCTTCATTCACCCGTCTCGCAAGTGACAGCCAGATCTGGGGTGGCCCAGCATGATACACAGGTGGAGCGGCCTACCGGGATTCTGCCCGGTACGCCCTATGCCCAGTCCGTCCCTGCTTGCAATTCTGTGGAGCGCTGGCTCTTTTGTGGATTTCATACTTGCATTTTCATTTACTGCTTTTCATTCCAGAAGAATTAAAGCCTGTAAAGACTTTACGTCCACTACCCCTACAGCAGTTTCCCTTCACCACAAGCCTGGAGACGGGCATCCCTATAATTATTACCCCAATAGTGATATACTATATATATAATATATAATATATATATAATAGTTATTATCCCAAAGTGATATGCCCACATGGGGGGGTAGAGAGAGTAAAGTATTTTGTGGCCTTATGTCCTGCTTAAAGTGGAAGATAACTGTGCTCTTATAGTAACCCTGTAGTTACCCTGTTGGTAACTATCATCCTCAGACACATCACATTAAACTGTAAGAAGAGAACCTTTCTATGTTACATGAGCTGGATCTCAGGCAGCATTATACTCTGCCACAGTTTTGCATTGCAGGGGAAATTCACAACTGCAGAGCAGCATAGTACACTATTGTGCATTTCACTGGAGTATTTCTATTCTATCACAACAAAAGTAGGATGCTGTCAAGGGGCCTTTAATTTGGTTTGTTGCTCAAATTATTATGGAAATTATGGTTAAATGTTATGCATAAATAACGCAAAACACCAGATAACAGTAACAGGTCAGGGACTTGTAAATATTCAAACAGATTTGTGTGAATTGTGTCTTTACATTTTACAATGCCGCCACAATGATGTTACATTTATCACATCAATGGTATTTTTACACCATCTGCCAGAATGTTGCATGTTCAATGTCACATGAGGTTTGCTACACCTGACCAAAGAACAGATGATTTGTGGATTCACAATGATACAGCAATGATTCTTACATCAACTTATTACATGGGTCACATGATCATATGCTAACAATTCTGTTATTATAGCTATTTGGGATATATTGCAGGTTTGAGTGCCCCATGCAGCCCATCACATTTATTTTCATCTGCAGCACTTGAGTTGTACTCCATAGTGAAGAGCTAATATGTAACTGCCCTATGAAATGGTCTGTTACATTATACATATATTTAAAGGGTACTATGGGCAGGCCTTCCCAAAATAGAAAATGCACTTTGTATTGAGTAACAGCTTAACAATGTATCTTTGTACTTTTACCCTTGGCTACTACTCTGGAGTTACAAACTAGAAGTGCGGCACTATTTCTCTTTCATGCTTTCTTTTTGTTACATTTGGAATGTACTATATTTTCTAATTGGAGCTAATAGGAACAAATTACCTTTGAAGTTTAATGTCATTTATCATGGTTATTTTTCACCATATGACCCCAACATTCAAATATTCTATACTGTTTAAGCCCTAATTTACTATCTTATAAATAGGTGAGGTCATGTCATCGTAGTAGTTACTGGTCTTCGAAAACAATAAATCAGTGGGACAAAATATAATTACCTGTCATCCAGTAAATAGTGAAAATAATTATATTACACTACTCATAATTGATGGGTATCATATTAATTAACTTTATACCAGGGCCAAATAGACCATGAAGTGCAGGCAATTCTTAGCAGGAATTAGCACACAAGATAAAATGGCTCAAGATCTGGCTTGGATGGTGTGTTCATAAAAATAAGAACAAAATATTTGTTACAAGGAGGTTAATTTGTAACACGGCTTTTTGGAAGTGCATAATCGTGCCTGAACCTAAAATCGAAACGTCAGTTAGGTACAGAAAATATATATTGTGGCAACCTCGGTAGTTTCAAGCACAAGTATAGAATTCCTGTTCCCGCAACACCCTGCTTTTGCTTTATATTATTTTATTCTGTATCACTTTTTTGAGCTTATGACATGGGATTTCTGAGCACCAAGGGGGAACTAGAAATATTGGTATGTCATGACAGACTCTGACTTTGCAAAGTTGCACAAGCAGGGGCATACATACTGTAAAGGCAGTGAAGGCAGGTGCAACTGGACACAACCTGGGGCTCAAAACTGAATGAAAGCCAGTAAGCCAAATAGTTGCCTTTTTTGATCCAGTAGTTACATTATTGGTGTATGAAAGAGGATAACAAAATGGGCCACATGAGGCAGAGGCTTTAAACTACTTTGATTGTCTTAAATGGTGAAATAGAGTAGACAACAAAACAAGGATGGGGCAAAGGAGACACTGATTGGACCAGCACAGAAGGTGTTTAACTTATAATAACGTGATAGCTGTAAGCATACAGCTCCTTGCATAGGTACACAACCTTCCAACCTCCAGCAACTGGGAGGTTCTTTGAAAAGTGAGCAAATATAAGGGCACACACAAGCAACATTGCTTGCTGGGAAAGATAGCTATGAGGTCATTTGGATCACCTGTGATCAAATGAATAAGGAAGATATCTTTAAGGTGATGGGCATAATTGTTGCTATGTTGGTCAATGATGAATAATGTGATGAAAAAAATGGTAGGTCCTAAGGTACTCATGGAGTACTGGAATATGAGGTTATTTATTCCATGGCCTAGTGCTACTGTCAAAAAATAGTCCCAATTGGCCACTGGAAGCATCATTGCAAGTGAACTATAATTGTAGGTATACAAATTTGGCTTCCTTGAGGGTCAGGAAGATTTCTCAGATTTTAATTTCTCCCTTGGAAATACTACACATACTGTAGTTGAAGCATAAGACGGGATGCAGACAGCAAAGCAATGGCCAGTGAAGGTCACAAAGAGCCTGAGATGGGCTACATTAAGCTTAGAAAGCGCCAGGTAGGATAGCAGAAAGTTGAAAACACATGAGTAGTGGTTGAAGAGATTCATAAATGCATGTAGAAAAGCGGCAGAGACATGCTGACCTTTGAACAAAAGTTTGCTTCCGGTACCCGAACTTGAGCTGAATCCAAACACAGTCCCTATTGAAATTAATGGGGACCAGGACTTTGGGTGTAACTCTGCCTCTGGGGGCCCCTCTGCCCACTCCTCACAAACCGAACGGAAAGGGCCCCCTGTCAAGGAGCCCCAAAAAGCAGAATCACGACTAGAAATGTAAGAAGTGTGGTGGCGGGTGTGGGGGGTGTGGGGGAATGCTTTAAATTAATGCAGCGTGTTCACCAGGAAGTGGCTGTATACTTACATGAGCCAGCAAACCAGTCCATGGTCCATCAACGTTCATTTGCTGTCAAATAGGGTAAGGACGGGGCTGCAGAAAAGTGATTGCCGCTCCCATGAGTGAGGGCACTTCTAGTGCCAGCTACCAGTGTCCTCACTCACTGGGAGCAGCGGGCACCTTTCTGAAGCACCAGCCATCGCCTATTTGACAGCAAAGAACGCCAACCGCCATCAAGATGACGGGGCTCAGGTCAGTTGAACAGCAGCTTCCTGCTGTTGCACACTTTAGGTGAAGCTGCTGAGCTGCCCATTAATCAGCTTTTCGGGGGCTAGGGCGGAACACCAAACTCGAACACTTATTTTTGGCTGTAGTCTGTGTTCGGGAACCTGAGCTTACAAAGTTCAGTACAAACCTGAACTTTCAGAACACCCAACATTGTTACCTTTTCTTCACTCCCACAGTGCATGCTTGGGTCACCAGCCAATCACTGCCCACCTTCCATTCGTTTTTTTACTATGCTGCTCTGAACTCAGAGTGGCAAGTAAAGCTGAATGCAGGGGGCACTCCGTCGTCAGAGGGACCACAAGAAAGGTGAGTTTTGCTACCATCCTTAGGATTTCATTCTTTGAGGCAGCCAAAATGGGGATGTCCCACAATGAGGGCGACCACCGTTCCTAAGTCTTAAAGACTCTAGGCCAGCGATTGCTCTTTTTTAAAGTTAGGCTTCACAAAATAGAGGATTAGCACCAATGTAATAATCACAAACTTTATTTTAAATGATTATACACTCTCATTCACTTATACTAAGTATTTGTAATGAATCTGTGGTTTGTAAACGTAAAGACCTGTACATTGCCAAATTAGTACAGTAACTTTGTTTTCCATGTAATAAGTACCTTGTCCTTAGCATTGAAAAAAACATATAAATCAGAATATTGCTTTTGCAGCTTTGTACCAATTGATGTCCTGTTCGGTGTCAAGCATGGTAGCGGTGGTGTGTTAATACGATTGCTCTGGGGAGTTTAAAGCACATGCAGACATTTTTATAAGCATGCTGCTAATGCTATTACATGTTGAGAATATTACAGGGGTTACATTATGCTTTTCATTTCATTATATCACACCGCAGTTCGAAATTGCATTTACTGGTATGTGGTGGTCAGCTTGTAAAGTAAGTTTAGTGGTTCTTGAACTTTTGTAGCTATTCTTCACCCCAGAATTGAGGGCTATGTTAAAATCATAATGCAGATAAAATAATTACACATGTTTTTATTAATGACAGCTGATGAACCCAGATGATATCTGTTATTTGTTAAACAGTACTGGATTTGCAAATATTGTAATTATCAGCAGGTTAAGAATTACTATTGTTAGTATTATGGTAAAGTATAAGTATTATGGTACAGTATAAAATCAATGGTGTTTTATGTTATTACTGCTTAAATGTGTAGTCATCAAAAACACATAAAGTTACCCACCAAAATCTAAAACAGCGACAAGGTTTTTCGCTCTTACACTTTACTTGTAATCTTTGTTCTTCACCACTTGGCCCCTTCCCTTGTTGGGTAAGCACACCAAGACTGAATTAGGTTGTTGAGTCTATGGTTTAAATAACTATGGTTGTGATACGATATTAATATAGGGCAAGAAATACACAAATAAAAAACAAAAAAAGAAAATGTTTTTTTAGGGATGTTAGAGGCCGAATGGGGGGGGGGGGGCAACTGGGCAATTGCTCTGCACAAAATGGGCTAGGGAAAGTACTCAATATAATCACAGAAAACTAAAAAAAAATTAAGAAATACACAAATCAATACAAATCAATACATGAATCAATATACATATAAATAAATAAATATTTACAAAATTAAATTACATTTGCATAATTAAATATATACATAAATGAGTAAATATTAACATATACATATTTACATCAATAAATAAATATCTGGTGGGAGGAGGCTCCAGGGTTTGCAGTGTATTCTTCTACACCCCAATACCGATGCCAGAATGGTGAGGTAAGAAAATTTGAGGCATTTTTAGATGGCTTACAAGGACCTGCAAAGCAAACAATACCATTACAAGTATTTATTGCATTCCGTGGCGCTGTATGAAAATAAAATTGCAAGAGGATGAGACACTGAATAATCTTCCCCATGTCCATGCCCAGGAACAGAAAAACATTTTTTAGTATTATTATTATATTTTTTCTTTTTTCATCCCTTCCCGCCCCCACTTATATATGTCCACAACATTTCCTGGCTCTCTTTCTGCTGGAGGAGAATAATTTAAGTCAGGCAGACTTTCTCCTTCTTTATAGTCTTCTCCTTCTTTATAGTCATCTAAAAGCTGAAATATGTATAGATCAGGGTCTTTTTCATATGTTATATAAAACCATCTGTTCTCTGCTCCACGTCCATGGCTAGACACCTGCAAAGCAAACAAAAACATTATTAGTGCTATAAAATGCTAAAAAATTAAAATAAATAAAAATTAAAACCCACAAAGACCCATTTTCTCAGGTGTCAGGCCACTCTGCACGTGCATCGCAAGGTGGGTCGCTAGACCAACAGCAGCCATGCAAGGGACAGTTTTGGAGGCTTCTAAGTAGGACATGTCCTCACAGCAAGGTCGAGAACATGCCATTTTCGCAGCAGTTTGGGAAATGAGCGGAACAGGAAGAGCGTGGAATAACAATAACAAAAATAGTTTTTACCTACAAGAGTTAAACTCCTGCAGGTTCCTACTCCATTCTTAAAAGTGAGGAAGTTGAGGATTTGGCAGCCAATTCTCTTATGAACAAGTTAATACATAAATGTTATCATTTATAAGTTTTACAAAGAGACCCAACATCTCCCTTATATTCTGTAAAGTAATTTGAAGAAATGCATCTAAAACCTGAGCTGCTTCAAGGTGTATATGCAATGGGATTCAACATACCCTCTAAAATACAAGAAACTGCTCTGCCTATGATGCTATCAGATCCTTCACAGAATCTAATAGCACAGAGCCAGTTGGGACTGGAAAGACGACTGCATTTGTCCTTGCAAAGCTTAGCCGAGTAGACCCCAAAAAGAAATGTCCACAGGGCATCTGCCTCAGTCCAACATTTTAACTGGATTTACAGACAGGAGATGTCATTGAAAAGATAAGAAAGTTCTGTGATGGGATAGAAATATAGTATGATGTACGTGGGAACAGGCTCACGAGAGGGAGCCTGTTCCCACCCAGATTATTGTCGGGACCCCACTAACAGTCCTGGATTGGTGCTTCAAGTTAAAGCTTCTGAATGTAGATAATATACATGTCTTTGTTCACAGCAGGGTGGCCTAGATTACATGAACCACTGCATGCCTCAGTGCCTGCAGAATGACCCCAGTGTTGCCCACAAAGTCAACAGGACTGATTACTGGGTGGCCACCCTGCTGTATTCTCACCATATATACAGCGCAAGCTGAAGAACAACCCAACCAGGGAGTCCAAACAGAACCGGGGCACTCAACCAGATAAAACATTAATTGAAATATTTATTGTATAGACTTATATTATGGGGAATGATGCATTTATATTAGGTTGAGAAGCTGCACATATTTTGTACTCATTTGACTTAATAATACTGATAGCATTGTGATTTATTTATTATTGATTAATCTTATATATGTATTGTAGTCTTATTTGCCCTGGGTGTTTTAGTGTTATGTTTTAAAGTGTTTTTTCATTGTGTCATTTGTGTTTTTTATACTTTTTGATGGCTTAGTCTATACAATAAATATTTCAATTAATGATTTATCTGGCTGAGTGTCCCGGTTCTGTTTGGACACCCTGGTTGGGTTTTTCTGTAGCTTGCACTGTATAAATGTGGGGAGCCCAGGGTGCACCTTCCGGATGTAATACAGTTTTGTAATTGTTAGTGGTGCCCTCACCTGCTTCTTTCTTGTTGTATTCCCACCATAAGGATAACATCACCTCCTTGATTCCAGCATTGCATTAGGATAGAAATTATGAAAGTGAAAATGGACTTTGGTGGATGCACTATTGCCAGCTGAATTTGAGGGCTCAATGGTGGCATGAGGCTGAGAAGTAGGAGGGGAATAACATGGGTCATTTGCATGCCACCAGTCATTGAAGCTAGGGACATCTCTGCACAGTATCCATCACTAGGGACCTGCAAAACAAACCCAAAAACATTATTAGCATTCTTAAAATGTATATTACAATAAATAAATGCAAATCCATGAGGCTCCCTCTGATGCTTCCATTGTCTCAACCTCTACCACCACCTTCACAACAAGGCCACCTGTCTCCCCCCTAAAGAATGGATGTAAGACCACCGTCATCACCACCAACAACACCACCACCAAGCCTGTCCACACCATCCCAGGGAAGTGTTCAGGTTTCTATTCTGCAAACAATGTATAGAAAGTGGAAATTTGGCCCATCCCACGCGCCATTCACGGTCTAGAATGTGTGTATTTGAAAATTGCTTGTTCCCATTCTAGAGATAGAGAGCTTTAAAAATCTTATGGCGAGGGAGCCGGTTTTCTCAGTTAGTTGGAGCGTGGTGCTAATAAAAATTATATGGCTGTTCCACAATACATCATTCCCAACCTCAACAACTTGTCTTGGCAGGCCATCCCTGTCCTGCACCACAGGTTATGGAGAATATGAGGTGTGCACTGTGCAATGTTATATGCTGCAAGGTCCATATCACAACTGACATGCGGACAGAGCATGGTCTGGGATGTTACATCGCTTTAACTTCCCACTGGATTAATGTAGTGGCGGACCGGCCTGTGCCCCAAAGCACTTTGCTGCATATACTTCCACCACCCAGGATTGCAGATCAACACTTGTTGCCTCCTGTTGCCTCCTACTCTGCTTCCTCCTATCCTGCCTCCTCATTCAGTCAGTGCCTGCACTACCATTTTCAGTCCACGCGGACAGGCCTGTGCCCCAAAGAACTTTTCTGCATATACTTCAACCACCAAGGATTGCAGATCATCACTTGTTGCCTCCTGTTGCCTCCTACTCTGCTTCCTCCTATCCTGCCTCCTCATCCAGTCAGTGCCTGCACTACCATTTTCAGTCCAGCCATGGGGAAACAACCAGCATGTGCTCCTGAAACTCATCTGTCTGGGCAAAAGACCACACACCACCCAGGAACTGTGAACTGGCATCCAGGAGCAGACAGATGAGTGGTTGCTGCCACTGCACCTAAAGCTCAGCAAGGTGGTGTGTGACAACAAGCAGAACCTAGTAGCCTACTAGCCTTGGGCTGAGCTGGGTTGAGACACATCCGTTGGTTGGCGCATGTGCTGATCTTGGTGGTGCAAAGTTTCTTAGACCATTATCCAGACATGCTGAAGCTGCTCTATAAAGTGTGTGCCATGTGCGAACACTTTGGGCATTCACACCCTGCTGCTGCTCACCTATCTGCATGACAGAGAAACTTTGACCTCCCCACCCACCACCTCATAGGTGATTTGCTAACCAGGTGGTATTCCACTTAACATACTGCATGTTGAAAAGGGTGTGTGGGACAGTAGCAGCAGGCAATTCAGTAAATTGGACAAATGGCAAGAGCTTGTGTATTATAGTTTGCTACATCACAAAAAAACGCAAACTCTGAGTATCTAAAGGCCTTTCTCACATTAGCTAAGTTCACCATCGGGGAGAAATTCTGAAGGTCACCCGGCTATTGGAACAAGGTTGCCAGCTACGTGAGACTCACGTAGTTGACTTTAAACCCCCATAGAAAAAAAGTATAAAAGTTAAAAACTCACCTGACCCGTCGTTCAATCCGGTCTTCTCTTCTGCTGGAGGGCAACCAATCCTCCCCTGGGCTCTTCTGGCTTTAATAAAGGGCCCAGAATAGCCCCTCCCACTTTGGCTGCTGCCACTGCTAAAAAAATGGCATTTATTCACTTGCTACTGCAATTCCTCCTGCTGAGTCTCCTCCTAACAGGGGGGGGGGGCTCCATTCGCCCCCCAGGCTCTTCCGTGGTTATCATTCACCCGCCTTAAGAGGCTTAGTAGCATCGGGTGATCAGTGGAGAGAGGGTTGGAGGGGCGAAGGGTTGTGATCCCTTGCCCCCCAGGCCCTCTCCACCAATCACCCGGCAGCTGTCTTCAGAACTCCAGGGTACAGGAATGCCAGGGGACAGCGGGGGATCGGAGGTAAGGAAAAAAATAATAAATGTTATTTTTAATCTGTGCGTGTGTATTTTTTACATTTAACCCTTTGTGAATTGGTAAGGGATCCATGAGTCCCCTATACCAGTTCACAGGGATTAGGGGTCTGGCAAGTCACATGAGTATTTGAAAGGCTTTTTAACACTTAACATTCCACAAAAATGGATTGCCTCCCCCCCCCTCCTATGTCATTTTTTAATTAACCCCTTATGTTCTGTTGCCCCGCAGGTATAAAAGGCTTACAGCAGCAGCAGGAGAGCAGAAGCCAGAGTGATCGACAAGGGACACGGTGTAAAATGGATGGGAGGTAAGTATTAATAAAAAAAAAGTAATAAATAATATATTTTTCCATAACAGGCAGCATGCATAATCCCCCAGTCACCCCATAAAAGGCAGCATGCAGAATCCCTACAATCACACAATAACATGCTGTGTGCAAGATTTGTGTGCAGATACCTCCAATCCTCCAATAACAGGCAGCATGCAGAATCCCCCCAATCAACCCATAACAGGCTGTGTGTATATTCTCCCCAATCACCCCATAACAAGCAGTGTGCAGAATCCCTTCCAATCTACCCCATAACAAGCAGTATGCAGAATCCCCATACCAGATAATGTTCAGTGCCCCAAAACAGGCAGTGTGGAGAATCTATCCCAGTCACACATAACAGGCAGTGTGCGGCATCCCACCACCCCAAGAACCCCATAACAGGTAGTATGCAGATCCCCCTCCAAGAACCCCATTACAGGCACTATCCAGTCTAAAACAATAATGATCTGCCACACCTGCCAGCATCAAGAGTCCTTGGTTGTAAAAGCAAAACGGCCCAGCCATGAGCGCTCAACTCACATCCATTTGTCGGTCAATAAGCATGCCAGCCTTAATCCGCTTTTAAAAGGATATAATATCCATGTTTATTCCATACAAAAATTCTTTAAAAGAATTCCATCCATCCCACTATCCAGTCTGGCCACCTAATGTCCAGTAGCTGAGCTGCTGCTGTGCCACACCATACACACTTATAAAGAAAAGTCCACTCACCTGACCAGTGCTCCCACAACCACTGATCATCCTCCCATCTCCAGCAGCCCTGGTTCCTGCTCATAGGTGGCCATGGCCTATGTAAAGTCAGCATTGATTGTTTTCAATGGAAGATGACCAGATGACCATACACAGGCCATGCCCACCCACAGGTATGATATAACCAAGTAACATTTTTCACCCTAAATGCACTTTTGTTAAAATTACATTCATTATGAAAGTTAAAATAAATTGAAATATTTCAGCCTGACATTAGTGACAATGTTAATTAGACTTCTTTGAAGATTTAACCCTATAAATGGCAAGCCTATAGGATCTACGGCGTTGCCTCTCCAACTGTTAACTTCCAAGCCCGTAGAGTCCATGGACTTGGCGTTTCCTGGGTTTGTGGCCAAAAAAGTAAAGAAATGCTCACCAGACATCTTTTATGTGGAGAGTAAAATGACATCATCTCACTCTGCCAGTGTAAAAGGTCCCACCCAGTGATGGGAATAAGCACAGAAGTCGGAGTGATCGGACGATACCGGGTGTGGTGGCAGTGGGCCCCGATACTCAGCCCCCCCGCATCAAGCTAATGCCGATCACTTCTGCCTGTCAGACAGTGTCATGGAGCACAGTGGTCAGTGATGAAAGAATAAATAAAATAAATTATTCTGTTTGTTTTTTTACAGTTAAATCTTTGTGAACATGTAAGGGGTCCTTGACGGACGGGCTGGAATGTCACCGGCCAGCAAGTGGGTGACTTGCTACTAGACCCAGCTCCATTACCTGCAACCTGAAAGATCAGGGGGGTGCAAAGGGCCTCCAGCCCATATGGTTTATGAGGGTCAGGGACGGCTGCTTGGCCTCTGCACCCTGGTCTACCATCCCCATAACTGTTGCTGATTTAACTCTTGATAGGGCAGATAGTGATGCTCTTTTCAGTTTGGGGTGTCCTCTGGGCAGGAACAGGTGTCTACCAATACATATGTGGTATTGTTGTATTCGGGAGGAATAATAATTTACAAACAATACGTTTTTTTAAAAAAACCTGCATTTTTTATTAAAACATTTAGCCCCCCCCCCCCAGCACCATTCACCTTTCCTGCCCAAATACCTTGACGTTGGCCTAGTTTTAAAAAATATGGTGGGGTTCTCCACTGCTGAAGCCACGCTGAGTTCGCCGATTGGCTGATCTCAGAGTCACGAAGTAAGTGCACCATGCGGCTGACTGCGACCCCCGTTTCCCTATGCAGGGAAATGTCTGGGCAGGGGAGCGCTGGCAACTGCAAGAAAGCCGGGAAAGTGGCTACCAGAGGACACAGCATCTGGTAAAGATGGGTTTACTGGTGACTCCCAGGGTTTCACACAGCGGGTCATCCCGATATAGGATGCCCCAGGGTCAGGCTAGTGGCCTCCCATGAAATAAGAAGGAGACACTGAAAACAAGAAATTTCATGTTAAAGTCCGAACTCTGCTGAAAAAAACTATATATAATTTTTCTAGATATCGCTGGAAATTCCTGCAAAAATCGCAGTTCAACACATATAGCGCTACATATGTGTAGATGCCATTACCCAGATTACCCATCATGCAATGCTTTGGGCAGATACTTAGAATGGTTTATGCTGCTGCCCCCTATAGATTAGCTAGGAAGAAAGGCATTTAAATGGAGAAGTTCAACCCTGTAAAAGTGTAATAGAATGTAAAATGTCGCCCCAGGATTTTATTGCTACCAGGAGAACCACAACCACAAGCTTAGCAGGATTTTTTTAAGCTATGGGGTTTATATGATTTTTTGATATTAAGTAATTTTGCAATAAAGCTTCTTTAGGAAATATTTCATAAATTTTAAATGAAGAAAAGTGGCTGAAAGAAAGTTACAGCTAGAGATGAGCGAACCGGTTCGGACGAACCGGAATTCGCTCCGACTTTCAGGAAATATTCGATTCGGCACGAACCCGAATATTTTGTGGTTCGTGCCGATCGAATTTTTCCTGAAATTAAAAAAAAAAAATGCCGGCATGGTGGGAGCGGGCCGGCTGGTTCCGCTGTCAGTGGGCCGGCATAGCCGGCCCGCTGACAGCGGAGCCGGCCGGCGGGCCGGTAAAGCCGGCCGGCCCGCTCCCACCATGCCGGCATTTAAAAAAAAAAAAAAAAAAAAAAAAGCATTTTTGCCGGCATGGTGGGAGCGGGCCGGCCGGCTCCGCTGTCAGCGGAACCGGCCGGCCCGCTCCCACCATGCCGGCATTTCAAAAAAAAGCAAACACTTACCTGCAGGTCCGGAGCGTGGAGGCCGGCGCCGCTCTCAGCTGTCATCTGAGGGCGCGTCATTAGAGGGCCCGCTCCCACCATGCCGGCATTTATGATGGGGAACTTCGTAAAAGTTCGATTCGGCCGAACCCGAATTTCTTTGTGAAATTCGGCGAATCGGCCGAATCGAACTTTTCAAAAGTTCGCTCATCTCTAGTTACAGCCGTAAGGTGCAAAAAAAGTGGCTGAAAGAAAGTTACAGCCGTAAGGTGCCAAAAAAAGTGGTTGAAAGAAAGTTACAGCTGTAAGGTGCCAAGGTGGCTGCACCACAACAATAAGTAATCAAATATACAGTTTACTGTAATCAGTATAAAAAACATCAAAAAGACCACATAAAAAGCTTGGGACATAAACCTACCTGAGCTTGAACTGAGCACAGATGGAAACTCCCACGTGAATGTGAACGTAAAGTGCAATGCAAAACAAAAGCTGTGCAAACAAACTCAAATAAATAATCAAATAGCAAAGTGAAATACAAGGATTGAAAAGGCAAGCTTTTCAAGTTATCAGTGAATTAAGATCATATTCAAACACAAGTGTCAAGTGCAAAGAGTAAAGAACTATAAATGGGATACTCAGTGTGTAAGGATGGCAGTGTCCCCCTGTGTACAAAGCCCACCCGTTCCCTAGCATTGTTGCTACTGCCTGACAGCTCACAGCATCAGGACTTTTTTTTTCTTCAAGAAAATAACAACAAACTCACTTACCTGAACATGCCCGCCATCGCTCCAGTCCAGTGGCTGGTAGCAGGTGCGGTATTAGCAGAGGTGGAAGCCGGCTCATGTAGCACAATCTGCTTCCCCCACTATACTCCTGCTGTGCAGGTGCCTGTGTCTCTGCACACCCTAGCCATTATTGTGCGGTGTATAGCACAGGAGCACTGTCTGCTGCTGCTCAGACAGTTCCCGCCAACAGCCATCGGACCAGAGCAATGAGTCACACTCACCTCCCCCTCCCAATCCCTGGAGCAGGTTTTCCAACGCCACTTCCCTGCCAAGTGGAGGACACAGATTTTTGTCCTTCGCCTGGAAGATAGCGGGTTTTTTTGAGCAATTCTAAAAATTCTATTCGGATGAACTCGAATTTCTTGGGGAGATTCGGCGAGATTCTTCGGAATTGGATTTTTAGGAAGTTTCGCTTATCTCAAGTCATATGCTCTGAAAGGCAGGGACTGGACTAGGAATGGTGTCAGTATTCCTCTAGTATTTCCAAGTCCATGTGCATTTGCATGTTTCCATGCATGCGTACATCCATGTAGACAGCTGCACTTCGTTCAAACAGACTATCCACCTCCGGACTTCGTTCAAACAGACTATCCACCTCACTTTAGCACTTATATTCAGAAGCCCAGATCCCAGTCTTACAGACAGTCCATTCGCGGGTCTTCCCATATGCCCTATTTATTGGAGGCCCTTGCAACCATGCTTTCCTATGGTATCTGCTTCCTTAATATCTGCAAAATTGTGCTCTCCATGTAATCTCTATTGCGACCCGGGTTGAACTCACTATGCCTGTGATCTACTTACCTGTTGACTACTTTCATTGACTCCACTACCTCACCTGTAACCCCAACCTCGGGTTTCCTGACTACGGCTTTGCCTGTTCCTAAAGTACATCAATATTGTGACTTCCTTTCTCTTGGGGATGACCCTGGTAGTGCCTGAAGCACAGTCTGACCTTCCCTGCGGTGGGCAACAGTGAAAATCGGGCCTGCCAGTGGAGTCCAGTCCCCGAGAGGAGGTTGTCTTGAGTACCTCATACCTGGAGCTCTGCCTGCTAGGCTGTACCCTGCTGCTTGCTAGAGACTGTTTCCTGGCAGCCCTGACAAATGGATACACCTTCTATCACGTTTCTATTCTCTATATTACATCTATCTTACAAAGAATTGAACTTGGTACAGGAAGCTGCATGCATGAACTGGAACCAGCCCACCTCTAATGAACAATCTAAGCCCTGTGTTGACCTCAACAGGGTGAATTCATGGCCATGCACCAAGAACCCCAAAACCATGTGCAAGTGCTTCCGCATGAGGAAACTTGCGATTCAGCGCCCGATTCATGGCACCATGTGATAGAATTGCGCATGGAATTCAGCTATTTTTATGTGAAACTGGCCAAGTTCTGTGTGCATTGTGCAGGCTAAGGCAGCCAATGGTCCCCATGGCCCGCAAGTTTCTCCCAAAGTTTTCTGTTTAGCAGTGGCAAATTTGTCTCTCTAGCTTCTATGTTTGAAGCAAATCTCTATTCTCCAAGCCATAGTGGATTCCCTGTGGCACAGGTCTTGTTTTTATGTGTAGTGTTTTATTTGGTGCTATCTTGATTCCTGTTGATCTACAGTGTTATGTTTCCCCATGTTTGGTCCCAGACGTTCTCTATATCCTTCCCTCACTGCCTTGTTTGTTCAGTAGGGTTGATTCAGAGAGACATCAAAAGACTTTCGTTTTTGTGTCGATCTGTTTTTTTTAAATTTTTCCCGCTCGCGTATGAGTGTACGAGCAATTCTAAGCATGCATCGCAAGCCTTCAGTAAAGTCTTCGTCGTTCGTATGCCAACGAGAATGTCATTTTCCAGCTTTCGTTTTCCGTTTATGTTACTCATGTTACAATGCAGGCTTTCGTTTTTGCCCTTTTTCCATCGTCTTCTCCCACGAATCATTTACGTTACACGTTAGATTCTGATTTCCTTTTTCTATAAATAATCGTCCAGACGAAAATCATTACGACTAGAGATGAGCGAACTTTTGAAAAATTTGATTCGACTGATTCGCCGAATTTTCCGACAAAAATCGTTTCGACCCGAATAAATTCGCGACGAATCGCTATTAAAAACGGCTATTTCTGAGCCTCCTAGAGCCTCAATAGGGTTGTAAACCATTCTGCCTTGCTGTAACACGCACAGAATGCGTGCTGGGTTAGTTAAATAATACTTTGAATAAATATCACATGCAGATCAGAGGCATCGCTAATAGAATCGCAGAGCGGCACAATTGCAGAGAGTTGAAGTGGCATCACTATGAGGGGCAGGAGCCCAAACATTGCTTTAAAGAGACACTGGAGTTGGCAGCAGCAGGAGCCCAAAACTTGAATGAATCACACCCTGGAGTTGGCAGCAGCAGCAGGAGCCCAAATATTACTTTAAAGAGACCCTGGGGTTGGCTTCAGGAGCCCAAAAATTGGATGAATCACACCCTGGAGTTGGCAGCAGCAGCAGGAGCCCAAACATTACTTTAAAGAGACCCTGGGGTTGGCCTCAGGAGCCCAAAAATTGGATGAATCACACCCTGGAGTTGGCAGCAGCAGGAGCCCAAATATTACTTTAAAGAGACCCTGGGGTTGGCCTCAGGAGCCCAAAAATTGGATGAATCACACCCTAGAGTTGGCGGCAGCAGCAGCAGCAGCAGCAGGAGCCCAAATATTACTTTAAAGAGACCCTGGGGTTGGCCTCAGGAGCCCAAAAATTGGATGAATCACACCCTGGAGTTGGCAGCAGCAGGAGCCCAAATATTACTTTAAAGAGACCCTGGGGTTGGCCTCAGGAGCCCAAAAATTGGATGAATCACACCCTGGAGTTGCAAGCAGCAGCAGGAGCCCAAACATTACTTTAAACAGACCCTGGGGTTGGCTTCAGGAGCCCAAAAATTGGATGAATCACACCCTGGAGTTGGCAGAAGTTGGCAGCAGCAGCAGCAACAGCAGGAGCCCAAATATTACTTTAAAGAGACCCTGGGGTTGGCCTCAGGAGCCCAAAAATTGGATGAATCACACCCTGGAGTTGGCAGCAGCAGCAGCAGCAGCAGCAGGAGCCCAAACATTACTTTAAAGAGACACTGGGGTTGGCTTCAGGAGCCCAAAAATTGGATGAATCACACCCTGGAGTTGGCAGAAGTTGGCAGCAGCAGCAGCAGGAGCCCAAATATTACTTTAAAGAGACCCTGGGGTTGGCCTCAGGAGCCCAAAAATTGGATGAATCACACCCTGGAGTTGGCGGCAGCAGCAGCAGCAGCAGGAGCCCAAACATTACTTTAAAGAGACCCTGGGGTTGGCCTCAGGAGCCCAAAAATTGGATGAATCACACCCTGGAGTTGGCAGCAGCAGCAGGAGCCCAAACATTACTTTAAAGAGACACTGGGGTTGGCTTCAGGAGCCCAAAAATTGGATGAATCACACCCTGGAGTTGGCGGCAGCAGCAGCAGCAGCAGCAGCAGGAGCCCAAACATTACTTTAAAGAGACCCTGGGGTTGGCCTCAGGAGCCCAAAAATTGGATGAATCACACCCTGGAGTTGGCAGCAGCAGCAGCAGCAGCAGGAGCCCAAACATTACTTTAAACAGACCCTGGGGTTGGCCTCAGGAGCCCAAAAATTGGATGAATCACACCCTGGAGTTGGCAGAAGTTGGCAGCAGCAGCAGCAGCAGGAGCCCAAATATTACTTTAAAGAGACCCTGGGGTTGGCCTCAGGAGCCCAAAAATTGGATGAATCACACCCTGGAGTTGGCAGCAGCAGCAGCAGGAGCCCAAACATTACTTTAAAGAGACCCTGGGGTTGGCCTCAGGAGCCCAAAAATTGGATGAATCACACCCTGGAGTTGGCAGCAGCAGCAGCAGCAGCAGCAGGAGCCCAAATATTACTTTAAAGAGACACTGGGGTTGGCTTCAGGAGCCCAAAAATTGGATGAATCACACCCTGGAGTTGGCAGAAGTTGGCAGCAGCAGCAGCAGCAGCAGGAGCACAAATATTACTTTAAAGAGACCCTGGGGTTGGCCTCAGGAGCCCAAAAATTGTATGAATCACACCCTGGAGTTGGCAGCAGCAGGAGCCCAAATATTACTTCAAAGAGACCCTGGGGTTGGCCTCAGGAGCCCAAAAATTGGATGAATCACACCCTGGAGTTGCAAGCAGCAGCAGGAGCCCAAACATTACTTTAAACAGACCCTAAGGTTGGCTTCAGGAGCCCAAAAATTGGATGAATCACACCCTGGAGTTGCCAGAAGTTGGCAGCAGCAGCAGCAGCAGGAGCCCAAACATTACTTTAAAGAGACACTGGGGTTGGCCTCAGGAGCCCAAAAATTGGATGAATCACACCCTGGAGTTGGCAGCAGCAGCAGCAGCAGGAGCCCAAACATTACTTTAAAGAGACACTGGGGTTGGCCTCAGGAGCCCAAAAATTGGATGAATCACACCCTGGAGTTGCAAGCAGCAGCAGGAGCCCAAACATTACTTTAAACAGACCCTGGGGTTGGCTTCAGGAGCCCAAAAATTGGATGAATCACACCCTGGAGTTGGCAGAAGTTGGCAGCAGCAGCAGCAGGAGCCCAAACATTACTTTAAAGAGACTCTGGGGTTGGCTTCAGGAGCCCAAAAATTGGATGAATCACACCCTGGAGTTGGCAGAAGTTGGCAGCAGCAGGAGCCCAAATATACACTGGAGTTGGCTTCAGGAGCCCAAAAATTGGATGAATCACACCCTGGAGTTGGCAGGAGTTGACAGCAGCAGCAGCAGCAGCAGGAGCCCAAATATTACTTTAAAGAGACACTGGTGTTGGCTTCAGGAGCCCAACAATTGGATGAATCACACCCTGGAGTTGGCAGAAGTTGGCAGCAGCAGCAGCAGCAGGAGCCCAAATATTACTTTAAAGAGACCCTGGGGTTGGCCTCAGGAGCCCAAAAATTGGATGAATCACACCCTGGAGTTGGCAGCAGCAGCAGCAGCAGCAGCAGGAGCCCAAACATTACTTTAAAGAGACCCTGGGGTTGGCCTCAGGAGCCCAAAAATTGGATGAATCACACCCTGGAGTTGGCAGCAGCAGCAGCAGCAGGAGCCGAAACATTACTTTAAAGAGACACTGGGGTTGGCTTCAGGAGCCCAAAAATTCGATGAATCACACCCTGGAGTTGGCAGAAGTTGGCAGCAGCAGCAGCAGCAGCAGGAGCCCAAATATTACTTTAAAGAGACCCTGGGGTTGGCCTCAGGAGCCCAAAAATTGGATGA
The DNA here is from genome assembly GCA_027917425.1 of Gastrophryne carolinensis. Taxonomy (NCBI): domain Eukaryota; kingdom Metazoa; phylum Chordata; class Amphibia; order Anura; family Microhylidae; genus Gastrophryne; species Gastrophryne carolinensis. The sequence goes on from CM051239.1 coordinate 134,834,199, forward strand.
ATCACACCCTGGAGTTGGCAGCAGCAGGAGCCCAAATATTACTTTAAAGAGACCCTGGGGTTGGCCTCAGGAGCCCAAAAATTGGATGAATCACACCCTGGAGTTGCAAGCAGCAGCAGGAGCCCAAACATTACTTTAAACAGACCCTGGGGTTGGCTTCAGGAGCCCAAAAATTGGATGAATCACACCCTGGAGTTGGCAGAAGTTGGCAGCAGCAGCAGCAGGAGCCCAAATATTACTTTAAAGAGACCCTGGGGTTGGCCTCAGGAGCCCAAAAATTGGATGAATCACACCCTGGAGTTGGCAGCAGCAGCAGCAGGAGCCCAAACATTACTTTAAAGAGACACTGGGGTTGGCTTCAGGAGCCCAAAAATTGGATGAATCACACCCTGGAGTTGGCAGAAGTTGGCAGCAGCAGCAGCAGCAGCAGCAGCAGCAGGAGCCCAAATATTATTTTAAAGAGACCCTGGGGTTGGCCTCAGGAGCCCAAAAATTGGATGAATCACACCCTGGAGTTGGCAGCAGCAGCAGCAGCAGGAGCCCAAACATTACTTTAAACAGACCCTGGGGTTGGCCTCAGGAGCCCAAAAATTGGATGAATCACACCCTGGAGTTGGCAGAAGTTGGCAGCAGCAGCAGCAGGAGCCCAAATATTACTTTAAAGAGACCCTGGGGTTGGCCTCAGGAGCCCAAAAATTGGATGAATCACACCCTGGAGTTGGCAGCAGCAGCAGCAGGAGCCCAAACATTACTTTAAAGAGACCCTGGGGTTGGCCTCAGGAGCCCAAAAATTGGATGAATCACACCCTGGAGTTGGCAGCAGCAGCAGCAGCAGGAGCCCAAATATTACTTTAAAGAGACACTGGGGTTGGCTTCAGGAGCCCAAAAATTGGATGAATCACACCCTGGAGTTGGCAGAAGTTGGCAGCAGCAGCAGCAGGAGCACAAATATTACTTTAAAGAGACCCTGGGGTTGGCCTCAGGAGCCCAAAAATTGTATGAATCACACCCTGGAGTTGGCAGCAGCAGGAGCCCAAATATTACTTTAAAGAGACCCTGGGGTTGGCCTCAGGAGCCCAAAAATTGGATGAATCACACCCTGGAGTTGCAAGCAGCAGCAGGAGCCCAAACATTACTTTAAACAGACCCTAAGGTTGGCTTCAGGAGCCCAAAAATTGGATGAATCACACCCTGGAGTTGCCAGAAGTTGGCAGCAGCAGCAGCAGGAGCCCAAATATTACTTTAAAGAGACCCTGGGGTTGGCCTCAGGAGCCCAAAAATTGGATGAATCACACCCTGGAGTTGGCAGCAGCAGCAGCAGCAGCAGGAGCCCAAACATTACTTTAAAGAGACACTGGGGTTGGCTTCAGGAGCCCAAAAATTGGATGAATCACACCCTGGAGTTGGCAGAAGTTGGCAGCAGCAGCAGCAGCAGCAGGAGCCCAAATATTACTTTAAAGAGACCCTGGGGTTGGCCTCAGGAGCCCAAAAATTGGATGAATCACACCCTGGAGTTGGCGGCAGCAGCAGCAGCAGCAGCAGCAGGAGCCCAAACATTACTTTAAAGAGACCCTGGGGTTGGCCTCAGGAGCCCAAAAATTGGATGAATCACACCCTGGAGTTGGCAGCAGCAGCAGCAGGAGCCCAAACATTACTTTAAAGAGACACTGGGGTTGGCCTCAGGAGCCCAAAAATTGGATGAATCACACCCTGGAGTTGCAAGCAGCAGCAGGAGCCCAAACATTACTTTAAACAGACCCTGGGGTTGGCTTCAGGAGCCCAAAAATTGGATGAATCACACCCTGGAGTTGGCAGAAGTTGGCAGCAGCAGGAGTCCAAACATTACTTTAAAGAGACTCTGGGGTTGGCTTCAGGAGCCCAAAAATTGGATGAATCACACCCTGGAGTTGGCAGAAGTTGGCAGCAGCAGGAGCCCAAATATACACTGGAGTTGGCTTCAGGAGCCCAAAAATTGGATGAATCACACCCTGGAGTTGGCAGGAGTTGACAGCAGCAGCAGCAGCAGGAGCCCAAATATTACTTTAAAGAGACACTGGTGTTGGCTTCAGGAGCCCAACAATTGGATGAATCACACCCTGGAGTTGGCAGAAGTTGGCAGCAGCAGCAGCAGCAGGAGCCCAAATATTACTTTAAAGAGACCCTGGGGTTGGCCTCAGGAGCCCAAAAATTGGATGAATCACACCCTGGAGTTGGCAGCAGCAGCAGCAGCAGGAGCCCAAACATTACTTTAAAGAGACCCTGGGGTTGGCCTCAGGAGCCCAAAAATTGGATGAATCACACCCTGGAGTTGGCAGCAGCAGCAGCAGCAGGAGCCCAAACATTACTTTAAAGAGACACTGGGGTTGGCTTCAGGAGCCCAAAAATTAGATGAATCACACCCTGGAGTTGGCAGAAGTTGGCAGCAGCAGCAGCAGCAGCAGGAGCCCAAATATTACTTTAAAGAGACCCTGGGGTTGGCCTCAGGAGCCCAAAAATTGGATGAATCACACCCTGGAGTTGGCGGCAGCAGCAGCAGCAGCAGCAGCAGGAGCCCAAACATTACTTTAAAGAGACCCTGGGGTTGGCCTAAGGAGCCCAAAAATTGGATGAATCACACCCTGGAGTTGGCAGCAGCAGCAGCAGCAGCAGCAGGAGCCCAAACATTACTTTAAAGAGACACTGGGGTTGGCCTCAGGAGCCCAAAAATTGGATGAATCACACCCTGGAGTTGCAAGCAGCAGCAGGAGCCCAAACATTACTTTAAACAGACCCTGGGGTTGGCTTCAGGAGCCCAAAAATTGGATGAATCACACCCTGGAGTTGGCAGAAGTTGGCAGCAGCAGGAGTCCAAACATTACTTTAAAGAGACTCTGGGGTTGGCTTCAGGAGCCCAAAAATTGGATGAATCACACCCTGGAGTTGGCAGAAGTTGGCAGCAGCAGGAGCCCAAATATACACTGGAGTTGGCTTCAGGAGCCCAAAAATTGGATGAATCACACCCTGGAGTTGGCAGGAGTTGACAGCAGCAGCAGCAGCAGGAGCCCAAATATTACTTTAAAGAGACACTGGTGTTGGCTTCAGGAGCCCAACAATTGGATGAATCACACCCTGGAGTTGGCAGAAGTTGGCAGCAGCAGCAGCAGCAGGAGCCCAAATATTACTTTAAAGAGACCCTGGGGTTGGCCTCAGGAGCCCAAAAATTGGATGAATCACACCCTGGAGTTGGCAGCAGCAGCAGCAGCAGGAGCCCAAACATTACTTTAAAGAGACCCTGGGGTTGGCCTCAGGAGCCCAAAAATTGGATGAATCACACCCTGGAGCTGGCAGCAGCAGCAGATGCAGGAGCCCAAACATTACTTTAAAGAGACACTGGGGTTGGCTTCAGGAGCCCAAAAATTAGATGAATCACACCCTGGAGTTGGCAGAAGTTGGCAGCAGCAGCAGCAGGAGCCCAAATATTATTTTAAAGAGACCCTGGGGTTGGCCTCAGGAGCCCAAAAATTGGATGAATCACACCCTGGAGTTGGCAGCAGCAGGAGCCCAAATATTACTTTAAAGAGACCCTGGGGTTGGCCTCAGGAGCCCAAAAATTGGATGAATCACACCCTGGAGTTGCAAGCAGCAGCAGGAGCCCAAACATTACTTTAAACAGACCCTGGGGTTGGCTTCAGGAGCCCAAAAATTGGATGAATCACACCCTGGAGTTGGCAGAAGTTGGCAGCAGCAGCAGCAGGAGCCCAAATATTACTTTAAAGAGACCCTGGGGTTGGCCTCAGGAGCCCAAAAATTGGATGAATCACACCCTGGAGTTGGCAGCAGCAGCAGGAGCCCAAACATTACTTTAAAGAGACACTGGGGTTGGCTTCAGGAGCCCAAAAATTGGATGAATCACACCCTGGAGTTGGCAGAAGTTGGCAGCAGCAGCAGGAGCCCAAGTATTACTTTAAAGAGACCCTGGGGTTGGCCTCAGGAGCCCAAAAATTGGATGAATCACACCCTGGAGTTGGCGGCAGCAGCAGCAGCAGCAGGAGCCCAAACATTACTTTAAAGAGACCCTGGGGTTGGCCTCAGGAGCCCAAAAATTGGATGAATCACACCCTGGAGTTGGCAGCAGCAGCAGCAGGAGCCCAAACATTACTTTAAAGAGACACTGGGGTTGGCTTCAGGAGCCCAAAAATTGGATGAATCACACCCTGGAGTTGGCAGAAGTTGGCAGCAGCAGCAGCAGCAGCAGGAGCCCAAATATTACTTTAAAGAGACCCTGGGGTTGGCCTCAGGAGCCCAAAAATTGGATGAATCACACCCTGGAGTTGGCAGCAGCAGCAGCAGCAGCAGCAGGAGCCCAAACATTACTTTAAAGAGACTCTGGGGTTGGCTTCAGGAGCCCAAAAATTGGATGAATCACACCCTGGAGTTGGCAGAAGTTGGCAGCAGCAGCAGCAGGAGCCCAAATATTACTTTAAAGAGACCCTGGGGTTGGCCTCAGGAGCCCAAAAATTGGATGAATCACACCCTGGAGTTGGCAGCAGCAGGAGCCCAAATATTACTTTAAAGAGACCCTGGGGTTGGCCTCAGGAGCCCAAAAATTGGATGAATCACACCCTGGAGTTGCAAGCAGCAGCAGGAGCCCAAACATTACTTTAAACAGACCCTGGGGTTGGCTTCAGGAGCCCAAAAATTGGATGAATCACACCCTGGAGTTGGCAGAAGTTGGCAGCAGCAGCAGCAGCAGCAGGAGCCCAAATATTACTTTAAAGAGACCCTGGGGTTGGCCTCAGGAGCCCAAAAATTGGATGAATCACACCCTGGAGTTGGCAGCAGCAGCAGGAGCCCAAACATTACTTTAAAGAGACACTGGGGTTGGCTTCAGGAGCCCAAAAATTGGATGAATCACACCCTGGAGTTGGCAGAAGTTGGCAGCAGCAGCAGCAGCAGCAGGAGCCCAAATATTACTTTAAAGAGACCCTGGGGTTGGCCTCAGGAGCCCAAAAATTGGATGAATCACACCCTGGAGTTGGCAGCAGCAGCAGGAGCCCAAACATTACTTTAAAGAGACACTGGGGTTGGCTTCAGGAGCCCAAAAATTGGATGAATCACACCCTGGAGTTGGCGGCAGCAGCAGCAGGAGCCAAAACATTACTTTAAAGAGACCCTGGGGTTGGCCTCAGGAGCCCAAAAATTGGATGAATCACACCCTGGAGTTGGCAGCAGCAGCAGCAGCAGCAGGAGCCCAAACATTACTTTAAAGAGACACTGGGGTTGGCTTCAGGAGCCCAAAAATTGGATGAATCACACCCTGGAGTTGGCGGCAGCAGCAGCAGCAGCAGGAGCCCAAACATTACTTTAAAGAGTCCCTGGGGTTGGCCTCAAAAGCCCAAAAATTGGATGAATCACACCCTGGAGTTGGCAGCAGCAGCAGCAGCAGGAGCCCAAACATTACTTTAAAGAGACCCTGGGGCTGGCCTCAGGAGCCCAAAAATTGGATGAATCACACCCTGGAGTTGGCAGAAGTTGGCAGCAGCAGCAGCAGCAGGAGCCCAAATATTACTTTAAAGAGACCCTGGGGTTGGCCTCAGGAGCCCAAAAATTGGATGAATCACACCCTGGAGTTGGCAGCAGCAGCAGCAGGAGCCCAAACATTACTTTAAAGAGACCCTGGGGTTGGCCTCAGGAGCCCAAAAATTGGATGAATCACACCCTGGAGTTGGCAGCAGCAGCAGCAGCAGCAGGAGCCCAAATATTACTTTAAAGAGACACTGGTGTTGGCTTCAGGAGCCTAACAATTGGATGAATCACACCCTGGAGTTGGCAGAAGTTGGCAGCAGCAGCAGCAGCAGCAGGAGCCCAAATATTACTTTAAAGAGACCCTGGGGTTGGCCTCAGGAGCCCAAAAATTGGATGAATCACACCCTGGAGTTGGCAGCAGCAGCAGTAGCCCAAACATTACTTTAAACAGACCCTGGGGTTGGCTTCAGGAGCCCAAAAAATGGATGAATCACACCCTGGAGTTGGCAGAAGTTGGCAGCAGCAGCAGCAGCAGCAGGAGCCCAAATATTACTTTAAGGAGACCCTGGGGTTGGCCTCAGGAGCCCAAAAATTGGATGAATCACACCCTGGAGTTGGCAGCAGCAGGAGCCCAAATATTACTTTAAAGAGACCCTGGGGTTGGCCTCAGGAGCCCAAAAATTGGATGAATCACACCCTGGAGTTGCAAGCAGCAGCAGGAGCCCAAACATTACTTTAAACAGACCCTGGGGTTGGCTTCAGGAGCCCAAAAATTGGATGAATCACACCCTGGAGTTGGCAGAAGTTGGCAGCAGCAGCAGCAGGAGCCCAAATATTACTTTAAAGAGACCCTGGGGTTGGCCTCAGGAGCCCAAAAATTGGATGAATCACACCCTGGAGTTGGCAGCAGCAGCAGCAGCAGGAGCCCAAACATTACTTTAAAGAGACACTGGGGTTGGCTTCAGGAGCCCAAAAATTGGATGAATCACACCCTGGAGTTGGCAGAAGTTGGCAGCAGCAGCAGCAGCAGCAGCAGCAGGAGACCAAATATTACTTTAAAGAGACCCTGGGGTTGGCCTCAGGAGCCCAAAAATTGTATGAATCACACCCTGGAGTTGGCAGCAGCAGGAGCCCAAATATTACTTTAAAGAGACCCTGGGGTTGGCCTCAGGAGCCCAAAAATTGGATGAATCACACCCTGGAGTTGCAAGCAGCAGCAGGAGCCCAAACATTACTTTAAACAGACCCTGGGGTTGGCTTCAGGAGCCCAAAAATTGGATGAATCACACCCTGGAGTTGCCAGAAGTTGGCAGCAGCAGCAGCAGGAGCCCAAATATTACTTTAAAGAGACCCTGGGGTTGGCCTCAGGAGCCCAAAAATTGGATGAATCACACCCTGGAGTTGGCGGCAGCAGCAGCAGCAGCAGCAGGAGCCCAAACATTACTTTAAAGAGACCCTGGGGTTGGCCTCAGGAGCCCAAAAATTGGATGAATCACACCCTGGAGTTGGCAGCAGCAGCAGCAGCAGGAGCCCAAACATTACTTTAAAGAGACACTGGGGTTGGCTTCAGGAGCCCAAAAATTGGATGAATCACACCCTGGAGTTGGCGGCAGCAGCAGCAGCAGCAGGAGCCCAAACATTACTTTAAAGAGACCCTGGGGTTGGCCTCAGGAGCCCAAAAATTGGATGAATCACACCCTGGAGTTGGCAGCAGCAGCAGCAGCAGCAGCAGCAGGAGCCCGAACATTACTTTAAAGAGACCCTGGGGTTGGCCTCAGGAGCCCAAAAATTGGATGAATCACACCCTGGAGTTGGCAGAAGTTGGCAGCAGCAGCAGCAGCAGCAGCAGGAGCCCAAATATTACTTTAAAGAGACCCTGGGGTTGGCCTCAGGAGCCCAAAAATTGGATGAATCACACCCTGGAGTTGGCAGCAGCAGCAGCAGGAGCCCAAACATTACTTTAAAGAGACCCTGGGGTTGGCCTCAGGAGCCCAAAAATTGGATGAATCACACCCTGGAGTTGGCAGCAGCAGCAGCAGCAGCAGGAGCCCAAACATTACTTTAAAGAGACACTGGGGTTGGCTTCAGGAGCCCAAAAATTGGATGAATCACACCCTGGAGTTGGCAGAAGTTGGCAGCAGCAGCAGCAGCAGGAGCCCAAATATTACTTTAAAGAGACCCTGGGGTTGGCCTCAGGAGC